>CP094636.1:29572779-30772779 GCA_023657505.1 Camelina hispida | reverse complement strand
GTCTCATAGATTCATATGACGGCTGAGTTAAAATATTTTGTGGCTGACTTATAACAAGAAATAAAAGTAAACATCTGAATTTTATTACTTGACGGCTGAGTTATAATACTTAAAAGAAAACGAAAGGTCTCTTAGATTCATATGACGGCTGAGTTATAATGCTTGGTGGCTGACTTATAACAATAAATAAGCTGAAAGTAAACGTCCAATTTATATTACTTCACGACTGAGTTATAATACTTAAGGGAAACCAAAAGGTCTCATAGATTCATATTCATATGACGGCTGAGTTAAAATGTTTCGTGGCTGACTTATAACAAGAAATAAAAGTAAATAGCTGAATTTTATTCCTTGACGGCTGAGTTATAATACTTAAGGGAAAACGAAAGGTCTCTTAGATTCATATGACGGCTGAGTTATAATACTTCGTGGCTGACTTATTAGCCGTTTCATCCTTCCTCGCGTTCAATCTGTAATCATCGAGAACAAGCTTCACAAGCTTGTCGTGCGTTGTTTCCGCATCCATCTGCACAACTCTACACCCTCTATCATCGGTGTTAAATACATATTTGTGTTTCTTTATCTAATTACCAGAAACAACAATTACCGGAACTGGATCCATGAAAGAAAATGAAGAAGAATGAGGAAAATTAATAAGAATGAGGAAAATTAATAAGAATGAGGAAAATTAAGAAGTGAAGAACAAGGTAGAGAACTTCACTTTTGAATCAGGTGAAGAAGATGGAAGTCGAAAAAACGACGTTTCATATTTCCGGAGTGACAAGTCAACTACCAAATGAACATGTAAATCAGCCTAATTAAATCAGCCATCAAACATGATTATAATTCAGCCGCAACATGAATACTATTACAGTAATTAAAAAACAAAAAAAATGGCTACCAAATTCAGCCACTTCATCAAATGAAAATTTGTAACTCAGCCGTATCGTTTAATAAGTCAGCCGTAACTTAATAATATTCTAGTAATTAATCTTTTGTTACTAATTCAGCCGTAAAATAATTGAGTTGTCCGATAAGTCAGCTTATGACGGCTGAATTATAGTGTTTAACCATAACTTAGCCGTAACGATATCTCATAAGTCAGCCATTGTTCATAACTCAGCCAACCGGAAAAAGTTAATTAAACCGTGTCGTAGTGATAACTTAGCCAAAATTTTGACAACTCAACCATCGGGTGAAAACTCATCCGTAAGGATAGCTGAGTTGTAGCATAACTCAGTCAGATTTCATTAAGTCAGCCTTAACGCTTGGCTGAGTTATGCTCTAAGTCAGCCGTCCGCTCTTACTCAAATGTTTTTTCCAAAAATCATCCACAACTGAATTGTAACTCAACCATGATTACCTCTGTAACGCGTTACAGCTGAATTATTTAATACATGTCAGCGATTTCTTATGTGGCATCTGACGTGACAATGACATTTTGTAATTATGTTTTTTCTTGTAACATAAAACAAAGGCACGCTGGATATTTTGAAAATACCCAAAATATCCTAATAATAAAAAAAAAGATTTGTTGGCTCAGGTAATATTACCTAATTTGGAGTACATTTGAGTAAATCTCCCTTACAAATATTATAAAGCTCTTGATTTATTATTATGTAGCCCAAAAATATATATTAACATTTTCGAAGTACATTTAGGTTTATGCCCTTTAAGTTTCACTTATTTAATTTGGTTTTTACAACATTAACCCTTAAAACAATTCCATAAATAACCCTTAAAACTCAAATACTAAACTTTCTTAAATTGACCAACATTTGTTACATTTATTGCCATAAAATCTTAACAACATCTATACATTCCAATTTTTCCAAAAACAACTCTACCCATTATTGTTTTAACCCATTAAATCTCCAAAACTATTTTTATGGATGATATAGAATCTCTCAAATTTAAATGATATACAACAGATTTTCCATAACAAAAGTTTACAATCTCCATAATTATATTAACATTAATAAATTTTCTAAACCAAAAATCCAATTATAAAATGTCACATTAAATATGTTGGAAAACCCCATATAATTTGGTTTATTTTTTACTTTTTTGAGAAATTACCAAAAAGAAATTAAAATTCTATTAATTATCATAAACTATATATATTGACATGGAAAAATTATAAACTATAAAAATATGCTAATTTTGTAAAACAATTAACATAATTAAACTTGATAAAAACTTATTTTGACTTTTTCTTTTACGTAAAAACCTATTTTGATTTTGATGAGATAGATTGGGATTAATCCCATATAGGGAGTTATGTGTAATTGTTTTTTTTTTAACACTTTTAAATGTGTACTAGGAGATATTACTAGACTATATATATACCACATGGGTTAAAACCTTGAAAACACTACAAAAAATCATATACTTTGAATACTTATATCAAATACTTGTAAAATTTTATATTTTTAAATTAATAAAACAATAATAAAATAACAAATAAATACAATATAAATTTTAAATTTTTAAAATTAAAAATATTGTCCTACGTTATGTAAAATTTGGTGTTTACATTAACAAGAAAAAGAAAAAAGTAATAATTAAAATTTCTACAATATTAAAAAAGAAATTCCATAAAAATATTGGGTTAGTACAATGATACAATATATCATCTAATGGCTCTTCAGCGCCGTGCTGGTTGTTCAATGGAGTGTTCTTGCTCAAACCCCAAATAACAATCCGAAACCAAGATGAGTTTCGTATTCTGACCAAAAATAAATACGAAAAAATCAGCAATAATATATGCAGGAAGTGTAAAAAAAGAATGATTTAAGTTAGAGAAAATAAGAAGAAAATTCTACCTGGAAAGAGGTTATGTTGGGAGGTAACTCCATACGTGTGGTCAGGCGACCAGTGAACGAAACTCTCTTCACAGCAAATAGCTCAGAAGTTGAAGTATCACCAAGAACCAACCACCAGGCTTCGTCTTTCACCTGTAATCCAAATATAAATGTGACGAATTCCAATAAATTTTTGTTTCGAGCTCAAAAATTAACTAGTCTGTGGTTAAAGTCTTTAGTGAAACCTTTGGGAATCGAGGGGCCAACGCCCTTGAGCTATTCCTCTTTGATATCTTCTCAATTCTGATTTCCAGCATTGAAGGCACTTTTTTGCCATCAGAATCCTTCTTCTGTAGTCTCACATTCATTCGGATCCGTGGAAATCGTTGGAGATCCTAATTAAGACCAAAAGAGTGTAGAGAATAATTTGACTCCATGAGTGAAAAGTACTGGATGCAGAAAGAAACAGTTGCGGCCAATTTGAGGGGTACCTGAGATAATCTTGATGCAGGGAAGTTTCCGGTTACACTTTGTAGAGTTTCCTTTGGAATCTCTAATAGCTGATGCAGCGTGTGAATTCCTCTTGCGGTCAGAGATCCTAGAAGATCCTCATTCATGCATGGGATCATCCATAATGACGAATCTTGATCGGACCACATACCCTATAAATAAACAGAGAACTGGATTATGTAAAAGCGTTCTCCTTACTTTGCAAAAGTGAAACGATTTGTACTGGTCCTACTTCCATTGAAATGGAACAAGCTAAGAGTAGTAATCTTCAGGACTATTATTACCTGCATGACCATTTGCAAAAGGCGCATACACGTCAGTGAGCTTGAGAGCCATCCACTGTTTGCGCAGATATCAATCATGGCCTGGAGGATCCGAATGCTTTGATCCAGTACTGACTTTAAATCCGTGTTATAATCACTGATTGGGAGTGCTAACTGAGAGAAATGTGCCTGCTCATTGAATGACATGCATTAAAAATACAGTAACAATCATGAATTATATGATTCAATCATAGACTCACTCAGTTTGGATTTTGTTTCATCCATCAGTGCAAAATAGTGTGAGAAATTACATACCTGGAAGAGTAGATTCGCTTTGACATGAGGATCATCTAGATGGTTATTATCCACGGGATACCGAACTTTATCTGACAGTGTTTTGTTGTAATTTTCCTAAGGACCAAAGGGTATAAAAGAAGAAAATTTTAAACAGAAAATCATTGAAAATACTTTTAAAGATAAACCATATATTCGTCAAGTAAAACAGTATAGACCATGAAACAGACCTCATTGTGCCGTACAGGAAGTTCATCATACTCAGAAGCACCAGCCAAGATATGCAAAAATGCCTAAAAGGGCAGTGGTTAGAAGTCAAAGAAAACCAAAAAGAATTATCAAGATCTCATATGTTGGATCAACTTCTTACCTCAAGCGATGTGTCAGAACCTATATTAGAGCCAAACATAGACACGGTCATGTAGCAAAGGTAATACTGTGACGCTATTGTACCCAGCATCATAGGCTCAACACTATTTTCATTTACTTTGAGGCATCCACTGTCTTCAAGATCATCAAATGTGTTTTGCACCAATCTACACACAAAAAATAGCCCACATATACCAACGTTACAATGGTTCTAGTAAGAGAAATCTTCTTTATGTAATAACTTTGATATTTACCTTGATAAGTAGGAACAGACTGTTTCGTCTTGAGTACCTTCTAGCCCATAGTAAGCAGGATTAGCCATCTGTTACATCAATACCACATTGCGTCATGAACAGAGTATTCTACAGTAACAGAAAAATTTGAAAGTAAAAAGAGAATCTGTGGAGAGTTTCCAAGTCCGAGTTTTGAACTGATTATGGATTTAGCACGATATCTCACGGAACCAGAATCAAATTTTCAAGTTGAATCTCGCTTTTTGATAGAACTGAAGCATATTTACCAGTCTACGGAACAAATACGTCCATGTAAGATAATGCACTGCATCTTCTTTGTTGCCTATTGTTCCAGATACTATTTCTGCGTTGAAGTGATCGTGCAGCTTCTCTTTCAAGCTACTTTCTACGGGGAATGGTTCGTACAAGAACTGCATGCAGAGTAAATATAATATTTTTAAGGTAAATTATTGCAAAGGATACTAAAATTTGCCAAATAATTCCAATTGAGCTCGACCTTTTTGTAAAAACTTTTTTTAGGTTCATGTACAAGAATGACCGCTTTCCCATGTTGGTCAAATTGCGGACGCCCTGCACGTCCCATCATTTGCAAGATCTCAGTAAGAGGGAAGTCAACATATCTTTTGGTTTTCCCGTCAAAATATTCCGTTCCCTGATAAGAAACATTGCCATAAACACAGTATTAAAGAGAATAGACAATGCATTAGCGGAGAAAATCTAAGAAGGTGATCCCAAACATTATAATAGCAGAGGACCTTATTTTACCTTTATAATAACTAAGTGAGCTGGTAGGTTCACTCCCCATGCCAAGGTACTTGTTGAGACCAAAACCTGTAATGGAAGCATGGAATCCATCATCAATCGTAATGTAAAAATGTAACCATGGATACGGTAAAGGCAGGAGAGCATATGTTGATGAAATTGCCTGAATCTTGTTGTTCGTGAAAAGCTCTTCTACTGCAGATCTATCGTGGTCGTTTAAACCTGCATGATGCAATCCGATGCCGAATTGCAATGTATGTCGAAGGTTCTGGTCAGTTATCTGTGAGAGGACCATCTGCAAGTCTTCCTCTGACACACTCAGAAATTGCCGGGGATGTTCGTCGGAGGCAGCAAACTTCATTTCATAGGAAAAGTAGATAAAAATTAGAGTAATATTATAGTCAAAAGATGCTTGGTATCTGAATTTGATGATAAATCATGCCTGAATTAGATCCAGTGCGGTAAGCCTTGTCTGTCTACGAGATGAAACAAAGATAAGAACAGGTTTTGTAGGTGAATGTGTACATATGGCTGCATATGCTGGCTTGTTCATGCTATTCATCCTTGGGCAGTAATACTTTCCAGGATAACCCTGCAAGCAAAAAACAAGGTTAAGACTGGAAATCTCATGCTTGTACGGTTTCCTCGCATAGCTTTCATCCACCCACCGAAAATGGTAATTAAACAGCACAAGAGACTTAAATTTTTGATAGTCAAATACAGTGTCGGAGACGTACATACAGTTTTTGTTTAAGTAATGTATTAAATGTTTGCAACCTTACCTGAATATGAACTTCAATTGGTACAGGCCTGACGCTTGGTTTAAAATTGAAAAGCCCGATCTCCCCGACACCCAACCAGTCAGCCAAATCACTGAATGAAAAGTGACCATCAAGTCAAATCTAAACTTACGCTGGCCCAAGAAATCAAATGCTACAATCAGAAGATTTCAGCACACAGAACTTGAGAAAATAAGTTAAATTAACAATTTTCATATCTTGGAACTGTAATTCAGGGAAACGGCTACAAAAAGAATGGAGAATAAATAAGACTAAAACTGAAAGTCCTTCACTAACATATCACACAATAAGCATACACAAAGAAAATACATAGAAAAGAGCATATTCAAAGAGACATGGAAGTGAAAATACAAACCCTGCATTTGCCAGAGCTGTCGAAAGACCAACAAACCGGACGGAGCGCTCTGTCTGTGATGATATATATCTCATCCTAGACACAATAACCTGGAAACAAAATGTGGATCGAAAATAAATAGTGTTGAACACAGAACTACGAAAAACCCTGTTGCCGAAAAGGTATCAGCTCTTCACCAACTCTATAGATATATTACAGGTGTCATGATATAGCTGTAAACTTCTAACCAGTGGATGGAGCTTAGCATAAGAACTTAGACATGGATATAATCGTTTCTAAGCTTCTACCTCAAGTATGGGTCCTCTGTCGGCTCCAAGCAAGTGAATCTCATCCAAAATAACAAGGCCGACCTATATCACTAGAACATCATAAGTACAATTCACAAACAAGGCAAGCCAATACAGCAATCTATTGACAAAATAATTACCTTTTTGACATAACTTCGAGTATGCCAATTACGACTAATGCCATCCCATTTTTCAGGGGTAGATATGATGATATCTGCGGACAAGAGAGCTACTAAATCTGGAGTGTAATCTCCAGTCATTTCAACCTGTCGAAGTGCAAGTGTTAGGAATAATATTTGGTAGCCAAAATACACAGCAATCATGGAAGTCTGCAAAATGTATTGATGCTCCGAGGCAATGTCCGCATACCATTTCTTTTCCAAGTGGAGCAACAAGATGCTTTTTCCAATCATTCATCCTTTCTCGAACAATAGCCTTCAGTGGTGCTATGTAAACAACCTGGATGCCACAAAAATTTAGGCATCTTCAGTAACATAATAGAACACTGGAAACTAATCCATGATTTGATATAATTTTAGAGATTCATATCTTCATTTCAATAGATAGATTCAGTAAAAGGCCGGTAATTCAGCAGAACCATAATCATGTACAATAAACAGAAAAGTTAACTGGAAGTTTGGAACTAAATAATTGGCAAGCGTTAGGAGACTGACAACTCATACCTTCATATCAGGCTGGGTACTGAAGAGACGCAACATTGCAAGTTCAGCAGATATAGTTTTCCCACTTCCAGTTGGAGCTCCTACAAGAACATTGTTGTCTGTGTGATATAACACATGAAAAATCTGCAGCACCAAACGATCAAATTTTTGGTTAATTAAAACAAGAGTGATGAAGAAAAACATTTATGACAAAAATTAGGAAAGCAACAGAGGGAAAAATGCTCAAACCTGAGTCTGTATTGGATTAAAATGCGAAAATTTGTACAGCGATTCATATAATCTATTCCCAAGAGAAGTCACAGGGAGAGGCTTTAAGTCTAAAAGCTCTGTGTGAGACGTTCGTGCCTGAATGAAGAAGAATATTAGGATTACCTTACAGATTAATTAAGCGTAGAAATGATCTTGTAACTATTTCTGAAACAGCAACCTCAAGAAGAAATATACCTCTGGTAGTGTAAGATTGTGGAAAGAGATTGTGAAGAAAGATTCTGCATGCAACCAAGAATCAGAAACCGCATGAACATAGTATTGAGGTGGATGTGGTTCAAATATCGGCACAGTAAAAGAAAGCTTCTGCGGTTCCCCTCTAGCCATCCGCTTCGTTAGTGTGAAAAGATCTGAGTGGTAGATATAATCATTCTCTGTGTCCTGTTGAAGAAATAGCACAAGAAAAGCGTTACTATGGAAATATATCAACACTGCCAACGGAGAATATTGTCTATTCCTAGTGGTTAGTAGTGCTATAAGATGAGATACTAAATCGTACAAACAGCTCATTCTTTGCCAAAGAAAAATATATGTCTTAACGGGAGTAATATATTAGTACCTCAATGAGAATCCACCAACGAAGAGCAGCACCATGAAAACGATCCTTCCATATGAAATCTGGAGTTATAAGCAAATCCACCTGAAAATGGCAACAAAATAGATGATATTAGATAAGTTTTCATGTGAAAAATTATAAATTATTGAAGAGTATGTTCATTAGCTACCTTCAATACAGTGCGTGTAATTGGACTAACAGTAGCTTCCAACTGAATTGAAGGAAAATATCCTAGATGCTGCTTGACCAACTGAATTGAAGGAGAGAGCCACAAAATGTCAGTACTCTTTTTTTTCCCCATATATATATGCATTAACTTAGTGATTTAAGATGTATATACCCTTCCCCCAGGATTGTAACGAATCAACGCTCCAATGTCTTTTTCCTCCATCTCATACAGACGGTCTAAGTCAGCCCCTCGCTCTTCAAGTTTTCTTAATGTCTGATCATTTGAGATGAATTAGAGAAAATTACTACATATCACAATTCACAAGTAAAAATAGCATTCAGAAGCTTACATCAAAAGGTAGTTCCCTATCGAATTGCCGAAGAGGATGCTGATGGGGCCATAGTTGACGATCAACTGCCTTGCAGTATTCCAACATAAATAAAGTCATCTCACACCAGCCTTTGCGCAAGCATATCTCAAACAGAGCACGCATTATACGTGCTAAACTAGCACTAATGTATGAAGCATCAGAGACCAGAGAAAAGGCATCAATTGATCCACGGGATATGTACAACTGTAGATCATAAGGTCAGTATATCAGAACACAATATTAACCATCCATTTCATCTCATAGTCATAGGTATAATATTGCAATGATAGTGACAAACAATCACCTGAATAAGAATTGAGATTTTTCCATGTTTGTTAGAAGGTCCTCCCTTAACTTCTAAAGGACAGCAAGAGCGTGCAAGAGTCTCAAGCTCATTCTGCTCTTCCTCTCTTACCACAATATTGTCAAATTCAGAAGAATGGGCAACCATATCAATTATCTATACCAGAGAATTTGAAATCAGTAAGTAATGGAAAAAGTTTAGTTACACAGCAAAGAACAAGGAAAATATACAAAAAACAGAATGATTATAACAAACCTCGCTTTCATTCATGTGCCGCTTCAACATTTCGTTGTATGTTTCAACACTAGAATATTGAATATAGAAGTGACTTGCAACCCGTCCAAGCTCGGTACAGTAAAAATTTCCACTTTTCTCGTCGAACCTCATCATCTTAGCTTTGTCCAGTGAACGTGCAGCATCAGCCACAAGGGCTCGTTGCTTCAGCGATAAAGAAGGATCGGCAATTATCTGTGAGAGTAGAACTGTCAGAATGGTTTTAGGCACATATATAATTGGAGCACAATCCCATCAGGAGTGTCATACTATGATGTGATTCAAAAACACACTGACACAAACAAAATCTAGAACTAAGATCTCCATGAACACCACTAGAGCTTACAAACATAAAGTTTGAAATATTAAACACCAAAATGCAAAGAATAACGCACCTCGTCCCATCCAACGCCATAAGCCAAAGGATTTAACTTCATCCGAATTGACAAATATGTATATCCAAGCCAAGCACAGGCTTCCTTTACATTAGTCACAGTTCCCAAAACCACTTCTGCGTTCAAATTATCTTTCAAGGAGCTTATGAACTGCAAATAAGAAATACAACGAAGCTTCACCTTCTGGCCAAAGATATTGAGAGATCAAACTACAAATGAAGGTTTCTGCACTAAGATGACAGACCGAACCACTTTTAGGTTTCTGTCCAAATACCTGACTTTCTATGGGAAGCTGACTCGTCAGCAGCCGGAGATAGTATGCTAGCTTGTCATGGGATGTGATGATAATTCCCTCACCACTCTTATCAAACTGTGGTCTCCCAGCTCTTCCAAAGATCTAAATGCATATAATAGCATGATACATTTATACCAAAGATATAACAATCTCATACCCTTTTCTAAAGAAGTACTTTTCCTTTACCTGCATGACATCAAGCATTCCCAAGTCTTTCCACCCACCAGCCTTGGCATCATACAATTGAGTTCCCTGGAAATCAACCAAACATATTGAGCTATAAAGTACTGTGATATAGAATATAGTTGCATGTAAGAAGACCACTTGTTGATCTCCCAAAAGAGAAAATTCTCTTTCCACAGATTAGAGTGAACTTCGGCTATACAAAAACCACCACATAAGCATACCTTAATTACGACTGTGTGTGCAGGCAGATTAACACCCCACGCAAGAGTTGCAGTGCAAACAAGCACCTGTACGACCAAAACAAGTTCAGGAAAATAAGTATTTAGATAGTAAAGAGCAAGCAGACAAAAATGTTTTGTACCTTTAAGAGACCATCAGAAAACAGCCTCTCCGTAAGTGTTCTATCAGATCGCAACATCCCAGCATGATGAATTCCGAAGCCAGCTTCAAAGAATTTGACAACATCCTTATTTCTGGACTTCATAACGTCTTTCTGAGATACATCAAAAACACTCCTGAGACATTAACACCAACAATCACGTTAAATAGATGATGTATACTCCATTTTTTTTTACCTTCATCAGTTGAAATTGAGGATGAGTCTCATTAACGAACAAATCCAGATTTTCATATTGCCGGGCAAGATCAACCTGCCAAATTGAAAAAATTAAAGTCATGTACTTCTAGATCTGGATTCTGAAATCCTTTGAAAAACCATATTTTCAGCGAGATCATCTTCATACACAATATTTAAGATTTCAGGAAACCCACAATCACAAATGCATGCGTTTTGAACACATCAGGTAAAAAGTAGAAGCTGAATATAAAAAGGTAAAATATCATGTACCAGTTTCTCAGCTGTTTTTGAAGTGTCTTTTCGGGAATGAACAAAAATCATCGCTTGATGACCTTGTTTAATTGAATCAACAACCTAACATGAAAGCATTACCAGGCTGATAAGTGACTTTTCCATTTTCACATAAATAACAAAGAGTCTTTCCTCGAGATAGAGACCTTTTTGTAGCATATCTCATTTAACAATACGTTTCTAGCAGCAAAGTTATGCTCAGTGATGCCTATGTACTGTTGAGCTAAGGGAACTGGGCGATAACTCGAATCAAAATAGAAGAGGCCCGTGTCTGGATTCACTCGTAGAAACTGAGCAACCTGGAATCCACCCACAAAAAGGTTAAATTTTTTGACCGACCCTAATTTCCTGAGACTAAATAGGATATGTGAAGTAAAACATCGTGACAAAGATATAAATAATGTTGCTGCAAAGACCTGTAGGTAGCTAGGTAAAGTGGCTGACAGGCCTACAATTCTTATCATTGTCTGTGTTGACTCCACCTGAGAAACAAAGCAAAAGTCAGCCAGATGTTAACCTGCTGCAACATAAGGAGTGCAATTACAACTTACTTTAGGAAAACTAATTGTCACGGCCAAGACATTACCTGACGGAGGGTCCGAGCAACTAGGGCCTCTATCACTGCACCTCTGTCATCATTCAGAAGATGCACTTCATCAATGATTAATAGTTTTACTAGCATTGACAATGACATGTCACTGCTTTTGCGAGTAATGACATCCCATTTCTCTGGTGTTGTCACTATCATCTGATTCACAGTTGATAAATAAACAGGTAAATATCGGTCCCTACATGTCTCCACAAGAAACTTAAGCACAGTTAAATGAAACCTGAGTCTCTTCAAGTTCAGTCTTCGTGAGTTGCATATCCCCTGTAAGCTCCTTCACAACCATATTTAATGGAGCCAGACGACGGCTAAATGCTGACGTGACCTCTGCCGCTAAAGCCTACAAAGAACAAAATAGTAAAATAAAAATTTTACAAAAAAGTCATCCATAAGATTATATTAAACTGTTTTTTACCTTCATAGGAGCTACATAAACAATCTTAAACTCGTTTTTGTGCAAGTATCCATCCCTGAAGTGTTGTTTGATCTGCAAGATCATTTCAAAAATATCTATGAGTAAAATATGAAATAAATTAGTGTGATTATAACAATAAATTACCTTTTCTACAAAATAAATCACCTTCTCTACAATATATCAACCAGGAAATTGAAAACTTACCTCATGTAGAACAGAAATCATAGCTATATTCGTTTTACCAGCTCCTGTTGGAGCACAGACCTACATAGTGCAGAATATGGTTATGCTTGACTAAGTAAGTAACTGGCGTTATCGTTCGGTATGGACATAAGTTATTCATATGACTCACCAATATATTCTCATTGGTGTGGTAAACTGTCTGAAATATGCGACTCTGAATACGGTTTAAGGACTTGTAACCATGAAAAGCAGCTTGAGCGAAGTCATCTAACTCTTTTATCTCAATCTGGAAACATGTAAGAATGTATAGTTAGATGCATGCAATCTGGCAAAAAAAACTACAGTGCCATCCATATCAGAAAAAGCAGTAAAAAGTGTGGAGAAAATACTTGACGATAACTTTTCGGCATGAAAAAAATGTCAATTTAAGAAATTTTCATCTGCCACTGGATATGGATGAGACGTACCAGCTTTTCGCCAGGTTTCATTTGTGCAGTAGGGGTTGGCGGGATAAAGACTTCCTCATATCCTTTTAAGTGCTTCCTTACAGTACCTTGAGGAAGGGCCAATGCAAGGGAATTCGCTTCTCCAGAACCGATCAAATCCTCAAATGCAGTCTTCTTTTCACTTGCCTCAAGTAAAGAAGAAAAATTGGCCTCTGATAGTTCACTCTCTAAACCAAGTTCAGCATTTCGTTTGTTTTTCTTTTCCTCTTTACGCCGAAGTTTTTCAATTTGCTTTGCAGACTCTGTTTGGACAGTAACCTGAAAGGTGGCTGAGTGCAATCATTATTGTGGCCAAAGAAAAAGAATTGTACCCAACATCACAAGGAAACGCCTCACACAAATAGCCGTACCTGTGTGCCATAGGTTGGCATCCGAGATTGGGCGTTTGAGGCTGTTTTGTCAGATTTGAGAACCATTTGACCATGATGAATAGCATCAACAATCTCTTTCCGATGCTGAAAAAGGAATAAACAAGTCAGACACCATTCACATTTCTTAAAAACTTGAAAGCAGAATATAACTTTAGTATATACCTAAGTAACAGCCTTTTAACTATACATAGGCGCGCACACACACACATACACCATAAAAATCGGTTAACAAGATCATTATTTCACCCAAAAAAATATAAACATAGTTGTGGCCCTTAAACATAATGGTAACCCACGAGAAGAGCATACCATACTGCAAGAGCGTAGAATCTAAAGCAAATCAGGCACAAAGTGTGAAACCACAGACTTCAGATGAACGAGCAATATACCAAGCTAAGGCCTTACCATAATAAGGTCTTGAACAGTCTCAAATGCGCTATCCCCAACAAGATCCAGCAGATCCCCAGCTATCTGCAGAAAAAGTATTTATCATCTACTTTAATTGGAAAATATGATGCTCCAGGAACAGGTATAGTAGGTCCGAAAATAACATACCTCCTCACCAGGTTTATCGGAATCCAGAAACCTGCATATAGCCATAGCCAGTTCTTCACGGGAAAGTTGTGAATTTGTTTCTCTAACCATCTGACCACATGCATCTCTTAGCCAACTTAAATCGAATTTTCCTGCATTTAGATTCTTTGTCATGTTGCTGACATCACTCCATCCTTCAGAAAATGATGCACGAGTGTCATTGCTTTCCACATCCTGAAATCCTTTATCTTCAACAGCTTCCACCAGAAAACGAGCTGGTAGATTGAAAACAAGGTCGGCACCAAACTCAGCTCCCCCATCGACTTCGTTAGTGTATTCCTCCGACTGATGTGTAGGCTGTATCGAGTAAAGTGCCCGAGCTAAGGATGCCACGTTTTTTACATTAGCATCTGAGACAGCATGACCGACAAGATTTTGCAACTCTAACCTGTTGAATATAAGCAAACCCCAATTACCTCTGAACACCCTAAAGAATTAGAACAGCTTGGCTACTTGCATAAAGCAATCTTCGAATTGATAAATACACCAATACTTACTTCTTTTCGGCAATGCTTTTACTATCATCTACATCACTGTCCTCCTCCACTGGCTTGCCAAACAAACGGTAAGCAGCAAAAGCAACCTCACGAAACTCATCAGATGGAACTTCCCGATCAATCAACTCCACTACAGATCCAGTAAACTGTTTGTATGCTTGTCGCACTTCTGGAGAAGCTGTCACACCAATTCCAGTTAATATACACAAAACGCCACCTTGTATTCCCTTTACAGAAACAATCAGATATATACAATCAGAAATTTACCTCCTTCCCATTGATGAACTATTCTCCTAGCAAGGTCAGATTCATCAAGACGATTCCCAGAGCTGAAATCGTAAACACACCGGTTCAATTCAAATCAAGTATTTAACTTCCAATTACAATGTGATCAACAGACTATACAAACTACCAAATTCAATGAAAACCCAAACATAATCTAGAGAAATCAGCTAAAAACCCTACTAAAAGAGTGTAATCAGTTCGAAGGAAGTGTAAAATTCAAGAATTTGGGGGAAAAGCTCGACCTGCGAGGCTTATTAAGAGTTTGGAGTATAGTTTTGCGGCGAAGGTACGCCTGATCGACGTCGAATGGCTCTCTGAGAGAGCTTGTCAAGCGAGGAATCTGAACCAACATGACAAAAAAAAATCCCTGTGATTGCGTCGTTTAAGCTTCTTCTTCTCCTCTGTGTTTTTCTTTATTTCACCTCTGGTCGGCTCGCCGAGGAAGAAGGCGATCGCTCACGTTTTAAAAAACGCCGTCGCTTCGATACTTGAAGAACAGTTTTGTTAAGAGTTAGGGACCCGTGAACCGACCCGCTAATAATATACGGGTTCATAAAAACGATGACGTTTTAAGGATTTTTATGACATAACACAACAATTGTGGACCATGAGTTAATTATTCCTTTTTTTTTTAGGTAAGAGAGAGTTTTGAATTTCAAAACAAGACAATTAAAAATAAAAATGAAAAGACAAAAATTCTGAACATTTCACTGCACATATTGTGTTCTCTTCTCTCTATTATTAATTTTGATTATGTCGATTTTATATTAAAAAAAAAAATACATGGAGAATACAACGTAACCCCAACATGAACAAGAAGATTTTATGATATTCAGCTTTTTTTTCACCGCCTACAAACACAAAATATGGCCTTTTCAATATTTTAAGTACAGTATAAAATCATTTAATATACCGAATAATACGATATCTCTTTAATTTAAAAATATCAAATATACGTACAAAAAAGTCTACACGAGCTAAGTTCTTTAATGATGTTAAAAATAAAAGCACTCAAAGGGTTTTGAGAAGAGACAAGAAGACACAGAACAAGTAGCCACTCTCACCTCACCACCCCCTCTCTACTTGCTCTATCTCTCTCTCTCTCTGTTCTTTTTTCTCTCTTCTTCTTCTTCTTCTTCTTTCTTGCTCTAGAGATCTCTACTATCTCCATCATTTTCTCATCCTCTCTCTAGAAAGATAACAGTGACATTTTGTCTGAACGCATCTATGGCTGCTCTGGTGCTTTCACTTCTCCTTCTAGCCATGGCCGGACATTCTAGTAAGAACTTTCCACTCTTACTTCAGATTTCTTAGCTTATAGTCTTATCTTTTTTTTTCTCACTCTTAAGCCTCTTTAGTTCTGGTCTGAATAAAAGGTTCTTGTAGCACTTAAGAGTTTTACTGTTCCTGTGTGTTCTGCCATTGCTAGACAGACTAAAAAAAATAAAAAAGTTACCATTATTTTCAACAAAGTATGAAGTATATCATTGTTATTTCTCATATCTTCCTGTTATTTCCTTGATTAAAATTTAATTTAAAGAATGAAAAAGAAAGAAAAAAACAAGATTTGTCCTCTGCTCAACTCATTTTTAATCTTCCTTTCCCTTTTTCAAGTTCTCTTTCTGCAGCTTTTGTCGTATGGATTGAAATATGTTTTTTCTTGGGAAAAGTTCACAAACTATTAATAGAAATCTTTCTGGTTTTATCTGATCTGCTTGTTTTCTCACAACTTCTTACTTAAGTGTTGATTATATTGCAAATCTTGATTTTAAATGGTGATTTCAAGATTTCCCCAAATCTTGTTGGTTTCACATTACAGAACAAAGAAGATGCAGTTATCTATATATTTCTTCATCACTTCTAATGTTTGGTTGGTGGCTTCCTTGGTGGTCTCTGTAGGTGCTTCATGGTGTGTGTGTAAAACAGGACTGAGTGATACAGTGCTACAGTCAACCCTAGACTACGCCTGTGGAAATGGAGCAGATTGTAATCCTATTAAACCAAAACAGTCTTGCTTCAACCCTGACAATGTTAGGTCCCATTGCAGCTATGCAGTCAATAGCTTCTTCCAAAAGAAGGGTCAATCTTCTGGCACTTGTGATTTTAAAGGCACTGCCACTCCCACCAGCTCCGATCCCAGTTAGTCTCTCTCAACCATATCCTCATTTTTGGTATTCAATGTGTTTTAATTAGAACCATGGGGGGAGCCCATTGATAAAAAGAAACTTGCTTTTTTTTGGAGTGATTGTTAGGATTCATGTGGTGTTCAAAATTATTGATAGTTACAGAAAGTTGGAGGCTTTTGTTTTTGTCACTATTGGTATTGAAGATTCTGAGACAAAATGGATACGCCAAATACATAATAAAGAGTCTATTTATGGCTTCAAGTTTGTGGATAATAATCAACCATCTTAACATTGTTCTGCGTTTTGTTTTCACAGGTTATACAGGATGTACCTTCCCTACTAGTGCCAGGTATGCTTCTGATTCAAATGGCCTTATCAAGAAACTGAAAAAAAACAAAACGTTTTGCATTTTTTTGGGACCAAAACCAAGAATTTTGATCAACTTTTATTCTATATTTGTGGCAAAGAGAAAAAGTAGATTAAAGTTTTGATTTGGGTCCCAATTTACACCTTTTTTTTGTTTTTGTTTGCTTTTGTTTTGAAAGAGATAGCATCATTCACATCAATTTAATATAGAAAACTCAAAACAGCATCATCAATATTACTTAAATAGACTAAAGAAAATAGAATAAGTAATGTAATATTGACTCTATTGTTAACAGTTTCGATTACTTCTTCTTTGTTTAAGACCCTTTTAACTGGAAGTGTTCAACATGAGCCTAAAAGTACGCAATTTCCTTTATTTCTTTAATCAAACTTTTGATCATATCTATAATCAAATCAAATGCTTTATTGGAATTACAGTTTGAACGCATGATCATGTTATTTACTGATATGGCCGTATACTCAATGGTACTCTAAACCTTTAGTCTTTAGAACCCATCAAAGACCCTTTAATTGTTAGAAACTGAGACTTCTCTTTTTTGTTACCGTTTCTGAATATATAATATGAATTTGCTTTAAAGAGCAATGTCTTTGGTCATGTTTTGAACATCATAAGTAGTTGTCTCTTGTCTGATATACTCTTATTATGTTCTTCTTCCAGCGGCTCTGGTGGCTCTAGTAGCGGCAGCACCAGCATGTCACCTGGCACATCCAGTCCAAAAAGTAGCTCAACCACCACAACACTTCCTGGAAGTGGTACCAACAGTCCTTATGGAGGGACCTCAACCAATGGAGCTTTTGGAGGCAATAGCACAGGAATCAACACAGGGACAGGGATAAACCCGGATTACACGACAGAAAACAGCGCGTTCTCTCTCAAGAACTCAAGCAAATCGTTCATCGGGCTTCTCTTCTTGATCGCTTCAAGTGTTGCTGTTCTTTCTTGATGCTCTAAGGATGTGTATGTTCTCTGGTTTTGTGGGTGCACTTTAGTTATCGTTTCGAGGACATGGGTCTAGTTTAGTGGTAATCTCTGTCTCAGTGTTATGGGTCTATGTTATGTTTTTGTTGTAAGAAGATTTCAGCTCTTGCTTTTTTACCCGTACCTCTTGACGGTTGTGGTAGATTTGATGCAAGTGAGAAAAATTTATATATATGATCTTATCTCCGCTCATATATAATTATAATTTTATTACATTTAAATGAATGTCTAATTGGTCTGAAAAACACCAGTTTGCGTACTATCCATCCAACTTTAAATTCCATGTCATTTTGTTAATTAGTAATTACGTGCGTATATAACATTCTATTTGGTTCGACTAATGGTGCCTTAACATCTTTACAATGTCATTTTTTTCCTAAGATTCGAAAGTAAAAACGTAGAGATCTCAATCCATGCGTGTGTCATACACTAAACAAAAAAGTTGTAGTATATAGCATCAGAGATCAGTTATATACTAGCATCATATAACCATAACACTAACTAGAATAACTTACTAATTAGCGGCATTAAATATTGGTGTTTTTGCTGACTTGTTTAGACTTTAGAGCCAATCAAGTAAAACGAGGAAAAATTCAATCTGAGAATCAATACAGTTGACGTCTGTTGAATTTATGTTCTTATTATCTGTTAAATAAATTTGATGCTTCTTAATAGTAACTTGGTTATAACAGTCACTAGACCTCACCTAACACAGACCACTGGTTGTAGGATAGTAGATGAGATTAAGGATATATGTGTAATTTAGTATCAATTCATATAGACCTAATATCTCTTGTATCATATATACATTGTAAAGTCTCTAACCATAATATAATTTCAGTCATCATTGACATGGTTATGGCATCACTATTGTAACTTTGGTTGCGCTTTCGTTTTGTCGTTATGCATCAGTCTGTATATTCCGTAGATATGCTATGCACCAGTATGTTCTTTGTCACCATCCCAACTCATTTCAAAAAGTGATGTGGTGATGTATATTATTTTTTTACTTTTTGGCAACTATGTTATGACTATGATGTGGTATGGCGTTAAGAGATATACTGAGAATCTTTTGTTCATTTTTTTTTGCTGTCTGTAAGAACAATTTTCACTGATGCTGTGATGCATTATTTTCAAGTGTCTCACAATACAACACATATATTATATTTTTTTACTGTGCAACCAATATATTTAAAATTTGAAGCTGTCAATCACATCACAGTTGAAAAGACATTTTGGGAAATAAATTCAAAAATTGTAACCTATGGAGCTAGCCAAAATAGTGATTTAAGTTGAGAGGTAGTAAAGACTGACGAAGACATTCGTCTATAGGAGTGCAGAATAGGTTATGATGGGTTGACGACAAAAAAAAAGAAGAGAATAGGTTACGGGTTATTATGTATATTTTACGAAATTGAGGGTCTTTTTAAGAATTTAATTAGAGTATGGGCAGATATTGCAATTTTCCTTTTTTAAAACATTTCTTCTTCCGTGTGATGACTCTTCACTCTCTCTCTCTCTTGCTGGTCCCTCAAAGCTCTCCCCACATTTCGTCTCCTTTCTCTCTCTAAACCCATTTCTTTCCACCAAAAATCGAAACTTTCCGGTGAGTTTTTAACATTAGAGCTTCCGAAGACTCAAAGCATATGGTAGTATGGTATGTAACAGCACCGTCTCTGTTTTTTTTCTTCTTTTCCATCGTCTGCTTCGTCTTCGTAGTTTTTGTTTCTTGTTTTTTTTTTTTTTTTCATTACCATTGTTGCTCTTTTAGTTCCGTAATTCACAAGCAAGAGTGTTACAGATCTTTGTCTGGGGATTTTGTGAAAGTTTGGTTCTTAACTGGACCAACTGATTTTTCTGGTGTATCTACATTTTGCTATCACGCGTTTGGCAAATGTACTAAAATAGGTTTTGGGGGATGTGTAGGGTTTCTAATCTAGGGTTTCCTTTTTTGGGAAATCTTTTTACTGAACATGGAATATAAACGAGAATCCTTGGCTTTCGGTGGTTACTTGTTTTCGATTTTGTTAAAGGTTGCTAATTTTGTCCCTGAAAGGGGAGATTAGTGTTGTAAGATGTTCCTTTTGAAATGAGTTCTGGCTTGGTCAAGTATAATCATAACCTTGTCTTTCATTTGAGTATTGTACTGTGTTGATCAATGATTTTTCCTTTTTTGATTCCCCTGTGTATTGATTTAGTGAGCTTTCCTTTCTTGTTTGAAATACTCGGATTTGATTTCCTGTGCTATATAAGTTAAGATTTTGTTTTTTGACATGAGTTATAGCTGGATCGAATCTATCGAAGGTAAGTATGGCTTCTCTTTGATGAGTTGCAAAATCATATTGGCGTTACTCAAAAATAAAAAAGATTTCCTTTTTGAGTCTCTTGTTTGAAATACTTGAACCAGTCTTACTGTACATGTCATTTGGCTAGTGATCCGAGCGACTTGCTTCTCTTTGATGAGTTTCAAAATCATGTTTGCTTTACACTCTTGATTAATGATTTTCTTATTGGTCGAAGCATTATATTATCTCCTTTAAAGGACGAACGGTGCATCTACTTTAGAAGTGTTGAGGGATCAAGAGTTAGTCCTAAACGGTAGTTAGTTAACAAAGAACAATAGGGTTGGAAAACTGTCTTGCACACCCATATCGTTATGCCTTTATATGTCTCCTGATCTGTCTTTAGGTTGTATGTATGTATCATTTGTATGGCTTTACTAGACTGGTCTTTTCTATTGCTTTTCGAAAATTCCTTGTTTGAGTATGTGGGATCCCTTGAGTAACTGTATATTTTCGTTTGCTTTCCAAGCTGGTGTTTACTTGCTGATGATTCTCTTTTACTGCAACTATTGTAGAAGTCAATTTGTGAAACATGTGGGCATCGAGGATGGAAGGAATTACTTGTAACTTGCTCGCAATGCCGTATAGCCTGTGAACACCGGTGAGAAGTAATATCATATCGTATAAGTTTGCTTATGTAGTCAAATGAATATTTTGATTGTCTTTCACTAATTCTCTTTCGATTTGATCTCTGTTTTCCAGTTATTGCATGCGGGGGAATTCATTTGAGACCTCAATAGATTTTGTCTGTGGTGATTGTTCGATGAGACCTGTTCAAAACAAACCTACTTCAGGTTCTATCAAAGCAGTCCCTCGAAGTATTAGGAATAAAGTGCGGGTGGAATCCTCAAATCCAGTTCCCAAATGGAAGAAAATTCCTGAATCATCAAAGATGAAGTTGATTTCACCAGACGAAGTCAGAAAACTTTCATGTGGAGGCAATAAATCAGTTTTTAAAGTACCAAGACCAGTTTCAGCTCGTTCTGCAATGGGCTTAACAAAAGAAACTTCTTGGTTTCCAAGGGCTAGGAGGTTTAAGTCTTCAGTGGCGGCTCACAAAACCAATTCAACCCTCCGTCCACCTAAAAAGGTTGAGCCTCTTAGTCCGCGTACTCCGCAGATTCGTCCAGGATTCATAAGACAATCTTCTAAGGCAGAAGCAGTAGTAGAAGGTGGTGTCTTTTGCTTCTTCTCTTTATGGGTTTTCTTAATTATCTATATCCTTTTTAAAGGCCTAATATCCCACACTTCCTTTACTCGGAAGACTAAAACACATATCTTGCTGATTATAAATTTTTTTGGCTTTTTAAGGATCAAAGTCGACAGTTGGTGATGGGGCTAAATATCACGATTCCAACAAGAAATTGTTGCAATTACTTCCATATCGTCCAGCTTTGCAGCCCACTTGGAAGTAAGTTACTGATCCCTCCAAACAATATGTCCTCTTGTGCTACTAAATATTTTGTATGCTACAATCAGATCTCTTACTAATTTCACAATTTCCATGGGATATGTATGCACATTACCCTTTTTCTTTCACTCGTTGTGCTTAGCCTTATCTGCATTCTTAAAAAGGAAATCTTTTTAGTTTCTTTAGCATGGGGCTTTAGCATGGGGCTTTGTTACATTGCTGAAAAGCCTGAAACTGAAGATGTGCATACTTTATAATTTTCTCTTTCTGCCACTATACCAGGGGACGCATTATGGACTCTGGTACACCATCTGAGTTTAATGGCGAGTTCTTAGCTCAACCAGCATCTAAAGTCCGTGCAAAGGCCTACAGACTGTCAAAGGGGATTCCTGTCGTACTCAAGGTCAAATTGGTTCCTATAGGCAATCTTCTGAGTGATTTGTTTGTGAACAGAAAC
Organism: Camelina hispida; assembly: GCA_023657505.1. NCBI lineage: Eukaryota > Viridiplantae > Streptophyta > Magnoliopsida > Brassicales > Brassicaceae > Camelina > Camelina hispida. The sequence continues at coordinate 30,750,555 of CP094636.1, read as the reverse complement.
CCTGGGCTTTCAGATGTCGATATGTACATTTTCCCATATGACAAGAACACAAAAAGGTACACATGCCTCTTTTTCTACAAAAGACAAGCTTCATGTTCATAGTTATCACAAAACTTACTATTTTTGCAGGTTTACCGAGGAACGTGATTATCTCTTTGAAGCCATGAGGACTCGCAATGCCATGATCAAGATTAACACTAATGGAACACCACTGTTTATATTCTCTTCAAAATTACTGGACAAGTCCTCCCAGAGTAAGCCTAATGCATTCTTGCAGATTTGTCACTGACTTCAAGAATGAATAAAACCCGTTTTGTGTTTGCAGCTATCATCAAGATGCAGAAGAAAACAAATAACTTTCTTTGGGGGATTTTTCTCCTGACAAAGAAGTCTTTAGCACTTCTTCCAGGACCTTCCAGTCAAACTGCTCAACGTTTTGATGATGGAGATATGGTTGACAATGACTCTGAAGTAGGTTATTTCCTTCTTTTTCTAAATCTAAGACCCTTCCAGTTAGTAGATTCAGTTTGGTTATAGAGCTTCATCATCATAGCTTTAATAGTAAGTCTCCAAGTGAGATTCTCTGATGTTATGTATTTTTTTTCATTGCCTCTGGTGGAATCAGCCTTTATTCAGACATACCAACCACCGGAGTTCTGGGAAGCAATTGCAGCGACATTACAAGGAGAGGGATTGATTCAATGCGAGTTTCGAGTGGCTCAAAGAAATTGTTATATAGATTAATGCTACTAATCTCTGCTTGTGTGTCTATTGTGGTGTAAGAAGCAAAGATTTCAGCTCTTGACTCATGTGTTACCTTTTTTTACCTCCTGCAAGTATAAATAAAGAAGGTTATATTTTGTTAATATTTTTCCATTGACGGTAAATGGTAAACTTTATTCATAGACAGAGTTAATCCCAAACTTATTCTATGAACAAAAGCATAAAATTTGACTATTTAAACAAAAAAGATACACATATAAATACGGATTTTCATTTTCCATGGATATCTTTAATTTGATTAATCAATACTACCACAGATACTACTGCGAACTTGTAATTTGAACTTGGCTTTCGTAATATAAATAAAGCAAGATTCAAGTTTGAGTTTCAAGCACATAAGAGGAAAAAAAAAAACTGTTTCTTCTAAGTCAAGAAAACGATCAAAACCTGGTTTCAGTCAACGCCATTGAAGAAAGGAACCCTTTGAACGATAACAATGGACGTCGTCGAAAGTGGATACGAGGCTGGATCAGAAGCTTCACAAACTTCTTCAGGGTCAGAGATAAGCCTTACCGAGGTAAAACGCTAAACCCAAATTGCATTTTTCGACTAAACTTACTTATGGTTTACAACATCTCTTCTTGTAATCAGAAATCATTTGTGTGTATCTTTTTAGACTTGTCGATTCTTAGAGTAGTCTCTTCCTCTCTCTTTCTGGGATTTATGTAGCAAGATTCAGAGAATAGCCGTTTCCTAATCGTAATCTTGAATTTGCTACGTATAGAGAAAGAAGCCATGTGAGATTTGTGGTAGTAATGCTGATGACGATGAGATAATGACATGTTTCATGTGCAAAGACACACGAGAGCATACGTAAAGATCAATTCCATTCTTCTTTTTCTCAAATATTTAAAGGGTTAATTACAGTTAACACGAATCTTAATTTCTATGATTTTTTTTGGTTTTTTTATGTATATGTTTCAGTTATTGCTCGAGGGTGATGAAACATCATGTTCCTAGGATGTGGATATGTGATGAGTGTTTTACCTCAGGTCGCATAGTTGGTACATATTTAAGAAGTGATCGAGTTGTGCCTATTCGTCGTCGTGTTGCTCAAATTGCTACATCATCAAGAACTAGTTATCAAGTTGTTGATAGCGAAGTTGTTCATGATCACAACATGACTACAAGCGAATCTGGTAATCAAGCTCTACAACAGGCACATGCAAGTCCAGTAGGTAATGAAAAAAAAAAAACAATCTCTTTTAGCTTAAGTATATATATCATTCAGTTTATATCTTCTCTGTGCGTGGATACGAAATTAAGAAAGTACTGATTTTGATTTGTTAATCTATATTTCGTAATGTTGATGAAGGGTCTTCTTCTGATGTGCCTATGGATACATCTCCATTCAAAATACCAGACTTGAATCTGCCCTCTGATTCCGGTTCTGAGATCTAAATGCTTGCTTATTCAGAGAGGTTTGTGTTAATTGTGTAGCTTGACCGATGACATGAGAGGCATCTATGGATTCAGGGTTGTTTTTTAAAAACTTTTCTTTCTCTTCTTGGGTCACAAGTCATTTTGATTCCAGCTAGCTACTTTGATTGATCGTTGTCATTTTGACTCTTGTTGTGTACATTCTTCTTTTGGTCATGGCTGGCTACTTTTATGAAGCTATGACAACTCCTTTTTGCTGTTACCAAAAAAATGATAATGTGATATGCTTTGGAGACAGTTTATATAATATATGGGATTTTTTTTTTTTTTTTTTTTTTTTTTTTTTTTGAACAAAATATAATATATGGGATATGTGATGCTTTATTTGAATTTTGTCTCACAAGTAGGCCATTTTAGGAAACTTTTAATTTTCTTCTTTAAAGATTAAAAGTTTCAATCTTTTTTTGCAACAATCTTTTTTGACAAATGTTTTACATACATTAATTATCAATACTTGATTTTTTTAATTGTTTATTGACAGCCAATATATCAAATTAAGAGTAAGAAGACACATAAGTATATTAGAAATCTGTGGTAAAATTACACATATATATATATATATAAAGTTGGCTATTTTTTTTCTCCTTCCTCCTCCACGTCATCACTTTTTATTTTCAATGTTAACAAATTAATCCATATCATCAAAGGAACAAAAAATCTAAAGTTAATGCATCAATTAATTCACTCATTTTTGTAATATTTTTGTTATTAATTAAAAACAATAATGTACAATAATTTAAATTAAAATATAAATCAAAAACAAAATGAAAAGAAAACATACAACCAAAAAAATATCAAAATAAAATATGAATAGAGATTACATAAATATAAAATTAGATATTTCTATCATAACATATAATAATTGTGTACATATTTGTAAAGACTAAAAATAGGAGAAAAATAAAGTTATCATATATTTAATAGAACAACAATTACTTTCAAGAGTTAAAATTATTAGGATACAAAAATAAATTTTTTAAAAAAAAAAAATTAAAGGTTTTTTAAAAATTGAGAGGTTATTCAATTCTTGGTGTTAAATTATAAATTCATGTTATCGATTAAAAGTCGCTGTATATTCTTATTTTCAATTATAATATAATATAAATAATATATATATATATATGTATTTAATACTTGAGACTATGTTTGTTATTGTTAAATTATAAATTCATGTTACTGATTAAAACCAGACAGATTTGGTGCATATTATTATTTAGAATTCTAAATAATATAAATAATTAAAATAGTATGAGTGATCTATGTTATTTATCGTTTTCAAAATTGAAAAATGGTAAAATTTGTTAAACAAAGGTAATTCCAAATTAAAAAAAGAAATATAAATCAAATGCTCAAGAATTAAGATAATATATATATATATATATATATATATTAAGAGAAATGTATAAGGTTAAGTGAAATAAAATATATTAAAGAAAACTTATTATCAACATCACACACATTAAAATATAGTGAAAATACTAAGAAAAAATGAGAAAAACTATTTTAGAAAAAAAATATATAGTAGTGGTAGATTTTTTTTTAAGCTGGAGAGGAGACAAAATGAGCCAGTAAACTACTAAACACACAAAAGACACCCCTAGAATTGATAAAATAAGTGTTTTGGAAAATGCGGGCAGATTGTTTTTTCTTTTCCTCAGTAATACCAATTCATTAGTTATGGAGATCAAAACATTAATTATTTGTTGAAAAAACTTATTGTATAAATAACCATGAAACTTATACCCAGTATATAAAAACTACAATTTGAAATATACTTTTTTTATATATATATATCATATTAAGAAAAAAAAGAAAAAGAAAAAAAAAAACAATAATTCAAGATTTGGGTTTGGGGAGAATCAAGAAAAGGTTTGTTAAACCCAAATTCGTCGTCGCTCGCTCGCTCGCTCTTGATAAAAAAAAAAAAAACTGACTCTTCGATCTCAAGAAAACCAAGAAAGATCGAAACTTTAGGTTTCAAAAGACCCTTTTGGTTTTTTTTTTTTTTTTACTGATTGATTTGATAACAATGGTGATGGACAAAAGTGGTTACGAGTCTGGATCAAAAGATTCGCCATTCACTTCAGATATTATTAACCTTTCCGATTCCGCGGTAAAATTGCTTCTTCGTTTTCCGATTTCTTTGTTCTGGGTTTTCGATTTCTATGAAAGCAATTGCATTTATACTTAGCCCTGTAATCAAGAATCGATTATTTTTTTTTTTTTTGCATCTTAGGGTTTCTTGATTTCTGAGTCTTTCTTTCTTTAATGTTCCTTCTTTGTGTTTAAATTGTAAAGATTTAGCAAGATTTCGACTTGCTTTATCACTGATCTTTAACTTGCTACATATGTATAATAGAAGAAGAAGAAGAAGAAGAAGATCAAGAAGAAGCCTTGCGAAGTATGCGGAAGTGTTGCTGATGAGCTTTCGATAATGATTTGCTGCAAGTGCAGAGACACAAGAGAGCATACGTAATATTGACTCACTTGTGACTGTTTACTCATTTTGTTAATGTTCTTGATATAAATCTTTTTCTTTGTTTTGTGTGTGTTTAAGTTACTGCGCCAGGGTGCTGTTACATCATGTTCCTCGTATTTGGCTATGTGAAGAGTGCCGTCATCCCTCATCTGCTAATCATCAAGTGGGACAAGTTGTGGTTAACAAAGTTTCTACTGATCAAACTGTTCCATTGTCAAGAATCAAGCAACTAATTGTGGATAACCAAGTTCCTATTGATCGTCAAACTGCTCCATCATCAAGAACTTATCAAGTTGTAGAACAAGTAGTGCCTGTTATTCATCAGCACACTACAGAAGAATCAACTCCATGCTAATCTTTTCCGCTTCAACTAATCTTCAGTTTCACCCCCTTGATGAAATTTTGAAGAAGATTGTTCTGTGTCTTGATTGATCAATATCTCCAGTGTTCAAGCCCATGGGAAAGGTTTCCACTCAAGCAACCACAATACGTTGATCTCTCCACTGATTCAAAATCTGACGACTAAACGCTTCATTTCAAAAAAGACTTGTGTTGTTAAGAGTCATCTTGATTTAGGGGTTTTTAAAAGGCATTAGCTTTACTCTTTTTTCTTGTGTCACAAGTCATTTTGTTAGCTAACTGAGATTGGACTTATTTTATTGTCATTTGGGATCAAGTCATATACTATATGACTAATGAATGTACATAACTAATTACTTCTTCCTAGTCAATGAAGCTAGGAGTAAAAGAAGGTATTAATCACTTTTTACCCCATGTACTGTAATTAAAAATTTCGTTTATATGTTACCACATATGTATCTGCTGCAAGGAAGGACCCATAACCATTTATGAAAAAAGAGACCAGGAACACGAAGTTTCCTAGAAATATGATAAGAGATGCTTTGATGACAATATATGGACTCATACTCGAGGTTGCCAAATATAGGAAACCTTTTGCATAGCTTTTCAGGACTAGCCAGGCAGGACCCAATTATTAAAACGTACATTTATGTTGTTTTCTTTGTTGTTGTTGTTAATAACTCTATACACATTTCAAAATTTACATGTTTATATGATAAAAAAATGTCACATACCCAAATCCAAGTTTCATAACTTTCAGTTGTTTAACACGCCATTAACAAAAAAAAAACCATGTTAAAGGTATGAATTCCCCAAAAGTTTAAATGCACCAAAACATTACTATAGAAAGCTCAAACATACAAGTTGGATTCTACTCGACTCCTTTACTAGCACATGGGCTTTTTTGCAAATTTTAGAAAAGTTGGCATTTTATTTTATAGCTAAAGAATACGAGGGCTTTTTTTTTAGTTAAAAGTAAAAAAGATATAGGGGTGATATCCGGAAATATCAAATTCTCAGAGAGTGAGAAAAGTAATTGTCGTCTTCCTCGTTTCCCCTCTCTTCCCCACACCTTCGGCTCCACTAACTCTCTCTCTCTCTCTTACTTTCTCTCTCCACAGTGTTTCTTCCTCTTTTCAACGACAAAAACTCGCCGGCGGTTTCGATTTCACTGTAAGTAAGTTGAATCGTTTCGCTATCTGAAAACTCACATTCTGATTTTATTTTTTTTCTCTTATCTCCTCTGTGTTCGTCTTGTATTCTCTCAGGTTTACTGATCATTTTTTTTGTTCTCGCTTTATATTTCGTACTACGCAAGCAAAAAAAAAGTAGTCTTTGATGATTTCTCTGAAAAATCTTCGCTCTTCGGCTAACTGATTCTGTGTTTTCCGCTTTATCTGCTCTGTTCCTTGTCACGCGTTCCGTACTTTTTCACCCGCTTAATGGGTTTCGTTAGGATTTTGTAATCTAGGGTTTCGATTTATAGAACCTCTCTACTGTACACACGATTCCTTATAGAGTCGTTGGTTAGTTACCTGAATGAGTTCGGTTAACTGATTTTTTGATTAAAGTTTCTTTTTTTGTTTTGTTTTGTTTAGGTTAAAGGCTGAGAATTTCTCATCAATTCAGAATGAGTCCTGGTCAGTTGCCTTCAGATTCGATTAAAGTAGTTCCTGGTAGGAGTAAGGTGAGGGTTGAATCTTCAAATCCAGTTCCTAGAGGGAATCCAACATCTAGACCTTCAAAAGTTAAGTTGATTTCACCTGCGGAAGCTATGAAACTTTCATCTGGAAGCAATGTAATGCCGGTTTCTCCTGTTAAGCGTGCTCGTGCAACTTATCAAGTGCCAAACTCTGTTCCAGTTCGTCGAACTACTCAAACACCAACAAAACCTGTCCTGGCTCGACCAACTTCTGAAGCACCAAGACATGTACCGGGTCGTCCACCTCCTGAAGCACCAAAACCTGTTCCGGCTCAATCAACTCCTAAAACACCAAGACCTGTCCAGGCTCGTCTAACTCCTGAAGCATCAAGAGATGTCCCGTCTCGTCCAATTTCTGAAGCACCAAGACCTGTCCCTGCTCGTCCAACTCCTGAATCACCAAGACCTGTCCCGGCTCAACCAACTCCTAAAGCACCAAGACATGTCCCGTCTAGTCCAATTTCTGAAGCACCAAGACCTGTCCAGGCTCGTTCAACTCCTGAAGCACCAAGACATGTCCCCGCTCGTCCAACTCCTGAAGCACCAAGACATGTCCCCGCTCGTCCAACTCGTGAAGCACCAAGACGAGTCTTGGCTTTTCCTGCAGAAGGTTTCAGAAAAGAAATTGTTTGCGGTCTTCGAGCTCTGAGTCTGACTACTGTACCAGCGAGACAAAAAACCACTCCAAGGCTCCTTCAATCAAAGACGATTGAGCCTTCTAGTCCACGTGCTTTGCAGATTCGTTCAATAATCAAGCAACAAGCTACTAATGCTACACAAGTTGTAGAAGGTGATATCTTTTGCTTCTCTTTCCGAGCAAAGAATCCTAAACTTGTTTGCATTGGATGGCTAAAAAACATGTCTTGCTTTTTCTTGGTTTCTCTAGGGACAACTGTGGAAGTTGGTGATAAAGCTAAAGATTATGGTTTCAAAGAGATACGTCAATCAGTCTCTAATGAAGAACTATCGGAGCTACTTCGATTTCTACCAGCTCAGCACCCTACTTGGAAGTGAGTTACTTGACACTTAATATTATTTTTTGAATCAGACATGTGTTTTGTTAGAAACGTCAACTAGACCACTCTATGTTGCTAGATTATTGCCATAACGCATACTACTTAAACTATTTCACATTATGCATATGCTACTTGGTTGAAACTTAAGATTTGCAAATGCGGAAACTTGCTGCGTTTTCTAGAGCATGACCATATTAAGACTCGTGATGTCGTATTGCATTTGTATTGTGACCTATTTTGATTCCTTTGTAGACTAGGATCTTTAGACCTTTACAAGTTACTAGCTCAACAGTTCCTCTTTGCTTGTATTAAAATGAACTCTTCCTTTTAACAACTGTTCCAGCGGACGCATTATGGATTCTGCCACACCGCCTGAGTTTGACTGCGAGTTTTTGGCTAAACCGGCATCCAATATCACGAGGAAGGCACTTAGACTTTCTAAGGCGATTCCTGCATTACTCAAGGTCGAATTGCTTCCTACATGCCACATTCTTATTGATATGTTTGGCAGAATCCCAACGCTATTGAATGTCGAAGTGTACCTTTTCCCAGATGAGAAAAAAACAGAGAGGTACTCAAAAGCCCTTTTTTATGAAACAAACTTCTTCTTCTTGTTGAATCGCTGTTATCAGAAAACTTATTTAATCAGGGTATGTACACTCATTCTTCAGGTTTAAAGAGGAATATACTCATCTGTTTGAGGCTATAGCAACTCGCAATGCCATGATTAAAATTGGTATAAACGGCAGTGAGTTGTTGATATTCTCCTCGACGCTATTGGACAAGACCTCCCAGTGTATGCCTACTGTATTACTACAGATGTTTTTTTTTTTTGTCCTGAATATCTTACATTTTGTGTTTGCCAGAAACAAAAAAAGAACTTCCATTTTGTGTTTGCAGTTCTCATCAATACGCAGAAGAAAACAGAATACTTCCTTTGGGGTTTTTTTCTCCAGACCAAAAACTCACTACCATTTGTTCCCGGAACTGCTTCACAAATTGATAAAGATTTTGATGATGGGGATGTTGTTGACATGGATATAGACACTGAATGCTTTACCACGAATGTGGCTCTGAAGCTTATTGCAGAATCACAAAACACTCCCTCAAGATCACCGGAGAAGTTGAGCAAACAAGCAAGTTTACCTCCTGGTTTCGAGAAGATATGGGCACCACCCTTGGTGAAACTTAATATACAAGGAACTTTAAACACCCTGTCTGATCAAACCGTATCCTCTGGAATAGTGCGTAACCAATCAGGGAAGTGGTTGTTTGGATACATTAGGTGCCATAAGAGCATCTCTGAAGTTGCAGCTGGGCTTTTGGCTATATACCATGGCCTCAAATTTCTATGGGACAGCGGTTTCCGAAGAATCCAATTGGAGACAACAAGCTTTGAGATCATCAATGCTCTAACAACAAAACCGTACTTTTCTCCTAAAAGTAGAACGATTCTGGGATCGTGCAAGGACATGATCTTGAGGGAATGGGAGTGTAACATTTACCAAATCTCCAAAGAAGAGAACTCGTGTGCAGAATGGCTAGCCAGAAGATCAGAAGAACAGCCTCAAGGATTAGTTTTCTTCGAATACCCTCCTCGTGGCCTTGTGTATCTTCTGGAGAAAGACCAGCTTGCAGCTAGATAAGCTGCTTCAGCTGTGAGGTACAGTAGTAGTGAACAGCTTAGAGGTACATAACTTGATTTAGTAGTTTGACATTTTGAGAAGAAGAAGAAGAAGAGATGTTTTGAGTGTTAACGTGACATCGTAGTCGTAAGTACAGTGGAGTTTCATTGTAAACACAGCTCAAGTACAGAAACGTTTTTGTGAAGTGAAGAATCAAAATAAGTGTAGAGTTTCATTGTTCATTCTCTTCAGCTTTAGTTTAAGCACAGTCTTAACTACAAGTCTACAGTCGAACAGGAACTCCCTCTATTCATCAAACAGAAAACAAAAGTAAAGATAAATTTATACGCCGTTTGCAGGAAATTGGGTTTAGTTTTTACGCCGGTTCACCAATTTTAAATTGGTTTAACCGGTCATCGGTTCTAGTAGATTATGAGCTGTCAAACTTTGATTGGTTGAGTTGCTAGGTTTCCCAGTTTCCCTCCAAAGAAGCTATTTTGATTAAAGAAAAACAAAATAAAATATATTTTTTTTAAAATGCAAAATACTTAGAAGTTAATAGCTTCAGAGTTCAGACTTCAGAGTAGTGTGTTTTGTTTTTGCTGCTTGGTTGACCCTCCACCTTCTTTCACTGCTCTTCGAAAGATAAGATAAGACTGTCACATCTCCCTGAGGTAACAATGGCCGGCGAATCTTCCGGTAAGGACTGCGACGGTAAAGCCGCCGGGAAAAGCCAGCGAAAGGTGGATCTTGTTTACGACGAGACGATGTGCAAACACGACACACCAGACGGTGAAGTTCACGTAGAGTATCCCGACCGCATCGGAGTTATCTGGGAAAAGCTTCAGCTTGCCGGAGTCACTCAAAGGTTCATACTTTCCTCTTCTCCTGCGATTTTGCTGCCTCTTTTTTTTTTGGCGATTAAGCCCTAAAAAATGCTGAAACTTTGCCAAAGTTGTTTATTTGGCGATTAATTCTAAATCTTGAATTGTGTATTTCATATAATCGGCTGAATTTTGTTCTATAAGTTAGTATAGGTGTTTCTTTTCTCTTTTACTTGAAATTCTTCATAACAATATTTGTCTTTTACTTACGGTTATAGGCAGGTTTGGGTTTGACTTATTGAAGAAAGTTTCTACTCCTTTCTTTTTTGTTTGTTCACTCATAAGACTATCAATTAGATTCATCTAGAGAGGAAGGTGGAATCTAGTCTCTAGGGAGTGTATCCATCAAGATCTGTTCTTGGATTTTGCTGATTTTTGCATTCTCTGTACCAATGTTGGTCTCTCTTTTTGCAGATGTATGGTTCTTGGTGGTACCAAAGCGGAAGATAAGCATCTCAAATTGGTTCACACAAAAAAACATGTTAATTTAGTGAAGAATATTAGCACAAAACAGAAAGATTCTCGGAGAGACAAGATTGCTTCACAGTTGGATTCGATATATCTGAATAGAGGTTCATCTGAAGCCGCATATCTTGCAGCTGGATCTGTTGTAGAGGTAATACGAGAGATGCATAAGAGTTGTCTCTTTTACAAAAGCAGATTCAATACTGTTAGGATGATCCGATTGACGGTTGATGTTTTCTTGCAATATGTAACAGGTGGCGGAGAAAGTTGCAGAAGGAGAGTTAGATTGTGGCTTTGCTATTGTCAGGCCCCCAGGGCACCATGCTGAGGCAGATGAAGCCAGGGGTTTTTGTTTATTCAACAATGTTTCCGTTGCTGCTAGTTCTTTACTAAACCAAGGAGTAACGACATCTATTGACTTTTGAGATGCTTTTAGTATCTTTTACTTGCTCTTAATATTATATGGCCACATTCCTTTGGTGTGTTTGTTCTTATGTTCTTGTGCTTTTTATTGAATGCAGCCGGATCTAGGTATCAAGAAAATTCTGATTGTTGATTGGGATATCCATCACGGAAATAGTACACAGAAGATGTTCTGGAAAGATCCCCGCGTGCTAGTATTCTCTGTTCATAGGTATGTATCTGCTGCCTCTGTCTACTCTTCTTTCCAAGCTACTTTTTCACATAATCTTTCTTATTGAAATGCACTTGTTGCTAGGTTTGACCGTGGAAGTTTTTATCCATCGGGTGGTGATGGGGATTATAACATGGTTGGGGAAGGTCCAGGTGAAGGGTTTAACATAAACGTTCCATGGGAACAAGGTGGATGTGGAGATGCAGATTATCTTGCGGTATGGAACAATATCTTGATTCCTGTGACGAAGGAATTTAATCCCGATTTTATTTTGGTTTCAGCTGGATTTGATGCAGGTATATATGGTCTAAGCATTTATTTCAAGGCTATGCCACAGTAAGAGGCGTGTAACCTTTTCAATTTCCTCTTAACAGCTATCGGTGATCCGCTTGGGGGTTGTTGTGTTACACCATATGGATATTCAGTTATGTTGAAGAAGGTTGTGTTTAAGTGAACTCCCTCTTTTCTCCTTTGTTTGTATTTGTGTTCCAGCACTGAAAATAACAAAGGCTACATAATCTACACTTGGATTTGGCCTCATAAAATTTGTTTAACCAATGTTCTTTCAGCTGATGGAGTTTGCACAAGGAAAGATAGTGCTGGCGTTAGAGGGAGGGTACAATCTTGAGTCAATGGCAAAGTCTTCAGTCGCATGTGTCCAAGTTTTGCTTAAAGAAAAACCAACTCAATGTTCTTCTGGAGCATACCCATTAGAATCTACATGGCGTGTTATGCAAGCGGTATAGCTCTAACTTTCTCATTAGTCAATCTGAAACAATCTTGTATGAATTGGCTACGATTCTCTTTTAAGCTCAGTTTTCTGTCATAAAATATTGTATAGCGCCTATGTTACTAGTTGACAAAGCTCGTCTGTTTCTTGTGGGTTTAGGTACGCAAGCGACTATGTGCATATTGGCCTTCACTTGCAGATATATTATCGTCAAAGCTGATTGATCATAAAACTCGTACTCCAGTTGGGAACCTTTCTTCTTGTCTACCATCATCTACAGTTAGTGGCGCTAGGACAGAAGGTCCTAACCTTACCGTGCGTCCCTCCTTAGAGTCCAGTTATCTTTTGCCCCACTCACATCTTTCTGTGGCCAATAAAAGAAAGGCTCCCGCTTCTGGTTCGACCTCAAGCTATCGGTTCTCAGAGATGGAGGATGTTATGGTGGACAAGGTTCTTCCGTCTTTTCACGAAGAGCTGAAGGGTATGGAGTTCGATGATCGCATCGCTTTCGGCAAAGAAAGTTCCTTAAAGGTAAGTCAAGTTTCAGTCTTCCTCTGCCTTAACTTGTTGTTTTATCTTCGTGGGATTAATTTTCTTTGCATTCCCTTTCAGGCAATTTTGATGTTTGATCACCTTGCTCAAGAGAATAGGGAGTTGAGGCACAAATATTCTGCTGCTTCTGACGCGTTGATGGCGTCTAATGAGAATTTTAAGAACCTTAGTGCAGAAAGAAACTCAGCTGACGCTCTCCATCGTCGTGAAGTGGAAGAGTTGAAGTCTCTATTGGCTGCTCGAGATGGAGAACTAGAAGCAAGTAGAAAAGAGTTAAAGGCCAAAAAGAAGGAGCTAGAAACAAAAGAGAAAGCTCGGCTACTGTTGGTTCGGATTCGGGAGGATGAAATTTGTGGTCTTCGTGCTAAAATAGAAAGTTTGGTGCAGGAGCGAGATGAGGCAGTAGTAAAAGCTGAACGTCTAGATAAGGAACTCCAAGATGAGAGGTTAAAAATCCGAGTTGGGAATGGATCTTTTGCATTGTCTCAGCAGTCCAATGAAGACATGGACTCGGACGAGCTCGAACCCATGTCTCAGGAGTTCAATGAAGACACGGACTCGGAAGATCTCGAAAGCCTTGAGGACTTCAAGAAAACCTGGGAACGTATTAAAGAGAACTGGATAACAAGCATTAAAAACTTAAAGCAAGCGGGGGTTCTTGCCACCATCGCATCAGGTATCACCAATCAGTACCAAGTGTATCGTCGATGGGAGAGGCAGGGTACTCTACTAGGTTGGGAGCTTGAGGTCGCAGCAGAAAAATACCACAAGCTTCGCGCGTTGCTTGATAAGGTCGGGCAGAGCGACGTTTACCCTTTTGTAGAAGTGTACGAGAAGAGCTGGAACGATGTTCTTGCTAGCCATCGCCCACCTGTGGTGACTCGTGAAGACGCCTCTTCCCCAACAGTCACAGTAAGCACTAAGCGTAAGAACCGGAAAAGGGTCCGGCGCAACGACTCATAATAAAACACTAAGCATCGTATATCGAGAGCTATGCACATATCTCGATTTAGTAACAACAGTGGGGGTTTCATTGTAACCACGAGACCTTTTTTGTGATTGTAACCAAACAATGTTTTTACTTGACAAGTAACGAACGAGAGATCTTGAAGAACAACAGTAACGGAATAAGTCAAAACAATATCAATTTAAGGTTTGGTTCAATTGGTCAATCAAGTCCGGTTTGGTTCTTCTAGAAAAATGTGACGTGTCATATGTTGTTTGGCTGAGATACTAATTAAGTTTCCCTATTCCCTCCAAAGGATCTCCAAAAAAAAGTCAAACCTCCAAAAAATAAAAAAATAATAAAAAATAATGAATAAAATGTTTTGAAGCTTTTCAGAGTGAGAGAGAGAGGAAAAGATTTAGACTTTACCGTCACCTTCTTCTCTCTGATCGTCGTCGAACGATAAGACTGTCACATCTCCCTAATTATGGCCATGGCCGGAGAATCTTCCGGCATAAATAACGGAGATTGTGACGGTAAATTCGTCGGAAAAGTCGAGCGAAAGGTGGGTCTTGTTTACGACGAGACGATGTGCAAACACGACACACCTGACGGCGAGGATCACCCTGAGTGTCCCGATCGGATCAGAGTTATATGGGAGATGCTTCAGCTCGCCGGAGTTTCTCAAAGGTTCATCCTTTTTTCTCTTTCTCATGCCGGCTCTGTTGTTTGTTTGATTAATAAAGCCCTAGAAAAAAAAAAATGCTCAAACTTAGTCAAATTGGGTAATTTCTGATCCCAATCTGTTATTTCTTGTTTGGTAATGACATTTAACTATCTCAATTTGAATATTGTTACGTATGCTGATGAATCTCATTCTATATAGGTGTGTTTCATCATAGCTCATTAGTTAACAAGGTGGGATTTAGTCTTTCGGGTGTGTTTCCAATTCCAACTATCTATCACAATTTTTGTTTTTTATTTCCTTTTGCAGATGTGTGGTTCTTGGTAGTAGCAAAGCAGAAGATAAGCATCTTCAATTGGTTCACACAAAGGACCATGTTAATTTAGTTAAGACTCTTAGCACGAAAGAGAAAGATTTTCGGAGAAACAAGATTGCTTCACAGTTGAATTCGATTTATCTCAACGGAAGTTCATCTGAAGCCGCATATCTTGCTGCTGGATCTGTTGTTAAGGTAATAAACAAACAACAGTAGCTTCATGTACAATTGACTTGCTCCTATCTTATTGGAAGATTGAAAACTGCTAGATATATTTTGATATGTAACAGTGTTTTCTTGCAACTTAACAGGTAGCAGAGAAAGTTGCAGAAGGAGAGTTAGATTCTGGCTTCGCAATTGTCAGGCCCCCTGGACACCATGCTGAGACAGATGAAGCCATGGGTTTTTGTTTATTCAATAATGTTGCTGTTGCTGCTAGTTATTTGCTAAACGAAAGAGTAAAGACTTCTATTGACTTTTTAAGATGTCGTTGTATTTTCTTACTTACATTCAAATTCTTTTAGTGTGCCTGTTACCAAGTTCTTTTGGATTTTCTTGAATGCAGCCGGATCTAGGCGTCAACAAAATTCTGATTGTTGATTGGGATGTCCATCACGGAAATGGTACACAGAAGATGTTCTGGAAAGATCCTCGTGTACTATTTTTCTCTGTTCATAGGTATGTAATTGTGACCTTTGTTTACTCTTCTTTTGGCGCAGTTTGTCATTGTTTATACTTGGGAAAGTAACTGCAACGCATTTGTGGTTAGGCATGAGTATGGAAGTTTCTATCCAGCAGGGGATGATGGAGATTATGACATGGTTGGGGAAGGTCCAGGTGAAGGGTTTAACATAAACGTTCCATGGGATCAAGGACGATGTGGAGATGCAGATTATCTTGCCGCATGGGACCATATCTTGATTCCTGTGGCGAGGGAATTTAACCCTGATATCATATTGCTCTCAGCTGGATTTGATGCAGGTACATATGGTAAAAGTAGTTTCTTATTCAAGGCTTTGTTACGTTCAGAGTTGTGTAACCTTTTCAAACTCCTCTTAACAGCTATTGGTGATCCCCTCGGAGGTTGTCGCGTGACAACATATGGATATTCAGTTATGTTGAAGAAGGTTGGTAACTTGTTGTTGAATTGAACTCCCTCTTTTTTTCATTGTTTGTATTTGCGTTCTACGGGTCTCCGTCACTGAAAATAACACTCCTTGGTTTAGTTGGTTGTTTATCCTGAGCTACATAATCTATACTTGGTTTTGATATCATCCTGTTTCACCAATGTTCTATCAGCTGATGGAGTTTGCACATGGAAAGATTGTGATGGCATTAGAGGGAGGGTACAATCTTGACTCAATTGCAAAGTCTTCACTTGCATGTGTCCAAGTTTTGCTTGAAGACAAACAAATTCAAGCTTCTTCTGAAGTATACCCATTCGAGTCTACATGGCGTGTAATACAAGCGGTATGCCTCTATACCATCCTATCTTCTTACTTTCTCATTTCACAATCTGAAACAAACTTATTTCTCTTTCCAGCTCAGTTCTCGGACATATATATCATATAGTGCCCATGTTACTAGTTGACAAAACTCATCTGTTTCATGTGTGTTTAGGTGCGCAAACGGCTATGTGCATATTGGCCTTCACTTGCAGATGAATTATCGTGGAAGCTGATTAATCAGAAAACTCCTACTCCAGTTAGGCACCCTTCTTTCTGTCAACTATCTCCATTTTCATTGTTCATCAAAGAGCGTTTCCTTGCCAGATTGGATTTCGTAAAACCTTACTTCTCTTTTAGATGCAGTTTCTGTATTTCTTTCTTATCACAGAATTTCTGTTGTTTGTTCATTATAGATTATCCTTATCTCAAGCTCCGACTCTGAAACTGAAGACGACGCCCAAGGACTCCAGGATCAGATGTCGAAACTCAGCATTGAAAACCACCAAGTAGATACTGCATCTACATCTTGGAGAGCTGATCTTGCAAAGGTTGACGTTTGGTATGCTTCTTTTGGATCTAACATGTGGAAACCAAGGTTTCTTTGCTATATTCAAGGGGGACAGGTAGGTGACCCTGTTTTGTTTTGTTTTATTTTGGGTGTGGGTCTGAGCTTTGGTCTTAATAAACATATATGGCTGTCTGTATTTATTTTCAGGTCGAGGGAATGAAAAAGGCATGTGTTGGTTCAATGGATAAAAGTCCACCGAAGGCAATAGTATGGGAAACATTTCCACATAGATTGTTCTTTGGCCGTGAATCTTCAGCTAGCTGGGGTGTAGGCGGAGTTGGTTTCGCCAATCCCCTTGCTAATCACAATGATCAAATTCACATGTGTTTGTACAGAATCACGTTAAGTTTTACCACTCTTCATCTCAGTTTCTACTTTCCAACTTTCCATATGTAATTCGTTTGGTGAACTTTGTACACTTATTCACTGTGTTTTTTTTTTTTTGAACAGGCTTGAGCAGTTCAACGACGTTCTGCGTCAAGAAAATGGTTTCAATGTAGATACTGATTTGCCAGTCTTTGATCTAGCTGCTCTGCAGTTAGCAGAGAACAAAGGAGCCATAACACCTGAAGCTGTTTCGGTTAGTCTGATGATAAATGTTGATTGATACACTAATAGAAACATGTAATAATCACACATTCACACTTATACACATTGTTTACAGAATAGTTGGTATGGATCTGTTGTCTGCTTGGGGAAAGAATGCGACATTCCTATACTTACAATGACGTAAGATTTCATTATTCTTTTACCTTTTGCTGCCGAGAAAACCGAGTTAAACTGCGAGACGAATAATCTCGGCTAACTTCATTTTTTTCCTGCGGTTTCTCAATAACTTTTTTGTTTGCAGTTGCACGCTTTCTGTGTTTGAGAAGTTCAAATCCGGTGAGATCCCTCTAAAACCTCCTGCAAAAGCCTATGCCAACACTTTTATAAGGGGCCTTGTGGAAGGAGGAAGATTCTCTGAAGAAGAAGCTGAGGCTTACATTGACAAAGCTGCGTCTACACCTCTCTGATGTATTATTTATACCCAGAAACCACTGACGGTATGGAGCCTTAGGTTTCTGGGTTATTCAATTAGGATTAAAACCACAGGTTAAGATATATTGTGAGACTTTATGAGTAAGTCTTCTGAAAGAAAGATTGTGTCCTCTCGTGGCTTTGAGTTTGCTCCCTAAGCAAACTCCTGTATGTATACTGTATTTTAGTTATCTTCGGTTTTAGGCTTTATCGTGAAGGTCTAGTTTATGTGGGTTGTTTTGTGTAGATCATTAAACCCTGTATGGTTTGTATTAAATGCCGGTTTAAAATGCAAATCAATATTATGAATTCGGCTTACGTATTTGATGTATAGTTTGTTTAGAATGCAAATATATGTGGTATTCGTGCCAAAATAAAGAGTTTGCTGCGGGAGCGAGATGAGGCGGTAGCCATGGACTCGGAAGATCTCGAGCCCGATCTTGAAACCCTGTTGCACAAGTTCAAGAAAGAGATATACATAACAAGTGCAATGACGAATTTTTGGTGGAACTCAAAGTGTAGGAAAAAAAGAAGATGTATTGGGTTTCATGGAAAAAGATGTGTCAATCTAAGAAGGAGGGTGGTTTATTATGTTTCCGTGACATTAGTAATTTTAATCAGGCATTACTCGCTAAACAAGCCTGAGGCCCTGAAGGTTACTTTCTGTGCCGAGTTCACTATTATCAAGAGTGTACAAATTAAGCTAGGTGTTTTTCCACTAAGGATATTATGAAGGCAAAAATGGGCACAAAGACCTTCATATACTTGGCGAAGTATAATAATAATGCATGGAAGGGATCTCTTAGCTAGAGTTGGGTTTAATTATGAAGTCTATTATTGGTAATGGGCACAAAACAATGATCTGGATGGATAAATGGGTTTTTGATGACGTTCCTCGATCGACGTCCAATGAAAATAAACAAATCTTTATTACTGATTTAAACCTCCCAAGTATCGAGTACTCTTTATAACTGCACATATATGGTTCTTGGATTGGAATTTGGAACCAAACATATTTACTGTCAGAACTTATTTCCTCCTGCACATATGAATAGGGGGAGAGATATTATAGTTTCCTCCTAATGTCCATTTACAAGAAACAAAACAATTTAAACGTGCCAAAATAAAAAGGAAAAAAATAGAGAAATAAAAATAAAAATACTTCTGAAGCTTTGAGAGAGCTGAGAGAGACCCAAAAAAAAAAAAAAAAAAAACATGGACTCAATCTTCTTCACACATTCGTCGAACGATAAGACTGTCACATACCATTCACATCTCTCTGACTCGGATATGGCCATGGCCGGGGAATCTTCCCGGAAAAACTACGATGATATGGACGGTGATGAAGTCGCCGGGAAAAGCCAACGAAAGGTGGGTCTTGTTTACGACGAGACAATGTGCAAACACGACACACCTGACGGTGAAGATCACCCTGAGTGTCCCGACCGCATATCAGTTATATGGGAGATGCTTCAGCTCGCCGGGGTTTCTCAAAGGTTCCTCCTTTTTCTCTCTCTCTCTTCTCCTGCGCCGACATTGTTCTTTCTATGTTCTTTCTTTGTTTGTTTGTATGCTACTGATGAATAGGGTTTAAGGTGTGTTTCCTAACTCATTAATTGGCCTCTGGTTCGAGTTATTTTTCCCATGAAGATTCTAATCCTCTCTTTGACCCTATGTTTTCACTTTTGTTCTAATTTTCACTCATTAAGACTATTCATTAGAGTAATTTGCAGCACATTATAGTTAGTAAGACTATTCACAATTTTAGTTTTTGTTTTTGTTTTTTACTTTTTTGCAGATGTGTGGTTCTTGGTAGTATCAAAGCAGAAGATAAGCATCTCCAATTGGTTCACACAAAGGACCATGTTAATTTAGTTAAGACTCTTAGCACAAAACAGAAAGATTCTCAGAGAAACAAGATTGCTTCACAGTTGAATTCGGTTTATCTCAACGGAGGTTCCTCTGAAGCCGCATATCTTGCTGCTGGATCTGTTGTTAAGGTAACAAATAACACTACAAGCATACAGATGACTTGTTACTATCTTACTGGAAGATAGAAAACAACTGCTAGATATATTGATATGTAACAATATTTAATTGTTGATATGTAATATTACTTTCTTGCAACTTAACAGGTGGCAGAGAAAGTTGCAGAAGGAGAGCTAGATTCTGGCTTTGCTATTGTCAGGCCTCCTGGACACCATGCTGAGACAGATGAAGCCATGGGGTTTTGTTTATTCAACAATGTTGCTGTTGCTGCTAGTTATTTACTAAACGAGAGAGTAAAGACTTCTATTGACTTTTGTGATATTCTCTTACTTATTACATTCAAATTCTTGGGCCACGTTCCTTTGGTGTGCCTGTTACCAACTTCTTTTGGATTTTCTTGAATGCAGCCGGATCTAGGCGTCAACAAAATTCTGATTGTTGATTGGGATGTCCATCACGGAAATGGTACACAGAAGATGTTCTGGAAAGATCCTCGTGTATTATTTTTCTCTGTTCATAGGTATGTATTTGCAGCCTCTGTCTACTTTTCTTTCCAAGCTGACATAATCTACCTTGAGGTTTAAAGTGACTGGAAATGCATTTCTGGTTAGGCATAAGTATGGAAGTTTCTATCCATCGGGTGATGATGGGGATTATAACATGGTTGGGGAAGGTCCAGGTGAAGGGTTTAACATAAACGTTCCATGGGATCAAGCACAATGTGGTGATGCAGATTATCTTGCCGCATGGGACCATATCTTGATTCCTGTGGCGAGAGAATTTAACCCTGATATTATATTGCTCTCAGCGGGATTTAATGCAGGTATATATATGGTTTTAAGAATTTTTTTTTCATGACTTTGTTACGTTCAGA
This sequence comes from Camelina hispida, assembly GCA_023657505.1. Classification (NCBI taxonomy): domain Eukaryota; kingdom Viridiplantae; phylum Streptophyta; class Magnoliopsida; order Brassicales; family Brassicaceae; genus Camelina; species Camelina hispida. The sequence continues at coordinate 30,730,039 of CP094636.1, read as the reverse complement.
GGTTTGTAACCTTTTAAAACTCCTCTTAACAGCTATTGGTGATGCCCTCGGAGGTTGTCGCGTGACACCATATGGATATTCAGTTATGTTGAAGAAGGTTGGTGTTGAACTGAACGCCAGCACTGAAAATAACACTTCTTCGTTTAGCTGGTTGTTTATCCCTGAGCTACGTAATCTATACTCTTGGATTTGATATCATTTCTCTGTTTAACCAATGTTCTCTCAGCTGATGGAGTTTGCAGATGGGAAGATTGTGATGGCATTAGAGGGAGGGTACAATCTTGACTCAATTGCAAAGTCTTCACTTGCATGTGTCCAAGTTTTGCTTGAAGACAAAGAAATTCAAGCTTCTTCTGAAACATACCACCCATTCGAGTCTACATGGCGTGTGATACAAGCGGTATGGCCTCTATATCATCTTATCTTCTTAATTACTTTCTCATTTCATAATCTGAAACAACATTATTTATCTTTCCAGCTATTTTTTAATCAAAGATACTTATATTATTATATAGTGCCCATGTCACTAGTTGACAAAACTCATCTGTTTCTTGTGTGTTTAGGTACGCAAAAGACTATGCGCATATTGGCCTTCACTTGCAGATGAATTATCGTGGAAGCTGATTAACCAGAAAACTCCTACTCCAGTAGGGCACCCTTCTTTTGGTTAACCATTTCCATTTTAATCACTTCGAGACAGTTTCTATATTTCTTCTTATCACAGAATTTCTTTAATTTGTTCATTATATATAGATTATCCTGGCTTCAAACTCCGACTCCGAAACTGAAGAGGACGCTCAGGGACTCCAGGATCAGATGTCGAAACTCAGCACTGAAAACCACCAAGTAGATACTGCATCTACTACATCTTGGAGAGCTGATCTTGCAAAGGTTGACGTTTGGTATGCTTCTTTTGGATCCAACATGTGGAAACCAAGGTTTCTTTGCTATATTCAAGGGGGACAGGTAAGTGACCCTGTTTTGTTTTGTTTTATTTTGGGTGTTGGGTCTGAGCTTTGGTCTGTCTGTATTAATTTTCAGGTCGATGGATTGAAAAAGGCATGTGTTGGTTCAATAGATAAAAGTCCACCAAAGGAAATAGTGTGGAAAACATTTCCACATAGATTGTTCTTTGGCCGTGAACATACAGCTAGGTGGGGTGTAGGCGGAGTTGCTTTCGTCAATCCCCTTGCTAATCACAATGATCAAATTCACATGTGTTTGTACAGAATCACGTTAAGTTTACCACCACTCTTCATCTTCCACTTTCCATATGTAATTCATTTGGTGATCTTTTGTACTTATTTTTTGTTGTAACAGGCTTGAGCAGTTCAACGACGTTCTGCGTCAAGAAAATGCTTTGAGTGTAGATACTGATTTTCCAGTCTTTGATCTAGCTGCTCTGCAGTTAACAGAGAACAAAGGAGCCGTTATACCTGAAGCTGTTTCGGTTAGTCAGATTACAAAAGTTGATTGATACACACTAATATATAGAAACATGTAATAATAACACACTTATAAACATTTGTTTACAGGATAGTTGGTATGGATCTGTTGTCTGCTTGGGGAAAGAATGCGACATTCCTATACTTACAATGACGTAAGTTTTCATTATTCTTTGTCTCTTTTGCTGCTGAGTAAACAGAGTTGAACTGCCGACTAACTTCATTTTTTTTTGCCTGCGGTTTCTCAAATAACTTTATTTGTTTGCAGTTGCACGCACTCTGTGGTTGAGAAGTTCAAATCCGGTGAGTTCCCTCTAAGACCTCCTGCAAAAGCCTATGCCTATACTTTAATAAGGGGACTTGTGGAAGGAGGAAGATTCTCTGAAGAAGAAGCTGAGGCTTACATAGACAAAGCTGCGTCTACACCTCTCTGAAGTATTATTTACCCCAGAAACCGCTCAAGATTTGGAGCTTCAGGTTTCTGAGTTATTCATTTAGGATTAATAACTAATAACCACTGCTTAAGAAATATTGTGAGACTTTTGAGTATGTCACTTGGCTGTGTTACGCCTTTGTCCTTTGAGTTTGCTCCCTAAAGCAATCTCTGTATGTATAATGTACTAATTAATTCTTATGTGGGTTGTGTAGTAGGATCATAAACCCTGTAAGGTTTGTATTAAATGACGGTTGAGAATGCAAATCAATAATTAAATATGTTTTCCAATTTTGTGTAAGTAGAAGCTCAAGTGGTTAATGCATATCACAGTATCCTTTTTAGATAAGCATTGTTACAGTTTAGTGTCGAGAAAATTTGGCATAAAAATGAAAACAAAATTGAAAAAAAAGAACTTCTTAAAACGTGATATATTTATGTAATGCTCAACATACTGGAAAATATATTTATGTAATGCTCAACTATAGTTAATATTATTAACGTTAATCATTTACAATTAGCTGCTGTCTAACTCCAAAATTGTATCATAGGATCAGGGCCGGTCCAAGAATTATCTAGGCCTAAAGCATTTTTTATAGATGGTATTTAACACAATCTTGTGCAACTTAACCAACTTAGCTAAGAACATTTTTTGTAATTAATCCTAATTCGTTTTATATATAATGTGGCCTAAAGCAGATGCTTTAGCTGCTTTAAGGGTGGGCTGGGCCTGCATAGGATTTTCAATCCAAGACTATTTTTATATTAGCTACTTTTATATGAGTTGTGTCATTTGTACATCACTTGAATTCTCGTCTTAAATATGGAAAAGTTAATTAAGGAAAACTATATATCCCCTATATATTAATAGAGAAACATTTTGACAAAAAGCTGAGGTGTCAGCATTACAGAGTTCAAGACACTCTTTCCTTTATTTGTTATTAGCTTTTAAAAATATTTACATTTATTTACCATTGTATTTTTCCAAAAATACAATTAACATCTAAAATTAATTTTTTCTATTATCTTTTTAACTTAATTATATCCTTTAATTATATTTTCATAAAATCTTTAAAATGAATTTTAAGAACCCTTTGTTCATATGATATAATAATATAAAATTGATATTATAATAACTCTCACGGATTAAATTTTAATTATTATACAAATTTTTTTTTATAGATATGTACTAAAAATCGAATTTTAAATATTTCAATTACCCATAAATATAATAGATTTTGTAAATAAAAATTACAGTAAAAATAATAAATAATTATTTTATACCGCACTATGTGCGGGTTGTTACCTAGTTTTTTGGTAAAGTAATCAAAATAAAATTTTTCCTGTTTTATAAAAAGTGTTATTTTAACAGTTTGAATTATACATGTTTGCTCTCGTTTAATAAATGATTAATAATTTTAATTTAATGACAATAACTTTTTCGTGTAAGGATAAAAATAAAAATTTAGCATTAAAACACTTATTATAAATGTAAAATAATACTTGTTGTAAAACAAATTTTTCTCCTTTCTAAAATGAGACTCTGTAAGCGAGTAATATCTTTGTTGTCTCGTAGTTGTTTGGATTAACCATTTTTTTTCTTCTTTTTTTTTTTTTTTGGTAAGAATATATGTATTTAATTAAAAACATTATTATCTGATATTTGGGAATTTAATAACCTTTACAGTGTTTTTTTTTTCTCTACTAACTTGCCGTATCGTCGTCGTTGTTATTATTGTATCAAAACGAAGCTCCTATGGAAGATAATACTAATTAATAAAAACACAGAGCCGTTCGTTCGTGAGCTCGTCTTGTCTTAATTTGACAGATTCGATTGTACCCACTTCCGACAAAGATTCCACCTTTTCTCCGATTGTTAGATATCTAAACACCTTGAGCTTCCCCATTGGTCTTAATTGATCAATTCTTCAAGCCACACAACCAAGGTCTCTCTTCTTGCCTAAAAGGGTACACGTTGTCTGTTCCATCTCTGACGGAAAAATCGAAGCTTTCTGGGGCTTTGGAAGATAGGCGTTACTCAGTAATTCGATTTCGGGATACAAAGTTTGGGTTTTTTTTTTGGGCTTTGCTCTCTCAACTTGAGTCCTACATTTTCCTTGTGTTGAATTCGTTTGTGAATTTGCTAGACAAGATTAGGATTTAGTCTCTGCACTTGACAAGTTAAAGCTCTGAGCTTTAGATATGAATTTGGAGTTCCTTCATTGGAACGAAGAAGTGGAGTCTCTACTCTTCAGTTTTGTGTTGCTCTCTTGATTCTTCAAAACAAGAGAGAGGAAGAAATGGATATATGGTTAATCGCTGCTACTGCTGCTACAGGGTATATAGCTAAGCAATTACAGAATGTGACCAAAGGTAAAAGTAGTATTCTTGAATCTTCTTCGGATGATGTGAAGTCTGAATCTCCTCCTAGGTGCCTGCTTAGCAGATTAGTAAGAGGCAAGAAGACTAATGAAACCAAGCTTGGGGATGAGAAAATGATATCAGATTGGGAAAGTCCGGATGCGTCTACGCGTGGGGAGTATTTGGGATGTTACGATGCTAACCATTCAGATTCTTTGTTTAGTTTGATGCCAGAGTTCTCTGAGATTGAACATGGGAATTGGAATATCAGTGGACGTACTCTTCCAGGTGACTCTTCATTTAGGCAGAGAACATTCATTAGGAGAAACCAGCGGTACAGGCGGTTAACCAAACCTTTGAGTTCGATGGATAGCTGTTTAATGTCTCGGTTTCATAGAGAGCAAATGACCATGGAAGATTACACGACTAGTCCGTTTCCATCACCACACACTTCAGTTTCAAGGCCATTACTCGTTACTGATGGTACTCGTGTAATTAGTAAGAGTACTGCAGATTCGTTGTGGCTGAGCCAACAGATTACTCTCAATGAAGATAAGGCTACACAAAGTTGCCAAATCCCCGGATTGGAGTCTTTGGTTGAGAGAAGAGTAGGGAATGAGACGAGCAAGAGTAGAAAGCATGGTAAAGTTGTTGCAATCTTTAAACTGTAATTAGTTATGCTCGAAGATTGAAAAGATTGTTCATGACGCTTGAGTTTCTTGTCTTTTTTTTTCAGGACTAGGTGATGCAACAGTGTTGCTACAAATTGGAATCTCGATTGGTATCATGTCCTCGTTCATGGCAAGCCAAACAGAAGTGAGCAAAGTCAAACAAGAGCTGAAGCAAACAGATAACTTGGTGCATGATTTAGAAGATGAGGTCGAGATGAAAGACTCGTTGATAGTGAAGGAGATAGATATTGCAAAGGCAGCTGAGAATTCAGAATCTATAAGTAATATTGAAGCAGAGCTTGAAGCTGAACTTGAAAGACTAGAAATCAACATGAACTCCTCCGACATTGAGACAAGACTCTCTGATTTGATCGAGGTGTGTTTGTCTACACTTTTCAACTATGCTATTTGCTTTGCCTTGCTTGAAACACCAATTTCAAAGTTTATATTGTAAATTATACTTTGAACTTTTTTGTAGATGGAGCCGGATTGTGAGGTAGAATTTGCACAGGGTGAACTGAGAGCTGATCGGGTTATAGGGAAGCGTTTAGATGAAACTGAGTCCAACCAAGACCCAAGTGGTGACTCCACGCCTGACTCAGGAAACTATGCTGTCTCACCTCGTGAATTGAGCTTACGGTTGCATAAAGTTATCAATTCACGTCTTGAGAAACGGATTGAAGAGCTCGAGTCTGCACTCCAAGAGAGCCAAAGGAAGGTGGATCAGCTGGTCATGGAATCAGAGAGCAAGAAGAAGTCATGGTCAAGGTTATGGGAACACCGTGAAGTGATGACATATAAAAGTGACTCGAAAATCCCAGTTGCTATAGCGCACACCAAAACTAATCTTGCTGAGATCCAACCCCTGGTTATGAACTTAACTGGGGAAGCACTTGATGCATTCAATGAGTCTTACGACGAATTGATGAAAATAAACGATGACTCGGAAGATGATGATGATGATTTACAGTTGGAGATGCAAGAGAGCGGGATTCACCAAGAAGATTTCTCTTCAACAAACAAAAGCTCACCTTGGAGCCATCAGAAAGATGATTCGAAGGTGCAGGAGCAGGAGCTGCTAGACCTTATTGGTATGGAAGACGAAGAAGAAGAAAGCAGCGACTTCGAGAGTGAAATGGAGAAGCAACTGATAAAGCAGATTGTTGAGAAAACAAAACAAGGGTCTCCTGTTGTGTTGAATGCTCAGAAGATGCTATTTCTCATGGAAGAAACTGAACATAAGCTGTAACATAGGCAACACTAGAGTTTTGCATGGATGGAATTTTTAAAGTCTGATTAGTGTGTACTGTGTAGACCATAAGAAAAACTGAAACAAAGCTCACACTTTTGTTTTAAAATTCAATAGATACCTTCAGAAACAATCTCAAACTACAACTTATTTTCAAGATAGAAATAGCAGATTGTTACTAGATAAAGTGTTTTCCTCAGGAAATTTCAGATAACTATTACTAATCATAAAAATTAATATGAAAACACCAAGTCTTAGAAACATTTTTGGCTACTTGCTTCAAGCTCTTTTGGCAACATCAGTGTCATCTTCGAAATCTCCTTCCACTGGTCCATTCTCCATCTTAATTTCACTTTTCTCGATGCTTCCAAATTGATCTTCACCGCCAAATTGGCTACCGGCAGCAAACTGAGTATTGTCACCACCAAACTGCGAGCTGTTGGCAACAGGGTTTCCTCCAAACTGGCTATCTCCAGCGAACCCACCATTATTGCTAGCGTAAGTATTGGCAGTACCATAACCACTACTTCCATTATAGTCACCAACAGGCCCTGCAGTGGCACTTGGAGCCTCACCATAAGTGTTGCCGCTAGATCCATATCCACCGCTTGCACCATAACTACCACCAGCTCCGTGACCAGTAGCATCGCCTCCATAGCCACCAGCACCACTGCCTCCATAGCCACCATCACTGCCGCCATAGCCTCCAGCATTGCTGCCATAGCCTCCAGCATTGCCGCTGCCATACCCTCCAGCATTTCCGCTGCCATAGCCACCAGCACCGCTGCCGCCATAGCCACCAGCACTGCCACCTCCATAGCCGCCGCCTCCATAGCCACCGCCTCCATAGCCCCCACCTCCAAAACCACCACCACTTGTTCTATCATTTGCATAATTTACTTTAACAACCCGGCCATGGAGATCCTGAAGGAGGATTAAGGCAATGGATCAAACAGGGAATTTATCAATGAATGTTAAACTCAACAAAAAAAAAGACTTCCAATATCAGATACGAAAATATTAAAAACTGTGAATGTGAATATTATAAATGAAAGGTCAACCCAACGAGACACCAGAAAGCTCAAAGACATTTCTACTCTCTCAAAGTTTCACAGATCATCAGCAAATGAACTTACCCGGCCATCCAAAGCCTGGATAGCACTAGAGGCCGCTTCTGAAGAGGTGAATGTAACAAATCCAAATCCCCTCGACCTACCCGTTTCACGATCCAAAATGACCCTAGCTGTGTAAACAACATAGAGGCTGGGTTAGCACAAGGCAACTAACGAAACAAACAAGTGCCTAATTTGTTCACTAACACACTGCAATAACATTGACAAGAACAGTAAACAGATCAGTTACTTACTTTCAACGACTTCGCCATATTTAGTGAAAGCTTCTCTTAAGCTATCCTCATCCATGCTATAAGCCATACCTTACAACAGAAAAGAAAACAAAATCATAAAGTTGGTAACGAAATAACAAACATAACTAACCAATTCTTCATTTTCCAAAGAGATTCTAAAGCTAGACTAGACTCACCTCCAATGAAGAGCTTAGAAGATGACATACACCTTATAGCCTGAAAAAGCGAGGGGCTTGATAGAGAAACCTGAGCATTGAGTTGCTTACTCGTCGTCTGCTTCAATATGTTCCCGAATTTACTCAAAAAAGCCATCTCCTTCAGATATCGAAGATGGAAAAGACAAATACTTTACTCACCAGAAACTCAAATTAAAAAGTAAGCATCATACCATTTCCTCTTTTTCTACTCATATATACATAAGCAAGTTCCATACTTTTCTAAATCAAAGCTCTTCTTTTTGCCTAATCAGACTTTACAAGGAACCAAAACATGAATTCAGACTCGAAACACGAAGCAGATATGTCATCAGTAGCAAAGATCGGAACTAAAAATCGATGAAAATGACAGAGATCATTCAAAATCAGAGACGATATAACCTTTTACAACAGCTAAAGCAGAGAACTAAACTAGGGTTTATGAGAAAGAAATGAGCTTGAAGAGTGAAAAGTACCTCAATACTCAATACACTTCGCTTTCCTCTGTGAGATTTCTCGATTTTGTTAAAACCCTACTTGACCGAGGTTTATGTAGCCAAGTTTCACGATCTAAGTTAATCCTGACCGTTCAATCTAAAAAGCTATTTCATTAGGTCGTCATTGTTTTACGTGACAGCTCAGTAGCTATAGCGAATACAATCTCCTTTTGTAAATGGGCCTTATCTACCTCATAATAAGACCTGTTTTCTCTTTTTTACTTGAGGCCCATATATATTGCTTAAAGTGTAACAACAACCCGACTCACATGACCCGAAACTAAATAATGGGTTGACCCGAAACATGAAACATACTCTCAAAAAAAGTTGTAGCTTTTTAGGGTTTTGTGGTCTCCGCTAAGTCAGTCCCGCACACTCTCTCTCTCTCACATTTGCTCTTTTCTCTCTTTACCAAAGTTTCCGCCGCTCACCTAAACTACACACACAGCCATGGCAAATTCTGACCGTATCCTTCAATTCTCTCTATTCTTTTGTTTTCGCTTTACAAGTTTTGTATGTTGTCAAAAGGCTTCTCTCTGAAACGCAACCAAACAAAAAAGTTTTAATTTTGTTCAAAGGGTTTAATATATATAAGTTGATCTCTTGATTTCTAGCTGGATCTGTTGTTTACATCTTCTTGTTCTACGATGAATTTAGATTTCTGTAGTTAGTTTTTACGTGTATTGTTATAAAAACTTTAACTTTTTAGGGTTTATGGTAGATCTGATATTCTGTTTCTCAAAATTTGTTATTCCTTGACTTTAAATATATACAGTTGCTTCAGATATGCTTCACAATTTGTCTCTTGATCCAAAAATCAAGTCTTTGGCTCCTGATTCTGATAATAAGGTATGTTTCTGTGCTCATCTTATGTGTATTTTGTTCATATGTGCTCCTTTTTCATTTTGGCCATGTAATTGAGACTATTAGCCTTTCTGATTCCCGTTTTTTAAGATCATTTCTCTTATGTGTTCCCTAAGAGGTACTTTAGGATTGGACTTATGAAGGCTTGTGTCCATTTTTTGTTGCAGGTGGCTTACAGCGGAAACGGTACTGACTACTTACTCAGTGAGGAGCTAGTGGAGGCTACCAAGAATGGTAAACCTAGTCTGTTGTCTAAAGATGGAGGTTTAGCCAAAGACAAGGTTTCCAACCCCAAGAAACTTGGTTACCAGAACTCAGCTTATAACGCAAAGGGTTCATATGGGAAAGGTGCCTACTCTTATGGGTTTTATTCTCCAGCATATCAGTACCCAAGATATGGTTACAGTGGGAGCTATGCTTCAGGGAAGAGCAATCTTCAGTATCAGTACCTAGTATGTCCTTTTTTCCATTCATTCAGCTGGAGTCATGATAACTTGGTATGTAGTCTTAACTTAATTATTCATTGGTTTATTATCATTTGATTTTTGCAGACTCAGCATGGAAGATCAGCTGGTGCAGGTCAATCTTATGGGTACATGGATAACATTTACTCAAATTATGGGATGTGTGGACCTTACTCGAACGGCTATGGATATGGCTCTTACGGTTATGATGCATGGAAGCACATGCCCAATTGGTATGCGGTTAACAACAATTCCTACAAGACAAGAAATGGGTTTCAAGGATATGGCAAAGAAAACATTGAGGGGTTGAATGAGCTGAATAGAGGCCCACGAGCTAAGGGTTTCAACAGCCTAGAGGGTTCAAAGGTGATGACTGTTTCTTCCAAGGAGCAGACTGTTACTGAAACTGAGAAACCCAGCGAAGATGGATCTCTTTTAGAGCCCAAGGACTACAATAAGAAAGATTTCCCTGAGACCTATTCAGAAGCGAAGTTTTTTGTCATCAAATCGTATAGTGAAGATGATATCCATAAAAGTATCAAATACAATGTTTGGTCCAGCACTCCCAACGGTAACAAGAAGCTGGATGCTTCATATAACGAGGCAAAACAGAAGTCAGATGGCTGCCCTGTGTTTCTACTCTTCTCTGTGAGTGGATATAAAACTTTGAGTATTTCATCAACCACTCGATTGTATTCCAATTTTAGTTGTAGAGTTCTAATGTTTTCATATGTTTCACAGGTAAACACAAGTGGACAATTTGTTGGTTTAGCCGAGATGGTAGGCCCAGTCGATTTCAATAAGACTGTGGAATACTGGCAACAGGACAAATGGATTGGTTGCTTCCCTGTTAAGTGGCATTTCGTTAAAGATATCCCTAACAGCTCCTTGAGGCATATTACTCTGGAGAACAATGAGAACAAGCCGGTTACAAATAGCAGAGACACACAGGAAGTATGTCTGATTACTGTGTTATCTATCATTTTTGTATTCGAACAGGTGGTCTGTTATTTATTTTGAACCCACAATGACCTTTTTGTCTGCAGGTAAAGCTAGAGCAAGGAGTCAAAGTCATCAAGATTTTTAAGGACCATGCAAGCAAGACATGTATCCTCGACGATTTTGTGTTTTACGAGAATCGCCAAAAGATAATCCAAGAGAGGAAAAGCAAACATGTGCAGATCAAAAAGCAGGTAATAATCCTCTGGTACCAACGTCTTGGTGAAATTGGTTCAGAAATAAGGGAATATCTAACAGATTTTGGTATTTGTGCAGGCCTTGGTGGCCAATGCAGAGAAGGGAAACAGTGTAACAAAATACAATCTTGTGAAACCCCAAGAGTCTACGACAGCCTCAGATGATGCTGCAGCACTAGGAGTTGCGACTGAAGTGGTGAAAGAGAACGAGTTAGCTGTCGAAAAGAATGCTGTTGCTACTGCCTGCTGAACCAGCCTTTGGTTTTAAAGGGGAACTGGGTGGGCTGTTTTAGGCTATATAGGGCGTTTCCCTAGTTTTGTTTCCATTCCAGAGTTTGAGGACTTTTTTGTTTTGTTTTGTTGGAACCAAGTTGCGAGGGTAGTGGCTTAGTAGATGAAGTTTTGGCATGAGCATTCATTATCTTTCAATTAATCTCTATCTTTTTAGTGATGGTCCAATATATAAGGATATGTGCAAAGATTGATGTTGAATCTGCTTATTCAATCTTATATTTCTTTCAGCCAGGACCAGTGAAAGATACATTTTGCATCTGCCATATTTGAATGCAGGAAATAAAAGTTAAACGGTCAATGACTGGTTAAGCCAAGACCAAACTTTTACACAAAATTGTCGAACTTTAAGGTTTTGCATTTGTCAGAACACGAGAAAATCCTGTAATTCAGACACTTCTCGCTAGAAAAGAAGATGGACATTAGCAAGGTCTCATCAAAGTCATCTTTCACTGCAGGCTCACTAGCAAATAGCAACCTAATCTGCGCCAGTCAGAGGAAGTATTAAACAACTCCAGTAACGAATACATAAGCATCCCAGAAGGAATGTGGGTTGAGAGTAGATGAATGCTAATAATTGAAGACTTCCATACATCAAATTGTTCATTCTATCATCACATAATAATCAGAAACCGTTGTTCTCCATTCTATCATTTTATCAAAGCTATATTGCAGCTTTAATGTTGGCAAAAGCAGGACATACCCAAATCTGGTGGTTTCAACAGTTTTCTGCCGAAGAGGACGACATCACCCCCGATAAATTATATCATGCAAATAAAATTACATCCCCACAATGGAGTATAAAAATTATACAACCTTATTTACATGTAAGAAATCACATATCACTGCATAAGTAAGTAAATAACAAAAGATCATAAGAACAAAGATAGAGTCCATTAGGCCCGAGACATCTTCATCATCTCCTACGAGAGCTGCGCAATGATCTCGGAGATGGCAAACACTCAAAGAGATCAAGGAGCATATTCTCAATGTCTTCACAAGTGTATCGGATATGTTTTTCGCCTATACGAGTTGCATTTCTTCCTAGAAATCCCCTGTAAGACTGAACAACCTTGACAGAGGTCGAGATGTGAAGATCATCGCGGAGTTCTGGATCAGGGACTGACCAACGGGTTTGATTCTTGTAAACATCATCAAAGGCAAGACTGAAAAGTCTGCATCTTTCTCTCAGTGTTCTTCTTTCAGAGTTGTTGTTGTCTGTGAGCAAAGCGAGTATAGAGCTCCATGTGGATCTCTCGTAGTTTGTGACATCACGTTGATACCTTGCGATGTGCTTCCTGATCCACTCGTCTCCAAACAAGTGTCTCAGCTCTGATCCTTTCACCTTCTGGACCATGTAACGGAAGTTATTCATCAGAAAAATGGATTTGAGTGATTCGTCTGCGTAAAGCTGAGCTTTTCGCTCGAGGCTGGATTCCAGAGTTGTGACGATGGACCGGAGGTGTCTGGCCATTGGAGAGAATGTCGAAGGGAGGACGTCTTGTCCTGTTTTCTCAGGGATTGAGTCTTCAACATTTATGTTCTGAAGAAGTGAGTCTAGGGTGTTGGTGTACTCCGGAAGAAGCTTCAAGTAATTCATTACATACCTAGTCAGGTGATGAATACCTCCTCCAGGAAAGGCGCGAGCGGATTCATTTGAGGCTATTGCATCTTTGAACTTTAAAAAGGTTGCGGTTGTATGATCAGCTAGCTTTCTTGATACCTCGTGGAATGCCATTCTTAGAAACGAGCCTGTTTCATCCGGGAAGAGGTTATCAACATCCAAGAGAATCTCTGCTGAAACCTCATACATACTAAGGAAGCGCTCAAGCATTTCTGGCTGGCAAGATCTCAGTGCTACAGCTTCACCAAAGTTAAGGAGAGAAAGAACAGTATCTTTTGAGATTTCTATGAAGCAGGCGGAAGAAATTGACTCAAAGTCTCCCAAGATCTGTTCACAGAGCTGTTTCTCACTGGGGAGATAGACCTGAGAAATGATCTTAACAACTCTTGTCCATTTTCTCATTGCACCATTCAAATCCTCCCATCCCATTTTAAGAACATCGACACAGCTGAATGTTTCCATTTCGAGAGTGAGCATATACTCATCGAGAGCTTCTCTTTGAATGCTGATCAAAGCTTCACAGAAAGCTTGATGATACTCACAAGCAAACATGGCGTTTGCTATAGCTTTGATGTGAGGAAGGACGATGGGATCAACTAGATCAGAATTATAGAATTCTGATATCTGTTCATCATCTTCGTGTGAAGAAGCTTCGACAACAACTTCATCATCTAGGGAGACAAAGGACTCGTCGTACACAATATCCTTTCCACGGGAACTAACAGCCAAGTATTCAGGCTGTACATGCAGTTTGTGCTGATGCAGAACATCACAGAGCTCTTTCTCAAGCCTCATCATGGCGATGTCAAGAGCAACCGTAGCTTGGTTGTAAACATCTTTCTCCTTCTGGTTAGTTTTGATGGACAAAGCTTTAAAACCCATAACAACTGTTTGAACATCATACACGGCTTCAAAGAACTGATCAGCTTCAGACGGTCCAGCTTCCAGTATCGTAGAGTGGGTTGTCTCCCAACTGAGGATTGTCTTCACAGCTTCTTTGAATCTCTCCTCGATCTCAGAGAATCCAGTATCTTCAACTTTGGTATCAGCAATCCCAAATGTTGACAGATGCGACTCTAGGTCACTTAAGAGTTTTCTCAAGTTAGCATCGAGGTTGTTATCAGACGCCCTCAGTGCCTTAACAACATGGTGACATGCCTCAAAGACATGATTTTTCACTCCGGAAACAGGAACAAACTCAGCCATAGCCAAGCCAAAGACTAGAGCCTCTAAACTCAACACGGTAGCAGCACAAATGAAGGAGGCAATAAAGATCTATACTAATGGAAAGTGTTTGTTCTGTTGTTGTATAAAATAATGACTAGAGTAAGCTTAATCCCCAATAGACTAGACTTGCATAAAAAAAAAACTATTTTTAAGTCATCTGGGAATGAAGTAAACAGAGAGGAAGAGGAATCCCCACATGAACATGGTAAAAACCATAACTACTTAAGAAGCTTAATCCAATTGACATACTTGGTGGTAAAAGATGAGTGAAGAAGCCCTCTTCAAATCCAACATGTCTTCCTCCTCCTCACAAGACCATACTATAAGAAACCCACACAACACCCACCAGAGAAAAAGTCAAGTCAACGGCTTTCTTCTGCAGAAAAAAAAAAAAAAGGACAAATTTTTAGAAACTTTGATTTCACAGAAACATTTTAGCATACACTTTTGGTTGATCGAACAGAGTAACGTACCGTGAAACGAGCTCTATCCAAGCAAAAGAAAAAAAAAAAAAAAAAAAAACAAGCCAGGAAAAGAAAAACTTGTGATTTCGATTTCAATATCAGCGAAGAAGAGGTTTTTTTTGAAGAAAAAGCAAGAGAATTTAGGCGAGATTCTTGGAGAGGAAGAAGAAGAAGAAGAAGAAGAAGAAGAAGAAGAAGAAGAAGGAAAAGAGAAAAATATGTGGTGCAAGCAAACTCTATATATAAAACTAAAAAAAAAAACAAAGACAAAGTTGTAAATTTGGAATTTGTATTCGAACGAAGACGAACCTGTAATTTCGTTAGATAGCGAAACGTCGAAGAAAATAAAATGATAAATTTGAAGGCCGTATCGGATCTAACTGAGGTGGATGATTCTGCCATTGACTTCCACATATTGAGGGACGAACATTTAACTGAAATTTAGGGTTAGAAATGTAATTAAGTAAACTTTGGAATAACCCTACTACTTCATGTTAGTTACTAATATTACCCATAACTAAGACAATGGCTAATTGAAACTTAATTGTTCCTGCTTTTTCGACTAGATTTTACGAAATTGAGCATTTAAAATTCATTCTAATGGCTTGATATGATATGTAGATGTAAAAATCAGAGGTATTAAAATAGAATTTTGATTACCCAGAATTTTTAAAATTGTTTAGTTTGGGTTTAGTATTGTCATTGAAACAATTAGGGATAATTTATTATAAGTTTCAGGAAATTAGGGGGTACAACTAGAAATTGCTATAATAAGGTTGATTTAGTAATAATAGTCAATACTTGAGGTTTGACTAGTTCGTGGACGTGGAAGAAATGGCGGGTACATCTTTTGATCTGAACCGTCTGATTAATAATGGACGGCTCAAAACGAGTAGTTGACAACAGCTCATAGGTGACAACATTAGTATTAACATATAAATTAAACTAAAATGTTTGGCTCACGCAATGCAATGCCAATAAATTAAAATATGTTAATACTACTCCATGAGTCCATGGAGTATTTAATATGGATTTGGGTTGATTTAGAAACTATGAATAATAGTATTTGTTGGAAACACTTTTTCTAGTTAATTTTATTCATCGTAACGTGATATTGGGTTTATCAATTTAACATGCGCAACTTTGAACCTCGATCAGACGTGGAAACAGCTACTAGTACACTTTGGGACAGTGATGTTTTGTGATAAAGGATGCATCACGTACGTACGTTTAACGACAAAACCGATCATTTACTCCATATCAAAAGATTTCGATGTCGATGACATGAATATAAAATCTTAGAAAATTGTGTCTTACATAGAGAGCATTTACACTTTTACAGTCCCGCTTTACAAATTGAAAATCTCAAATTAAGTATTTTAACAAATGTTACGACTACCTAAGTCAAACTAATGCATATAATTCGTATTTTATAATCTTACGTGGTAGACAATCTCCAAAGATATACCAAAATATATATGTTGTGGTTTGAGCAAATATGTACTTGCCACTTGCCACAAAATTACAAGAGGACACTTTGAGGTAATACATACGAATATACGATACAAATCATACTTCTGATAGATTCGTTTTCTACGAAGAATATCACAGTGACACGTTGCAAAAAAATACCCTTTTTAAGTTGGTCAAGTATGTTTCACATTGGTTAATGGTTAAAATTCAATCGGATTAGCAGTTACCGCTTGGTTGAATATCATGTGATGATAATCTTCAATTTTCATATCTACAGTTCGTATTCGTAACTTTTCGTAATAGATATTGTTCTTAAACAATGGTAAAGTGGAAAATACTGCTGCTAAGTCTCTTCTAATTACTTTCGTGATGTTAGCAACAGCGAATCAATGTGATAAACTAAGATGAGATTAATAATTAACAAGTAGTAAGCAAACCATAAACTAATTCAATTCAAACTTAAAAGCACAACAACGAAATTCTCCAAGGCTTCATTACATAAAACTCATTAGTATATCCATTGAATAAAAACATGACAAACATTAAACCCAACAACTAGAACCTAAACAAAAGTATTTTGCAGAGTTCTTGTTTCAGTCTGCATGCATGTGCTCGAGAACAGAAACAGGGCTAGATTGATGAGCTTCTTTCGAGTGAGTCTGACATCCATGAGATGCATATTCAAGCATTCATCACAAGGTTCATGAATATGCATCACATAGTTGTTCGGTTTTGCATTTAGCGTCTAGAGACTACATAAGCTCACACTATTATGTTTTCATTTCCTCTGAAAAAAGTGTATTCACACAAAATTCAGAGTGAGCTCTCAGACACACAGTAGCATATCATTAATATCTTCAACATCATCAAAACAAGTCATCTTTGTCTTACAAGTTATATAAGAAACTATTTGGAATGATCTATGTAGTTAAACCTTGGATGTTTACTTCCCTGAGCGCGAGCATCCACATGTCAGTTTCTTATTCTTTTTACACGCAGCCCCACATGTGTAACAGAACTCGTGTGTGCAGTGTCTGCCATGAACAAAAGACAGATAGTTAGAGTCAGATTTGAACAGATAAATATATATAAAACCAGGCTCAGTAAAAAATGTCCGATACCTGCAAGTCATTTGTTTGCACCCGCCACCATGTTCAATGATGAACCGACACTGGGGACACTTTTTCAATCCCTGTGTCTTCACAAGAGACTCCAAAAGCGCCGCGTCAGATTTCAGGTAAGACTCCGACTTCTTGAACTCATCGCAGGTCTTCTTGTAGTGCCATGGAACATGGCATTTTTTGCAGAAAGACAAGCCGCACTCCATGCACTTCCGTGCTTCTGACTCCCGAGGATTATTATTACGTACGAGGTCGAGGTCCGACATCAAAAAGGAACAAAAAGGGTTGGGACAATAGACTCTGTCATTAACCGGGATCGCCTTCTCCTTCTTGCGCTGGATCATAATCGTAATAGCATTAGCATCAGCGAAACCTCTACAATCCTCTGGCACAAGATCATTCTCACAATCCGGGTAAGGGCAGATCGCTGTGTTCCCTCGTAGAATTTGTTCGGATGAGAAGGGCTCCCTCATGCACGTAACACAGATGCGGTGGAAGCAGCCGCTCACCTCAAACTTATCATTAGGTGAAACGTAATCGTAGCAAACTGGACAACTCTCATACTCGGTGTCGCCTTCACACCATCTAGTTTGGGAAGCTATAGCATCTTTTGCTAGCTTAATGACAGAATTAAAGTCTCTGCTTTCAGCAGCAAGTGCCTGACAAGAAGTGAATTTTGTCTGAAGATCAAACACTTTCTCCAAAAGTTTTACCACAATGGACTTGGACTCCTTCGGTGTAGCTTTACGAGTAACCTGTAAAAAAAAACACATGAGAACTAGGCGTGTGAATAACACACACGTACGTACATGATATTGGGGATTAAGGGTAAAAGAAGAAGAGAGAAACTTACATAGGCCAAGACATTGGAGTCGTCACAGAAGAATTGGATATTTTTCACACCAAGTTTCAAAGCCCATTTAAAGCCGCGAATTATGGCAGCGAGTTCCGCAGCTTCCGGGTGATCCAGCTTTTCGTATATCAGAGCTTCATTAGTTTCCAGTTTCGTGTTATCCTGCGAGTCAGAGAGGGACAAACCTAAACCAACGACCAGCACCGTATCATCCTTGATAAGCTCTTTACTCACCAAACCCTTGGAGTTTAACCGATAGGTATGATTTGAATCAAGATCAAGCTTGGCTCCTCCTGACCTAACAAACTTTTTTGATTTTCTTGATCCGCACGTTTAAGATCATCCGTATTCTTTATCGATAATTCCAATTCATTATCCATGGAGATAACAACAGTATCTCTGTAGGAAAACAAAACCAAAAGTAGTTTGGATTTATAAATTTTATATTCAAACCCAATAAGAGAAACCTAAACCTAGAATTAAAACTTGAAAGATATGACGCTCACATACCTCCAAAACTCACTTGAACTCCAAAACTCACTTGAAGCCAAAGCTTGAATTAAAAGTCCGACACGTTGATCGAATCAAGCAAGAATCTCGCAGTAAATCTAGCAAAAGCAGAGAAGAACAAGCAGAGAAGAATCTCGCAGTAAATCTAGTCCGACACGTTGATCGAATCAAGCAGAGTTCTCTCGCTTTCTCTAAACTATTTAAGAAAAGCCCATTAACAAAAAAAACACTAAAAAGGAAAAATGCGGCCCATTAACAAAAAAACACTAAAATGGAAAAATGCGGCCCATTAACAAAACAAGGAAACATATATTGAAAAAAGAAGCGGTAGAAGTTTTTTGCCAAAAAAAGAGAAGCCGCGGGGTTGGAATTGAATAGCTTCCCGCTCAAAATATTAAACACTCTCTCCCCTTTACAAAAACCCTTCCACCTCTCTTTGAGTCCCTCACTCACCACACAATAACTCACGCCTTTTCGTTTACCACCAACTTTGATTTTAACGTTTCAATCGAGAGAGAGAAAAAAATGCAGACAGCTTCGGTGACCCCAGATGCTATTTCCTCCGTTTTGTCGAACCCTTCGTTTGATTCTTCCTCTGATCGTCCTGAGATCGTTGTTCAAGTTGTGGATCTTAAACCTATCGGCAATAGATATGCGTAAGTTTCGATTTTTTTTCCCTTTTATCTCGATTGTTCCGGCTCTAGAGTCTAGATCAAGTGTTTATAGCTCTAAAAATTGAGTTAAGAGATCTGGGTTTTTGTAAAGATTAGTTTTTTATTTATTGTAATCACTAATTTTGGGGGTTTTAGTTACAGATCTGAAATAATATTAGGGTTTTGGTGTGAATTGGGTCTGATTGTGTTCGTTTTGATTCTCTGGGTTTGAGACAGATTTAGTGCAAATGACGGAAAGACGAAAGTGAAAGCAATTTTTACAGCTTCACTGAGACCTGAGATTATATCTGGGAAGATTCAAAATTTGTGTCTGATTCGTCTCATTGATTTCACTGTTAACGACATATCAAACAAATCAACTAAGTAAGCACTTCTTCTTTACCTTGATTAGAGCATCACTTTGTTGTTTTGAATTCTTTGGAACCAGCAGTTACTAATATACATATGTGTGTTTCTCTTTTGTCTTTGTGTGTCAGATATTTCCTTGTGAATAAATGTGAGGCTGTTGGTTCTGTGCTTGATTCTGAGATTAACTTGGAGAGTAAGAGCCAAGAGGAGGAGGATGCTACTACTGAGCCCAAGAGGCAGAAACTAGAGCATTCTCCTGCTCCTGTCACTCCTGTGAACGATGTTAATAAAATGGATGTTTCTACTGGTATCACTTTGAAACCTAAGCAGGAATTTTTATCCAAATCAGCTTCTCAGATCATGAGTGAACAAAGGGGAAAGTAAGCAACTTCTCTCTCTTTTTTAATCTTTGTATGTGTGAGTGTTTGCTTGAACTTGTTTGGGTTTTTTTGCAGTGCTGCACCAGCTGCAAGAATGTCTATGACTAGAAGGGTTCATCCACTTGTGTCCTTGAATCCCTATCAAGGAAATTGGACCATCAAAGTCAGAGTTACAAACAAGGGAGTCATGAGAAACTACAAAAACGCTAGAGGAGAAGGATGTGTCTTCAACGTTGAACTAACTGATGAAGAAGTAAGAACAGCTCCTCCCACCCAATTTACTATTACATCTCAAACTTGGTATACGCCTTTCATGCCGTTTACTCATTTTTGACTGTTGATATATATATAGGGAACACAAATTCAAGCAACAATGTTTAATGATGCTGCTAGGAAGTTCTATGACAGATTCCAGTTAGGAAAGGTTTATTATATATCAAGGGGAACACTTAAACTTGCTAACAAGCAGTTCAAGACTGTTCAGAATGATTATGAGATGACACTGAATGATAATTCAGAGGTTGAGGAAGCTAGTAGCGAAGAAATGTTCATCCCTGAGACTAAGTTCAACTTTATTCCCATTGAAGAGTTGGGGATGTATGTCAATCAGAAGGAGCTTATTGGTAAGAGCTGTTTTTGTGATTGAACATTCTTCTTTCTTTCTGGTGTAAATTATACATTGGTTCTGATGATAATACTTGCATGTTTTGCTATTTCTAGATCTTATCGGAGTTGTTCAAAGTGTATCTCCTACCATGAGTATTAGAAGGAGAACTGACAATGAGATGATCTCTAAGAGGGATATAACTTTGGCTGATGAGTCAAAGAAAACTGTCGTGGTGTCCCTGTGGAACGACCTTGCAACTGGCATAGGTCAAGAACTACTAGACATGGCTGATAAGTCACCTGTGATTGCAATCAAGTCTCTCAAAGTTGGAGATTTTCAAGGTAATGTTGGATTTGTTCATTGATAGTATTGAACAGTATGTTGCATTCATACTTGTTTGAACATGTTGCTGATAGAATCCAATCTCCCCAGGTGTTTCATTGTCCACCATCAGCAGAAGCAATGTGGTTATAAACCCAGAATCACCAGAAGCTAAAAAGTTGAAATCTTGGTATGCCTTTTGGATTGAGTCAGCTGATAAATGAAAAGGTGAAACTTGTCTGTCTTTATTTAATTATCGTTCTCTTGACATTTGCAGGTTTGATTCTGAAGGCAAAGAAGTATCCATGTCTTCCATTGGATTAGGGATGAGCCCATTAGCCAAGAGTGGATCTCGGTCTATCTATACTGACAGAGTCCTTCTTTCTCACATCACAAGCAACCCATCTTTAGGAGAAGAAAAGGTACTAAACTCTGAAATTCAAGTTCTGGACCGAAGTTGCTTAATTATTGAGTTATCCACTTATATTATCAGCTTGGATTTCTGTTGCAGCCTGTATTTTTCAGCACTAGGGCTTACATAAGCTTCATCAAACCAGACCAGACAATGTGGTACCAAGCTTGTAAGACTTGTAACAAGAAAGTGACTGAAGCACTTGACTCTGGTTACTGGTGTGAAGGATGCCAGAAAAAATATGAAGAATGCAGCTTAAGGTAAGATACACAGATCCATAGAAGAAAGCTTGGGTAGAATATAAACTTCATTTCTTAAAATGTGTCAACTTTGGTTGTTGGTAGGTACATAATGGCTGTGAAAGTCACCGACTCATCTGGAGAAACTTGGATTTCCTCATTCAACGATGAAGCAGAGAAGATTCTTGGATGTTCAGCTGATGAGCTCAACAAACTAAGATCAGAGGTAAGGAAACAAAACCATATAAAAAGCTAGAGCTATATAAGCATGTCATGATGTTTGATTCAAATCTAATTTGATTGCAGGAAGGTGAAGTGAATGAATATCAGACAAAACTGAAAGAAGCAACCTGGTCATGTCATGCCTTCCGAGTTAGTGTCACGCAGAATGAGTATAACGGAGAGAAGAGGCAGAGGGTAACTGTGAAAGGAGTAGCTCCTGTTGATTTTGCTGCTGAAACAAGATTGTTGCTCCAAGACATCTCCAACAAAAACAACAACAAAGCATCTCAGTCGTTGTTTTAAGTTTTCACAATTTTTTTCCATAAAAACGTCTCAAAACTTTGCTTGTAATATAAAATTATTCTGCAGTTACTCTTCTTCATAATTTAACCTAAAGTTAAACCACCTTTCAAATCAGAAAAGTTATTGACCAATTAGATGGGCTTTTATTGAGACCAAAGTTATATAAACAAGGCCCAGACTTGGCCCAATCAGACTATTAAAATAACAATATAACTAAAACCCTTGATACACAAAACTCGCTCTTTTTTTTTTGTTTTGTCTCATTCGTTCACTAGAGTCTCTTCTGATTTGTATACCCTAAACGCAGCTAAAGCCCTGAATCTCGCCGGAAATCTTAAAAGACGCGATTTTTCTTAACGCCGTTTGATTCCCTTAGAGTCTTTGAGGTTCAGGAGATAGTGAATTTTTCGGTGGGTATTGAAAATGGAGGAAGAAAACGAAGTGGTGAAGACGTTTGCAGAACTTGGTGTGCGTGAGGAGCTTGTGAAAGCTTGTGAGAGATTGGGATGGAAGAACCCTTCCAAAATTCAAGCCGAAGCCCTTCCTTTTGCTCTTGAAGGTAACGCCTTTTGGTGCTGTTACACTCTCTTTGTTTGTGATGAATTCTCATTGATGTTTCCGTACGATGTTGAGGTTCCTAGTTCTGTGTTTTTGTCTTTCCGGAGATTGAAAAGGTTGAAATTTTTTGATTATTAGGGTTTATATCATGTTGGAATCTGATGTTTTAATGTCTCGATCAGGGAAAGATGTTATTGGACTCGCCCAAACTGGTTCTGGTAAAACTGGAGCCTTTGCGATTCCTATATTGCAAGCACTTCTTGAGTATGTTTATGATTCTGAGCCTAAGAAAGGACGTAGACCTGATCCTGCCTTCTTTGCGTGTGTTTTATCTCCGACTCGGTATGATTTGCTTCACAAGTTTCTTCTAGCGTTTACTTTCTTTGCTAATTCGTATTGGATTTGATTCCCCTGTGTTCCTTCTCTCCAGAGAGCTAGCAATCCAGATTGCTGAGCAGTTTGAAGCTCTAGGAGCTGATATAAGTCTTAGGTGTGCTGTGGTAAGCTCATGCTTTTAACTATGTTTACCGTATTTGATATTTTCCTAGTAGTTGATCAGGTTTAAAACTGAATATGTTTCCTGGTTTGTTCAGCTTGTTGGAGGTATAGACAGGATGCAACAAACTATTGCTCTTGGGAAACGGCCTCATGTTATTGTACGTTTTTCTGTACTAATCTTATGGTCATTTTGTTTGAGTCACTGCACTTATCATAAGTGAACCTAGTAGCTAACTATGGTATGTTGTTTCATAGGTTGCAACACCTGGTCGTCTTTGGGATCATATGTCTGACACAAAAGGCTTTTCTCTGAAATCATTGAAATATCTGGTATACTAATGCTTATCTTTGTTGGTCTTTTTCGGTTTTGGTTTAGTCTGTTCTTAGATCGTATCATTTTGGTATTTACTTCATATTGTTCAACAGGTTCTTGATGAAGCAGATAGGTTGCTGAATGAAGATTTTGAGAAATCTCTTAACCAGATTTTGGAAGAGATCCCTCGTGAACGTAAAACATTTCTTTTTTCAGCGACTATGACTAAAAAGGTAGGAACCTTTTTCTTGACAGTGTTGTGGTTTTAATCGATCAAACTGTCTCTCTATAATCTTTTGGAGTGGAAGATCTAAAGGAACAATTTATTAAAGTCACTTAATTTGTTTTGTCCTTTTAGGTTCGAAAACTTCAAAGGGCATGTTTGAGGAATCCTGTGAAGGTATAGAAACATGAGATGACTTGATTTCTTTTGTCACAGCTATCATAGTTTGAGACTTAGAGGTATAACAGTTGTATATGTTCTTTGCTTTCTTCCAGATTGAAGCTGCCTCCAAATACTCCACAGTCGATACTCTTAAGCAGCAGTATCGGTTTGTTGCTGCTAAATACAAGGTACCTTAACTACATAACAAAGGATAGTAAATAGACAATAGCAAGCACATAAGAGGTTTTTATTTTCTTTTAACTATAATTTGCTTATATATCCACTGTAACAGGATTGCTATCTTGTATACATTCTGAGTGAAATGCCCGATTCAACATCAATGATTTTCACCCGAACATGTGATGGTACTCGTTTTCTGGCTTTGGTGCTTCGGAGCCTTGGTTTTAGAGCCATTCCTATCAGTGGTCAAATGACTCAGGTAAAATGATACACACCTGTTTCTAAACATTTCTCGACTTTTTCTCTCAAAGATTCTCATTCTTTTTGTAATATTCACAGTCGAAGAGACTGGGAGCTTTGACCAAGTTTAAAGCAGGGGAATGTAATATCTTGGTTTGTACCGATGTGGCTAGTAGAGGGCTCGATATCCCAGCAGTTGATGTGGTAATCAACTATGACATTCCCACAAATTCAAAGGTTAGCCCTTTTCTTATTCAGATGAATAGGATATTTTCTTTCTTGTTTCTCATGAATCCATGATCTTGAGACACACATTAATCTTCCAAATTTGGTTCATAGGATTACATCCACAGAGTAGGAAGAACCGCTCGTGCTGGACGTTCTGGTGTCGGGATATCACTTGTAAACCAGTATGAGCTCGAATGGTTTATACAAATAGAAAAACTCATTGGTAAGTAAATAAACCTGCGAGAGCTTTTTATTATTTTGTTTTCTCATGGGTTACAGACATTTGACTATGCTTGGACGCTCAGGTAAAAAACTACCAGAATATCCTGCTGAGGAAGACGAAGTCTTATCATTGTTGGAGAGAGTTCAAGAAGCGAAAAAGCTATCCGCAATGGTAAATATTTATTCTGCACTTTTTGCTACTGCATGTAAAGAATGTTTAGATGTTTTTGCTTTTAACTTCTTCAATTAATAATTGAAATATGTGTTTTTTTGTGTGGCAATTTATGTTATAGAATATGAAAGAATCAGGAGGTAGGAAGAAGAGAAGGGGAGAAGATGATGAAGAGAGTGAGAGGTTCTTGGGAGGTAATAATAACGAGGACAGAGGAGGTGGCCAAGACAAGAAATCTTCTAAGAAGTTCAAACGATAAAATGACTCTGTTTCTATTGTTTCCCGGCAACTCCACTCACCAAAGTTTTGAATTCAAGTTTTAATCAATTTTTGTACTCGCAATGTATTTTCTTTTCTGTTTGCTTTGTTTCTTAAAAGACACTATTTATGCTATCAAATATTAATAGAGGTTTAAAAAGCTCTGGTGTCTGTTCTTGGTGGCTCTGTAGCACTTTGTTTAAAATATATAAGCAGAAATCTGGTTTAATGCAGCAATTAGTGAATCAGATAAGCCGGTCTTGTTCACTTCTTCTGCTCTAACTTTGACTACAAAAAACTAAGAACACAACTTTATAATGGATTTCTTATGAAATTGAATGTTTATGAAGAGGTACAATACCCAAAGAAAGATTTAAGGATGAAAAACAAAAACGAGGGGAAAAAAATGCAAGAATAATGAAAAACTAAACCCGATTAAGAAAAAAAAAAGATGAAGCCAAAAAGGACTTACCACATCAACTCAACTCAAGTAGTAGGCAAGAAAAGATGCAAAACAAAAAAAAATTAAAACTACTCTCTTGTAGATGGGGGCACCATTAATAAGCAAAGTCAAGATGAAGCACCACCTCGAGGCGCACCACGACCTCCTTCTCCACGTCCTCCTCTTCCACCTCCTCCGTTTTGAGGAACCCTTTGGTAACCTTCTCCTCCATTTCGTGGGTTTGAGCTCTTTGGTCTGCCCGAAAACTCACCCCCTCCTCGTCCATAGCCTCCCCCTCTTCCCCCACCACCACGTCCTCCTTTGAAACTTTCGTTTCTGAAGCTTCCTCTCCCGGGAAAGTATCTTCCCCTACCACCTCCATTGTTGCCTCCCCCTGCAAAATAACACATCTTTTAAATACAACAATAAAATCTTCACAAAACCAGTTTTGTTCTTAATAAGGTCTCTCATGTGTCTTACCTCGACTGTTTGTTTTCTTCTCCTCTACAACAGCTTGACGATCCCCAATTGTAACCGGTGAGGCCTACATTAACCAACACAAAGAGTCAAGACTTTTTGAATGAACCATTACATACGAGCTCGGAAAGACTTAGGATTAAACTTGGTAAAAAAAAAGAGATAAAAATCAAGGCTATGGGTGCTTACATCAAGCGCACTCTGCTTTCCGCTAGCTGTTTCAAATTCCACAAAACCAAAACAGAAACCTTGCTGCTGAGAGTCACAAAAACGTGTAAGCAACCAATAAGGCGAGGTGTTTAGGAAGAGATTGTAGAATTTATATATCAAACCTTATTGCTTCTGACTTGAATCCCCTCAACCTTGATTGCACCAAAGGTTTTGAACACCTCTTCAAGTTGTGTTGGTGTGGAGTCAAAAGGTAAATTTCGGACATAAATCGAATGACCATCATCTGTAATAACAAGTAGAGTAAAGAATCAATAACCAAAGGGAATTACGCATATTCAAACATCCCACATGCAGAAAAAGAATTTACGGACCATCCACATCAACATGGCCACTATTTTGAACATTCTCAAGAGCTGAAGCCTCAGGTGCTGCTACAGCCTCAGCAGGACGAGCGGTCTGCTTCTGGTTGGTATTGACTGGAGCTGCTCTTGGCTTGTTCCGAGCAACGTGTGTTGGTGCTGGACCACTTTTCATCAGTTTGAGCTGGTGAAACAAATAAAGACTTCGTAAGGTTTAAAAAAAATGATAAAAATCTTAGAAAACAACAAAAGAAGTTAGTTTGGCGGTTGTGACTCACGATTGAAGCATAAGAATGCTTAGGAGCATCTCCTTGAGGCACTGATAAAACTTCATTATGGCTTAATTGAGTTGGAGGTTCGATAGGTTCAACGTCAACAACAACTCCTTCATCTTTATCAGAAGGATCATACACCTCCGCGACATTGTCAAGATCTTCCTCCTCAATGGAAGCAACTGGCTCAGGCTCTACCTCGGCCTCATGACTAACGGTAACACGTTCTGACAAGAAGTACGGTAATGTTAGTATCCTGACCTAAATAACCGAGTGCTGTGTAGTAAGGAAAACAAAAACATCGTACCTGGTTCCACAGGAGCCTGAACATCCCTGGTGGTTCCATTGATGGCGACAGAGCGGGCTTGTGTGGTTAACTCTTTCTCCTCGAGAAAACGAAACACGTCATTCAAGACAAAGTATCCCTTGTCCTGTGGAGCCAAGAAAAAAGTTTGACTAAACTTCTTCCTCACATTATCATTTCCAGTCAAGCGTCCTGTAACCAGGACGATAACACCTCTCTCATGAGACTCCTGAGCATCCGCAGTTTCAATCTCGGCCGTGTAGTCTTCATATTTCAATGAAAGAATCTTATCATTGATCGCCTGAAATCCAAAGTGGAACCATATTAATTTGTAACTTAATATACTAATAATTGCAATGTTATATAGTAATTGACTTATTAATAATCTCACTTGCATAGTTGTGACAGTAGTCACAGCACCATTAACATCAGGTCGGGTAAGCAAGCTCGAATCCTGATAAAACCGATGGACTAAACCAGGGGATTGGTGAAGAATATGATAGTATTGCTCCACAAAGGCACGACCAACAACCTCAGCACCAGGGGAAGGGTTAGCTTCCTGCTGTGCCATCTACACTCAACATATATACACACACAGAGTAAGAATCAAAATTTTACATAACTTAAAAATTGAACATTAACAATTAATCAAAGTGTTTTTTTAGTAATTTTTGGAGACAATCTTCTCTGAACTAAATCGTTTTGATCAATAAAACCTAAAAGGCTGATTCGATTTCGTAGAACTCAGAATTATAAGTCAACGATCTAATTAGAAAGTATAATGATTTCACTGTTGAAGATGAAATTAAAGCTCAAACACACACAAAAACCCTAATATTAATAAAGATCACAGCACTTATTAACAAGAACAACACGAATTCAGAGCAGTAATTAATGAAAACAGATGATGTTTTATCACAAAGTGAATCGAGGAGAAAAAAAAAAAGTATATATTTTGAAGAACGAGTCAGATCAAGCTCGATATAGAAAGAGAGATTAAGATTGGAGCAAATCAAGAAAGAGTAAAAGAAACAGATCGAATAAGGAAAGAAGTGTAGTTGTGTACTTACAGTGATCTGAGGGTGGGGGAGAAGGACAAAGAGAGATCTGCTGCAGATGCTACGAAACAGAGGAGAGGACGAGCGAGACAGCGACAGACGGAGAAAGAGAGAGAAAGTAAAAAAGGAGAGAGAGGAGGAACAAAAGTACGGAGTTTAGTTTTAGTTCAGTTCAGTTCGGTTTGGTCCGGCCCACGAGGACTTTAAACTTTTGGGCTTCTTATTCTAGTTCTGTCTTGTTTCTGTTTTTAGAAAAGTATTTGGTCTTTCTTGTTCATTTTTAGAAACTTGCTAAAATAAAAATTTATACGCAGTGTTATCTTGCGATATGTGTTTGGGTTGCAGGATAAAGTTTATAAACCGTTCACATATTTCGTAACTTACGACATATCCTAAAAGATTTATGAAAACAATTCCAAATTCTGAGTCATTGCAAGATTAGATTCATAACTCGATGTTTGATGAGATATAGTTAACTTGAAATGGGAGGTGCTACTGATAAAAACCGAAGAATGACTAATCACCGGAATGGAAAAAGAGAAAAAAAAAAAAATTTGTATTTTGTTTGGGGGTATAACATGTTGAATTAGCTAAAGTTATTTAAATTTTTGAAAAATAAAAAGACATCTCTATATTATATTATAATTTAAACTCTATTTTATGGTAGGAGGAGCTGAACCGGCAATTCTTAAACATTGTTCCTTTAGCATAGGAGGGAAAAATGGATTGAATGGAAGTTTCGGTATGCAATTGGCTTCGACATCCAAAAATGCTTTGCAACAAGCAGGACCTATGTTACCAAATTTTCCCGTAAATATGGATTGAGAAATCTCTGTAATGCATCCGGGAATATCCATCACCACTGACCAACATTTTGTAATATCAGGTAATCCTGGTAGACCCGAATTGGTTGAAACGAAAAAGAAAAAGGAAACGGAGCTGGAAACTGCGGTAATTGAGCGTTTACCGAGACCATAACACAAATGGCTGCAAGAAGAAAAAACACATTTTTGATAGACATAATGAGATATTGCACACTGGAAAAGAAAGCCCTTCACAAATATGTTTCTTTATCAAGATTGGTTTTGATGGATGAACAAATAATACAATTGTTTATTTATATGGGAAGCAAAAGCTACTGTATCAATTACGTTGAAGAAACGTCTTTGGATCTTAATTAGTTGATATTAGATTTAATTTAGTCGTTCATAGTATATTAATTAATGTTGACTATGTTTAACGTATATAGCTAGTCAGATATATGTTTAATGCTCAATTTGTTATTGATTGATCATGAACATCAATAAGATATATGCTTTACTAGATGAAATGAAACGGAACTGTGGTATTGGCCAAGATTTACCCCCTTCAATCATTGGTAATAATTTAAAATTTTAATTAATAAATTGGTTTTGTTATAATACTTTTTTTTTTTTGAATCCATCTTATTCAAGTTCGAATTCTAAAAGTTCCATACACTTAATAGAGTTTGGTTTGGGGGTGAGATTTTCGTGCCCATATATGTTCTCAAAATTATTTGAGGATTAGCTATAGTTTAGCATTAGTATCATGAGAATCTGAAGCTGAACTGTGAACAATCATAAAGCCATTTATATGGTTGTGTAATTGTTATCTCTAGGTCTAGTACACTTGGAAGTATATATCGACTTTATTTTTTCTTTCTAGTTTTCTGGTTCTGTTTCTCTATATGAAAAGAGATGACAATCACCGTGACTTGAGTATTTTCGGTTTCCTTCGTTATTCCTCTTTGAAATTGTGTTTTGTGGTTTTGATTCATGTTTATTTTCGAAAAAACTTTCATGCAACTTAGTTAATGAGGCGAGACTTGCTACATCGTAGAGTATGATTTTGACGTCTTGGAAAGTGACTAAATATATCATTGCATCCTCTCAAAAAATATTATCATTGCATACAATATCATAAAATCAACTTTATTGTTCAACTAAAATTAAAACGAACAATGATTTAACATATATCTACTTAAGGAATCTAATTTGTGGTAGGAGAAACTGCTCCAGCAATTCTTGAGCATCGTTCCTTCAATATAGGAGGGAAAAATGGATTAACCGGAACTTTTGGGATGCAATTGGTTTCGACTTCCAAAAATGCCTTACAACAAGCTGGACCTATATTACCAAACTTTCTAGTGATTATGGATTGAGAAATCTCAGCAATGCATCCAGGAATGTCCCTCAATGTTGACCAACATTTTGTTATATCAGATAATCCTGGCATATCAGGATTTGGTAGGAATGGAATTGGGAATGGGAAAGGATAGTGTGGTAGTAGTATTTGAGCATTTACCGAAACCACAATGCATATAATCGCTAGAAGAAAAATCATGTTTTTGATAGCCATGATGAAGAAAATAGGAAGTTTATAGTGGTACAAATGATTCTTTTCTTGATTATGTTTCTGAACGATGAAGAATACTAACATCCTTAGTCATTTATACGAAAAAAATGAGCATTGGTATTAGTAGTCGTTTTGAAACGTTTTCAGACTTTTATTAGGTAATTTAATTAGCAGTTTCGTTTTTTTTCTATAATCTCCAGTTCAGTTTCTAAATCTGAATAGAGTCCAAATCCCCTCTATGATACGACAATAATTAGAAAGTATTGGGTATTGGCCATATGTGATTTGATTAAGGAGATGAAATATAACCGATGGCCTTTAATCAAACCGGAGTAGCTCATAATTAATCCATTAAAGAGGATTTTATGAACACACCTTTTCTGTATAAATGTTTTTTTTTTATACTAATGCATAAATGTTATACAAAGTTCAATGCATGGAAGGTACAGTTTTGAGTCATGGGATTGCTTTATCTTTTTTTTTTCTAGATCCAAGCTCGAAAAGCATTTATCTGCAATAATTATTTTTACAATTGTCTCCTATGCTTATTGCTCCCCCCAGACATTAAAGGCACTACTTCAGTACTCCATCACAGTAACTTTCATACTGCATTATCTCTTCCTTTTGGCAGGTTCATATCTTCCGCTTTGTCTCCTCTCAATTCCTCGAGCCTATTTGGCTTACCGACAACAGAGAAATCCAAACGGATATTACAAAACGAAATTCAACAAACATAATCAATTCGTTCTACACCTTATAAGTACCATATCCATTTTTATCCACATATAAAAAGTCAATACTTGTCTTGGCATACAAGACCTTGTGTATTTTGTCTTATACGAACCCGTGATTTTTTTATTTATTTCTCCAAATATGAAGAGATAGTTGGTTTGCTATTGACAATAGTAAAAAACACAGAGAGAAACGAGTAGTTTGAGTGCAGCAAACTCTGAAGATACCTTTACTGCATCAATAATACAAAAAGCAGAAGCAGTTATCTATGTATGTATGTCTGTCATAATGTCAGCATCAGCATGTATATACATATGGGGGTATGTATTTATGTGGTTAAATAAGTTTACTTTTTGGTGGGTTTTACTCCTTTTGGTGTTGTCTCTTGCAAGGACATGTCCTTGTCTGTCTCAGCATGAGCCTTCTGCATTTACTGACGTTCAGACCCGAAAACGACGGCTCAGTACCAAAAGACAAAAAGAAGAAGAGGTTCTTAGACTATCGTGTACTGTACTGTTTGATAATGAACGACGACACCGTTTTCATTCTTCTGTTTTGATTCTCTCTAGTTCTAGTATAGTAATAGAAGAGAGATGTGGATGTATGATTCGTTGATATCACATAATAACGCAAGTATGCAAATTTGGATATTTTTTCACAATTTGTTAGAATTCTGGTATTTTAGTCCGATTTGTGACTCTCTACACGGTCTGATGGCGATAGCAAGACCAACTTGTCCAACATTTGTTTTTTTTTTTCCTTCTTTTTGTGGAAAATTACAAAATTTCCATTTTCGTAACATTATAATATATATAAAGACTCTGTCAGTATTATTGGGTTGAAATTTGAGACTCTGTCAGTATTTCATATTAGATCATAATTCAGTAACTTGACAGAAAAAGAAGAAACAAAAAAGTTTAGGAGGAGGGAGTATGCTAATTCTTTTGAGTAATAGTATAATGAATTTAGTTTGAAAATAATTATGCTATTATTGATCTAAACTGTCTTGATGGTTAAAGATAACATGTTGTGAATTTTGCAAGAGAATCGGTATTCCCACGTCAAAAGACAAAACTGTCCAATCTGAAAAACATGAAATGAGTTTATATATATATACTTAAACAGTAAGAGAAATTCCTATATGATGAAGAAAAGTATAGGCTAAATATATATTCTTAACAGCAGGGCGTAATTAATATATATATATATATACATATAGAGGTGAGTTAGGGTTTCTAGTGCCTAACTATATTTAGTTTGAGATAATGATATGGCAATGAAAAACAAACCTGGTAATTCAAAAACGAAGCACATGGAGAATTTAATAATTGAACAGGCTGAAATTTTAAAAAATTTGGCAGAGCTGTGGCATAACTCAGCCTAAAGTCAGAAGTGTCGAAAAATCTATATGTATATATTAATATATATAGGCACACAACATTAATATATACATATACAAAGATGCAACTGTAGCGTATATGGTATTGTCTGTATAAGGATCACAAGATCCTATATGTATGCTCGAAAAGTAGGGGAAAATTAAGCCCAGAAGCTCAAGTCCCGTCATCATCAATCATCATTTCTCTACTTCTTCTTCGTTTGTGCAGTCCAGAGACTTTGATAACCATACGTATATATTAGTACTGACCTATATATAATATATATATATATATATGA
The DNA here is from genome assembly GCA_023657505.1 of Camelina hispida. Lineage (NCBI taxonomy): Eukaryota > Viridiplantae > Streptophyta > Magnoliopsida > Brassicales > Brassicaceae > Camelina > Camelina hispida. The sequence goes on along the minus strand of CP094636.1, from coordinate 30,697,308 downwards.
TCCGGATGCTTTGTTAAATTTGTCAACTTAGAACATTGAGTTGAGGTAGGAGAAGAAGTTCCAATTCTTAGGAACTAAATTAGTGTATAAATACAGGAAAAGCTTTTATGAAGACGCCTGGTACGAACTATTACAATTAATGGTACAAAGTACAAAATATTTAAGTTAAAGTTTGCGAACCTTCATTACAAAAAATAAAAATAAAAATATTACAAATTATGTTACGGAACTTATAAAATCAGATACACATAATTCAATGCATTATGACAAAAAAATTCCTTGGTGATCATAGAAAAAACATTATGATATAAATTTCCTTACTTTAATTATATATATAGTTTTGTCTGATATAAATTGTAAAATCCCGTGAGCCCCATAACATAGGGGCGTTTAGTAAAATTTGTAGCTAAAGTGATAAATTAGATGAAATGTGAAAATAATTAATTATAACAATTTTTTGCTAATTCATTAAAGAAAAAATTACGTCAACCAATTTAAGAAGATTACGTTTTGGCTTTTAGAGGCGTTAACAACCAAGTAATTACATCGGCAATGACTAATAAAAGAGGCTTTGTAGTGGGCTAGCTGCTTTAGACGACGGATAGGTTTGGCAAGCAAGTTGTTGTTCGGACGAAAATTTTGTTGCGACAAATTTTACCATAAGTTTTATAATTTTTTTGCGACATATCCGAATTTAAACCAATATTCCACTGACAATCTATACAAAATCTATCACAATACCAAAAAACAATAAAACATAATCTGATAATCTTATCACTATAGAAATATATATTTGTTTATTAAAAAATACCACCATATCCAAAAAGATGCTTACAATGCCTTTCTTATAAATGATTCTAAGCACTGTCTTAAAATGATTTGTGACATTTCAAAAACACAACTAAAATGTAGTATATCTTTTTTTTTTTGAATTACTAAGAGGTTCCGGGCATCTTACTAAAATGTAGTATTTCTTAGAATATTCTTACATACAATGAACAATGAACAAAATTTATATGCTCGCTAAAAATTATATGATATGATATGTTAACGTTAGTGGAGACCGTTTTCAATGGTTTTGTTTTCTACTAAACTATACAAGTTTTTTTTTCAAATTCATATTATATATATCGCAAATTTTGCTACAATGAATATATTTTCAAGATTATGAATATATTAAATATTTATTGTTGCAATCTGGATTAACCGGAGTTTTGAATTTGAAACCATATATATATGAATTCACAGTATTCTTCGGAATAACCAGTGGCTTAAAGGAGCGGTCAATTATAGAAGACTTTATAATAGTGATCAAGTTGGATACGAAGAGGAAAGAAAATGGTGTGATTTGTGAGTAAAAATCTCAGTGGCAAAGACACTTACAAGAGAAAGTGGTCCACATATCTCTTTGTGAGTATTTAAGCATTAGATGCTTTAAAGAAAAACCTATACTCGTTGGTCCATTCTCTATCTCCGAGACAGACCCTTACCTCCTCTAGCTGTCAATCTATTATATTTAGACATATATATATATATGTTGTTATTAAAGAAAGAAAAAAACTACATAAAACATAACCCACAAGTAATTAATTAGAAATAAAAGCAATACTCCCAACAGTTTGATTTTAACAAGTCTAGATTTCATTATCACTAAAATTAGGGTTTCAACCAGTTGCTTCGTTAATATTCAACAATTTCTTTAACAGTCAAATAAATTGCTAGAAATGGTATTTTCAAATGTCACAAATTATAAATTGGTCCTTCCATTATTATTATTTTGAAAATTTGAAAAATTATAAGAATCTTCAAATTATTTTTATCTTTTACAGTACACCCTCTTTCTAAAGCTCTTGTTACTGTTTAGAGCTACTCGAGTCATTTTATTATTTTTTCACATAAATTAATAAAAATATAAATTTTTATTTTACTTGTTAGTACAGAAATATATTTTCTCTCTCTAATTAATAAGCTAAAATATTTTAGTATTCAAATTTGATAATTAATATTAAATCAATTATATAAAAGTTAATGTCTAAATCCCAGGAAATTAAAGGGAACCAAAAATTGAATACTAAAAAATATTAAATTGTAAAGATTTTTTTTCTTTTGTCAACTATTGTAAAGTATTTTATAAAAAAGATTGATTTATGTGAGTGTAAACGAAACATGCACATACCCATCACAGTATCAATACACTTACATAAATTGAACCTCTTTTGTCCTTCTGCACAAATTCCTTTCATACCAAAAAAAAAAAAAAGCCCTAGGGATTGGAATACAATTTAAAAGTATATTTAATTCATTTGTTATTTAACTTCCCCAATCATTATAATACATATATAATTCGAGTTTCCAAAAAAAGAAAAGAAATACTTCACATTCCTCTGCCTCCTTATCTCTTTCTTATTTTCTCCATTCTTCTTCCCTTCTTCTCTGTGAAGCTAGATCTTGAACTAGGACTTCAAGCTTACCAGTCTTCAATACCGATGTAAGAACATATAATCTTAAACATGTTTGAATTTCAAATTCTTACGAGCTTTCTTTTCTTAATTAGATGCTAACTCAAGAAAGAGTTCAATCATATTTATTTTGATTTAACTTGTTATTCATGTGATTTTTCCTCCAAAACATTTTTGAAAAAGCAACAATTTCATCACTCCACCTCAATTTCATCCCATAAGAAGCTTACAAGAACTAATTCTTCTCTTCTTGATTTTTTTTTCTATTAAATTGGCCAATTTCGTCCCTCTTGTCTTGTTTCAGATCTGTTCTTCATTGAGTGAAGAAGATCTTATTGAGTTGAATTAAAAAGAGATGAGATCAAGAGAATGCGACGAAGAGGAGATTCATGCAAAGCAAGAAGGAGATAGTAATCAAAATCATCAAGTAAACTTAAACCACATGTTGCAACAGCAACAGCCGAGTTCAGTATCATCTTCAAGGCAATGGACCTCAGCTTTTAGGAATCCAAGAATCGTTCGAGTATCGAGAACATTCGGTGGCAAAGATAGACACAGCAAAGTATGTACAGTCCGTGGTCTTCGAGACCGGAGGATAAGGTTGTCAGTACCTACAGCGATACAACTCTACGACCTTCAAGATCGATTAGGGTTGAGTCAGCCAAGCAAAGTCATTGATTGGTTACTCGAAGAAGCAAAAGATGACGTCGACAAGCTCCCTCCTCTACAATTCCCACATGGTTTTAACCAAATGTATCCAAATCTCATGTTTGGTAACTCCGGGTTCGGAGAATCGCCGTCGTCAACTTCATCAACAACGTTTCCAGGAAGCAATCTTGGTTTCTTGGAAAACTGGGATCTTGGTGGTTCTTCAAGAACAAGATCAAGAATCACGGATACTACTACGACCCATAGAGAAAGTTTCGATCTAGATAAAGGGAAATGGATCAAACACGACGAGAATAGTAATCAAGATCACCAAGGGTTCAATCATCAGCATTTCCCACTGACCAATCCTTACAACAACACTTCTTCTTATTACAACCTCGGACATCTTCAACAATCGTTAGAACAATCCGGTAATAACGTTACTGTCGCAATATCTAATGTTGCTGCTAATAACAACAATAATCTCAACTTGCCTCCTCCTTCCTCGTCTGCTGCCGGAGACGGATCTCAGCTTTTTTTTGGTCCTACTCCTCCGGCTATGAGCTCTCTATTTCCGACATACCCTTCGTTTCTCGGAGCTTCTCATCATCCTCATCATCAACAAGTCGTAGATGGAGCTGGTCATCTTCAGCTCTTTAGCTCGAATTCAAATACGGCGTCGCAACAACAGATGATGACGGGTAATACAAGTTTGATTAGACCATTTCATCATTTGATGAGCTCGAATCATGAAACGGATCGTCATAGTAGCGATAATGATTCCGATTCATGAAAGGTTTTCTATATCGTAGCTACACTATACATAAATATGTTATATGTATACGCATTCTTCTATATTTTTATACATATGCGTATTGTTGGGTTGGTTTATATATCTTCCTCGTGTATGTATAGAAATTTTAATAATCACCAATATGGATTGGAACAAAGACATTCATAATGCGAGGATGGTTACGTTGTTATATTTATATATTTTTGAGTTTTGATATATGTTTATTTAGTCTTTGCTTGCTTTTGAAATTGGATGAATTATCCTTGAATGTATTTTTGTATTCATTTATGAATATAGATATACAGTACTTTATATAGTTATTCGAATATTAAATTAATGAATTGTACAATATATTTAGGTATCTCATAAAAGCTGTCTAGTACTTTCATCGATCTTCATGTGTAAAATTTAGATTAGTAAAATCTTCTTAATTAATGGACCTAGGTACACATATATAGCTTGAACAGCATATATGGATTTCAATGGACCTAGGTTTGGGGTTAAATTGGTTTCAATAAATTAGAGTTAAACACAAGCTACTCCATATGTAATGCAAACAATTTCATTCGTTTCAAAATATATCAGCCCGCGCGCCTAGCTACCGTCAGTTGTCATATGGGACATGATTGATGCAAATGTATGCAGTATGTTTGTCGCGCCATTGCTTTGGAATCCGCTAATTCTCTATTGCCACAGTTGTATGATCGATTTGGCGCCTTCCTGATCGTTTAATTTGATCTACTCAACATATATTTCAAGTACTATACTTGTAAACATTTAGTCCAAATGTTGTCAAAGTATTATCGTATGACTCAATTATCAGTTTGCAATCACTAATAAAATATTCAGTACTTAAATATAATCATAACTATGAAGTTTAATTAATATATGTATATCAATATATTAAAGAAAGCCATTTGGTGCACAATTCAAATGAAAGAAACAGAAGGGGTCGTTGCTTGTAATAATGTGTCAGAAAAACGCCAATAAGTTTCAAATAATTTTATGTCCACAATAGTTCTCTTTAGTAGAACTACGTATATATATATATATATATATATATATGATTGTACGGGCAGATTACGAATGTATTCATATGAACTATATAAGTATAACATCTATATATAGATAGAACATTAGAAGTACAGATATAGGTTGCTGTTCACAATGCCTAGATGCACGGCAATAGATAATGCATGCCAAACCCTAGCCTCGTGTGTATATATGCGTCACACCTATAAATCTACAACCATGTACATATATCATATGCATCCATATGTACACTGAATTACTTATTAAGAAAGTGACGGTTACCAAAAATAAAAGAATTGAGCATGTCTATATAGATTAGAATAAATAAGTCATTTTTTTTTTGTGTAAGCCAAATTAATTAGTTGAGTTAGCTAGCGTTTTCCACATCTCCGTATTTGCTGACTTTTGATGAAGTTCTAAACGACCAAAATTCAAATTAATCGCTGGTAGCCTTTAGTCGACACACGACTGATTTCAATAAGAGAGCTAATAAATGTGACGGATTTATCTTCATACGTACATTCACATTTCACGTGTGTGAGAGTACTGTGAGGGAGATGGGTTATATTTAGGTCAAAGGAATGCAGAGATGCATGTAAAAAAAGAATTTGTGCTTTACGTTTTTCTTTCTATACTTAATATTGATTCATACCTCCTAACTTTGTTTCGAATTAAGTTCTATGTATTTTTTTTCATTCATAGTAAAAAAAAAAAAAGAATTAATGTCTATCATAACCTTTGTTATTTTCCAAATAAAACTTTCCTTACATAAATGGTTACTATACTTACTAGCTATACGAACGTTCTTGTATGACTTAGAACAATCTATATATGGTTGATAATCTTGACACATGATATATATGAGTCGAGCCTACTTTGAACCTTAAGTTCTTGGTCATATATAATACCACGAAAGTGAAATAAATAATAATGAATACGTAAAGAAAAAGAGAAGTGGATGATGGTGAGTATTGGGATTGGAGGGTCAGAGAAGGAAAGGGAAAGAAGAGGAGCAGTTAAGACAGCAACTGAATTGCAGTCAAGCACTGATCCCTATCTTCCATTATCAGTCTTCCCTCTCTCTCTTTCTTTTTCAATCTCTCTCTCTCTCTCTCTCTCTCTCTCTCTCTCTCTCTCTCTCTCTCAGTACTCTCTCTTCTCCAATTTGTGGGGGCCATAATAACCTTCCATTTTAAAATTATTGGTTTTGAAAACATAACTTATTTTCCTTTTGGGTGGTCCTTTTTATCTTTTATAAATCATGTGTTTCGATATATATAGATGGGCACACACTTGTCAAGAAAATTCAAAGATTTGCCATTACAGAGTTTATTCATTTACATATCTTTTCAACCAAGATTCTGCTAAATACTTACACCACATCTCTGCTTATAGATATGGGCATTTGGCCATATAGGTTGAAATTTATATTCTGATACTTCAAAAAAGGGTATTATTGCACTTGTTCTTTGTTGTGTAGTATAAATTCATTGACCCATATATCTATCTTCCTTTAGTTCTCTAAGGTATATACGACAAATACTAACATTTATATGTATCAAAGTGAGGATGCGCATTAAAATATCAAAACTTATGATGCGATCAATATATATAAATAACATTTCCTCAGAGATATATTAAGACTAGTTAATTTTTGTTTATTGTTTATTGGGGGCAACTGATGATTTCGAGTGGAGGACATATTCTTGATAACCAATATATTGAAAACTTCCGTAAAATGTAACGAGTGGATGTAATGCCCTCAAATTATAATTTTATGAATAATTAAGGGGCATAGAATAAGGTATAATGGTAGGCGATTATCTTATCTAACATAATAATTAGTGTATATATATCGTAGTGATATGGCAATTGTAGTTGATCAAGAGAATATATACGTTTTTTAGAATCTTGAATTGGCAAGAGATAATTGATCTTAAATGGGATAATATATGGTCCATATGATTATAAACTTCTTTTTCATCACCGGCATGCTTCAAAGTTAAGAGAGGAAGAAAAAAAAAACAGGTCCACTTTATTTCATTTTCAAATAATTCACTCACTTAGGCATGCAATTCTTTTTGTTTTCTCCTTTTTCTTTATCAATCCTTTTTTTTTTCTTTCTTTTTCCGCAGAGGTTATTATTTATGGTACATTTTTTTGTTATCCTGTTTTCTGTAGACAGGCGGCGATTAAAAAAAAATTAAAATATGTAGTATTTTCTGAGAAACTTTTACCGATCTGTAGTTTTTAGTTTTAATTTGGTCTCCTCGAAAGAAATGCAATGACTCAACATGGAGATCTACTATGTGAATCTCATTACTCAATTTGACTGTATAATACACAGTTCTATTATACTTTAAAATTTTACGATTCTAATTAATTATTTGTGTTTTCTAGTTATGGCCAAAATAACTGAACTTATGTGATCTCCATGTATATATGTTGCATAGTTTGATGTCGATATAGTCTATAAACATGAGTGCTTCATCATTTCTTGAGTTAGGTTAAAACATATTTACGGAGAACACAAGTAATTCAAATCTTTCATAGAATAAAGTACAGGTCCGAAGCGAGCGTCGTCCTACTATCATCAACTGACAATATATATATGTCGGCTGTTTGGTAATTTTCAAGCTTGTAAGGTTCCGACATTCTTTATGGTATAATTTGTAAAGAACCGACATTTTTTAAAGGTATATTATTGTATCATTATGTTGATCATAGGAATTTTTGGGTTAGTGTTTTTTTTTTACGTTCATAGGAATCAAAACAAAAGATCACTCTTTTTGTAATCGCTACTATGCTCATTCTCTGTAACTGTCTCTGTAACAATATCTCTATTCTCAATATATAACCGGTATCTATTAAAAAAAAAAAAAAAAAAAAAAAAAAAAATCAAATCACTGTTTGCCACACACAAAAAAAGGAATCAAAACACTAATTTTGTAGATTAGGAAACTGAGAATCATATTGGGCCTTCAGAAAAAATAAAGGGGTCAATAACGTTTCTGAAGGGTAAAATAAATACAAGCCCCCGGCGAGGATCGAACTCGCGGCCTTTCGCTTACGAAGCGAACGCAATACCACTATGCTACGGAGGCTTTACGACCTTCTAAATCTGTAATTATTATCTTGTAGTAATATGCTCCCCTTTTTGCCAAACCTTAACCGCCCTTAATTGATGGATTGATTCTTCATGTACAGACGTATTAGCGACTTCATCATTGCAAAAGTCACAACCAAAAAGAAAAAATCTCTGTCTCAGAAAGAATTGTTTATTAACATTTTTTTTTGCTTTCTCTCAGATTGAATAGTGTGTTCTAGATTATGATATATGATACTTGATTCACCATATTTGTTGATTGGAATTTCTAATATTGTTAAATTGTCAATTCATAGTTTTTGTTTTAACAGTTGATCACATAACTACTTATTTTCATGATTATGTTCACCCGTGAGATACTTTCCCTAAAGTATCATATTGATAAACTAGATAATATTGATGAGATGACTTTACGAATGTTGGAGTGCTTTTATTGGATCATGGTAATTTGTGAGTACAACATTGTTGAATTAACCCTATTTTAAAAAATAATAAGAAGCTCTTTTGTTAAAAATTCTTTATCAAAAAAAAAACATTATAAAATTCTAGTTTGTTGTAGGAGGAACTGCTCCAACAATTTTTGAACAATGGTCCTTAATGATATGAGGAAAAAATGGACTGAATGGAAACTTTGGGATGCAGTTGGCTTCAGCTTCTAGAAATGCCTTGCAACAAGCAGGACCTATATTGCCGATTTGTCCAATCAATATCGATTGAGAAATTTCTGCGATACATCCTGGGATATTCCTCACTGATGACCAACATTTTGTTATGTCAGGTAGTAATCCTGGCATACCAGGACTTGGTTGAAATGGAAAAGGAAATGGAATCGGAAGCCGAGGTAGCTGAGCATTTACGGAGGCTATGATGCATACAACCACTAGGAGTGAAATCAAACTTTTGATAGACATAATGAGAATAAAGAGCCTTAGAAGAATAAAACCTAATAGAGATGTTTAGTGCTCGTTTTGTTTTGATTGATGAACAACAATAAGATCCTTGCTTATTTATATGGAATGAAATGAAACTATTGCATTAACTATCTTTGATAAAACGTCTTAGAATTCTCTTTATTAGGTACTTAATTAGCTACTTGAAACCCCCAAGTATGAAACGAACAACATTAAACTAACAAACCTTTAATGTGAATCGAACTTATTCTGGTCTCGTTTGCATAAGGATTAGCTTTAGCTGTTTAAATTGATGTATTTCGTGATTGTAAACTGTACATACGACAGTCTTCATTTAATATGGACACGGTGCAAAAAAAATTGGAGGTGCGGGGAATCGAACCCCGTGCCTCTCGCATGCGAAGCGAGCGCTCTACCATATGAGCTACACCCCCAATTGATAAACCTGATGATAATTACTTATTTATTATTTTGGTTACATTTAAACTTACAAATGGGCTCAAAACCAGCCCGAAAGTGAAGCCCAATAACTCGTGATGTTCCTAAATCTCGAATTAGGGTTTTAGTCTACTCCCCTTTCTCACACTCTCTCTCTGGTTTTTCTCTCACTAAAAATCAGAAAATGCCGCCGTCGTTACCGTCTCTGCAACTCCGGCGACTACTCCTCCGTAGTTTCGTCACCTCTTCGTCCTCCTCCTCCTCCTCCGCCAATACTCTCCAATCTCAGTCCCGTCTCATTTCTTCCAAACCATCGTTTCCTCCTCTACCGCCTTCCCGTTCCTCAATATTCTCAGCACTTCCTTCTAGATTCTTCTCATCCGAAACAAATGCGGATTCAGAAACTTCAGATCCGAGCCAGATCGCTCTCTCTTTCTCCAAGGAGCTCACCGGAAACCCAGACGCCGAGTCTCACTCCATTTCAAAGAGACTCAATCTCAGCTTCTCCCACGTCACGCCGTGTCCAGATTCGATTCTTCAAACACTCAATATCTCCCCTGAAGCTGGCCGCGCTGTTCTAGGGTTTAACGAGTGGTTGGATACGATCGATGCCTTCTCCCATACAGATGAAACAGTTTCGTATTTCGTCGATTACTTCGGTCGTCGGAAAGATTTCAAAGGTATGTTAGAGATCATATCGAAATACAAAGGTGTAGCCGGAGGTAAAACATTAGAATCTGCGATTGATAGGTTGGTTAGAGCTGGTAGACCTAAGCAGGTTACTGATTTCTTTGAGAAGATGGAGAATGATTACGGTTTGAAACGTGATAAAGAGTCATTGACTCTGGTGGTGAAGAAGCTTTGTGAAAAGGGACACGCGAGTATCGCTGAGAAGATGGTGAAGAACACAGCTAACGATATATTTCCTGATGAGAATATTTGTGATTTGTTGATTAGTGGTTGGTGTAATGCTGAGAAGCTTGATGAAGCAACTAGGTTAGCTGGTGAGATGTCTAGAGGAGGATTTGAGATTGGAACTAAAGCTTATAACTTGATGCTTGATTGTGTTTGTAAGCTTTGTAGGAAGAAAGATCCGTTTAAGCTTCAACCTGAAGTAGAGAAGGTTTTACTAGAAATGGAGTTCCGTGGTGTGCCTAGAGATACTGAGACTTTCAATGTGTTGATTAACAATCTTTGTAAACTCAGGAGAACTGAAGAAGCGATGACATTGTTTGGTAGGATGAGTGAATGGGGTTGTCAACCTGATGCTGAGACGTACATTGTTTTGATCAAGAGTTTGTATCAAGCAGCTAGGGTTGGTGAAGGAGATGAAATGATTGATAAGATGAAGTCAGCAGGGTACGGTGAGTCTTTGACTAAGAAAGAGTATTACGGGCTTTTGAAGATATTGTGTGGGATTGAGAGGCTTGAGCATGCTATGAGTGTGTTTAAGAGTATGAAAGCGAGTGGTATTAAACCTGGGATCAAGACTTATGATTTGTTGATGGGGAAAATGTGTGCTAATAACCAGCTCACTAGAGCTAATGGGTTGTATAAAGAAGCTGCTAAGAAAGGTATCGCTGTTAGTCCTAAGGAGTATAGAGTTGATCCGAGGTTTTTGAAAAAGAAGAGCAAGGAAGTGGATAGCAATGTGAAGAAGAGGGAGACTTTGCCTGAGAAAACCGCTAGGAAGAAGAAACGGCTCAAGCAGATCAATATGAGTTTTGTTAAGAAACCTCACAACAAGATGAGACGAAGAATGTGAGGATGCTGATGATCTTTGAACATCTGATTTCTAAAGATTATTATGGTCTTTTGTTCTTTTCCTCTTTTTATGATTTGTCAAGAGAATTCGTCTGTTTTTTGCTTGGTCACGAGCAAATAGCTTCAATAATCTTTTGTTCGCCTCAATGTAAAACGTTTACACAGAGTTTATGCTTAGCTCAAGAGTCGGTGATAAAATTAAGTTTCTTGGTTAATTTAATGCTTCTCTTGTACAAGTTTAGTTATCATTTGTTAATTATGATTTATTGAAGAAGTTAATACAAAATCCCGGGGATAATGGCATATTTAAATGGTACAACTGTTATGATGTGTAATTGTGTACCCTCTTTTGATGAAGTCAAAGTCGTCGCCTTGATGTTTCTTCTTACAAAGTCTCTCCCTCTCTCTCTTCACTTCTGAAACACAACAATGGAGTCTCTCTTCTCAGCTATGATGATTGTCCTGCTATTGGTTTCCTGTTCTTGTTTCACTTCTTCAGGTTAATCTCTGAATGTGAAGAAGAAGAAGAAAATCTCTATCCTACTACACATTCACCTTCATTTTGTCTCTTCCAGAAACTTATAAAGTCATTTGTGTTCTCTGATCTGCAGAAGCTCGCTCCAGCAACAAGGGAAACATCACAGTCAAATGGGATCTCATGAACTGGACGCCTGATGGCTACGTAGTAAGTTCTTCTTCTTCTTCTTGTCTCACAAAATCTTAGATTCTGCTTTAACTTCAAGATTGAATCCATATCAGGCAGTGGTTACAGCCTACAATTACCAGAAACAACGTTCAGTTCCAGGATGGACAATGAGCTGGAGATGGACCAAGAAAGAAGTGATCTGGAGCATGATTGGTGCACAAACTACAGAGCAAGGAGACTGTTCCAAGTTCAAATTCAACATCCCGCATTCCTGCATGCGTAAGCCAATAGTCGTCGATTTGCTTCCCGGAACTCCTTACAATCAGCAGGTCGCTAATTGCTGCAAAAACGGTATCTTGAAACCCGGTTTAGAAAGTTCATTCCAGTTAGCCGTTGGTAATGCTGGTACCTCGAGTAAGACTGCTCGGATGCCTGTAAACTTCACGTTAACGGCACCTAAACAACAGTACATCTGTGGACCAACTAAGAACGTTAGACCAACCAGGTTTATAACTGCAGACAAAAGGAGAATGACTAGAGCCATGAGTAAGTTTCCCACCAGAAACAAACCTCGACAAATCTGTACTTCTGATTTGAAACTCACCTGCTTTGTTTTTTGTTCTTATGCAGTGACCTGGAACATTACTTGCGTTTTTCACAAGACAACATGAAACAACAGAACTCTCCAAAGAAAATCTCTTATATAAGCAAATCTATCTCCAGAGTTTCTATAGTTTTGTAATATCATGTATTCTTCATGTTTTATGAAATAAAAACACTACTTTGATTCATTGGATTCTCTTCTAGACGGATTCCTTCCAGAACCGAATGGATCTGTCTGTTCCACAAGTAACAAAGACTGATTCAACCGGTGAGTGCTCGATCCACCGCGGTGTACCGTTATGGTTTGAAGGCCATCTTGCCACTTTTTCTGCAGTTCTGGCATCCCATGTAACAACCTCATTGCTTGCTTCATCTATGGAGATTACAAACTCTTCAGTTTCGTTAAAGATTGCCTGCATAACACAACAGTGAAGCTCGTTTAGAATTACTCGGACACAGTCAATATTTTCGTCTCAAAAGGTTTAGAAAATTGGTTACCTGAGACCGCAGTTTTATTCGCTTTGCTCCTAGATATTCCTTTACCATTCGACCTGAACCTATTTCCCATAACTTAACCGTAAAGTCCTTACCGGATGAGAGAACAAACCTAACAAAAGCCATATGATTAATCAACTCTTCTGCCAAGTTCTGACATTGTTTTGCCAGAATAATCTATTGAATCTTCGTCCTACCTTTGATCTTTAGTGAACACCGCACTTGTCACCTCTGATTTTCCATGTGCACCGATAATAGAACGTATACACTTTGCGCTGATCCCGTCATAGAGTCGAATAGCTCCATCCTTTGAGGCTGTAACATAGATGGATCCCGTGGAAGAATATCGCACCTGAAAAAAAAAACCAAGAATCTCACAGCCATGAATCCATGTTCATCACAAGAGATGATTATAGAATGCACAATGAAGAATTGATCAGATAAGTACCTGATTAATGGCTCCATTTACTCCACTATCTGGGACATTTGAAGGAAGAAAGCACTGATATGTGTTTACGTCGTACAGATGTGGAATTGGATGATCGGTTCCTGTAAAGGCCAAGTTTTTTTATTTACAATATACTGAACAGATCCTCATCTGGATCATTGTTTGAGTTCAAAGAGAAAAAGGTTTCACAAGATGGTCTCTACTGTATACAACCACCTGCAAGTAGAAACTCTCCTGACGGATGAAAAGATATAGAGCGCACATTATGTGTATCCTGCAGAATTAAGAGTTAATGATTTGATGAAATGTAGCTGAGCAGAAGCTGATAACAACCATGATCTCTACCTGAAAAACTTTGAATGCTCGTTTAGCTGTGGTTTTCGAGAAGTCGAAGAACCTATCAAAGTCATTAGAAAAGACACAAAAAGAGGTGAACACAAAATCTTCTTGTAGTCATTGCAAGAGTCTATTTAGGTAGAGAAAAGGAAACAAAAAAATAGATACTTTATACAGTTGTCTTTGGCACTGGATATTAGGATTGTGTTCCGAGGGTGGAAATCAAGATCGTTTAATGGCTGCAAATGATAGTCACATGAATAAGAGATACTAAAATATCGAAAAGAAAGTGGCAGAATAATGGAAAAAAGGAAAGGCTTACTTCAGCATGATCATAAAAAGTCCGTATTAACGGTCGAGCTTGAGTATCTCCTGAAAGCATCTGTTTTACTTTCGGCACCTCAAAGAAAACAACATGGAACAGCCACAGAACTATCAACTCTTTGATGATGCTTAGTAAATACAAGGTAGGTACAATGGAAAAAGAAAAAAAATCAAGTACCTCAAAGAGCTTAATTGATGTATCTGCACCGCCAGTTGCAAAAAACATTCCATCAGGACTAAATCTTGCACACCTAACAACGCTCTATAAAATTTCATAAGCTTATCAGCCAAACTTAAAAAAGCTCGAAGATTACCAAAAGTTGTATGACTTGTGTCTACTGAGACATATATGTATACCTTATGTTCTGACAGCGTCTTGGATTCATGCTTTGGGATAGTCTTTGATGAGCCTTTCACATGAGTAACACTAGTTGGACAAATACCAAACATTCTTTAGATAATAAGAAGTTTTAGTTTCATCTATTAAGAAACATAACTCATTGCAAAAAAAAAAAAGAGAAATCACCTGAAGTCAATAGAAGCTGTTCTAGAAGTAGTGGTTGATCCATAAGAACATGGTAACAACACTGATGAAGAAAGACCTCTCAATGTCCCATTGTTCTCCGCTGCAAGACCCTGTTCTCATCTCAGAACCAAACACTCCAAAAACATGACACAGAGATACTTCAGAAAGTGAAAAAAACAAAGTACCTTTGCAACAAGCTCTAGAAGACGGTTTGGAGGAACCTCAATATCCAATGGTGTCATTGTCGCTGATGCAACCACACTTGCCGCCTAAAAAAATTAGATCCCAAAATCAAAACTTTAACCATTTGACTGTATCGAAAAATCCAAACTTGAGCACTTGACTATCTGATTGAAATTTCCAAAGTTTCACACTTTAACACATAAAAAAAAAAAGAATCCAAAAATAGATATGCTCAGAAACCCCAATTTGAATAGCTTATATTGATGTATGCTACATAAGTGTTTGTAAAGATATAAAAACTAGAATCAGAGTAAGATGAAGGAAAACACCTGTGAGAGATTGTGATGACGGAGATGAGCTACGATGAGAGCATTGAGCTGTCTAAAAATATTCCCATCTTGCAGAGCCTGATCCAAATCGCCACTATTCACCATTTCTTTATCACTTCAAAAAACCTTCCCAGTTCCCACACAAGTTCAATTGGAAACCAGAGTCGCCATCATTTCTTCTGAAGCTTAACTCTGTAAAACCAAACCAAAGTCCCAAAACATTGTCTTCCTTTCCATCCTCCTACCTCTCAGTTCAGAACAAAGAACCAAAATGGGCCAAAAATTAAAACCTGGGCTGAAATTCTAAACTTAATGGGCCTTTTAGCAATTCGATCATGTGCATGAGACGTGCGAAACGGTCGCAAAAAATTTGAATTCGTATCTGAGCGGCGCTTACAGTAAACAGAGTATTAATTTGTTGGCTTTTTTATTATTATTGCTGAGACTCAGATCCTCCGCGAGATCGCGTAGCAAATATTTTTTTAAAAATAATTTTAAATTTTAAATTATAGATTATGAAATTATTTGAAAATAATAGAATAGTTTGAATACACAAATATTAAATATAAATTATTAGTAAAAACACAATTATCAAAATGAAAATTTATAATAATAAAATATTATAACAAAAAAACACAATTTTTCAAAAAACATTGTTTAAAAGATTATAAATATAAAATATTTTATGAAGAATTATGGTAAAAAATTAAAATTAATAAACTATTATGACAAAGTGATCCTAAATGAAAATAAATATTTTCTAATAAATAATTATAATTATAAAATAGATTTGATAATGAGTGCAAATGTATCAACAAAAAAATAATTTGGGCATTCGTTCACATTTGTGCAAGGTTAATTGCAACCATCATTCCAATTTACGAACAGTGACACTATGTGGTGGCCTTGTTGTTGGATGAGCTTATTAGCTTACCTGCAGGTTTGGCTTCTCTATCGATTCTGTTCTTGATGCTCAACTATCACTTTGCTATGTAGAGTGGTATCGTTTTCGCAACTGTAAATTATTTATTAACTTGTATTGAATTTCTATATTGCTGTAATCATTTCTAAAATTTTATTTAGATTATAGAATAACGTTGAATATTGAATATTAATATTCAAATTATTTAGATTCAACATAAAATTAAAAATTTGTTTCAACAAAACAATGATTTGTTTGTTATCGATGCAGAGACAAATATATGGAGAGTTCAAAAAACATGACTATTTAAATAGACACACCTATTAGAACGAAAAGTTGTGATAAAAGTATGAATAAATATGACAAAAATACACAACGCTACAATGAACAAATACAATTATAAAAAAAATTTAAAAAACAAAAAAAATAATAATTTTTTAACAAACATGAAAAGTCGCAATTGTTGTTCGCATTTATCTGAATTGTTATTATTAAATAGATTATTATTATCAACCTCTCACATAAAAAAAAAAAAAAAAAAAAAAAAAAAAAAAACCCTTCTCTTCTCATCTTGCAGAGCTTGATCCAAATCGCCACTATTCACCATTTCTTTATCACTTCAAAAAAACCTTCCCAACCCAAGTTCAATTTGAATCCAGAGTCGCCATTTCTTCTGCAAGATTGTTAACTCTGTAAACCAAAGTCCCAAACCCATTGTCTTCTTCAGAACAAGAACCCCAAAATGGGCTCAAAATTAAAACCTGGGCTGAAAATCCAAACATAATGGGCCTTTAATCAATTCGATCAGGTGCATGACACGTGCGTAACGGTCGTAAAAGAGAGCAAAAAAAATTTGAATTCGTATCTGAGCGGCGCTTACACTTAACATTCCATTAGAGTATTAATTTGTTACCTTTTATTATTATTATCAACCCCTCAAAAAAAAGAAAAAACAAAAAGCCCTCTTCTCTCTTTCTCTTTCTCTCTCCACCTTCAAAATTTGAAAATCTCTCAGAGCTTCCTCCTCCATGTTTCTCATTTCCTGAGAATTTTCCTCTCGAGAATTTAACCCAGCTCGATCCTACGTTTCTGTATTCGGATCTGTATTGGTATTTGTTGGAGGTGGGAGATTTGTTTCTGGATTGAATCTCGTACCCAAAGAATCTGGGTTTCTTCGATTGAACCGGCGGCGGAAGAGGGAGGATGGAGAGCACAGAGTGCGTTAGGGTTGCTGTAAATATCCGGCCGTTAATTACGCCGGAGCTTTTAAACGGTTGCTCAGATTGCATTACCGTAGCCCCAAAAGAGCCTCAAGTAATTTGAATTTGAAGGGTTTTTTTTTTTTTTTTTTTTTCATTCTTCTGTGTTTCTTTAATTCTGATAAGATCCGAATATTAGAATAGGTTGTAATCTTTGGGATTTGATTATTAGGTTCAATTTGACAAATCTAATTTTATGCGTGAATGAGAAATTATTAGGTTTTAAAAAGGCATGTGATGAGATTTGCATCGATTCTTTGTAAGTGTATTATAAATTGTAGTTGAAAGAACTCATTTTTGTGTCTTTGTGTATTGAACAGGTTCATATTGGCTCACATACGTTTACTTATGATTTCGTTTATGGAAATGCTGGCTACCCGTGCTCAAAGATTTATGATCATTGCGTTGCTCCACTTGTGGACGCGCTGTTCAAAGGATACAATGCAACTGTTCTTGCTTATGGCCAGGTTTGTTTTGAGAAATTCTCTACATTTTGCATTTTCTAAATGATGGTTTGACTTATCAAATTGTTTGTTTGTTTGTTTGTTTATTGAAGACTGGTTCAGGAAAAACCTACACCATGGGTACTAATTATAGTGGAGATGGCACAAATGGTGGAGTTATACCAAATGTTATGGAAGATATATTTAAAAGAGTTGAGACCACCACCAAAGACTCTGAACTATTGATACGAGTGTCTTTTATTGAGGTAAAAAACATCTGCTGAGCTTTGTTGTTCTTCGAGATCTAATTTTGTAAAATTTTCTGTTCTGATACGGATTTGTAAATGCAGATTTTCAAGGAAGAGGTTTTCGATTTGCTTGACTCAAATTCCTCGGCCCTTCTAAAAACGACAGTGGGGTTCAAGCAAAGCACACTGCCCTCTCGAGAGCTCCAATTCAAATCAGGGAAACTGCCAGTGGAGGAATAACATTGGCTGGCGTTACAGAGGCAGAAGTCAAGACGAAAGAAGAGATGGGCTCGTATCTAGCACGCGGCTCTTTGTCTCGAGCTACTGGCAGCACGAACATGAATAGCCAATCAAGGTGAATCTATTATCTGAAATTGCACTAGAATTCATTCAGATAAAGATAATAATTTCATTGTTAGATCAGATCTATAAGTATGCTAATGTAATGTTTGGTCCTTGTCTTTTTAGTCGGTCCCATGCAATCTTCACAATCACTTTGGAACAAAAGAAGATTTCCAGCGGTTCTTTCACAGCAACTGAAAATGGAGGTGAAGATATCCTATGTGCAAAGCTTCATTTGGTTGATTTAGCGGGGTCAGAACGTGCAAAACGAACAGGAGCTGACGGGATGCGTTTGAAAGAAGGTTGCCTTATGTCTATCTTTGAGCTGTATATTATTCTTTCTGGTTTCTTAATGGAGACTATGGCTAATCTAGAAGATTCATTTTCTTTATATTTACACAGGTATTCACATTAACAAAGGTCTACTAGCACTTGGAAATGTAATTAGTGCACTTGGAGATGAGAAAAAGAGAAAGGAAGGAGGTCATGTTCCTTACCGTGACAGCAAGTTAACTCGTTTGCTTCAGGTATTAAGGTTTCTTATGTTTCTGTCAATTGAACTATATGTTCTTGTGTATATATGGTTTTGAAGAAGAAATGCTAATGCTAATAATCTGTTATTCAGGATTCTCTAGGTGGCAATAGCAAAACTGTGATGATTGGTATGGGTTTTTTCAAACATTTCATTTTATGATCCAAGCATTAGACAAAACTGTTTTCATCCTTCTATTAGATGACGTAACTTATGATCTCTAAATGTTGCAGCTTGTGTAAGTCCAGCTGATACAAATGCTGAGGAAACTTTAAATACGCTCAAATACGCAAATCGTGCTCGCAATATTCAAAACAAAGCAGTGGTACGTATATACTAGTTCTTGCTTTTAATTATGAATGCTCAGCAATATATTTCATTTCTGGCCTAAACTACCTGTAATTTCTTGCGATACTTAGATCAATCGAGACCCAGCAACAGCACAAATGCAAAGAATGCGGAGTCAAATTGAGCAGCTGCAGACAGAACTCTTGTTCTATCGGGGTGATAGCGGTGCTTTTGATGAGCTCCAGGTATTCCATCTGATCTAAGACGAACAGCAGCAGTTTATGCTTGTCATATTTTCTAATACCTGACAATATAAATAACCTTCCTTAGATTCTCAAGCATAAGATATCACTCCTTGAGGCAAGCAATCGTGAGCTACAAAACGAACTTCAAGAACGGAGAGTCGCTTCTGAGCATTTCTCAAAGCGTGCTTATGATGCTCAGGTTTTTCTTCTACTCATTCTTTGTTTTTTAAATGGATCGAAGCACATATGAAATCTAGCATTTTACATTTTATTTTCATCCATTTAGGTTGAAAAGGACAAACTCATAATGATTATTGAATCTGTTCGCAATGGTAAATCCTTGGATGAGATTGAATCGTGCCAAAATGAGGTGCGATGTCATTTATGATTCTTTTGTTGAAATGTATGACCAAGTGGATTTCTTCGCTGAAGTGTCTAATTTTCCAGGACGTTGGTTTGGTGAAGAAGTACGTTTCAAAAATTCAAGAGCTAGAAGGAGAGCTGTTGCATATCAAAAGCTTGAAGAAATCCAGCAACTGCCAATATTCAGATGATTCCTGTGATGATGGGCCTCGTTCGAGCAATGTCTTGTTTCCCTCGTCTAATGAGTCGTCGGATTGTGAAGACAAAGTGATTGATGTCACGGGTTGGTACCTCAACTAATGTTTTAGCATTTATTTTTCGTGCTTTTAGATGCTACAAACCACAACTTTGTTTATCTACTTTCAGATTGTTAGCCTAAATTGTTTTCCCTGGTTTAATATATGAGAAGTAGTCTCTGTAATCTCCGTTTGAGTAGCTTTACCTTGTATGCAGTTGAACTTGAACTTCAAGAAAAGGAGATTGAGCATTGCTCACTGCAAGAGAAGTTGGATATGGAGCTTAAGGAATTAGATAAGAGACTTGAAGAAAAGGAGGTACTATTCTAATTTTTGGAGTGTGCTCCTTTTTAGTCTTTCATCTGTTTCCTTACGGAAGTATGAGTAAACTTTGATTTTTCATGAAGGCTGAAATGAAGCGGTTTTCAAGTGGTGGTACATCTGTTCTCAAACATTATGAGAAAAAAGTTCATGAGCTAGAACAGGAAAAAAGAGCACTGCAGGTTCGTATAATGTGGTTTATATTGTATTTTAGTGAAATTTATGAACCTAAACTGACTAAATCACACATGCATGCAGAGAGAAATTGAAGGTTTGAAACAGAACCTTGCTAGCGTACCATCAGGAGATGGTGCCCAGAAACAGAAGGAAGATTATTCTCAGAAACTGCAGGCGCTTGAAACACAGGTAACTTCCGTTTTATTTATTAGTTATACTCGTGTTTTACAGAATAATTTTCATAATGCATTGTCTTTTGTGTCTTTAGTTTTCTGTTCTGAAGAAGAAACAAGAAGCACAGTCTCAGCTTTTGAGACAAAGGCAGAAAAGTGACGATGTGGCAGGAAAATTGCAGGATGAAATACAAAGAATTAAGTCCCAGAAGGTAAGGTGTTCTATTTTTTTGTAGTGATCTCTATTCGAGACTCACTATATGTATGTTCTTGCCTGTATGTCTTAAGTATGCTAATCTGATTTGATTCTACTTTTCAGGTCCAATTGCAGCAAAAGATTAAGCAGGAGTCAGAACAGTTCAGGACTTGGAAGGCTTCGAGAGAGAAGGAAGTCATGCAGGTATATTTGACTAACAGTTTAGCTAATTTAAGAGTTTTTTTCTTGATGACTCGAGGCTTACTTGATTTGAATGATTGATGAGTATGTCTGTCTCTTGTTCCGCTACTGAACTAGTTAGTCAACTGTCCTTCTGTCATTAGTCACTTGTAGTCAAATATGACCAGTGCCAGTGCTTGTAAATATTTTAATTGATTCTAGTTCAAAAGAAATTTTGACTTAGTTATTCAGAAATTTATTGTGTATTGTAACATTCATTTATATCATATTTTTAAATTTAACCAGCTCAAAAAGGAGGGAAGGAGAAATGAGTATGAGATGCACAAACTCATGGCTTTGAATCAAAAACAGAAGTTGGTGAGAACATTTATAACCTTCCAGACCAATAATATTGATCTTTTCTGTTATCATGGCTGCTCAAAGTCTGGTTTTATCAGGTTTTGCAAAGAAAGACAGAAGAGGCATCTCAGGCGACAAAAAGACTTAAAGAGCTTTTAGAAACTCGAAAGGGGTCTTCACGTGAAGCTTTAAGTGAGGATTTTTCGTATAACATGAATTACTATGATCACCTTTGTTTGTATGTCCGATAAAAGCTACTAACTGTGTATCCTACTATATATACAGGTGGGGCAAGTGTTAATGGTCCTGGAACTCAGGTAACACCTGCCAAATTCTTTGAAACCGATGCTTTGTTTTTCTAGTTACTGACTAAAATTAGAGAGTTTGGTCATTGGTGATTGTTCTGGTTAGTTTGTAAATGCAACTTTGTTAACTTAAAATTTACTCCATTTGCAGGCATTGATGCAAGCAATTGAGCATGAGATTGAAGTCACAGTTCATGTTCATGAAGTGCGTTCTGAATACGAGAGGCAAATGGAAGAGTATGTCTTTCATTAATGCTTGTTTCATGATTCATCGCCTGAAAAAAAGTTTTTTTTTTGTGATTTCCTACTAAACTGTCTCAAATAACACTAACTTTAATTCAGGAGAGCAAGAATGGCTAAGGAAGCTGCACGGCTAAGAGAAGAAAGGGATCTGCTCAAGAATGCCCAAATAAGGTGAGTGATCTGGGCAAGAAAAAGATTTTGCATAAATCAGGACCAATTCATGATGAAAGAAATATAGTAAACAATGTGTCTTCTCTGGCTTAGCAGCGTTCATGGTGACACCATGTCTCCTGGTGCAAGAAACTCAAGGATTTTTGCTCTGGAGAATATGCTTGCCACCTCATCCAACACTCTCGTCTCCATGGCATCACAGTTATCTGAAGCAGAAGAGCGCGAACGTGTGTTTGGTGGAAGAGGGAGGTGGAACCAAGTTAGAACGCTAGGTGACGCAAAGAGTATCATGAACTATCTGTTCAATTTGGCATCAACTGCGAGGTAAAATCTCAATTAGTGACTGATGATTTTGATAGTAAGTTGCTTGTTGAGGACCATCTTCAAAATATGATGCATAACTCATCGTACATTCTTCTTTTTGTCCATTATTTAACTTTGAAGGTGTCTAGCTCGAGATAAAGAGGCAGACTGCAGAGAAAAAGATGTCCTGATAAGAGACCTGAAAGAAAAAATAGTGAAGTTTAGCAGTTATGTTAGATACTTGGAGATCCAAAGAGCAGACCTCGTGCATCAAGGGAAAACACAGGTTAGTAGAAAACATCTTCTATATTGTTTAATTAAATAGTTAATGTCTTATCCTTGTAGCTGACTATAGCATATAAAACCATCGGCGTTCCATATTACAGGCCTCGGAGTTGAAGAAATTGTACGCAGAAATTAACCAAAACAATGAGCATAGTTTGAAAAAGCAGGAAACCCGAAACTCGACTATAGCTCTTGAGGACATGGATACATCTGATTCTGAAACGTCAGACCATGATGAACGGGAAGATCCAGATCTTGATGACGAATGGAAACCTGAACTTGAATCAGAGCGTGATTCAGAGCTGGAATCGGCTATAAAGCTGAATAGGAAACGAAACTTCAAAGTGGGAAGACGGCGCTCGAGTGTGGTGGTCATGAGGCGTTCATATGAAGAGAACCTGGAAGCTCCTTCAGATGATGCAGTGAAATCCACATCACCATCTGACGTATGTTGTTGCACTTGCAGTAGGAGCTCCTCGTGCAAGACTATGAAGTGTCAGTGCCGAGCTACAAAGGGATCTTGTGGTCCGTCATGTGGATGTTCTGCAGTGAAATGCTCCAACAGAAACGCAGATGGAATGCAGAGCAATTCCATCTCGGAATCAGAAGCCTTGGAGAGCTCGCAAGAATCTGATGAGAAGGATAAAGACCAACAACAACAAGTCCTTGCTTCACGCGGAGCTACGCTGCTACAGAATGCTCTTGCTAACAAGCCAGGGGAGGAGACAAATGATGGAGGAACAAGAAGAAGAAGAAAACCTCTATCAGACATAGGAAACACGACGGTAAAAATTATATTGATGATTAATTCCATTTTCATCTGTTTGATGTAGCTAGGAAACAACAGCTTTCTGATTTTATGAAATTTGGTTTCAGGGTAAATCGAATGTGCCAAGGCCAAGCCAAAGAAAGAAGTGGAAGAAGACTGTGCTTCAGCTTGTCCCTGTTGGTCCACCAGCACCACCAACAACACCAGCTTCATCCCAGGAACAAGCTAATCCGGTGAGTTTAGACATGGAAGCAGCAACAAAGCCGGAAAACAGCGACTCTGGAGACACTAAGAAACTGAAGCTCCCGAGGGCGATGAAGTCAGCGTCTTCTAATGGCAGCAACTTGCTGAGAGAAAGAAACGCAGATCAAAGCGGCGGTGAATCAGTGGGTAATGGTGGTTTAGTGCAGAACAATTCGAGTAGACCTTCAGATGAAAAGGAGAACCACACTCGTCGGATCTAAAGAGGAAACAGAGACGTCACTTGAGGTGCAAGAAAGATGGGTTTGAAATCTTTTCAATGTCTGTTTCTTTTCTTTTCTTTTAATTTGGTGATGAAGAGAACATAACAAACGTAATTTTTTAGGGTTGTGAATTCATTGTGAAAATGCATGCTCTCAGTCTCAGACAGTACATTAAATTGTTAAAGTTTGAAGTTTGATTAAGATTTGACTGTGTTTGATCGACTTCCTGTTCTTGGTAGTGTCGGCAATGTTAACTCTTCCAAGTTCCAAGTAACAACACATAATCACATAGTATAAATTAAACGAGACGATATATGTAATCAGCAGAGAAACACGTAATCACAGGAATTATATAATTTGGAATGGTACGTAGTCTTAATTAATTATCCTCTTCACATACACATATTGACAACGATTGTTTTACTAACCCCTTTATATTTTATATACATCGAGGAACTATTTCCGAAACATAATTTTACTTTTTCTTGTGTGTGTGTGTTTTTTTTAGTCCAATAACTTAACTTAAATACTTTAATATAATGTTGAAAAAGAACCACTTGTTTTGTAAAATGGCTATAATGCGTAGTAGTATGCTGGTTGTTACGACTATATCCCAAATTCTAATATTTGTCAAAGATAAACTAAAAAAAAAAAAAAAGAGAGATTCACCGACACATTATATTTCGTAATTGACGTTGGATAATCGAATTGTTTAGTTTCATGCCAAAAAAAAAAAGAAAACTCGTTTGTGCAAAAATTTAGATTCCAAGTTTCGAAGTAAACTATATGTGGTAAAACTTAATTGTCACAATACAAATTATAATTTAACTAAAACACAAGTATAAGTTATACTACTAACCAGAAAAAAATAAAAATTAAAAGAATAAATTGAAAAAATCTGTTATATTATATCTCTCCACCGACAGCCGAAAACACTGTCAATGACCCACGTTCCTCTTAAAGCTGTCGTCTTCGGTAATATCTTCCGGTATTAAACTAACTTCTAATCAAAATTACGTAAATGCCCCTTTCTCATGCACAAAACATCAAATTAAAATAACATAAGATTCCTTAATTTAACAATTACTTCCAACATTAAATAGTAGTATATATTTTCATAAATCATAGATAATTACAATAATATGTTATCAGATTAGTCAATAGCCAGTTTTAGTAATACCTTTTGAATGGAAATTAAAAACGAAGAAGCAAAGTTACAAGATTATTATTAATATAAAGTTCTTATCATAGAAGCAAAGACAAGGATTAATTGCTCTTATTAACACGATGGTTATGTTTCTTTAATCAGTAATCAACTAATCAAAGTCCCATAATGATACAAGGGTACAATGGTCAAATCGCCGATCCCGACTCGAGTTTTACTGAAAACAGCCACTAGCCAGCCAGCCAGATCCCAAATTTTTCTCGTTGCTTTCTCTTCTCTCGTTCGTATTCTCACCAAAGCTACACACAAAAAAACAAAATCTTCCTGCTATCTTTCTTCTCTATAAGTCCACTCCTCATCCTAGCAAAACCACCTTCTTCTTCTTCTTCTTAGTCTGAGATTGGTTTTTAAGATTTAGCCAGACCCATCTAAGGGATCTGGAACAAAGCTTCGTCTCTCTTGGTAGGCTCTGATCAACAGAGAAAAAAATGGAGTCTTTCTTCTCCAGATCCACTTCCATCGTCGCTAAATTGAGTTTCTTGGCGTTATGGATCGTCTTCTTGATTTCTTCATCTTCTTTTACTTCTACAGGTTTACTTCTTTATTCTCATTACCACCACCAATTGTTCTGTTTACTCATCGTCTTATCAGCTTCCCCATCTTGCTTCTTGATTGAGATTTCACTTAAAGATTTGAGTTTTTTTTTTTTAATTGAGAGTATATTTTTTTGCATCTTGATTTGGTTGTTTGAAATGATGAATCCACACTACTTTAGATTGAGATAACATATGAATTGGCTATTCAATGATCTTTTTATAGATCTTTACTCAAATTATTTGCATTGTGTTCAGATCCTAAAAAAAAATCATCACTTTTCAAATCCCATATTAGTGCTGTCCTATGTTTTTACTAGATCAGTCAGTTCTGCTTAAAAACAGAGTTTCAAGTTTGCTGATCTAAAAATAGAAACTTTCTGACAAGTATTTTAAAAACTTAATCATGCAGTAGACTCTTTTGGTCTAATTTTTACAAACCAATCTTGAGATTGAAACAATTACAATGTCGGTGAGCAAAGCTGGATCAGGATGAATAAGATTCTGACTTTCGTTGAATCCTTTTTTTTTTTTTTGGTTTTGCAGAAGCATATGATGCGCTTGATCCAGAAGGGAACATTACAATGAAATGGGATGTTATGAGTTGGACTCCTGATGGCTATGTTGTAAGTTTAACAACTAGAACAATAAAAAAATTTTACCTTACTTAATCGTTTTTGATTCTTCTAAACTAAACTGTGTTTATGTGTTCGATCCAGGCTGTGGTTACCATGTTCAACTTCCAGAAATACAGACACATTCAAACTCCTGGATGGACATTAGGTTGGAAATGGGCTAAGAAGGAAGTTATTTGGAGTATGGTTGGAGCACAAACAACCGAACAAGGTAACTCAAATGTTTCCAGGTTCCAGTAACTTTTAACTTTTGACTGTGGTGAAATTATCTGGGGAAATGATATAATGTTTGAAACAGGTGATTGTTCAAAGTACAAAGGAAACATTCCTCATTGTTGTAAGAAAGATCCAACGGTTGTAGATTTGCTCCCTGGGACTCCTTATAACCAGCAGATTGCTAATTGCTGTAAAGGAGGTGTCATGAACTCATGGGTTCAAGACCCTGCCACTGCAGCTAGCTCTTTCCAGATCAGTGTTGGCGCGGCTGGAACCACTAACAAAACCGTTCGGGTGCCAAGAAACTTCACTCTCCTTGGACCTGGTCCAGGTTACACTTGTGGTCCAGCAAAGATTGTGAGACCAACAAAATTTGTCACAACGGACACACGCAGAACCACTCAAGCTATGAGTAAGAACTAAGACTAGTTTTTAGAAAACGTTAATGTTTAACATTGTTTCTAATCTAACAGACTGGTCATATTTGAATTTACCGCAGTGACCTGGAACATTACGTGCACATACTCGCAGTTCCTTGCTCAAAGAACTCCGACTTGCTGTGTTTCTTTATCTTCTTTCTACAATGAAACCATTGTCGGATGTCCAACTTGTGCTTGCGGATGCCAAAACAACAGAACCGAATCTGGTGCCTGCCTCGAGTAAGTTTTTTTCAACTCCCGCTCTTTTGTTCTCTGTTCAGTTTTGAATCATAAAGTCTCATACTTTAATGTAATGGCAGCCCGGATACACCACACTTGGCCTCAGTTGTGTCACCGCCGACAAAGAAAGGAGTGATATTACCGCCACTAGTGCAATGCACAAGACACATGTGCCCGATCAGAGTGCATTGGCACGTGAAGCAGAACTACAAAGAGTATTGGCGAGTGAAGATCACAATCACAAACTT
This sequence comes from Camelina hispida, assembly GCA_023657505.1. Classification (NCBI taxonomy): domain Eukaryota; kingdom Viridiplantae; phylum Streptophyta; class Magnoliopsida; order Brassicales; family Brassicaceae; genus Camelina; species Camelina hispida. The sequence continues at coordinate 30,669,926 of CP094636.1, read as the reverse complement.
CAACTATAGATTGAACTACACACAATGGAACCTCGTAGCTCAACACCCTAATCTTGACAACATCACTCAGATCTTCAGCTTCAACTACAAATCTCTCACTCCTTACGCTGGATTAAGTAAGTACAAGAGCTCCTCTGTTTTCTCTCCCTCTAGGCTTATCTCTCAAAGACTTAACCTTTTTTGATGGTTTTGGTAATTTTTTTGCAGACGATACAGCAATGTTATGGGGAGTGAAGTTCTACAATGATTTCTTATCAGAAGCAGGGCCACTTGGGAATGTTCAATCAGAGATATTGTTCCGTAAAGATCTATCAACCTTCACATTCGAAAAAGGTTGGGCTTTCCCTCGCAGGATTTACTTCAATGGAGACAACTGCGTCATGCCTCCTCCTGACTCTTACCCTTTTCTTCCCAACGGTGGTTTCCGTCCAAAATACTCGTTATTCGCCGCTGTGCTCCTCCCTGTTCTTGTCTTCTTCCTCTTCTCCGCTTAATCTCAGATTTACGGTTTTGCCACTGGGGTATTACGGTTAGGGTTTCTACGGTGGAGTGGTACAAACGTTATTTATGATTCTTTCGTGTCCTACAAACTATAAATCTTTTGATACATTTTTTTTTCTTAATACATATAGTTTTCAACTTCGTTTTTTTTTTTTTTTCCTTTTTCCATTTTATATCTTTTGTGTTCACTGTTCAGTAACATTGTCGGTTCGTCCTTGTAGAAATATCATAGATATTGTAAACTTCTTTTTTCCTAATGTTATATTTTACTTTATGTTATTGACTTATGTTAGATAGTGTGATCTAAATCTATATTAATGGAAAGAAAAAATGAATGATAAAACTTATAAAGTGAATCGAAAAAACACACCAGGATGATTTCGATATTTTAGAAAGCATTGGGTGAAAATTTTCAATCTTTTACACTACATTTTACAGTTAAAAAAAAAAAAAAAAAGTTCAATCTTCTACTAAAAACTGAATAGGGCTGCTGAGCATTTTGGGGACATCTTATGTAACAACAGTTGATGGACCTTCAACTAGGCCCAGTTTCCTCTTAAGAAGAATCCGCAGACAACAGCAGAAAAATAGATACTCATTTTTTTTTACATTTTTAATATTTTCCTTAGCTTGTTTGACCTATTCTTCTTTCTATTAAATATTTTGCAATAAAATATTTGTAAAAATAATTTATTTCAGTTTTAAAATAATGAGCTGTGACTTTTTCAAAATATAATTATTAGGAATCTGTAGGTATCAATATCATTAAAGAAAGGAAAAAAAAATAGGGAAGAGATAATGGGACTCGAAATATGGAACTTTGATTAGTTGTGTGGCAGAGAATCTCATCCAAAATGAGACAAAGCGAGAAGTTGCTTTAGAAAAGTTTGTGTGCGTTGTCGATTCCATATTTGCATCTAAACCCTAAAATCACAAACCCATCCATAAAAGTAAACAAAGCAAGAAAATCTCAAAGCCATGTGATGTGAAGTTTGATTATTCCTAGCTCTCTTTGCAATATCATGTTTACATATATATTTTATAGTATAACTTTATTCTTTTCTTGGTTAACAAATAATGTTGATTATATCACTCGATAAGTTCACTATATATGTAATTACCATTTTGCCAAGAAACACATATCAAGCTTAATTCAAATTCATGTCGTTGTCATATTAAAACTTCACACGGATTTCTCCTTTGATTTGATTTTCTAGGGTGACCAATTAAAGTACTTTTTGTCGTTTTCCTATCAAAAGATGTAACACTGTAGATTGTTTATTCATAATCTTCCCTGTCGAATGGTTTTAAATCTCGACTGGGTTCTCAACTACGTGTCATGTTTTAATTCCCCCAAAATAACTTCGATAAAAGGAAACTGGCCTTTTTTGGCAAAATTAGAAAATAATGGCTATTACTTAGCTTTTCTAAAACATTACTTGGTGGTAGGGGTTTTGTTTTTCTTTCACCCCTATTACTCTATTATACGATGAGGTCTGAAAAGTATCTAGCGCTGATAGCTCACTTGATTAGCATATACTTTGTGAAAGGCGGTCAATTCTAGGTTCGAATAGTTGCAAGCAAAGAGAAGATTTACGTCTTAACATGGTATTTTCTTAGCTGATGATGATACTTCAGTAAAATTATTTCCAACGTATGTGCTTTTTCTATCTCCCTTCACTTTTTTTTATAGGCCCTTATGATGAAATAAAAACTTCTCTTAATATTTGTTTTCTTATCAATATATTGGCCTAGAGATAATCACTTTTCAGTTTTCACCATACCATATGGGTACGAATTATCATGTACGAGTGTGGTCACGCACAGCAAAAAAAGACAAGGCGTGATGTTAAAATGGTCCTAAGTTGACATATATATGTTCGTAAATGAAAAGCTTTAAACGATTCATATCTAAAAATTCAAATTTCACAAAAGGATGATTCGCTATAAATATTAATAAGGAAAATATGAGGTTTATGTCCACTATAAATTGGTATATAAGTTTGACAAGACAACGTGCGATATATTATATGCGGTCTTGAGATGTGGACTTAACATAAGGTATGAGCAGAAAAAAAAGATCCAAAGTTTTGATCGAAGAGGGCAAACATATATCGTACTAAAGAGAGAGCCAAATTTATGTTAATAACGATTCAGAGAAATTAAATACGTTTAGGTACTATCCATCCATTTAGATGTTTAGGGCTCATCAACACCCAAATGTGGTCCATTTCTTTTTGTTCATGTGGTCCAATTTTGGTATATACTATATAGTCTATAATACATTTTATTCGGACGAGTATTTGTCTATGCCAAAATTTTGCTTACCCAACACCCTAATATATACATATATGATCGTATATAATTATATACTAGTAATAAATACTATTTGAAATTTTACTGTATATCATATTTTATTATTTTCTTTACTTATAAAGGTTGTTCTTGAGCCAAAAAAGAAAAAAGAAAAAAAAAAGAATAACTTTCATTTAATGTATAAGTTATTTATACTATATCTCTACCCAAAGTTCTAATGCAGAAATCTTCGTATCAATAAATATTTTGAGTTATTACATTTATCGTGTCATTTTAGAATGGTTAGTTAGTTCAGCCAAACCAAAAAAAAAAAAAAATTAGGTTGGAAAATAATCCAAGTGCTAGAGGTCCGCAACTATTTTTAGATATTTTTCAAGAAACAAAAGTTTAGATTGAAAATTGCTTTTCTTTTATGATACAAATTTTAGATTAATTTGAATTTTAGATTTTGGATTGCTTATTACAATTTATCACAGATTCACTTCAGAATATTAAAAGTACAATAATTTTGCTTCTTAAGACGTCCCATTGACAACTTTTTTTTTTGTTTGTTGTTAAAATGCTTTCTTTTAGAAACAAGGACCTTTCTTTACAGAACCCCTATATAATTATATTAATAAGTACATGAAAGCAGCTGAGCATGTGAACCAAACAAATGAGCTAGAGAAGAAGAAAAAGAAAGCCAAACCATTAGAGATGTTGAATAAACAAAATCTAGATTCAGGATTGCATACCACAATTTTTTCAAACTTTTTGAAAATACAATAATTTTCTTTATTAAAGCGTGTCATAGTTTCTGTTTTTTTTTTTTTTTTTTTTTTAATTCTGAAGTAGAAACTTTGTTTACTAAACTAATTGAAGTACAAAAGAAGAAGAAGAAAGCCTCTGGGAGAAGGAAAGACAAGACTTCAGCCACAGTCACACAGTTCTGATAAAGACAGTAACAATTAAAAGAGAGTAATTAACTGTAGTTGGGAGAAGTTGTTATTCAAACCAAATTTTTTCGATTGCAAAGAGTAGTTGATCGCCAAGTACTTATTCGATTCTGTTCAAAATTTGAGATGTTAAAGAGACGAAATTACGATAATATTAAGAATTACCAATCTTCCATTACATATTAGGAATATTTTTGTGTTCTTGTTCCAACGGCGCTCGACATGAATTTTGATGGTTTGTGATCAACAAAAGTAGGAGAACATAAGAGCAACATAAAACAAGATTACGTCTGAAAGTAACGTCAAAATAATTAATTACGGCGGTGATTCATTCAATCAGTTACCAATTCTTACATAAGATTCTTTTTTGTTGTTGTTGTTGAATGTTGATATATGTACAAAACGAAGTTTATCTTGGGTGGCTATCATCAGTTACCAATTCATTGGATTAGTTACCAAATATTAAAATATATTTCACATTTCAGACAAGTATTTGTGTGTGTGTGTGTATCGATATCACACAGAGGTCTCAGGTCAGACATATAATAGTCATGGGACCCGACATGAATGTTGTTTTGTTAATTTCTTATCGGAACACGTTCCATATTCAATAACCACTCAAAAAGTTGAACCTTCAGACGGAATTATTTGGTCATAAAGCTTTAGTGTTAAGTGTTAATCCTACACAAATTATAGTAACAGTGAGTTCTTAACTGTCAGAATCGTATTAATTGTCTTAAGATAGTACTGTGTTTTCTTACACTATACTATTGACTACAATAGTACTTTACCAGTTAAACATTAAAGGATCTCTTAAGTTTATTTAAGAAAACCCCTTCATTGTATTTTTTTAAAAAATCCATCTACCAAATTGCAATGGGTCTAATTTATTTATATCAGACCTAACCTAGCTAGTTATATAGAGTATAAGAAAATGGTAAATAGTCTTAGAGACTTTTTCCTACATTGAGAGTATCATACGTTTGAGATTCTCTTCCCATAAATAGGCCACTTTTTATTGGTCAAAAGAGAAATTATAAAAAAAAATATTTAAGTCATGAATTGGTTTTATATACTTTTTGTTTTTCCTTTTATCGACAATGTATGCATATTGATATTGGTTGGTCCAAAAGACCAACGCAAGCTGATTGAGCTCCATTTATTATCTATAAGATTTTTTGGTTCATCAGCAGCTGAATTGCCTAGCTTTCTTTTAAGTTTCGTAGGTTCATCACTTGGTTGCAAACTTTAAAAAGTTCCGCCTGATTAATTGTATATACAGATTTACCCATATAAAGTTACTGTATTTTTTCCAAGGGGCTTTTTACAATTGAGTTACCAATACAATTTGCATTTTTGAATATTTACATGTGTTTTTCCGTAGAAACTAGTAGGAATTAAATATTTATTCTCCTTTAAATACCCTATTGAGTTCTTTGGTCTGTTTTCTTAAACCTTAAAAACAATGGCAAAAGTCCGTACGGTACGGACACAAATATATATGTAAGCTTAAAGGGAGGCACGAAGCTAACGAACGAGTTATTTATTTATCACTGTAAAAAAAAAAGAACCAATGAGAAGTCGACAACACATCTAATGGTTTATTTCCCAAACAGCCCTTAAACTTTATCTCCCCACTCTGGTCTTTTTCCACTCTATCTATGTTGGCTTTTTTATTACTCTCTTTTTTTTTTTTCCACAAATACCATATCGTCTAATGTATTCACGTCACATAGCGTATTTATATACCACATCACTTACGTCACTGTGGACTCACGCGATACCCAACAAAAGTCCACACGAGAAAAGAAAGAAAAGAAAAAAAAATTAGCTATTATCACATTCAACACAAAAGATACCCAGAGAGACATAAGAAAGAAAGAGAGAGAGAGATACTTTGGTCATTTCAGGGTTGTCGTTCCTCTCTCTTGTTCTTGAGGGTTTAAGGAGAGAGAGAGAGAGAGAGAGAAAGATGGGAAGGGGTAGGGTTCAGCTGAAGAGGATAGAGAACAAGATTAATAGGCAAGTTACTTTCTCGAAGAGAAGGTCTGGTTTGCTCAAGAAAGCTCATGAGATCTCTGTTCTCTGCGATGCTGAGGTTGCTCTCATCGTCTTCTCTTCCAAAGGCAAACTCTTCGAATATTCCACCGACTCTTGGTAATTTTTTTTTATTTTTTTTTAATATTATATATCACATCGATCATATCCTATCTGTTTTTTACAATTTTTAGTCAGATTTTGATTAAAAAAAAAAAAAAATCGTACGTCTCGATCTCGATCGTCGTCAGCCTTGGAACTAAATCCAAATCTTGTGTCTTGGTCTTTCATATCTACTGTAGATTTGGTTGTTCCCTAAGAAGTAGCTCAAGAAATTAGGGTTTTTTTTGTTTGTTTTGGGATTTTACGTACGGACGCATGAAAAAGCTGTTTATGCTCTCCTTTATCTATCCAATTGAAAATAGCATAAAATTATGAAACTTGGTACACCGACTCACGATTTGATTGCCTCTTTTGATGTATGGAAGCACGTGCACACAGACACGTACGCAGATATATGTACATAATATGTATAAATTATACTTAAGTATAGCATAGATTTGAAAGAAAGGTTGATTTGAAACGATGAAATAAAGCACTTTCGAGGATATGTGCTATAATCCAGTGGATAATAACATAACGTTAAACATATATGTAAGTTCGTACTGATATAAATGCGTTTTGTGTTAGTGTATACATGTTTGTTTGTACGATATCATATATTAATGATCAAACCATTTGCTTTGATAACCGAGTCAGGAGGGAAACTCGAATCTTTAAATTGAATTTGTACGTATGTTTTCTATGATGTTTGTGGACTCACCAAAAACCAGGTTTTATATACATTTTTGTGTTATATGCTTGTTTTTAGCTATCCTTTGTCGGTATACCAAACAAGGTAAATTTTGGCTGGCCACTTTGCAAACAAAAGTTACACATTGTAACATGTGAAATTATAATGATATATCTATATGGATCAAATTAATAAAACGTTTGACTTTTTTTTGTTTTCTGAATTATAGCATGGAGAGGATACTTGAACGCTATGATCGCTATTTATACTCAGACAAACAACTTGTTGGCCGAGAGGTTTCGCAGAGTGTAAGTTTTAACCATATGTCTCTTTTAGCTGTTTATGTTCATGAGTCCTACTTAATTATGTTATCTTTGTTGTAGTAACTAGTGTCTATCATATTCCAATGTTGTAGGAAAACTGGGTTCTAGAACATGCTAAGCTCAAGGCAAGAGTTGAGGTACTCGAGAAGAACAAAAGGTACATGTATATATTAAGATACATGTGTCGCACCATATTAACTTCTAGCTAGTGCATAATGTCAAATATATGTTTGCTTAATTATCAAATTGAAAGTAAAACGTACATTTACAATAGTTGTCGAAGTTCAACTGGAGTTTGGGGTTGAACATAAACTTCTGATGTAATTCAACTGTTTACCATAGTCCTTACTGTTAAAATATTCTAATACATAAGTAACATAAGACATAAACTAACAGGAAATGCATGCGTATTTTCTCGTATCTTATGATAGTATATGGTAATCGAGAAAATTGCGATTTGTGTCTTAAATCCTCAAAAGTTTATTTTCTGTAACGCAATTTTATCATAAAAACTAGCAAGGCATGGTATCCCAAGGTAGGGAAGGTATATCGTTGTACAGGTAGCATGTCCTTAGCAAAACAAGCAAAATTTTCTTGTATAATCAGTAGTCACAAAATGTAAATTGTGCAGGAATTTCATGGGGGAAGATCTCGATTCATTGAGCTTAAAGGAGCTCCAAAGCTTAGAGCACCAGCTTGATGCTGCTATCAAGAGCATCAGGTCAAGAAAGGTAAAAGGGGAACGTTGAAACATATAATCTACATAAGCTGTTGATATAAATTTTGAGTTTTGCAATGAATTGAAGTTTGAAATTTGTGTTGTTTTATTAAAATATTGTCTAATTTATTGCAGAACCAAGCTATGTTCGAATCCATATCTGCGCTTCAGAAGAAGGTAGTCTCAACTCTTTGTTTTCAAATATATATGAAGCTAATCTACTAGTGTTTACTATTTAGTATGGTTGCAAATACTATTGTTCCACAGTTCATCGTCGTAAAAGCAATTCATTCTTTTTTTCGAAATGACTTTACCTGTTTTATTTAAATTAATCAGGATAAGGCTTTGCAAGATCACAACAATTCGCTTCTCAAAAAGGTACAACTCTAATTTTGAATTAAGTGGTTATAAATGAGTTAAAAGTTGCGAAATGAAATCACTTCAGTATGTCATCTCACCAAATTTTTTTATTAAAAGATTATGTTCAACAATATTTTATAACTATACCATAAAAATATATGAATATATGTCTTTAATTACTACAAATAGATTTCTCTATACAATTTAGAGCACTATTATATAAATAAAATGTAATAAACCAACGTGTATATATATATTTTATTAGTAGTTTTTTAATTACATAATCATAGACGACACATTATCTGAGTGGAGAATTTTAAATTGATATATGTACGATAAACAAATGATTATTTGGTTTTTAATCTTCAATCAGCTGTTATTTTCTATAGTAAAACCTATAACAAAACATACAATTCATGCAACTGGTAGATTTAGGACACATGTAGTATTAGTGTATTACTAACTTATGGGAAAATGATGAGTATATATATGTAGATTAAAGAGAGGGAGAAGAAAACGGGTCAGCAAGAAGGACAATTAAACCAATTCTCCAACTCTTCTTCAGTTCTTCTGCCCCAATACTGCGTAACCTCCTCGAGGTCTTGTCTCGTCTCTCTCTCTCTCTCTCTCTTAGTAATATTCCAAACTAGATTCCCAGTGTACATATAATTTAAATATATGTTTGTATGACCTTCTTATCAATGACTGATTCTGATGAATGTGTATTATTAAATGGGCAGAGATGGCTTCGTGGAGAGAGTTGGAGGAGAGAACGGCAGTGCACCGTCGTTGACAGAACCAAACTCTCTTCTTCCGGCTTGGATGTTGCGCCCTACCACCACGAATGATTAGAATTATCTCTCTATATAATTATATACATGATAATATAATAATTAATGTTTAATATTTTCATAACATATATCAGCATTTTTTTTGGTGACTTAATTATATTACTCATTATTAATATTGATATATGTTTTAGTTATCTAATCATATGTATTGATGGAATTCCAATGTCAAGACGTACGTACGTACGTAAGCTATGACGATCATTAATTAGATTCACTGCGTCTTCTTAAGAACAAAAGATTCATGTATATCTTGGTAATGATTTCTCATGAATGATGTAACCTCTTTTTACTGTGTTGAACGCAATTTATCAATATTCTACATTTGTTGATGTGCTCACTCTGTTTTACACTTTATGAAAATCTCATATTCGATTTTTCAAAATTTTTACTCTTATTTATTGTAAATGTGCTCATTATGTTGCGCTTTAAAGTTGTCGAATCAAGGTACCGCATGGCGCATGACACACATGATTATTATGATTTTTGAAAGAAAAAAATAGAAAATTTTTGTGCAAATATTGATAGTTATTCAAAATTTGCAAACAATCCAATATTGTATATACATATATATGCATGTGCTCTAGTATAGTATAGAACTATAGATTAGTGTAAGCAGACAAAAATAGATTCTATGGTGGTATATATATATATATTTTTATTTATTAAATATATACAACAAAATGAATATTTGTGAAGTCCAACGTTATTGATCATGTCAATTGGTCAGAATCAAATAATCAAAATTGAGGAAAACTGGTTGAATAGCATGCAACTTTTAGAAAAATATTAAATGGTGCGAGTGTGGATGTACGAAACGTCTAATTTTTTTTTTTTTTTTTTTTTTTTTTTTTAACTTATAGCGAAAACGTCTTTTTTTCCTCTTCAATCGTTCATCGTTTGATCGACAGATTCTAGGTTAAGGGACAAAAAAAGAAGGTCAACGGATACTAGGTTTAGAAATGATAGTTATAAAAAATTTCAATGCTAATTAAATCATGTAGTTCCATGTTGATCTTCTTGAACTTTAAGAAACCCTAAATAAATCTAACTTTCTGAAATCTTAAATTTTTAATAGATTTAAACCGTAAAAGAAAAAGGATATATCGATAGTTATTGGTACCAGTTGGTGATATATAAAATAGATTTTACTTTTTTATTATTGAAACAGTAATTTAACATTGAATGTTATTTTTGGTTTTAATTTTACATTTGAAGGTATATATGTTTTACCGACAAAAAAAATTATATTTGCATATACAACAAAAAAAATCATAATTTAGCATCTTTCAAAATATATTAATTTGCTCTAGTTAAAAAAAATGAATGGTTAGAAAAAAGACTTGCGATAGTAGCGGTAAGAGAAATGATTTTAATAAGGGAAAGATGATTATCATTGCTAACAAGAATAGTAAAACTTATAATAATAAATTATAGAATAAAAATTAAAAAGTAAGAAAATATGTTAGAAAAACAATATTAAAATCTTAAACGAACAACAAATCAATGGGGAGATTTTCCTTTTACCATTCAAAAGCCAAACACAAGGAATACAAATCTTTTAGCTTTACAATTCAGAAAAGTCCAACCATATATAATAATTAGTAAAATATACAACCAAAGTTGTACGCTATCTGTTCTTAGGCCTACCTATAAAGACTTTAGAACACATGATCAGGACTTAATGTATGGAGAAGAAGATTCTATTAATTAATGACTCTGTTGGAGGAGAAGACTCTGTTGACTCAGAAAAGAGCAAAAAGTCTACGACTCTTTAAGTTCTTAACCCTTCTTCGACGTTCAGTAATAACGAACAATTCAACATTAAACTTTCGTATATACACACACTCACAGACAAAAAATTAACAGCGACGTACATCTTTGCTCAAGAAAAAATGCGGTTTATCTCTTGTTTGATACTACAACTTGTTCTTGTCCTGAAACTAAAAACGCTTGTCGTTTTGTCTCAGAACATCATAAACGGCTCTGTTCCTGTCGGAGGATCTCTCACCGCTTCTGATTCCCAACAGTTCTCCAGTTCATGGATTTCCCCTTCCGGTGACTTCGCTTTCGGGTTCCGCAAGATCCAACCAAACGATGGTTTCATTCTATCCATTTGGTTCGACAAGATTTCTGACAAGACCATCGTGTGGCACGCACAAGCCGTCAACACAGCCACTGGTCTCGTCCCTGATGGTTCGAAGGTTACATTAACCGCAGATGAGGGTCTGGTTATCACTGACACTCGAGGTCAGCAGCTGTGGAGATCGTTGAGTGGTGGCTCTGTTTCTCGAGGGCGCATAACTGACGACGGAAACTTTGTTCTGTTCCGAGATTCGGACGAGGTTGTGTGGTCGAGCTTCGATAACCCCACCGACACTTTGTTACCTAATCAGGTACTCAATTCTTTACTTCTTTTATAACGAATGACTCGACCTAAGATGGAGAAATTCCTTTTGGCTTTAGCTTATTAAGTAACAATTTATATAATCATGCTAATATATATTCTATTTACTAAAATAAATAAATAAATAAAAAACACTTTCTATTTTTGACAAGTATGAATATGATTCAAGTTAGAAACGCAATCTAAAAGGAAAAAAGTTTAGCACTATTAAGGCCGGTACTTCTAATGTTCCTATTGTCAAAAATAGTTGTTTTAGAAATTAGAATCGACTTAATTGATTAACATGTGTACTCGTATGTAATCTTACGGATGGGTATTATTAATGAACGCAGAATATAGAAGTTGGAAAGAATCTGTCATCTCGTATGACGGAGACAAGCTTCAAGAAAGGAAGATTCAGCCTACGTCTACATAACGATGGAAATCTTCAGCTTCTCACTCTCAACGCTGAGACCGTCTCAGAATCAGACATATACTTTAAGTACTACCAAAGTAATACGAAGGATCCAAACAGCCCCGGAATTAGATTAATCTACAGCAAGTCAGGGTACATGTATGTTCTTCAAATGAACAATTCAACATTCGTTCTCAAAGACAAAGATGAAAAATCTACTAGAGACGTCTATCGCCGTGCCGTTCTACATTTCGACGGGGTTTTTGCTGAGTACTATCATCCCAAAGGTGGGCAGGAGAACAGTGGGTGGGTGTTTGATTGGGCTGTGCCAGATAATATATGTGGGCACGCTGATCCACTTGGGAATACGGCTTGTGGGTATAATAATATATGCAGTTTAAGTAACAACCAGAGGCCGAAATGTGTATGTCCTGAGAGGTTCGTGCTGAAGGACCCTAGCAATGAGTATGGTGATTGCGTGCCGGACTTTGAGATGCAATCTTGTGGATTGGAAAATAACCAAACTGCAAACTCAGGTGTGAATCTTTACGAGTTTATTACTTTAGAGAAGACGAATTGGCCGTATGGTGATTACGAGAGTTACACCAACTATGATGAAGAAAGATGTAAAGCTGCTTGTCTTAACGACTGTTTCTGTGTTGCGGTTGTTTTTGGAACCAATCGTGATCTTAAATGTTGGAAGAAGAAGTTTCCATTGTCTCACGGTATAAGAACTCCGACTGGTGATGGCGATACATTCATTAAGGTTCTAAACCGCGCCATTGTTGATGGTCCAATTACCGAAAAGAGAGCCAAAAAACGTGACTCGTTAATCATTGCTTGTTCGGTTCTACTTGGAACTTCAGCTTTTGTGATATTCATATTTATTGCTCTGTACATAAAGAAGAAGAAGAAGAAGAAGAAGAAGAAGAAGAGGAAGACGTTGAACAAGAATGAATCAAGAGGTACTGCAAATGAGTTGAATCTGAGGGTTTTTACATACGGAGAGCTCGTGGAAGCTACAGGAGATTTCGCGGAAGAGCTTGGAAGAGGTGCGTTTGGAATCGTTTACAAAGGATTCATTAAAGTTAACGGTGATTTAGAAGTTACCGTGGCTGTCAAGAAACTAGATCGTCTTGCTCAAGATAACGAGAAAGAGTTCAATAACGAGGTTAAAGTGATCGGTCAGATTCACCACAAGAACCTAGTAAGGCTCATTGGCTTCTGTAACGAAGGACAGACCCGAATGATCGTTTACGAGTTCTTACTGCACGGAACACTAGCCAGTTTTCTCTTCAGGCGTCCGAGACCAAGATGGGAAGCTAGAAAGAGAATTGCGGCGGACATTGCCCGTGGAATCTTGTATCTACACGAAGAGTGCAGCGAGCAGATAATACACTGCGACATAAAACCGCAAAACATACTTCTAGATGAGTATTACATTCCTCGGATCTCAGACTTTGGTCTAGCGAAGCTTTTGATGTTGAACCAAACGCATACGCTCACGAACATCCGTGGAACGAAAGGTTATGTTGCAGCCGAATGGTTCAAGAAGGGTCCCATTACATCCAAAGTAGATGTTTATAGCTATGGAGTGATGCTTTTAGAAATCGTGTGCTGCAAGAAAGCCGTTGATCTTGAAGATAACATAATTCTCATCCATTGGGCTTACGATTGCTTTCAACATGGAAGGTTGGAAGATCTGATTGAGGAAGATTCAGAGGCGATGGACGACATGGGGACGGTGGAGAGATATGTGAAAATAGCGATATGGTGTATACAAGAAGAGTCAGAGATGAGACCTAACATGAGAAATGTTACACATATGCTTGAAGGTGTGACTCAAGTTCATGATCCTCCAAATCCGTCTCCTTATAGCACTTTCACTTGTACTGATGAGTCTCTGTCTGGTGGTTCTGTGTCACTTGTTTGATAAGTTGATACTTCTGAATCAAATAATAATATGTTTTAGTAACTTGATACTTGATAGTAGGGTTGAAAGAATGATACATACAACATACTCTCAGTAGCACCGTGTGACACAAGTTGCTACGATTATAATTTCTTTAAAGCAATTGAATAGATTGTAATTATATAAAATGTAAACTAACCAAATTGTAGTTCCAATAGGTGGTCATGTTACACACAGCTAATAAATTAATTAGGTGAAATTATATTATACTAGAATATTTGACGTAGTGGAAACTGGAAGTTGCTCATAAATTTACGACAATAATTTTATTGCTATTGCGAAAACGAAAATGGATTGGTATCAAATTAGTATTTTGTTTCTTTCTACAAGGACTATGTAATCACTACCACACTGTACTACGTTTGTTCATACCCTTTAAAAGACTCTAGAGAACACAACATGTCTACGACTCTGAATTGACTTTTCAAAATCTGGTTCATTTTTTGAAAAATGTCTAAATTCGTTCTCAGCCCCATTGATACGTTCAGTAGTAAACTAATCAATCAACATTAAACCTTTATTATATACACACACTCAGTTTTTGTGTGTATATAATGAGAGTACATGAAGGCGACTTTCGATATGTATATGACGATGTTGTAGATTGGTTCAACATGATGATTTATCTCAGATATCGACAACGGGGAGAAGAAAGGTTGATAAAAATAAATAATAAAAAGAAAAGAAAAAAAAAAAAGCATGGTAATTTAGCAGTAAATTATGAAGCTTGGCTCTCTTTATTGACTTGAATTAGGAATTACAAAGTTATATAAATTGCATTTAGGTACAGTAACAAATCTATTATTATTTAGACGCTAACATACTAACAAATCTATTATTATTTTTTTTGACAAAAACTTTTTTGTTATTTTTTTACCGTCTTTGAATTCGATACAAGTTGATTTTCTTTTTTATCTTTCATTTTTTATGAAACTCCAATAATTTGCAATTCATCTATATTTTTTTTTTTTTAACTTTTCTTCTTTTTTGACATCGAAAATATAACAGTTGTGAATTGTGATCCATCTTTAACATTGCAAACCATGCAAATATCTCCATCTCCAGCACATAGTAGTCTTTCACATTAGTTTCAAGGGGTGGTCTCTAATATCAGTCTATCAGAAGTATGTTTTACACATCAAACTGGCGGATAACAAATCAAAATCTTTTACTCATAGACATGTAGTTAAACCTAAGCGTGAATTCTAACATGTCCCCAATCATAAATCTTTAACTAGACAAATGGAAGTCATCAGGGATAACCTTTTATTCACATGTCAAATGTAGTTATACAGTTTTTGACTTAATTGCCCGGCCCGCAACTTACTTTGGTGACCAGACCACATTGACACTAGACTGATTAGACATGTAGCGCTCATCATCAGCTGTGCTGCAGCAACCCTTCGCAGAGTCTCATTCGGCTCGCCTTTCAAACGACGAATCTATCTCACCATGAAAAAAAGACCGAGGCGAGAATTATTGGACCCTCGACGATACCAAAATGTATATCAGATAATGGGCTACATATACAGGCCCATGTTCCTAGGTTATATATATAGATTCTATAAATAAAAACTCATGTGCCACACCATAAATGGCATCCATGTCTCTCTAGCCACCATTCAAATGGTTATGCCGTCTTCTTGAATCTTGACACACGAAAATTGAATTAAATAATTTGACAACTGAAAATGGAAAAATGAAAAAAAATAAAATTGAAATTTCTAATAGCAGTGTTTCTTAACTATGATAGCATTTACTGCCCAATTATTACAATTCCAGGAAAAAAATTGTTATTTCCTTTTATTCCAATAATATTAAATGCATTCATGTGTTGCACATTGTAACCCCCTTCCCCAATTCATGGCAATCCATTGTCTTGTCTCTTCTTATTGTTATTTTTTTTTCAAATTTCAAATCATTCTTCTTCTCCCTCATAATAAATTCTTTCTCTCCCTTCTGAAAACTTTTTCTTAAAAAAGCCTCAAACACACACAAAAACACTATTTCTCGTGAACCATAACAGCTAGACATGGCTTCATCACAGTGGACAATACCAAAACTTGTGACTTGGAGAGTCAAAGATTGGGCTTCCTGTTTCTTGGCTTGCAAGATTCCTCTAGGTCTTTCTTCTTCTTCTATTCTCTTGTTTCTAATTTCATTATTTTTTAACTATTGTTCAAAAGTTATATATTATCGAATTTATATTTATAGATGTAGATGAAGATGGAGTTAATAATAGTAACGGAAACACTACGAGCAACAACAGTAATCTCACGTTCAAGAGGATAAAGAGGAAGATGAAGAGTACTAAGAAGAAGAGATCAGAGAGGAAACTCAGTCTAAGCCCACCGGGGACACGTCATCATCATCTTCATCTAAGAAGCAGCAGCGTTTCTCCTACGACGTCGGCGTCTCAGCACCGTCGGTTGAGCTGGCCGCAGCAACCAGTTTCTGACGAATCTGGATTCATTGTGTTCTGCTTCGACCGTGAAGATGGAGGTTTCGATGTGGTTAAAGAGGGTAAACAAGAGAAGAAAGAGAAAGAATCGTCGCCGGGAAAGTCACCGAGGACGGTGAATCGTAAGGTTCGTTGTTTTATAATGTTTAAAGACATACCGTTAAAGTTTTGAAACATAGCCTACAAATACTAAGTGAGTCTAAGCTTTTAACTGCTTTTTTTTAAGAACAGCTAATTTATAAAGATCAAGGAGTAGGAGAAACAGAGAAGAATAATAACTCGGCGGAGATTAAAGGAACAGAACAAGAGCAGAGCGATAACACGTCAAGTCAAGAAACTGAAGATGTCTCTTGTGATGTTACAGAAGTAATGCTTTTTCTTAAGATATTTCAACTTCACAGTACATGAGAAATTTACCATTTTGATGTATTTATTTGTTTTGTTTTGTGCTGTTTCAGAAAACAAAAGAAGAAGCAGAAGAAGAGGAGATTGATGCATCTGATAAATCGAGCGGGTCTAATAACTCAGACGAAGGAAGGGGTTCTTTTGCGTTTCCCATGTGAGTTTTCAAACAACAAGAAAAGAGTTTTAACATATTATTTGGAGAACTAATTTTTGTTTTAAAAGAGTTTTCAAACAACAAGAAAAGAAAAGGGTTAAAAGAGTTTTCAAATAACAAGAAAAAGGGTTACACAATTTTTGTTTATACTGTTTGGAGATTAATGTGATTATTTGGTATTGAAAATGAATGCAGATTAGGAGTAGAGTGGATGGGAAGCCCTGTTAAGATGCCTGAATCAGATGACTTGTCTGCCAAGAAACAAAAGCCAGTTGCTTTAGGTTTCCAATGCTGTAGATTCTGAAATAGTATAAGACATATTCCAAAAAATGTTTCTGCTATTATTTTGTTTCTACTCTGTTTCTGAGTACAGAATTACTCTAATTTACAAATCTTTGATAAGACAACAAGTGAAAGAGATGAAATGAAATTATCATGATATGTCTTGAAGGTTACAACATTACAATATTCTTAAATTTGATAGTACCAAAACTTCAATTAACTCCAACTAAAGCTCTGCCTTATAACGTTCATAGCTAAGATATTCTTATTCTTCTTCCTCCTCCTCATGATCATTTACATCTGTTTTAAAAATCGTTCAATCTTTCAACGGTCAAGAAAAAATTAAAACACTTCTCTAGTGTTACCCGTTAGATTTTGAGCTTTCCGTTAGATTATGAATTTCTTGTAATAATTTGCTAAAAAATTTAAAACGTAAAACGGGCATTATAATTTGCTAACAAACACATTTACTCATCAAATTAATCTCTATTTACTATATTAACTATTTTTAGAAAAATAGCGGATACTGAAAGAAGAAAGTATGTTTCTTATTTCAATGAGTATATATTTACAATCTGATGTCAAAAAAGAGAGAGTACAATTTATCATAATTTATCATAATTTTAAAATTCTAAAGTATAGGGTCTTATTGACAATAATAACAATTATACAAGGTCCTTACGAGCAATTTTGTTCTACCACACTCACGAAACGCCGTCGTTTCAATAAGCCTCATACATTAGTCGCATCTTAAAACCCACCGGTAGAGGTGGAAACTCCGATGAAACAATGGCACCGTTAAGCCACCGCTTACGAAGCTTCACGCGTCGGTTCTCCTCCTCCCGAACCACTCAAAGAAACGGCGGAGGAACCACCACAAAGGTACCCACACTTTACACAAGCCCAGAGATCGATCCTAGTCCCGTCACACTCCAGCTCCTCTCATGGGGAAGAGGCGCGTCAGGTCAGCTCGGCGGCGGAATCGAAGAGATTCGAATGTATCCGTCTCCCGTCGCTAATCTTCACCTCCGCTCTGATCAATCCTTCTCTATCGCCCAAACTCCTGGAAGAATCGACGCCACCGATCCATCGAGTTTTCGAGTTGGAATCTCTTGTGGATTGTTCCATTCTGGTTTAACCATCGACGGAGATCTATGGATTTGGGGTAAAGGTGACGGAGGTAGGCTAGGGTTTGGCCAAGAGAACTCTGTGTTCGTCCCTAACCTAAACCCGCTTTTCGAGGAACGCTCGATTCGATCTATAGCTCTTGGTGGTTTGCATTCAGTAGCTTTAACTCATCAAGGAGATGTATTCACTTGGTAAGCTCTAGCTTTGATCTAATCAATACTGTTTTGTGCAAGTTGATGCAATGCTAATGGATATATCAAGCTTAGATTTGTGTTTGTGTTTGATCTTTTTGCTTCTGCATAATGTGAAGTTGTTAGGGGTTATGGTGGCTTTGGTGCACTTGGACATAAGGTTTACACTAGAGAACTCGTTCCTCGACGTGTTGATGGCTCTTGGGACTGCAAAATCTCTGCCATTGCAACCAGTGGAACTCATACTGCTGCTATTACCGAATCAGGTTTCCACATGCTTTTTCTTCTTGCTACATCTTCTGCAGTTATAGACATGGTTTCATTTGTATCAAACGAACGTGACCCGTTCATAGTGTTGTTGTTGTTGGTTTCAACTGTTGGATATATTAGTAATATCTCTGTATAACTCTTAACTGGGCATGTTTTTGGTTTTAGGAGAACTATATATGTGGGGAAGAGAAGAAGGAGACGGCAGACTAGGACTTGGACCAGGCAGAGGACCAAACGAAGCTGGTGGGCTTAGTGTTCCTTCAAAGGTCAAAGCTTTAACAGTTCCCGTAGCCTCTGTCTCCTGTGGTGGTTTCTTCACAATGGCTCTTACACAAGAGGGACAACTCTGGAACTGGGGAGGTAAAAAACCAATCTAATGCATTAGTTTGTACCATTGTTAGTGTAAAAAAGAATTCATTGGATCTTTCTGTATCAGCTAATTCCAATTATGAGCTCGGACGCGGTGATAACTTGGGAGGTTGGCAACCAATGCCGATTCCCAGTTTAGAAGGCGTTCGTATCACTCAGATTGCGTGCGGTGGATATCACTCTCTTGCCTTAACCGGTAAACAATCTTCTGCAAACGGAGCAATATCTTTGGTTGGTTTTTACAAGGTTGATTTGAAATTTTGCTTGGTGTGACAACAGAGGAAGGTAAAGTACTCTCGTGGGGACATGGTGGACACGGCCAATTAGGTAATTCCTCGCTGCGAAACCAAAGAACTCCTACAGAAATCGAAGCATTAGCAGACAAAAAGATCGTCTTCATCGCTTGTGGAGGTTCCTCTTCTGCAGCGATAACAGGTATATAATAAAGCTATAGTTATGTTCATTTGACATGATAAATAACTAACTCAAAAAAACTAAAACATGGGATTGGTTTTTCGACAGATGGAGGCGAACTCTGGATGTGGGGAAACGCTAAAGATTTCCAGTTAGGCGTTCCAGGACTCCCGGAGATCCAAACAACTCCTGTTGAAGTTAATTTCTTAACTGAAGAAGATGAGGGTCAACCACACAAGGTTATCTCAGTTTCCATTGGTGCTTCACATGCTCTGTGTTTGGTCTCAAGATCACATTAATAAACACTTTGATAGACTGTAGACAACAAGAACCGTCTCACTTAGAAACAGAGTACATTGAGGTTCAACTCAAATCAATGTTGTTTGTTTGTGATATACATTTGAAATGGCAACGCAGTGGTATTCAATATACGTGTGTATGATTATACAAATAAATGAACAAGATCGAATAGAGCGATTCTTGACTGCATCAATTGGAGCAGCAACCAACCTTTTTAACGGCAGAGACATCGTCTTTGGAACCAACATTGATGGTCTGTCCTTTGGGAAGAGCAGCAGGATCATCTCCTATATCCAACGCTTTCCGGCTAACAACACGGTAAATCTGAGAAAGCACTTCGGTGAAAGCATTCTCAACGTTTAACGATTCGAGAGCCGATGTCTCCATGAAGAAAGTGTTCTCCCTCTCGGCAAAAGCCTTAGCGTCTTCCGTTGAAACAGCTCGCAGGTGACGTAGATCCGCTTTGTTCCCAACGAACATAATGACGATATTTGAATCCGTGTGATCTCTAAGCTCTTTTAACCATCTTTCTACGTTCTCAAATGTCACATGTCTTGTAACGTCGTACACAAGCAACGCTCCTACAGCTCCTCTGTAGTATGCACTTGTGATTGCTCGGTATCTTCAAAAAACCAAATCAAGAAAATCAAGAAAATGGATCCATGGATCAAGAAGCGTGATGAATGATATGATTATGAATGTACCTTTCTTGGCCGGCGGTATCCCAAATCTGGGCTTTGACGATCTTATCATCGACTTGGATGCTACGGGTGGCGAATTCGACGCCGATGGTGGATTTAGATTCGAGACTGAACTCATTGCGCGTGAATCGAGAAAGGAGGTTAGATTTCCCGACGCCTGAATCTCCGATTAACACAACCTTGAAGAGGTAATCGTAGTCGTCGTCGGCTCTATATGAAGCCATTGTGAGATTATTGGATCTCCTTCGAAAAGCTTATGAGATCTGAGATTTTAGCGCGTATCGAACCAAAGGGGAAGATGAATAACAAAAGAAAAGAAGAGTTTCAAATTTTCAGGGAAATTACAAAAATGTGAAGGAAAAAAAAAAATCGTGGAGATCTTGATCCGACTTGGGTTCGGGTCTGGGTCGTTATCCAGACCCTTTATTTGAGTCCAGTAAATTTGTTTTATACTTCTTTTACTTTGTTCAAAAAAAAAAAAAAAAAACCTGAAATCGTTGTAAAACACTTGGTGGACTCAACCTGACCGGCCCTCTATCAGTTCTATGTACGGTCCATTAGACTTAAGCCCATCGGCCATATGTGTTAAGGCCCATTCGGCCATGTTATTATTCCTAGTCGGTTTTGTACTTAGTCTCCTTGAGACTCTATATATATGTTGTAACCCTCCTTGAGATTATGAATAAAAAGAACAAACAGTTTTCCCTAAACCTCTATTTACAATACGTTATCAGCACGATAGCCTCTTAACCCTAAAACCCTAAAGCAGCCGCCGATTCCCTCTTCTTCCCTAAACCCTAAACCGCCTTCTTCTTCTTTCTCTTCGAGATTCATCTTCTTTGTCTCGAAGATCTCTTACTGATTCACGAGCATCCTTAGCTCGTGATCAAGTTCTTAACAAAACCTGATCGAGGTTCGTTGGTTCACGGTTTCGGGGGTGAGTTCGTGAGGAGCTGTTCGCAAGGAGCTGATCGAGAGAAGCTGTTCGCGGAAAGCAGTTCGTGAGCAAGGAGGAGAGGAATTACCGAGGTCTTTAGCTCCCGGTCCATACCAGTCAGAATCCAAAAGGTGTTAAGGTAAACAAATCCGAAAACCTTCTTAAAACCCTATAAACTCGAATTTGGACTTAAAGCTAAAGAACCCTAAAACATCCAAGTACACAATCTAACAAATCTTAAATTCCCTAAAACCTAAGACTTAAAAATCGGATTGCTTAGGTTGTTAGATTGTTTGCTAAATTGCACAAATAATATCAAGCTTGAAATTTGGTTGATTGTTGCTTGATTGTTGCATAAGAACCTAGAACTGATTTAGATTCATAAGGATCAAATTAAAACAGATTGTTCTAGGAAGTTAAAACTTGGATCATTCATGCATAGCAATTAGAATCGGATCATGTATAGGTTGTTTAGAATTTCGGCTGCATGAATTAAAACTTTAGGATTGTTTAAACTGTTCTTGAGAAATTCAAGAAGAAAATATGTTAGATCCTAAATTCATAGGCTCGAAAATCTTAGAGTTGTTTCTAGGATAATTTCCAAAACTTTAAATCATTATCCTAAAGATTAAGTAAAATTTACATTAAAATCCTAAGTGAATATCCGATTAAATTAAAACTTTTGATAAGTTTCTATTAATTAAACTTTAAAATCGGATTTAACATATTGGTTAGGATAAGTTCCTAATTAACTTAGTAATTATCCTGAAAGCTAGAATATTTCCTAAAACATAAATTTAGTAAATCTTAAGGAATAGGAAATACTATTTAGGATTGTTGCATGCATTTGATTTTGTTGTTTTGCATGCATAAGGAATTAAACCAACGAAAAATACACATAAGGCATGGCATGGTCGGTCTCAAATACCGCATGGCCTAAGGCATGGTTCGGTCTTAAATACCGCATGTCCTGAATATTTGTTGCATGGTTCGATCTTAAAAATCGCATGCTAACTATCGGTTGTCTATCTTTATGCAGATGGCAAACCTCAAGAGCCTAGACTACCCAATTCTGCAAGCTTCTGGAAAGAACTACTTGCAATGGGCAAATGACACCGAGATCAATCTTGAGTCGAACGGTTTGCTAGATTGCATCAACGATGCTGAGTGCAATAGCAAGAGAAAGAGTAAGTGCCTCCAGCATTTACATCATCACATTGCTGAGTCCCTCAAAAGCCAGTACCTCTTTCTAAGAGAACCTCTAGCCCTTTGGACACAGCTTAAACGCCGTTATGGACACCAAAAGACGGTGCTCCTTCCAAAGGCAGAGTTTGACTGGAAGAACCTAAGGATCCAGGATTACAAATCCGTGGAAGAGTATAACTCTGAGCTCTTTAGGATTGTCTCAATCCTTAGGTTATGTGGAAGAGAGGTGACTGAACAGGAGCTTATAGAAAAGACATTGTCTACTATGAGCCCTAACAATAGAGTTCTTCAGCAACAATACCGGCATGAGAAACTCGCCGACTATGGGGCACTCATCGAAGCATTACTGCTCGCTGAGCAGAATGATGAGTTGTTGATGATGAACAGTGCTATGAGACCTCCTGGTTCAGCCCCATTACCAGAGGCAAATAAGGTTGATTTGGGAAAGAAACCTGCAGTAGAGGCTAAAGAGCCTAAGGAGCCCCTAGAGGCCAACTACGTCCACAGAGAAAGACACTATGGCCAAGCTAGACGCGGCCGTGGTGGCAGAGGACGTGGTGGCCGAGGAGGCTATGCTGGCCGAGGTGGTCGCAGACGTGGTGGTTTAGGCCGTGGGTCTTTTAAGCCACACACCAAGGCCAAATCGGCCTGCCATCGATGTGGTATGACAAACCACTGGTATAAGAACTGCAGGACTCCCAAACACCTCGTTGATGCATACCTAGAAATTCAAAAGAAAAAGAACCCAGAAGCTAACTTTGTGCACCTCGATGATGAAGGAGACTTCGATCATGAGAAGGATGACTTACTAGATTTTGAGACTTCCGATTGCTTTCAAGATGCTGATTAAATTTCGTTTTGGTTTTGGTTTAATTTCTATGCTTTCTATGATTTAATTTCTATGTAATGGATAATTGCTTTGATTTAATTTCAATGGATTTTATTTTATAAAACTTGTCTCGTAAAATACAAAGTCTTGTCCTCTTGATAGATATGGCCGAGGACTTGAGTGAACTAATAGTGGATAGTGGCACCAGCCACACCATATTAAGAGACAAAAGATATTTCATAAATCTTAAAATGAAAAATGCTAATGTTAGTACAATAGCTGGTATAGCAAAATTGATAGAAGGCTACGGCCAGGCTCACATCTTGTTACCGATGGGTACACATATTGAGATAAGTGATGCCTTATATTCACCCAGCTCTAAGAGAAACTTATTGAGCTTTAAAGATATAAGATTGAATGGTTACCATGTGGAAACCAAGGGTGAAGGATCTAAAGAGTTCCTCTACATTACAGAAAATGTGAAAGGACAAAAGAAGATCCTAGAGACTATACCTGCACTAGCAACTGGTTTATACCATGCTAAGATAAATATGATTGAAGCTAACTTAGCAAAGCACAGAATGTTTAATGAACAATTCACTTTATGGCATGACCGGCTTGGCCATCCGGGAATAAACATGATGCGTAAATTGATAATGAGTTCGAAAGGGCACAACCTTGGAGAAAGAAAAGTTTTCCCTAAAAATGCAACTTGTGTAGCATGTGCTCAAGGGAAACTTGTTGTAAGACCCTCACCAGTAAAAGTCACAAGAGAGACTTTACACTTTCTGGAAAGGATACAAGGTGACATATGTGGGCCAATACACCCACCGAGTGGGACATTCAGATATTTTATGGTGATGATAGATGCATCAACCAGATGGTCCCATGTATGCTTGTTATCCACGAGAAACTTAGCATTTGCTAAGCTCTTAGCTCAAATCATTCGATTAAGAGCACATTTTCCGGACTTTCCACTTAAGACTATACGTCTTGATAATGCTGGTGAGTTTACATCTCAGACGTTTAATGATTACTGTATGTCCATGGGGGTGAGTGTGGAACATCCTGTGGCACATGTCCATACACAAAACGGATTAGCTGAATCCTTCATTAAACGTATACAAATGATAGCTCGACCATTGTTAATGAGATCAAAGCTTCCCGTGTCCGCTTGGGGACACGCGGTCTTACACGCAGCAGAACTCATACGTATCAGGCCATCTAGTGAACACAAATATTCGCCATCCCAACTATTAACGGGTCAAGAGCCAGACTTGTCCCATCTAAAGACATTTGGTTGTGCCGTATACATACCAATTGCTCCACCACAGAGAACTAAAATGGGACCTCAGAGGAGGATGGGAATATATGTGGGATATGACTCTCCCTCAATCATAAGGTATCTTGAGCCACTCACAGGAGATTTATTTAAGGCCAGATACGCGGACTGTCAGTTCATTGAGTCCGAGTTCCCTAAGTTAGGGGGAGAGATTAATAAGCTGGTAGAGGAAATCACATGGAATCAAACATCCTTGAATTGGCAAGATCCTCGCACACACGCATGTGATGCAGAAGTTCAGAAGATACTTCATTTACAGAAGCTAGCCAACCAATTGCCAGATTCCTTTGCTGACCCAAAGAGAGTAACAAAATCATACATACCAGCTCGTAATGCACCAGTACGTATTGATGTTCACAAGGGACACAATGACAAAGTTGCTACAGAGTCTACGCCACGTTTGAAACGGGGTAGACCAGTAGGTTCCAAAGATAAGAATCCTCAGAAGAGTAAAAGAGGTGCAAATCAGACCGAGGCCATAGGGATTACAGAACAACCAGACGTTGTCACAGAAACTCCTAAGGTATCAAGTGAGGCTCAGGACGCTGAGACTCAAGAACCTGAAGGAATTGACAACAATGAGATCTCAATCAATTATATGTTGTCTGGTGTACAATGGAACCGAAAGGATGTCGACATTGATGATGTATTTGCATACAATGTAGCACTTGAGATAAATGAGGATTTAGAACCCACATCTATACTAGAGTGTACACAAAGCAAAGATTGGCTTAAATGGAAAGAAGCCATTGATGTGGAGTTAAAAAGTTTAAAGCAAAGAAAGGTGTTTGGTCCGATCTTAAGGATAACACATGAGATAAAGCCAGTTGGACATAAGTGGGTCTTTGTAAGGAAGAGAAATGAACACAACAAGGTTGTGAGATACAAAGCACGGCTTGTGGCACAAGGATTCTCTCAAAGACCCGGCATAGATTATGAGGAGACATACTCCCCTGTGATGGACGCAACGACTTTTAGGTATCTAATAAGTCTGGCCGTAAGAGAGAAATTAGATTTGCGGTTAATGGATGTTGTAACTGCTTATCTGTACGGTCCACTGGATAATGAGATATATATGAGATTACCAGAGGGTATAGAACACAAGAAAGGTGGTTCTCGAGAACAATACTGCATAAGGCTAGACAAATCGCTTTATGGACTGAAACAGAGTGGTCGAATGTGGTACAATAGACTTAGTGACTATTTGACCAAGGAAGGATATAGGAATGACCCGATCAGTCCATGTATATTCATAAAGAAGTTTGCAAACAAAGGATTTGTAATAATAGCAGTATACGTGGATGACTTGAACATCCTCGGAACCTCTGGGAAATCTCCCAAACAGTTGAATATCTTAAGAAAGAATTTGAGATGAAAGACCTAGATAAGACAAAATTCTGTTTGGGGTTACAGCCTGAGTATCGACACAATGGGATCCTTGTGCATCAAAAGGCATATACAGAAAAGGTACTCAAGAGATTCAATATGGAGCAAGCTCACTCATTGACTAGCCCAATGGTTGTGAGAAGTACAGAAGTGGATAAAGATCCATTTGCTCCTAAGAAGGACAATGAAGAAATTCTTGGTCCTAAAATGCCTTACCTCAGTGCTATAGGAGCGTTAATGTTCTTGGCTAGTCACACTAGGCCAGATATCAGTTTTGCCGTGAACCTCCTGGCAAGATACAGTTCTTGTCCGACCAAAAGGCACTGGAATGGTATTAAACATGTTCTGCGTTACCTTCAGGGAACGGCAGACTTTGGTCTTTACTATACTAACCATAACAAAGTTGGTTTAGTTGGTTTTGCTGATGCAGGTTATCTATCCGATCCACACAATGGTAAGTCACAAACAGGTTATGTGTTTACGCACGGCGGTACGGCGATCTCCTGGCGTTCCATGAAACAGACTTTAGTAGCCACATCGTCAAATCACGCGGAGATCCTTGCCATACATGAAGCCGGCCGTGAGTGTGTTTGGTTGCTGTCTATGACTCAGCATATACGGACGGATAGCGGCTTAGAAGACAACAAAGAAGCCACGATCATCTACGAGGACAACTCGGCCTGCATCGCGCAACTCAAAGATGGTTACATCAAGGGAGATCGGACGAAGCACATACTTCCAAAGTTCTTCCACACACATGAACTACAGCATGCTGGACAGGTTCAAGTGGTGAAAGTTCAATCATGCGACAACTCAGCCGATCTCCTCACCAAGGCATTACCGACAACAACATTCAAGAAGCTCACGCACCAGATTGGAATGCGGAGGCTCAAGGACTTAGAGTGATGCTTGGAACAGGGGGAGCAATGTGTGCTGTACTCTTTTCCCTTCACTAAGGTTTTGTCCCAATTGGTTTTCCTGGTAAGGTTTTAATGAGGCAGCATCCCCTTAGCACATTGCAGCGATCCCATCCTCGCATAGGCACGGTCATCTCATCCAAGGGGGAGTGTTGTAAAACACTTGGTGGACTCAACCTGACCGGCCCTCTATCAGTCCTATGTACGGTCCATTAGACTTAAGCCCATCGGCCATATGTGTTAAGGCCCATTCGGCCATGTTATTATTCCTAGTCGGTTTTGTACTTAGTCTCCTTGAGACTCTATATATATGTTGTAACCCTCCTTGAGATTATGAATAAGAAGAACAAACAGTTTTCCCTAAACCTCTATTTACAACAGAAATTGATTTTTGTTTTTTCTTATTTTTAACGTCCTGCGTTTTTCATGTTAATCTAGTTTTTCTTTTTTTTTTTTTTTTTTTTTTTTTTAAACAACTGAAGCTTTTATTAAACGGTAAAAGGGTAGTACATAAAGTCAACCAACCAAGGAGGTGGTACAGTATACATTGAATACATAAAATCATGAGTAGAAGCGAATTGGGAAAGCTTATCTGCAGCTGAATTCCTTTCACGATTCACGTATTCATGTTAATCTAGTTTATATCGATGTGATGTAAGTTATTTCTATTCACATTTCACCGACTTTTTTGTTTTGGTTTTATAATAGTTCAAAACTTAAAAAACATACAAACGATAATACATATTTGACATATGTTGGTTGAGATTATGAATCAATTTTCATCACACGCTTGTTTATTGTATTTAATTCATTACAAAAAATATATGAAAGTTAGCTTAAATTTTATTGGTTGGAGTTATTACTAACTAGTATTTGCCCGTGCATATATACGCACGGAATTAAAAGTGTTGAAATCATATAATATAGAGTATTAGCACAAAGAACCACCACGACTTTCTAAATTATGTATTACTTACAATATAATTTTCCTACTTCCTTAGGGCACATGGCAAAATCCTTAGAAACATTTTCCTACTTGAAGGCATACTTGTTCTGCAAAGTTTTAGATGAAGTAAAAAAATTAATAATTTGGAATTTGGTAAATTGGATTACCAAGTATAGCGTACTTATGCACGTGGATTTCAAAATAATTGTTTCGATACCTTCTCTTTTCGTTGTTTCCTCAAAAGCTTTCTAGGTCGGCAACATGATCCTTGTGATTAATTAGCAATTGGGCCTCTGAAATAGTCTTGTTGTTACTTTGCATCTTCGTGTTTGTCCTTAGAAATCAAGACGTGAGCATAATAAATACTTTCACTATCACTCTGCAACTCCTTGAACACTGCATATTGCCAAATACATGGTTAAATGGGAACACCGTATACACATAAACTATCATATTAACAGAAAAAAAAAAGTAAATGCAAATCTCAATTTTCAAAAATCATGACAGTGAATTATCTAATGAACTGAGCAACGATGACGTGCTAATCACCTTAAATTCTCATCCCACTTTCCATGAAGCATCGTAATTAAGTATATCTCTCCTCAAGGATACTTGAATAAATAACTCAGACACAAAGAGCTCATGACGATTCTTCCTCCATGACAGATTTGATGCGAAAGAAGAAGACGACGAAATAAATAAACCAGGCGTGAGCAAACGGATGAAAACATATTGTATATAGTAAATTGTAAAAGATTGAAAGGACAAAAATCCTTGATCAAAGTGAACATAAAAATCTGATTTGAAGCCATGCGTACTCTAGGTTTTTACGAAAAATAAAGAATGAAAATAACCCAAACTATGAAGATGAGGCAAATATGAGAGATCAAGACATGTTTATATATGAGAATAATGAACTGTTTTTGTTAAGAAGCATGGCCGAGAAAAAGGGATCGTGGAGTAGTGCTTCAGTGGAACAGTTAAATATTGTTTTTTTTTTTTTTTAATTTCTGCAATGATATTTTTGAGAGAAAAACAATTAAGTACATTTTTTTTAATTATGAAGCCCAGTTTTTTTTTTGCCTTCTTCAAAATAATTAATTTTGTTTACTTGTTCTACACGATCTT
The DNA here is from genome assembly GCA_023657505.1 of Camelina hispida. NCBI lineage: Eukaryota > Viridiplantae > Streptophyta > Magnoliopsida > Brassicales > Brassicaceae > Camelina > Camelina hispida. The sequence continues at coordinate 30,640,956 of CP094636.1, read as the reverse complement.
TAATTTTTTTTTTTACTTTCTTTTTAATTTGTTTTAGAATTGTTTTATAATTAAAATTTAAAACAAAAATCCATGTGGCAATATTTTACTGGACAGATGACTTGTGATTTATAGTATAAAGGATTTATGTTGAATTTATAGACCTTTCTTTAAAAAAAATCAAGTATGAGTTGGCCTTCATTTAAATTTTTATTTTATTTAATTAGATTGAAACCTGTGCTAGAGCACGGGTTGAAATTTCTTTTATTTATATTATAATTTTAGAATAAAATATGATTCTGAAGATCACGACTAATGCTAGATTAGGATCTTAAAAACTTTTAAAATCAATCATATAAATTATATTTTATTCTAAAATTATAATATAAATAAAAGGAATTTCAACCGGTTCTAATTTAGCATTAATTTTTAATTTTTAATTTCTGAATACAATCCCGGAGATAACGATTAATCTTGTTAAATTAGCGAGATTTGATTACTTTTTATGATTGAGAGTATATTTTTATCCCTTTAATAATTTTTTTATTGATGTAGTTTATAAATATGTGGAAAAGAAATTGGTAATATTGTGATTCTAGATATTTGGAACCATATACGTGATCTTCCGAAATAAAATTCGAAATATCTGTGAATTATCAATTTGGAATAACCCGTTTAAGATTTTCTGTTACAATTAAGATTTTATTTGTTACAATTAATATATAGATTAACTTATAATATATGTATAACCTATTTGTAACCATTTATTAAAATTATAAAGTCTACCAAAACAATATTGTGTACTTCCGTTTTATTATAAAGGGATACAATAACAGATAAAAGAAATGAATAGTCTGATCATGAATTCGAAAAAAAAAAACTAAAAATGTTTACAGAAGTTTTAGATATTGGAGACACAATAATAACATAGAGCTTTTAATCATTATTTCTTTTAGATTTTATCTGTAAACGATTCTCTGGATCATTAAAATCGTAAAGTTCAATCATAACCTTAATAGAAAACTTTTTTTAGTATAACTCTAACAGTGATCCATTTTTATGTGATTTGTGTTTGTTATAAAGCAAAGAAATAATAAGTGTCCCCAGTGATTAGACTCTGTTAGACTGTTACATACAAAAACAGTCATGTGGAATCCCGTTAGGACGAGCGGTCATTGAACCATGCCTTTGGATTAAAAGACTAAGAGTGTGAATGGTTGCAACCGTCAAGACGGACAAATACATCAGCGAATTAGATTGTTTTTTATTTACCATTCATCAAATGCAGTTCGCAGTGGTCTAGTCTAAAGATAGAGAAAGAAAATTGCAGCGAACCAACCGTAGACCATTTTTGTGTATAAATAGAGTTAGTCCGCAGCAGTTTGTTATCCGTTATATTATTGGGCGGACTAAACCGCTGATTGAACCACATTTTCGATATAACTCCAGCTGTTTCAGTTTTGATCCCTGCGCAGCAATCTATTCTATACTTGCTAAAATTAGTTTTAGCTAATCAATTATAATGTTACCTTGATAATCCACCTTTATAATTTGTAGAAGTTTTACATGTCAATTGATTTTTCTTTTCCGAAGTTAATAAGGATATGTGTGTATATATCTGTATGTGAATGTGTACAAGTTTGTTATGATTTGGGAGAATCTTAAGAGTGCTCTGGAAAATCCTACTTGCGTATGTGAGATCATCTAAGATCCTTCCACACTTCTCAACCATCTCTACAACTCTTAAATACATTTTGCGGTTTTAAAAGAGACGACTGAAATGGCTAAGCGTCGTTACGCAAACCTCTCCAATATGATCTATCTACTAAAGCGTTCAGCTCGAATACACTTAGGCCTTGATCAAGCAACGTTTATCATTCATTATCTGTAAGAAGAACACTAACTAGTAGACAGTATTGTTCAGTAATAAGTAATAACCATCCACCAAAACTTGTGGTTTGTGCAAGTGTAACTATCATAGATATATAGGAGTGGACTTATACATAGGTAGGTGGTGGTCATTGTGTAGCTATGAATGTCATCTGATTTGTCAAACGATCGAGTCCATCGACGAAACAAAATACAGAAAAATACAAGTAGAAATCATGAAACAATAATAAAACGAAAATGATGATTAAGGGGAACATGGTGGAGTCATACACCAACCCACAGACAATCCCAAACTCTCCCAACCGCCCAACCAAACTTTCCCGTGTGTGATTTGTATGAGATTTTATAACTTATGCACATGTCCTAATGGACCTACTCTCCTCTCCCAAGTGTTTCCCTACAATGACCACCACCTACCTAATATGGACCCCTCAACATCATCACCATTGATTCGGAGGGTGTGTCACCCAATCCAATCCAATCCAACGACGTATTTACGAGCTCTGCGTTTTCACTGATCTAACGGCCCACAATCAGACGATCCGTACTCTTTTATCTCTCTCTCGGTTTTAATTAGATCTTTGAAGTTTGAAGTCTTTCTTCTTATTCTACGAGCGAGCGATATAGATTGGTGTTAGAGAAAACGACGAACCGACCTCCATATAAGTACGTCAGCCATCGGCGTTACGACACGTGAAGTGGGTTCCAGTTCTAAAGCCACGTGGATTACAATGCCGCCCATGAGGCTCATCACTAACACGTGGGTCCCATGCGCAAAGTCGCTCGTCCGTTGCTTTGCGCTGTTCCTACGCGACGGCACGGCTCTCTCGTTTCTTTTCTTTCCGTACAATTCCCCTTCACAAAACTTTTCCTATAATTCGCCCATTGAGAAATCTCAAAATATTCCCATTACAAAAAAAAACATTTGTCTCTTTTCTTTTGTTTTCTCTTTCTGTCAACAACAAACCTAAGAGATTACTCTTTCGAGTTAATCATTAGTTAATAGAAATGGATTATACTGTAATAGAAGATCATTTCTAGTTTTTCTAAACCTAGTGGAAGCTATGATTTTGAATATATAGTTTGTTTATTCGATTATAAAATTCCATCATATGTTTCCGAAGATATTATAAGATAAGAAAAGAATTTTGTATTTTAAGTGCTAACACGGCGTAAGTAATTAGACGGAGCTTAGCTACATTGAACCTGCACAGTCTTAATGACTAATGATTAGTGAGTCATACTAAGAAGAACAAATAAACAAAGAATCAAACGTAAAAGAAAAACACATACACAAAGAAGCAGAAGTGACGATTTTGTATGCCCAATCAAATATATAATTTTATTAGATACATCAATGAAAACAACCAAAAGAAAGAAAGAAAAAAATCCCAGAAAAATTAAAACCTTATCAAATATACAACGATAAGTAAAAACGGCTAGTTCCAAAACTGAACCTAAGCCATATTAAAACCATGCCATGTAAATTCGCACTCTTGGACTATACCAAAAACTAACCCAAAAAAAAAAAAAAGAGAGGTAAAGTTTATATATGGGAAAAAAAAATTTACAAGCAGTCATATAATTATATAATAAATCCCGTTTTAAACCCATTATGATAAAATAAAATAAAAACCACTTCATCGAACTTTTTTTACCTTATGTGTATAGAATATACTATATTTTTTGGGGTTAAGAAGAAGAAGAAGAAGAAGCTATGAGAGAGACTCAAGGCAGGTAGAGACCATTCTGATCTTGGTCAGAAGACGTCCATTGACTTTGACTCCAGTATGCATGATCAACGGTGCTAGTTAGATCAAACAGTGTTTGATCTCCTCCTCCACTTCCCCAATCCAACGGTTCAAATCCCATATTTGGATCAGAAGATCTTCCTTGAAACTCAACCTGAGCCGTACGATCCCCAAACTGTTGCTGCTGTACAGTTTCACTCTCCAACTTCAGATGATCGTCTTGGTTTACGAACTTTCCCCCGAATCCAAACGGAGTCGTTTCGATCGTCGTCGACGCCGCAGTAAAACCTCCGATCTCCGAGAAAACTCCACCGTCCGATGAGCCTTGTCCAAGCAACGTCGACCACTCGATCCCGTTACCATACAGTTTAAGATTAGGCATGTCAAAACCGGGAACAACCGACGACGAAGCAACCTCCGCCGCCGCGGTGGTGACGGATACGGCGGCGACGGTGGTAGAGTTAGAAGCTGTGAGAGAAGAGCTCTCGCTGCTAGAGTGAGATCCCGTACTCGATTTGTCCTCCACGTTATGTTCTTGCGTTGGTAATTTGTCGGCAGAGGTGGAAGACGTAGGCTGCTTCGTTTTCGATCTTTTAGCTTTCCGGCAACCACCTCCGACGGGAACGTTACGTAGAACACCACCTTTAGTCCAGTAACGACGACAGTTCTTGCAAAAGTGTCGAGGCTGAGAAAGATTGTAGTTGTTATAGTAACAGAACTTTGTGTTAAGAGAGTTACAACGAGGACACTTGAGAGATTGGTGATGGTTAAGTATACTGTTCTGATGAGCTCTCATCCTCCGATCTCCACCTCCTCCGCCGCCGATTCCTCCACCGAAAAACCTCCCTCCTCCTCCACTACCACCGCCACCTCCGGTCATCGAGTAATCATGAATATCTTGCATTTCGTAGAGAGAAAAATATACAATCTAAGCAAGTTTGGGTTTTCGAATTGGGGAGTTTATTACAGTGGAGAAGGTAAGAGAAATAGGAAGAGAGAGAGAGAAGTGGTAAGCATGGGAAAGACTTCTTCTGAAACTCTCTGACAGAGCATATCTTTCATATGTCCGAACAGGCAGTTTATCTTTCAAATGACGGTTCTGCCCATGCGATATTTTGTATTTTACAATCCCCTCTCGCGTGGCTGTATTCAGAAGTTAGCTTCGAGTCCAAAATTTTGGCCCCATCAAATTATGTATGTATTAAATATTAATATCTTCGCATTTAAACGATTTGTTATATTTCGGTTGTATATATTTATTTGTATGCCAAAAGAGTCGCATCAAAATATCCAATGATTGATAAAAAAAAAAAAAAAAAAAATTATACATCTTTTGGTTTCACATCGAATTATATTGAATCGCAAAAGCTTCGGAATATTAATGCGATGATATTTTTAACTGATTATATGGTTTAGCGATCGATGATACATATTATTACATTGTTTCCTTAAACAAGTTACTTGTGGAAAGCAAATTACTTCGTGTGAGAGGTTAATACTTCTAACGAAATTTTATATAAGGAGATCATGTAATTAGTAAAATATGATTTTGAAAATTAATACTATTCCAGAAACTTTTAAAAATGATTTTAATCGGGAAAACAATGAATTATAAGTCTAACTTCTAAATCCCATATCATATGTAAAATGTTTTGAAATGAGTTGACTAGTGTTTACGTGTATGTATGCTATAGAATTTGTATTTAATCTTTAAATATAATCCTCGTACTGAGTCCAAGACATATCACATATATAGTCCACAAGATTATATCTCACTGAACTACGTTGCTTGAAAAAAGAATAATTTCTAATGTACTTATGTATTTGTAATTAAATATATAAGTATGGAATTTCACTTTGCGTGTGAAATTGAAACAAAAACAAAAATAGGTATTTTCGCGAGAGGCTTCTTTTGGAATTTGAAGTTACGCGTAGAGCTTTTGATTGCGCATTGTTTTCAGAAACTTTTTGTATTGGAAATATAATGGAGGCAATGTCAAAAGGTAAAATCCCTTGCTTCAACTGCAAGGAAACTAACATCTAATATGTTTCGTCGTCTAACATTTGTTGTAAGTTTAAGGTTTGAACAGTGAAATATAGTTGCCACTTGCCACAATTTAATTACAAAGTCAATCTATCAATAATTATTTATTATAGTATTAGTTTTAGCGTATATATCGCTTTCAGATGCACGAATATTACATCAAACTTGAATAGTGATTTTAACAATTGTCATAGTGGTGCAACAGTCCTTCGTAAAATGCTTTCCTTTCGTTCAAAACCTTACTATATTAATGTTTTTTTCTTTCCTAAATAGATACCTTCCGTTTGAGTTATAACAGATTCATCATAGTCTAATCTTTTAATTAACACGTCAATTTCACAAAGAAATTTTTTGAAAAGATGGATTTGGAACGCATAACAAAATTTAACCCTAATCATAATAATAGTGGGGCAAGATTTTTGTTGAATTTGGGAAGGAATGATCTAAGCGGTTGATATGGATGGATAAGAGGGCACGTGGAGGGTGAATAAACGTAAGAGTTTGATATCCACATAAATTGGATTGTCGACTTGTCGGCCACCCCGCTTTATCTGCTGATTCAAAGAGCTCTGTGGCCTGTTCCAGTGGTTCCTCTTGTACCACGTCACCGTATATCTCTTAAGAATGATAAAACTATTTGGTAATGAGAATGTAGCGTATGTGTACAAATGTGGTACTTGTAATCGCAATTATTTGTCCGGTTGTCATATTAAGTAATCGCAACTATTTTTTTAGTACATTCTGACCAAATTTAGATCTACAGTCCATGGTTTTATGAATGTTTAATAAGCCTTTCAAAAAATTTATAGTACATATGAAGATAAACCCGTAGTTTAAACCAAAATGCCGTACCTTGTTATAATTCATATTTGGTAGAACCAAATATAGTCTCACGTTTGGTGTGCAGTTACCATATTTGTATTTTTTGAACTGGAGTAACTAAACTATGTAAGATAAATTATTTCTCAAAGATAATTTTTAACATTACGTATAAAATTTGAAGGGATCAAGCGTTCGCATTAATTTGAACGTACATATATCCCTTGAAATATCCATGGTTTTCATATTTCATATTGGATGATGTCCGTATAATTTCAGAAATTATGAAATCGACCAGTATTTTAGTGGAAAGAGCAAATAGGACCACTAAAGTGGGTAAGCAAATGTCGGGTGGAAAGTGCAAACTGCAAACACAACAATAGTGACATGGAGACATATAGTAATACAATGCTCATCGCTCCATATCTCATAGATGCATGACAGTGATAACAATTAGCAGTGAATGACAGATCTATAGTTTGTGTTTTTATAATCAAAGACAGTGATGAATGATGATTGAAAGCAATGAAGTATATTACATATATACATACTGCTCGTATTGTTTTAGTAATAGATTATACAATGGTAATAACAAAATCATATTTTTGTAACTACTCTTTGTTGATAACGACGATATTAATATTTCTTAACAATTTTTTTGCCAAAAAAATAAAACAAATTTGTTTTGCTGAAAAAAGACAAGACACACAAATCTTTTAATTAATACAGAAGGTTATGAGATCTCGAATTAGAGACAGGGTAATTACTAGAATATCAAGTCACTTAAATTATACCAACTGACGAAAATAATAGACTGGAAATATAGATAGACCTCCAAAGATTATAAACTTAATGGTTTTAACCTTGGATTTGGTGAGTTTGGTCCTTAAGCTGGCTGTATGTGACTTGTGTCTAATTAACTAACTTATTTTCCAGTTTTCCACACTAAAAAACAATAACTTATTGAACCAATCGGGTACTATGTTTTTTTTTTCTTTTCTGTTTTTGGCTAAGAATGTATATATTCACAATATTCAGTCGATGTATAATGTATTGGAAGCCTTTCAAAGGCAACCCTAAGAGAATGAAGGAGGCACATGATAAGGTGCGGTAACCAAACTACATGCATTGGAAGCCTTTCAAAGGCAACCCGAAGAAACTGAGCCGTCACTCATGGAGAATTTCAAAGCACTTGATCAAACATTTCTTCATCATTTTATTACTAATAAGACGACGACTTATTAAGCGTAATTTTGTACCATAATGAAATAATTGATAGTACTGGTTCAGATCGAAATGACCACAATTAAATGCACCATAATGAAAATCGTTCATTGTCCTCAGAACTAACACAATCGATATTGAAGAACCTCTCATATATAGCTTTCAGTACATATTGCTCAAAGATGATGAATTTAACGTCAATTTTTTTAAATTTGTGTGCTTTTCAGGAGTGTCGCCACAAAAAGTTTTTTTTATAAGAAAGACAAAAAATAAACTTTTGTTGAACTATTATTTTTCTTTATTCCAGGGTTTTTCCGAATTATAAGATAGAGATCGTTGTAGTGATTTTTGCTCTGTAAAATCTTCGTTCTAGTTTGAGCAACTGAACCAGATGGTTAATGCAATGATACAAATGTTTGGAAATAGCATATGACAATCAATTGATTTACCGTAAAATGCTTATCTTAGATGTCTAATTGAACTATACTCATATTTTTAATATTGTCTAAATTCTGCGCGCGACTGAACAAAATGATTTCATTTTGGAAAAATAAGTGATCGAATTGACATAAATATATAGAAACGTCTTGTATATCCTTTATTTATAGTGTTCATGCAAGAAGTAACCTTGTTCATCAGTCAGCAGCACACATGCGCTTCGATACGACGTGGCTATACTTATCACAAAATATTATTGTAATTTGTAACATTCACACGGATTCTTCTATACCTGTTCGTGGACGTCAAAAACATTAAACTACACACCTATGCCTCACATGCATGTGCACGGTCCAGTGTCCACACTGCACGCATCAAAGTATTTTTCTAATGTCGACTGTGAAGAATCTAATGAAATCATTTTTTTTACATTTCACTAGTCCGTTCTATGTTTCAACTTGACAGATTTGGCTCCGCTTAGAAATCATATGCAACGAATATTATTATTTGGTTTATTAATTTTAAGGGAACTAATATATTAGCAAACAAAAAGCGGCGGTAAGAGATTTTTCTGCGTGATTTTAAAACTAAGATAAAATCATATAAAATAACATGTTATCATTTTAGATTTATTTTATATTTTAAAAAATCATGCAATGATAAATAAATCGACTCGTCAGTTTTTGCAAATAATAGGGTTTACTACATAGACTTATAGTAATCTTTTTTTTTTTTGGAAAACTAATAGTAGTATATTGTATTGCTAAAAAAATAATTCAGAGTATATATATCCTTTTATCAAAAAAAAAAAAATCAGAGTATCATTCATACCAAGAAAAAGAAATCAGTAAATTAAACATTAAATATAATAACTAGAAATGGAAATGAAGGAGGAAAGAAAAGGTTGACCCCACTGAGACATAGGAGGTGAACTGCAAACTAATTGGTACACACAGGTGTCCTTGGCTAGCCAAGAGAACTATCAAATTCAAAATCCATACGGACCATACTAATACGGCTATGCCTACAAAATACATATACATACAGTTCATTGGTATAGTCACAGACCTGCTTTTTCATCTTATCTATACAATAAATTCCGAAATTTGATACGACCATCTAGAATTTATGAGTAATTTGTTTAGCATTGAGAGCTATGAAAAAAACGATATTTATAAATTAATTATAGAAATGGTATGATCAATAGTATACTATTTTAGGGAAGAGATACTGTGTATCCTAATACATATGAGAGAGTGTTTGCTAAAACGACGAGGTGAGGTGTGTCAGTGAGTTGAGTGGAAAGGTCACCATCAATGCTCAAGGTTGAGTCGTCGGTGGTCGGTTGAGATAGCAAAGTCTTCAACAGGCCGATGGGTCCTAGCTCGTTTATACATCATCACAACTGTCACGTGATTATTGGGGCCACCCATCAGGCCCATCTCCCATCACATCTCACACAGCTCTCTCGTTTATCATACTTCCATTTATACACATACTCGCATACATACAAATACACACACACATACGGCTAGTCGGCTAGATAACAAACAGATTGTGATATATTTTGATTTGGATTGATTTTTTAGGATTGTTTTCAACATGAAAGGTCGATGTCTTTTGTTTTTTGTTTGTTGTGAATGTCGAAATGTGATTTTTATTGACATATTGCGGATAGTTGAGAGCATCAATTCATCAATTTCATCATCTAAAAGATCTGTTTTGAGTGTTCCAAATCATTTGCCGTATTGAATGGTTTTTTTTATGTATCAATCTTTCTTTTGTCGTGTTCAAATGTTTAAGATACTATATAGGGAGTATGATAATTGGCGGTAAAGTTCTTACAATAATATAAATTCATGAAAACACAATGATCTTCAAACCTATTCATTCATAATGTCCTAATCTTATATCTATGCAAACAACAACAAACACTAATCATCAGCATGGTATTAAGAGAGCCGTATTTTGGGTAGGTTTTATGTTATTTATAAGAGAACCATGTTTATTTTACTTTCACGATAATGAGAGATGGATGAGATGTGAGAGCTACAACTTGTGTTTTCACGTCAAATTACAAAGGAACTTAAAAAGCCTCGTAATTATGTCCAACCCATTCGAAATAGTGGGTTAGAAGGAAAAAAAAAAGATACATTTCACTACTAGTTCACCTAATTCAGTAAGATAAAATGTTATCTATCACTTTACAATAAATTAGTGTTGGAGAATCAATTGGTTCGACAGACGATTGCATCATACTGATTACTGACATTGCTCAAAATTTTATATGAATGGGAAAAAGCTATCCTGATGTATGAATTTAACCTATTTCATAGGTTGAAGGTGTTCTCCCTAAAAATACTCTCCCAAGGAGCCGCAAGCTTTTGACGAAATGAACTCTTCCTACCGGCGTTGCTCTTCCGGCGACCATTAGTCCTGAATAGTGGTTGGTTACTAGGTGCAACACAGAGTTCCTTTCTCCGGTGACGTTTCTGTTCCGGCGAGCATTTCTCTGAGATGACTTTCTCCCCTTTGTTGATTTCGACCTCCTCTCTTACTCTTCCGATGTGTTTGGTTCCTTTCCTCAGTCTGAGGTCTCCTGCAGCCCCGCCACCGGAGCCTTCGTCTACGCCAACCCCACCAGAACCACCGGACCCATCAGACCCTCCTTCTCACGTTTGCTTGCTCTCCGACAAATCTCTCTCTCAACCGTCGTCGCTAGCCTCCTTTTCGTCTAAACCTTTCCCCTATTTGCTCCGGTGACTCTCCACATTGTCGCTCTTCCTCTCCACACCGTCACTCTTCCTCTCGTCACTGCTGCTTCTCCTCTCTTCACCGCTACCTTCTCAGATTGTTGTTCTGAAATCTTTGGTAGTGCTTGTGTCGTATCCTCATCTCCCATCCTTTGTGTCAACGGCCAGAGGCTCTCTTGGCATTGTCTTACGATGGCTTACTGCCGTGTGCAGTTTATGTTGTCAGTTCCGAAGTGAGCTCGTCTCATCAAGGTTTGCTTCTGACTTCTTGCTCCTATGCCTTCCATTTACTAAACTTAGTTGGCTTTCTAAATCTGAGATAGAGAAAGACTTAACTAGTTGTGTTGAATGGGATGGTGAGCCCTGTGAACCTTGTTGGAAAGTAGTCATTGAGTTTGGTTTTCTCTTGGACTGCAATTTGACTCTCTTGGATCACCTCAATGGTAACTCCGTTTTACCTTGTATTGAGGTCTCTATTAGATTTGTTCTAATATTGTTTGTTACTAAAGGCTTAGTCCCGACCTTTAGCATCGGCACCTTTGTTTATGTCGATGTAATTTGGGAAGATCAGTCTCTGCTTAGAGCTATGCTTCCTCATCTTGGCACCAACAGCCTTTTTCTCTTCCCAAATATCCCTCTTGTGAGTGGTTTGGATGATCAAGCTTCACCGGTCCTCCCGGTTGTTAGCTTCCTCTGCCTTAATTGTGGAGCTTGTAACCCTTTGGGCTGCACTAGATACAGTCTCTCATGGAGCCGTTGTGATTGTTATGCTTCGATCTCGCGTACTTTCCTTTGTAAAACTGTATCTTGCATTTATCCCTAGTTTCTTTTCTCTTGGAGTATTTGTAGGCACTTCTTGCCTTGTTTCCTTTCTATTTGGGCTGTAATTCTTCCTCTGCATGAGTGAGTTTGAGACTTAATTTCAATGAAAATTATTAGTTTGATTAAAACAAAAAAAAAAGGGAAAAAAGCTATCCTGATGTATTCTGGCTCCCCATACGTATGATCTCTACAAACTAAGATTTATTTTACCATGCAAACAAAGATCCTTCTTCCTTTGCTTTTTTTAATTTTACTGAATTTGGACTTTTCAACCTAAATTTACTAAAATATTATTTCCATTCTAACTAGTCAACCTAGACTACAATACAATCTCAAGTTTAACTACTTTATCTATTCATATTACAAATAGAAAAATACTTAGGTTCACCCCTAGGGGTGAACCTTTGTATTCACCCCCTCCCTTCTCAACCAATCACAATGTTCTATTTAATATTTTATTTGAAAATAAATCAAAATTAATATTTAAAAGCAAAACAAATTAAGGAAACAAATTCTGTATACTTTTATTTAAGGAAAGCTAAATATTGACTTGGTTTAGATTTTAAAATTAGAACAAAATTATATGTCGGTTTGCGTTTACAAATGAGATGGTTAAGGTTTAGATTTTACAATTAGTACAAAATTATATGTCGGTTTGGGTTTACAAATGAGATGGTTAGGGTTTAGATTTTGCAATTAGAACGAAATTATATTTTGGTTTGGGTTTACAAATGAGGTGGTTAGGGTTTAGATTTTACAAATAGAACGAAATTATATGTCGGTTTGGGTTCACAAATGAGATGGTTAGGGTTTAGATTTTACAAGTAGAAAAAAATTATATGTCGGTTTGGGTTCACAAATGAGATGTTAGGGTTTAGATTTCACAATTAGAACGAAATTATATGTCGGTTTGGGTTCACAAATGAGATAGTTAGGGTTTAGATTTTACAAGTAGAACGAAATTGTATGTCGGTTTGGGTTCACAAATGAGATAGTTAGAGTTTAGATTTTATATATGTCGGTTTGGGTTTATTAAAAAGTGGTTTAAATTTTTAATTTTATAATAATATATACAGATTTTATTTCCTTATTTCATAAGGGGTTGAATGGAGAGGTTCACCCCTAGGGGTGAACCCAAGTATTGTTCTTACAAATACTTCTTTTCTATTTTAACTATTTAACATGAACATACACTAATAATTCAATTTTAGCTATTTCATTAAACTACAATATGTGAGAGTCGGAATCAGCACTCTCCAGGTTACTGAAGGTTTGTGTGGATGTCTAATTCGCCGTAACGAGCTCCAAATTGGTCGTAAGTAGTGTGTGCTAATTAGAGTGAATATTACCAAATCAATGTTTATTGCTTTTTTTTTTGTGTGCTTATCTCTCTTTTTGCATTATAACTTTTTTTCCTTGTTATTATTATTAGATTTAATTTAGCGCGATCTTCCATCCATCATTCACGCAGAATTTTTTTACTTGAATCTTAAATTGGAATTCTATGCGTTACGTTTTCTGATTAGCTTGCTAGCATTTACTCATTTTAATTCCCACTTTAGACTTCATAACGCCCGAAGTGACAATTTCGCTATTAAACCTCAAACATCAATATGGGCTTCACCCCTTAGTGGACCGAGCGGCCGCTTGTGATATGAACCGGAATGTCAGATCCGGTACCAACACAATAGAAAAATCAAGTTTTACTATTCCGCCTATACATATTATTACAAAGATTTATTTCCATTTAAACTATTTTAACCTAAAATGCAATACTAATTTTCAATTTTTAACTATTATACCTAAACTACAATTAGTACAATACAATTAATTGTTATAAATATTTCATATACATATAAATATATAATATATTATTTTAAAAATCTGTGCGTATGCTGGTATAATCATTTCAATATAAAATTGTTATATAGTACGTAAACACACATCAAATGGTTCCTTATTTTTACAAAAATTGATCGAATTTACCAAGTAGAGAATAATCCAACATAAATAAAACTAGTTAATTAAGCGGGAAAAAGAACTAAATTTTAGTATTAATTTGGTTTTCATTTTTGTAAAATAATACAAAATCAAATTTAGTATTAAGTTTTTTTTTATTATTATAGAAAGATAATAAAAACCTAGCTTTTCACTAATAAATTAAAAGTATACTACTACACACAATTCTTCTTAGAAGTCATCAGTCAAAAAGGTTTTCAAAAAAAAAACCCCAGAGTGAATGAAACGTATGACGACCGAGAGTGCCACATCTCCGGCGATACCGCCTCCGCCGGAACATCAGCCACTACCGCAGAATTCAGTCGCACCTCCCTCTCCGCCGCCGCCTAAAATCACGGTACTCTGCTCCTCTCTCTCTGCTCTTCTCCCTAAAGAGTGTTAATTTACACTAGGATCTGTATAATATAACTCAGATTGTGTTGCAGACGGAGGATATGGTGAACAGTAACGGAATACTAACAGATCGATTGATTGATGAAGAACCATCTTTTCAAAAGTAATTTCTTAAAATTCCAAACTTCTTTGTCTTACCTTTGGTGCATTGTGTTCTTCGGGGACTGTAAAGAACCTAAATTGACACCAAAGTTCGTATTTTTTTTAAGGTATCTCGAAAGCGAAGAGTATGCTGACAAGTATCGAAGCTACGAAGATGGGTTTAAGCAGTTTCTTGTGGAGAAGTACTTCTCTGGAGGTTAGTTAGTTTTTTTTGTAGTGTCTCTCATTGTTGTTCTTTGGAGTTGAAAAGTTCATAAAGATTTGATCTTTTTTTGGCTCTTGTTGTTGTTTTCAGAGGATATGTATGAGGAGATAACAACAGTTGATGGTGCAACCATTTATTCAAGCAAGTAAGCAATTTAGATTGGTGTTTTGGAAACAGAGATCTTGTCATATGAGTCTTAGAGGGTGTTGTAATTTGGGATAATGCTTTCAGGTGGCCTTCCTTGGCTTCGTTTGCAGACCCGGTTGCTTCATTTGTAGACCCTGTACAATGCATTGTTGAAGATGAAGAAGTAGAAGCAGAAGTAGCAGAAGCAGAAGTAGAAGCAGAAGAAGAAGTTGAGGAAGTAGAAGAAGTAGAGGAAGTAGGAGAAGTAGAAGAACTCGGAGAGCTAGAAGAAGAGAGCGTAGATTCAGCTACTGCAGGGATACCCAATGGTCAAATCTCCAATGGAGGTACTGTCTTAGAGAAGAAGGACAATTGTTGATGTAGGGCAAGAAACCAAAAATGCATGTTCTTTATTCGTTTTTGGTGTTGACATTTGTTTGAATGAACCTTTTGCTAAAATTGATTTGCTTCATAGACCAGTTAAGTGATAGACAATTTCTATTGAGGTAAGGTAACTGTGAAACCAGTATATAATAGCTATTTGCAGTGTTGTTATCTATAATCTATACACAAATGAGAGTAAGTAGTTGCAGTGTAGTCGTATAGAAGTCACAAATATATGGGTCAATCACAGTACTATTGGCTTAAACTTAAATACACCAAGAACGAGAAGAGTGGGATATGAAGCTTTTATCTTATTTACCAAAGGGGCTGTTGTTGGTGGGACGGTTTGACGTTTCTCCTCTTAGATGATTCATATTGCGGTCATTGATGTTGGTCTCAGCATTTCTCATGGGTAATAGCACATCTGCCATGAGCAAATGAAAGGAAGAAACTTTCTCTTTCAGCTGTGAGTTCTCTTGCAGGACCTGGTGGTTGCTTTCCAACAAGTTGATAACTTTCTCAGACAAGTGATGATTCAACATCATGAGCTGTTCAACTTGTTGCTGAAGCTCTTCAACCTGCTTCTTCTTGCGTATACGTGACCTTCTTGCAGATTCACGATTAGAGACCATTCTTCTCGCCCTTCTTTCTTCTGGAAGAAGCCCCTCGTTATGGAAAATGTTTAATGCATTTGGGTCTGACTGAGACTGATTATTGTTGTTGCTGCGTGTCGAGGCTGACTGCAATTGGACATTGAAGTCTGTGTTTGGTAGGAATGCCGAGTTGAAATGGTCGTCTTGTAATGGGACTCCTTCAAAAATATCGAAACAATGAGAACGATGGACACCAGACTCCATGTAGGGTTTTAGATTTCTAATCATCAAACTGAATATACTCTGTGATACAGGAATCAGAAACACCAAAAGTGACAGATGGAGATGATAGAAAGAAAGATTGGTTGCGTTAGAGAAGAGACATAAGATATGTGTAGGCTCTTACATAACATTGGTGGAGGCTATATAATGACAAATAAATTTACTTGCATGAAGACAACTGTAGTTACAATTTTTGCGTAGCATTTAAAACTTTCCATTAACAAAACTATCTTAGTGACACTTTTTGACAAAATTTCACTTATTTACATCTTTGTCAAGGTTAGTGTATCTTTTCTTGTGGGCATTTTGTTACTCAAGGTTAGCCTCTTTTTTCATTGTCCTTGTACATCCTTTATTTCACAACAATTTTATATGTTATGAGCCGTTTTAGTCACATTTAACTTGATCTATCAACATAGTTAATCTCCATATAAAATTGTTTTTGATCATTTGAAAATTTATAAAAAAAAAAGAGATGAATATTAGATATATGTTAATTGTTCTTATCTGTGTTCAACTCAACTCATTTGTTTATTCCTATAAGTTTTTATTACGTGCGGATCCGACGTATGCTGCTAATTCGTGTGTACGTAATACAATAATGTTTGTGTCATCATCATGACTTCGTAACGAAAGAGGTCGGTGGATACTAACTTGCACGTTTTTAGCTATTTTCACTCACAATGTTACTGTACTAAGTCTATTCGTCAATTTAGAAAATCCTAAGATTAGGAAAAGTAAACAAAAAAAGAAAAAGAAAATGCGATTCCAAATTGATATTACCTTAGTGCCATTAGCGTAAGTTAATCTAACTGTCTACCTACTTGTACAAAGATAATGGTAACTTTGTAAGGTTTGTTTGGGTTCATTCCTTTTTTAGATTTTATGTAATTGGATTCATAATCATATAAGAAGAAAATATTGCCCGATAGTAAAATACAACCTACTGCTGCAATAAAGTCAAAAGAAAAAAAAAACTTTAATACGTTGTTTCCAGACAGAGATTAAGGAATAAACTTTGAATTTCAAGGCTAAATTCACACATTAATTAAAGAGAGACAATGATGCTTAACAGCTTTGAAAATGTGATTAACGTTGCGGAGAGGCAATGTCTTGTATCCATAAACGGACAATGACTCTTTTTTATGCAAGTTTCGTCTCAGCCAACTTGAACCCACTGAGAGGTTCCTATCCAGCTCATGTCTTCAATACTCATATCACACTTACAGGCTTACAGCAAAAGAATCTTTAGATGGTTAAATGACACGAACAAGGAATATTCTTAAAAAACAAGATTATGATGATCTACTGAAATTTTGCTGATATATCACATCACACAGACTAACAACACTAAACAAATAACGTAGCCAATATCATCAAAATGTACCAGTTTAATTGATTTTATGACGTATAGCTTAGAAAATGTAGCCAATATCTCAATTCAAGTTTGGATTGTTGAATGTAAGAATAACAAATCTAGTAAGAGAGAATAAAAAGTACGAATAATTTTGTTCATATAACAGATGTGATTATCTTCAACAATCAACAGGCTCTTAAGAGTTAAGACCTACTAGTCAAGTTATCCTATTAATTACACAAGCAAGTCATCATCTTCTTCTCTTGTTAAACCCTAACTTTCAGGGTCTTTCAAAACCTTGATCCTGCTCAGTCTTTTAATCTGAAGGCAACTCAAAACGACAAACAGGGCATGTGTTCCTAATCCCAAGCCACGGAACAATACATTCACTATGGTACTTATGTCTACAAGGCAACTCTGCAACCTCCTCACCCAAACTCATCTCTTCTTTACAAACCGCACAACAACACATCCCGTCACCGTTCTCCTCCATCACATCCTCATTCGTCAAAGAAAACACTTTCAGATTCTTCATGAATGATTTCGATGCTGGAGGCTTTCCTAGACCAGATGAAATCTCAGCCTCAAACAACATATCATACTCTGTTGTATAATCTTCATCATCATCATCTTCTTCCTCACGTTCAATATCACCAATGTATAACTCCAAGTTGCTTTCTGCATCATCTAGGTTAAACTCGAGACTAGTAGAATCCAACAAAACTTCCCACCCTAGACTACTACTTCTTCCCCTTCTCCTCTCACTAATCCCTAGATCTTCTAAAGAGATTGTGGCTGTAACAGACACTGATACTGAATTGTTATCATCAGCTTCTTCAGCTAAAACACTTAAAACCTCCCTTTCTTCATCATCACCATCAACTTCTTCCCACTCAAACTCCTCGTTGTTTATTCCTAACTCTTCCAATTGAAGTGAATCCCAACAAAGAGGTAATGTCACACTCACACTAGCATCATCTTCTTCATCCTCATTGACATACTCATCATCTTCACTCAAATCTATCCCCCAAATCTCACCATCCTCCTCCTCCTGTGGCTCATCTCCATCATCAGAACCAAAACCAGATTCCACCGTAACTATAACATCGCCTGACTCAAACCCTAATAACCTCATCTCAATCTCATCAACGAAACCGTGTTCATTAAGGTTCACAACAAGATCACTATCATCAACTAAACCGCTACTAGATTCTAACTCCAATCCAAATTCAAGTTCCGAACTATCCCCACGTATCTCGTAGTTTTCGAAATCGTCGATTCCGTAATCATCATCAAGCGGACTTACATGAGATTGCTCAACGCGTTGGTGAAACAGATCCATGACAAAGCTACGCCTATCGAGCAGATCAATACCTTCGGCGGCCGTGAATTCTACTAAATCGGAAACCCTAACGTGGCCGGGAGAAAAATCGGATTCAGAGAGGTAGAGATCGACGTTGTCAGATTGGACCCAGTGAGGAAGCGAATCGAGGATCTGAGGAAGGGATTGATCTCTCAGGTGATCATGTAGACTCCGTTGGTGGTGGTAATGGTTGAAAACGGCATCGTTAGGATCGTGGATCTGAAGGTAAGACATCTCCGCCATATTTTCCGGCATTGAATTGGATCGCTCTCTCGCTTTTAATTTATATTTAATGGATGAAAAAATTACAAAAGTGCCACTGATTCATGCGATATTGGGCCAAACTTAAATGGGCTTCTTGGAATTGCTTCGAGTTTTTTCCTTTTTTTTTTAATACTGTGGTAAAAATGGCAAATATTGGGGAGGAGTACTTTTTGTGCAGGTTGGCCAATTTTTTTTAGTTTTATTTTATTGAAATTGTGTGATTATACGATCATAAATAAGAAAATAGTAGGGTTGAGAGCTTTTTCTATTGTTTATTGTTTTATGCATTATATGTTTTCTTATATGATTAAGTATATAATACTTTAATCTACTTAAAAAAAACAGAAGTAAATCTGTTTTATTCACACAACCAAAAAAGTAATGGTCTATATATTCAAGCGACCAAGCCTCCTAAAGTAGATACAATTTTGTTTGATTTGTACATGTTTGTTTTAATGATTATACAAGTTTGAAATTGATATTTGTTTATTTATTAAGATGATTGGAAGGAAAATATCATCACTAACGATAATGATATAATGATTTAAAAAACAACTTTACTCTATACATGTTTGTTTTATATCTATTTCTTAAAAAGAAAATTGAAAAGTGAATAATTATGCGTTATTGAACTGTGAAATTTTGTATTTTCCTAGAAATCACTGCAATATATTTTAGAATATAAAAAATGTTGATTTCTTTATAAACAAGAACAATGAGATATATTTTATCAATACTAAAATAAAAAACTAATTTGACAAATTTGAGCTATAATAGTCTCAAATATTATATACAACAACTGAATATATATATATATATATATATATATATATATATTATATGAAATATATTGATTATGTTCACAAATGATGGGAAATACATTATTATGTCAAACTCCATAGGGACTTTCTCTAAACATTTGTTCATTCTAGGCACACCGGACCTAATTATGCTTCTAATCAGGTTTCTAGAATGTTTTCTAATGGTTGGTTTAAAATTTCTCCTAGCCATACTAAAAATTATTCTCTTTGTTTTTTTAATTATTTGCCATTTTAGAGATTTCCATACAAATTAAGAGGTTATTCATTTGGGAATTAAATAGAGTTTTAAAAACTTTAAATATAATTTATAATCTCTTGTTATTAGATCAAGATTATGTTAAACTCTGCTAAAGTTTAGTGTTATTAGTTTGTGATCTGTAAAAAATCATTTAAAATCTTAACAAATTCGGGTTATTGGATTCAGACTTTTATAAAGTCAATAAAAGTTTTGTGTTATTCAATTAAAAAAAATCTAGAGTTGTTAATGAATTCAATTACTATATTATTGGTTCATAATTTTATACAATTTTTGACAAAATTAATTCATGAAAAATATCAAAAAAATACAGAGATTATTTTGAACAATTTACAAGATTTTAGAAAACTAATCAACTAAACTATAAAATACTCTCTAGCAATCTTTAAAAATCTTCCACTTATTCACTTTTGATAAACTTGATGAATTCTTCAAAATTCTTTTGTAAATTAGAATCCAATAACACTCCTTAAGAAAATAGATAAATGTTTTGTTTTACTATTGTTTGACCATTAATTTATTCAAAAAAAAAATTATTAACAAAGAGAAAATAAGATAAATTTATACTAAAATTGACATTGGAAAATGAAAATGACAACTAAATTAACAAAAAAAATTTAGTCTAGAACGACAACTATTTTAAAACTGAGAAAATAGTAAAGAATGAAATTGGTAATATATACATAGGTCGAACCAATCAAAAGAGAAACAAACATTACAAATCCAAAATACTATTATTGCATACAAAATATTTAGAATTATTATGTGATAGAAGAAAAATGTTAAAATTAATTAAGCTGCATTTATATTTTATGTTTATTTTTTTTAAGACAAATTTTTTAATTTATAATTACGTGGTTAAAAAGATGAAATAATTTATCAGTTATAAAGGTGACTAGAAAACATCACGTGGCGATGTTCTTGGAATGTAAAACCCAATTTTAAAATTTACATTTTATATAGTAAATTATAACCTCATTCTAGACATCTGCATGAGTTTTTTTAGTATCCCAAAACGACTGTGTTAAAAGCAAGAGGCTGGTTGTCGGTCTCCTAAATTTATTGGCCGGTGCTGGTTTAATTTTCTTTTCTGATTTTTTAACCCATACAATTGCAAATATTGCAATTGCATAATAAAAATACAATTGTGTGGTTTCTAATTCTATTATTTATTTCACGATCCAATCTATTTTTATCAATTTTCCTTTTCATACTTATATATATCAATAGTTACGTTTTTACACCAAAACATCTGTTATGTCTTCGCCTCTTCGGTTAGGTACAAAACCAATCCGGTCTACTTGTAGTCGAAAACTACGTCGACACTTTGACTAATCAACTTGTAAGACCACTTTCTAGGATTTAGTAACAGCGTTCTTTTTACTTCTTACTAGATTTATAACCCGCACGTTGTGCGGGACTATAATTCTTTTAATTATTAATACAAACCGTTGAATATAATTATAATTTTTCAATATGAAAATATAAATTTATACATATGTCATCTTTATTTTATTAAGTGATATATAACTTATCTATTTATTTTAACATGTTTTCACCATTAATTCTTTCTTTATTTTTTGGTATACATTTGTCATCTATTGTATCTACTCTTTTTCACATTCTAGAAATATTGATTATGAAGACATATCATAACTATTTTTCATCTTCCAATACTTTTTTATCGGTTGAATGATTATTATTTACTAACATAGACGTAATTTTTTTAAGATAATATACCCACTCTTTCTCGCAAAGTTTCTTTAGTGTTATATACTACTACATGTAAGCTTTGCTTCGTAGTAATAAAACTCATAATTGGACTCATTTTTATCTGTAAACATCATATTATAACATCAAATATTACATTTTACCTTAACTGTTTGACAAAAGAAAAATTATGTTCACATATATAATTTTTTACTTTAAAGTATGTATAGTCTACGATGGTTTATACAATATTATTTTATTTTGATTCTCCTAATCTACAAAATCATAAGATTACTCTAACTTTTAAATATGTGTATTTATCCGAATATAGAATTTTTTTAATTTTTAATTAAAATTTTACAATCTACCACTACCATCTTAACTGTTTTTTTTTTACAAATAAATTTTTCAAATTTCTTCTTAGTATTTTTCACTATTTTTTCTGTGTGTGTGATGTTTAGAATAAGTTATATTTAATATATTTTATTTCAAATAACCTTTTACATTTCTCTTAAATATATACATTATTTTAATTTTTGATCACTTGATTAATATTTTCTCTTTTTTTATATATCTTTGTTTAATCATTATTCATATTTTACTTTGATATTTTTTTGTTGTATTTTTTTAATTTTGTTTTTGGTTTATATTTAAGTTTTGAATTATTTAAAATGATTGTTTTTAATAATAATAAATATATTACATAATATGTAATCATTATTCATATTTTACTTTGATATTTTTTTGTTGTATTTTTTCAATTTGTTTTTGGTTTATATTTTAGTTTTGAATTATTTAAAATTATTATTTTAAATAATAATAAAGATATTACACAAATAAGTGAATTAATTGATGCATTAACTTTAGATTTAATGTTCTTTGATGATTTGAATTAATTTATTAAAAATAAAGTGATGAGGTGGAGGAAGGAGAAAAGAGAAAAGCCAACTTTATATATATAGATTATAAAATACGATGTTTTTTTTTGTTTTTTTTTTAAGACATTCATAGAATACGATGTTTGCATGTGTGATTAAATCGTATTTTTCCATAGTATATTTTTATATCAGAAAAACGGAGGAAGCATTCAAAAAATGCACGTAATCTAAACAGTATAAAATAAATCTTTATTTATTATTAAATGAAAATTTAGACACCATTCACAAAAACATAATAGAAGTAATTAAATACTATTATCATTCACATGGAAAAATAAAAATTAATGAAATCATATATATAATTCAAAACACAACACCAGAAGAATTCCCAAAACCAAGGCTTTGAACAACATTGAACTTGGCACCTGTTATTTTTGTCTTTATTTAGACAATCCCCAAAGCACAATCAACATTCAAAATGGTTAAACGCATTTTCCATCTTGATCTATTTCATTATTATCACTACTATAAAGTATAAACTAACCATGTAAGTTTTAAAAAGAAAACAAGAAAGATTTATAAAGGTTATTGGAATACTAGCTTTGACCTTGAGCTCTTTTTCTTCGTCTTGGACTTTTTGTCGCTCTTTATATCATATCCCATTCTCCTCTCCCTCATAGAAACACAAGTTCAGTCTTTCTCTGTGCAAACATACAATTTTATACGCACATCGAGCCAAGGAAAGAAAAAAAGGAAGACAAAAATGGTGTCAATAAGGGTCTTTTGCTATCTCTTAGTATTTTTCGTTTTGCAACTACACGCTAAGGTCTCCAATGCATACGTTAATGGCCAAGGTATGTATCTACATATGCGTGTATATACATTAATTTATTTCCATGTATGTTCCGGCGGCGTTAGTGTATAAATGTATGCATGTTCTTAAGAATTTTTGAAGATGCTTATCAAAATTTCTCTATATATATATAGCTCTACAAACGGAAAGCACTAGTATTCAAATTGCCAACAAGGTACAAACTTTACTATTCAATTCTCAATCCATGTATATTGGTATATTTAATTTTTGCGATGAAGTAGAAATTAGTCAGATCAATTAAAGTTTACTTGATCAATCATTTACATTCTTAGCTTGCTGAAGATGCAGTGCCGCACTTGAGGGCATTTTTTTGAAACATTGCAATGGGGCTCCCACTTTAAATGGGCCCCGCAAAAAAAAATTTGTTCAAATTTTAGATTTTTTTTTGGACTTCAAAGAAGAAAATAAGAAAAAAAAAACAAAATTTAAGAGAATAAGAAGATGAGTGAAAAAAAATTCTAAAAACATTTGTATTAATTTTTTAAGAAGTTCTTTTCAAAGAAATTCTAAAAATATTATGATTTTATTCTATAAATTTTCAAAAAATTGTGATGCAACTTATTGTTTTAGTTCTTTAATAATTAAAAAAATTTAATCCGTTTGGGGCCCCGGATTTTGTTGGTCCGGCGCTGTGAAGATGTAGTTGTAAACCGAAAAATGTTGAAGCATGTAAATGTGAAGGTAGTGGCAAATGAGAAGAATGGCTTAGAGATAGAGAGTAAAGAAACGGTGAGGAAAAGGAAAAGCAAGAAGAGACTCACCAAAACGGCGAGTTTAACAGCCGATTATAGCAATCCTGGTCATCATCCTCCTAGGCATAATTAAAAGGCCATCTTTCAAAAAGAGGCTTCAGTTTTGGTGCATCATTCATCACTCATACTTTAAACACATATTTTTTACATGTATCTTTGATCATGGTACGCGCCTACGCGGAATAGGTCTTTTGAGTTATACCTTTATATGTATTCAAGAGAGACGTTTTTTTGTTGTTGTTGGTAATATACTAATATAGTTGTTTCTCTATCGGTTATAAAAAGAAGAAATCAGGAAAAACAAATATCATCGTATGAGTGATAGTGATGCACCAACAAGAAAAGTGTCTTCATACGATAATATAAGCTTCAGTGTTGGTTTATTTTAGTTTTATCTTCCGGTTAGTTCTCGTATTATAAGCACTCTTTCATAATGATCACTTCAACTTAGGACTTATCATTTCCGTCAAATTTGTAATTCTCCGTCGATCTCTTAATGGTTTTGACTTTGCGAGGGATCTTATTTATATTAGATTAAACAATGACATGTAATTCTTCTTAATTCATACAGTGTAGTAGTATTTTCTAAGAAAATATAATAAATCTGGCAGTGGACGTTGAGGAGTTTCCGAAGTTGTTGGACTGAAACAAAATATTTTAAATATGGAATCAAAAAGTCCAATACTCATGTCGTATTCCAATCTATTATTACTACATGTATGTTTATATATATATATATATATATATATATATATATATATATTACTAATTATTGATTATCTTTGACAGAATTGATTAGTAACAACTATGATTTAATTTTAAACTGAAACAGTAATTTAGAGGGTATATAGACTTAATGACTTATAGTTCTATAATTATCATTTCTTAGAAAAACGTTACGTTAGTAATAGCATTAATTTTGTTTGTAACAGAAATATAACAACATATAAATATGATACAATTTGACTTCAATAACTTCAAACTCAAATTGTGGAAAAAAAAAACTTCAAACTCAAAATTTCAAACGAATTTCCTCTACGTTTTTTTTTTTAAATGAAGACACTTTTCTTGTTTTTCACTTTTCTATTTTTTATTTCATCATGTAAGCTTATACTCCATCATCTATCAAATGAGATAAAGATACATATAACATATTTTTTTAACAGTATATAGACTAAATTGTTGTATTTGTTTTAATTTTGTTTAATAGGTGTATCAGATCTTATGGCAAAAAATATTATAGAGAGAAAAACTCCATTTCTTAATCACGGAGACCAGAGCCCTCAAAGTTCACCATATATGCATTTTGGAAGCCTTTCCAGACATTTTATTCCAGAGGCATGTAGTCAAATATGTACAGAGCATTGTTTCAGAAGAAATAGGTTTGTGGCATACTGTCGTCTTGGTGAGATTTGTCGTTGTACGTCCTTTCAAATACCCAATCGTTACATTGCAACCAATTCTCCTAAACCATCTATTAAATAAAGTTAACAACATCATATATCTTCTTCTCAGTAAAAATCTGAAAACGTGTTCTTACAAAATTAATTTGATAAACTTCCAACGGTTTATATAAATCCACACTGGTTTTGTATATTGAGTCTTTATAATAACAAGAAGGAACACCCCAACACACATACAAACTATATGTAATTTCAGTTTTTGAATTGGGCTATTGAGGCCCCAAAGAATCTACGTAGAAGGAAAAAAAAAAAAAATAATAAATTGGGTACCTCTAGCTAGACTCTACAGGGCCCATGATTTTGGTTTTGGGAAAAACTTTTCATGATGTTCCACTTAATGAACTTCATCATTATGTGCTTCATGTCGATGAATCCGTTTCGTCTACTTTTTTTCATCGATTCATAAGTTACAAAATTACGATACATTTGATTTGGGCATATATCACATCATATAGTTTTTACATGGAGAAAACTACATACCCCTTTCCAAAATTGGGATACAAAAAAAAAATCCAGTTGTTTTATTAAAAAAATTAAAAAGAGTTATCTCTTTGTTGAAGTATTTTCGTTGACACTTTCTCAATGATGTGATTTTGGTAAAACAAGACTAAAATGAAAATTTGCATAATATTACCATATCTTCCTTTTTTACATCATCGTTTTTTTGAAGAGACTACATACAGTACTTTGATGGAAAAAAGTTGTATGATTTTATTTTTTAAAAAATGCATAATAATTAGTATAGTAGTCGACCGTCGCATATTCGCCGAAATGACCAAATCAAACAAAAAAAAAAAAAAAGCGTATGGTAGTATAACACCATAACATCATCATAGACACATATACAACAAACATCATGAAATGGTCCATCATTACTCATTCAACACATTCATCATCATCATCATAAAACCATAACCGACTCCAAACAAAAAAAAAATTGGTGACTATAAATACAAACGAAAGGTTTCATCTTTCTCTCCCATTTCCTCCGACTCTGTCTCTACCCACTTCCTCCTCAACCCTCATCCCACTACTCTCTCTCTCTCTCTCTCACTAACAACAACTGAGTCATCACCACCACCCCAACCATGGGCGAGGTAACTGAGTCAAATCCTTTCTCAACCTTCTTCTCTCGTTTTTTATTTTTGTTTTCTCCCTAAAGTAAATAAAAATTAGACTTTTATGTATAAATGGGTTTCTTTTGCTCACTCTGTTTTGTTTCTAAGCAGAAGAAGAACGAAGGAGACAACAACAACAACAACAACAAGAAAGGTGGAGATAACAACAATGACGGCGGAAACAAGAAAAAGAACGAAACGGCGTCCGTTACCGTCGTTTTGAAGGTTGACATGCATTGCGAAGGTTGCGCTTCCCGTATCGTCAAATGTGTTCGCTCTTTCCAAGGTTCCATTTTTTTTTCTTCTTCTTCAACATCTTCTCTCAAATCCCCATTTCGATTTCTGTTAAAAAGTTCCAATTTTTTTTCATATTCAGAACGTTGTAACAATCCTTATTCCACGGAACTTGTTACTTGACTCCTATTTTGTTGGTTGATAGTAACAAAAAAAATGTGTTCTTTTTTAGGTGTTGAGACGGTGAAATCGGAGTCGGCTACAGGGAAACTAACGGTGACCGGAGCTTTAGATCCGGTTAAACTGAGGGAGAAACTTGAAGAGAAGACAAAAAAAAAAGTCGATTTGGTTTCTCCTCAACCCAAAAAGGACAAAGACAACAAAAACAAAAACGACGATGACAACAAAAACAAACCAGAGGAGAAGAAGAAACCAGACAATGAGAAAAAACCCAAAGAGGTAACCAAAATCTAAATCTCATTATCTGATTCTCAAACGATTTTAGTAAATTATAAATGTTGAGTATGTGTTTTTTTGATTATATAGACTCCGGTAACAACGGCGGTACTGAAGCTTAACTTCCATTGTCAAGGTTGTATTGGTAAAATCCAAAAGACTGTCACTAGAACCAAAGGTTCGTTTTTTTATTTTTTTCCTCTTTTTTTTGTTTTTCTCTGTTTTGGCCTCTTTGCTAATGGTTTGTGAAAACGCAGGTGTTAATGGTTTAACGATGGATAAAGAGAAGAATTTGGTAACGGTTAAAGGAACAATGGATGTGAAGAAGCTTGTTGAGAGTTTAAGTGAGAAGCTGAAACGTTCTGTGGAGATTGTACCACCGAAGAAAGATAAAGAGAATAATGGTAACGAAGGTGGTGAGAAGAAGAAAGGAGGTGGTGGAGGAGACGGTGGTGGTGGTGGAAAAGAGAAGTCTGGTGGTGGTAATAAAGGAGGCGGAGGAGAAGGAGTGAATATGATGGAGTATATGGCGGCTCAGCCTGCTTACGGGTATGGGTATTATCCAGGTGGGCCTTATGGGTACCCGATTCAAGCCCACGCGCCACAGATTTTTAGCGATGAGAATCCAAACGCGTGTGTCGTTATGTGAAGCGGCGGCGGTTTATGATGAGAGAAAGAAGAAGTGTGTGGTGGTAGAGATGTGTAAATATGGTTATAATCTTTGGGGTACTTTCGTCTTTTGGGATTCTATTTCAGTTTTGGAATTTTCTTGTTTTTTAAACTTTTTTGGTTTATTATCTTAGCTGGGCATATTTAATTACTGAAGTTAAAACATGCAAATATATCCTACAAAGAGATTTTTAATATTTTGTCTAGTTGTTATTTTAATTGGGAATAAATTTTATCAAAAAGCTTAGGTAATTTTGGTCGTGCTTGCTATTTTTATTCATTATTCTGCTTTATTTTATGAGTTGTTGTGGTTGTCAAATCTAAAATGCCAAAGATGTATTAACATTTGTCTAAATTTGATATTACTAATAAAAGATTAACAAACTATGATGTTCAAGTAAATGATGAAATGCATGTAAACTTAAATAGTAACTGCATCACAATTTTAGTCAACAATTCTTATTGTTTCGCTGTATTAATCAACACATTTAACTATAAACATCCGAAGCTTTTTTTTACATATACAAATGCAACAAACAAGTATTGTGTCTTGTGTGTTTATTGTACTGTGGCACAGTTTTTTTTTTTTCTTTACCAATAAGAGTTTACAGAGTAATGGAGACAACAATACGGATACCTCTGGCTTCTTCCTTCAAATTTTTAAAAATTAAAAGCGAAGTGGTGAATGTCTCATAAATGCTTAGTCAAAAAAAAAAGTACATAATAAATGCATAATTTACATAAACTACTCTCGTCTCTTTTTTTTTTTGTAGTAATAAATTTTAGCTTACGTAGTTTCTTCTCTTCCCACCCACTCACTCACTCACTTGATTGGAAATCTCTCTCGTCTCAATCACATAGTATATTTTTCCTTTTTGTTTTTTTAACAATTACTACACATTATATTACAAACAAAATCTTTGCCCACTCTACTCTTTATTTTCCTGATTAATGTTAAAGATCAAAAACTATAACAAGTCTTTTTTACAAAATTTGATTTTCAAGTTGGTGATAAGAGAAAAAAAAAGAGTTGGTGATAAAGTAAAGTGTAGTGAAGAAAGAAGTGTCGTTATTAGGTGTGTCTCTACCAAAACTTTGAGCCAGTTGGATGGGGAGTCCTCTCTTGTCCTCTGCTTCATGCCCTCTCCCGTCTTGTAAGTTGTAACTGTTTCAATATATTATTATTATTATTATTCTTTTGTTTTTTTTTTTTTTTGGGACACATTTGAATCCATTTTAATATACTTAGTACATCATAGTACTTCATAGTATTATTATATATTACATGTAAAAACACTGATTTTTATTTATTACTATATGAAATCAACGGTGGAGGTCGAGGTAGGATATATGAATCGAATCTTTTGCCTAATGGAAGAAACAAAACTATATATATATATAAAAAGCAACTACCTAATTATGGATATGAAACTCTCTTTTAAAATGAGTGTTGTTGCAAAAGAAAAAGACAAAAATCTCATTCGTTTTCAGTTCGATCTTATTAACATGTTTTAAGCCGATTAATCTACTTGTACATTTATAGATTTAGCAATTTAGCATACACCTACATTTGAAGTTAATACAGGGTTAGTAGCGTTGAACTACAGGTGAAAGTCGAAATTAAATTAGCAAGCAAAGCATTGTTTTGGTCAAAAAGAGAAGTTTTAGTTATATGTTAGCGAAGTCGATTAGCAAGTCAACATATAGTGAATGCCAACCCATGACATCAATGCTCGCATTACTATTTATTTCCTTTTACTCTTTTATGGTAACGTAATGCCAACAAATTATTTATTTATTTCTTGTAGAAAACAAATAGTTCATTAATTTTTTTTTTTTAACATCAAGATAGTCGTCGTATTCATGTTTTTATTGTGCATGTGCGTTTGATGCGACATCTCATTCAATATTAATTAAGTTAATAATACATGCATGAACATGTGTTGAGAATTTGGGATCATGATGCGGGGTGCTTCATGCATGATCATCATCGTCATCATCATCATCATACATGTCTTTCTAGGAAAGTTACATTCGAGTTCGAGGAAACTCACTTAAAAATAAATCACATAAAGGGTCACTAATAAAGCTTTTAACACGCTTATAAATTTCATTCTCTTTATCCTTTTTCTTACAAATAAAATATTAACTGGAATATTTTTTTCTTTCATGTAGGAAACCTTTTCTTTTCACTTTACAAAAACGTAAAGTTTATCCGTTAATTTAGCTATAGTTGTCTAAAAAAAAACTTGATAAGAAGCTTTATTTAGTATTCTAAAGTTCATTGTATTTTTAACATTAAACCAAAAAAAAATCATTGTAATTTTATAACAGAAATTAAATGGGAAACAAGGGTAGTGGTGGTTTAGTAGAACTACTCATTCGATTTACGAATCCCCATTGCTAATTTTTGTTTTGCCGCTGTAAGCATTTTGATTAGAAAGATAACCACATTTTAAAGATTCATTCATACTACCATGGTTAATTTGTGTAATCTGACAGGTGTAGGAAAGAACTTTGCAAATCTATAGATTAAATAAAAATGGTAAGCAAGAAAATAATGTTATAAGCCAAAGGTACTCACTAAATCAATTATTGTTTGTCGATATAGGGAGAGTTTGCTCGACAAATAAGAAACTAGTTTACGAAGAAGACACATGATTTTTCCTCATTTACATCTTTCTTATCAATAATTTAAGTTAGTTGCAAGACAAGAGGTCGTTCTTGGTTATACATTTTGGTTAATGCAATGCCTAAAGTATTTTAAAATATTCAAATGGTTAGTTAAGATAATCTTAAAATAGATTAGGGATCAAAATGATTCCCTTTGTTTTTTTTCTTTACATAGGCTTGATGATTGTCGTTGGTTCTTACCACGTGGGCTTTTAGTAGGGCATGCCAAGAAAAGTGGACCAAAAGACCATAAAAGAAAGAAGGAAAAAAAAGATGAAAGATAAAAGAAAAAAGGAGAAGAAAAAAAAAGATAAAGAAAAAGGTAAAAAAATATAAAGAAGAAAAATACATTGAAAGATGTTATAGTTTTTTTTTTCAATGCACATCATTATTCGTATAAAACAAAAAATAAAACGAAAATGTGACCAGAATATTCGAGGATTCTTTATTTCATGCATATATAATTTGTTGTTTTCATGATAGCACTTTATTCATACATTATTTTTACATGCAGTACTATATGCAAACAATTAATTACTATACTTAATTTTACCAAACCCATGCTACAACATTATAACCTATACACATATATATTCATTTACATTTTTCTTTTTAGGTATTTTATTGGGGAATTCGAACCCAAACTAATGATAAAACAAAGGGAACCCAATCTAACCTTTTTTTTTATAAGGATTTTCCGTTTTTAGGTATATATTCATATACTTTTAATTCGATTTTCCGTTTAATTTATTTGAGGTACCAACAATTGGATTGATCAAGAACCAAAAGTTTTCAGCACATGAGGTCATTCACTAGTAAAAATGTCTAGCATTGTTACAGAAAAAAATGTGGGTATAAGACTTTTTTTGTAGCTAAAAAATGTTTGTTACAACTTTGATACCAAAATAATTAGTAACTATTTGGTAGTAGCAAATATTTTCAGTATAGCAAATTGTCGCAAATTGTTACAGTTTAGTTACAACTTATCCGTAACTAATTGATACAAAAAGTTACAGATATCCGTGGGTATTTGCTACGTTTTGTTTCGGTTATTTACGTAGTAATTAGATACACTTAGCTACGAATTCAGCGTAAGCATTACCTTCTAGCTGCTACGACAATTTGTAACAGAGAAGCTTCTATTTGCTACCAGTTGTTTTGTGGGGTGAATTGAAATTTAAATTGAAATTTATGGGGTGAATTGTTTGCCTTGTGGGGCAAGTTTTAAAAACAAACTGGGAATCATAAATAAACTGCAAATATCATTGCACAACAAGGTCATTGTGATTACAAAATACAAAAGCTCCGATTAAAGCATAGTTATGAAAATTTTGGGAAAAAAAACAGAGTTTTAAAGCAGGAAAGAACAGAAAAGAGTAGTTAAGAAGTAGATTGAGTAAACAAAGGTGGGAATTGCTCGCCGTGGAGGATTGTCAAGACCGAACCTGCAAAGACAAACAAAAAAAAAACAAAACTGTGACACATGAAACAGTGTTTACTTGTACACGAATAACCTAAACAACACAAAGAGATAGGCTACTACTATAGATAGAAAAACCAAATCACATATAATGAAACATCCAATAAACATAAAAACACAAGAGTTGGAAATGTATATACATACCACATGGCACCATTTTTTCGATGAAGAACTGGCATCAATCTCCTTGACTCTTGTGCTAGTAAGGCATCAATTTTCATTTGAGCATTGTGATTTCCCCTTCCTCCGTGTCCCCCTCTACCCTGGTGTGAAGTCTCCCTCCGCCGCGTCCACCACGACCATAGCCTCCGCCACCACCACTAGTGTTGGTAAAGAGTTAACAATGTTGTAAAAATTAACCACAAACGGATAAAATCAGAAGAGGACTAAGAAAGTAATTATAGGGCCTTCTTTTCATACTTGATAGGGCTAAAAACATCAGATAAACTAATTCAAAACCTAGTCAATCAGCTTGCATTCAAGATAGAAAGTGAGTACCTTCCAGCAAAAACAATAATCCGTTGGCGTTGATTCTTGTTTTGGCGATGCTTAAGAGCAAGCTGAGCAATCTGGATGGCCGCCGTTAAGTTGATCTCACCTCCAACATCAAGGCCTGAAAAAGATGGAGCAAGTAGGATTAAACTCAATGGTTCATATAATAAAAAGAGACAGAGATGACAACCTGCATAATAATAAACAGAGCCGAAGAGAGAACAAACATAATAAACCTGCATAATAAACCTGCATAATAAACAAAGCATACACAAATATTAAAAGTTCAGAAGTCGTGATTTAAGAGAGAACAAAATCAAACATGAAAGAGAACCATCCTTTGTAATGGAAACCTGCATAATAAACAGAGCCGAAGAGAGAAGGCTTCGAAGAAGAACCATCCTTCAAAATCAGATAACGGAGACCAAAATCAGTGTTACGATGACGGAGACCAAAATCAGTTATCCTTCAAAATCAGATAAAGAGCAAAATCAAGTAGCAGTGAAAGTAATATACCCATTTACAGAAAACTTTTTCTTTCTAAGCTTTTTACACAATATTATACCAAAGGAGAAATGTATAACACAAAACAAACCTCCTCGTTGAGAACAGAAGTGGGTGAATCAGCAGAGGCATCTTTCTCCGTTTCAACGTCGATGACCATTTCCGGAGCCCTAAGAATCCAAAAAAATCCAAAATCGAGATACATAAAATCAACAGAGAGACCAACAAACTAAGGATATAATCCAATGAACGACAAGCAAAATTTCGCAGCAGAGACGGAGCCAGAAAAAGATAACCCAAGAACAGTGAGCGATTTCGAGGGGCGTTAAGGACCCAGAAAATCGCCGGAGAGACTTACGGAGTGAATTTTGCGGAGTGTAGGCTAACAATCGTAGGTCACAGTCACGCTGGTGATTTCGAGTTTAGGTTGGAGGAGGATGCTGAAGAACGTTTCTCCGATCTGAAAGATTGCGAGTCTCTCTCTCATCTTCCTCCTCAGGTCAGGAGGACGGAGATCTCATCTCCACTCTCTCGAAACAGATTGCCTTAATTTTAGTTTGGGGAAAAATAAATTTTAGGTCACTGAGGAAGGGAAAGAAAAATGTTTTGAGTGTTTAAGGGTGAGGAAAATGTTACAAATTGTTACATTTAAAGTTGTGTGTTATAGTGTTACAAAATTTTATGTCACTAAATATGTAACATTTTTCTACAAATTATGTATGTTACTATTTGTCACTATATAGCTACACTTAGTAACTAATTAGCTACAATAATTATTAATTTAAATTTTGTCACTAATTTGTAACAATTTATAGATATTATTTGTTATTATTATTTTTTGTAGCAAAAAATGTAACTATATAATACATATTTACTAGTGATTGCTTAAAGCATATCTGTATCAAGCTACATGTTTGAAGATTATCATCTCATAAGCAACTAACAATGATTAAAAGAAAGTAACTTATGACACATTGCATGCACTGATGTTAATATATACTACAAATATAAATTTTGATTAATCTTATATTATTTATAAATAATTAGTGTATAAGATTTGTCTCCATTTACATTTTGGACAGAAATGCAACTTACGTCTTGATGAATTTTCGTTTGAGTATTGTTGTCCTTTGATATGTTTATAGTAATAATGGTTTAACTGACAATAAAGAAAGTACTTATGGCTTTGTAGAAAAGTTATTTGGTATGTCTATTTTTAAAACTTCAATGTGAGTTTTCTTTTATATGATATGTCTTTCAAATGACTCATAGACCTTGAGTTTAGTACTATTTGTTGGACCATATAGATCTTAGGATTTGGTGGACTATGAAAACATAAAAGTTTACTAAGTTCCATCTAATAGCCATTTTAGTTATGGAATGAAAAAACGCATAACAATATTTGCAATTTTCCCTCAAACTCACATTTCAGAAAATTTAGTACTATTTTAGGATTTATCATCCATCATGTGTCAATATATGCTGTGGTCAAACAGAAATTAAGAACAGTCTATTGGATTCATTCAAATGATCGGTCCAACTATCATGATTACGTAGTAATATAGACCAATGTGTATAGACATAAGTATTGAGAACGTAGGCTCTATTCACAACAACACCTTCTTGCACAAGGAGGTGATGATAATGAGGTCCACCACAATGAAAGGAATAAAATGATAAAATCAAATTAAAAGAGGAAAGGAGAAAGACATTTAGCCTTTCTAGGAGTCAATGCTTTGCGCTTTTTTTACTTTCCTCACCTTCACGTATGTTTTTTTCTCTACTTTGGTACTTTGTGAAAATTTCTATATGATTTGATTTCTCCCATACACTAATTTCCAAACTTGTTTTGCAATGAGTGAATGATGACAAAGGACGAAGAACTTTCTTCTTCCTTGGAAAACAAAATCCAAATATGAAAACATCAATTTCTTGCCACGGAGACATAACACAATCGACACGGTTTCGTTGAATCTTCCTCCCAGACCAGACGACTAAGTTGACTTGACTCTATATACAAGTCAATAACTCGAGTCTTTGTCTCTTTAATTTGAGCTTTTTAGTTTGTTTTCTCTATTTTCATTTGTTAGATTAAATTAGCTAAATGATTCACTTTTTGACATGAAATTAGATATATATGGCCATGCAGATTTTATTGTAGTTTTATATTTGTAACCAAACCCCGTGAAAATACTTTAAGGCTTTTTTGAATGTGCGGTCATTTTTTGTGTTTTTAATAACATATCTAACGTAAAAAAATTGTATAGGCATTTGGAGTTACAATAAACACACACAGAAAAAAAAAAAAGATGACAAAGTTAAAGAAAATGAGAAAGATCTTCTCATACATCTCATCGAGTGAACATTCAGTCTACTAGGAGATCTTCAACTTCCGAATAGTAGAAACAGCTTTTCATCTCTGTTTACAAGTATAACTATTCTCACTTGTACACTCGTGAATGCCTACATTCTACAGTCTATCTACAAGATGAAATAGAACACACAAAAAGCTGATAGAATTTATGGATATGACCTTTCATATTTTATGACCATCTTCAATATTAGAATGAGTTTTCTATATTTACATCAGCAAGACTTAATTTCATCAAATATGTAAAGGACAAGTGAAGAAAAGGTTACTACAACCACAAAAATAGGATTATTAAGGATCTAACATGCATGCACCAAAGCGTAATACATCAAAAGAAAAGATAGGATTAAAATGTATGAACATGATAACAACATAATCATTGTTTCCACTCACAAAATGTCGATCTTATAAATACGACACTAAATAAACAAACAAAATGGAAGTTCCCAAAACAGTTCTTGAAACCTACCTAATTAACAAGTTATAGGCCCAAATCTATATATATAAAGTTACCTTTCCTCACTCCTCATGCTGCCACATCAGCAATTCATTCTTTTTATTTCTAATCCTAAACACTAATCCACTATGTAAATTCCAATTTCATTCATAACACTTTAAAAGCCCATATTAAACCCAAATATTTTAAATAAATGAATATTTTAAAATAATAAAAATAATACTATTGATTTATTATAATAATAATATTATTATTCAAATTTTAACCAAAAATGATCATATTCCAAAATTTAGAATGAGTTAAAAAGTTTTAGAATATAAGTAAGATTTTAATACATGGTGGAGTAAAAAACAATTTATTTAATTGTATCTATAAAATTCTAAACATAAAAATAAAATTGAAGTGAAATATTAGTTTCTAAGAAACAATTTCACTTACAGAAAAATAAAAAATTAATTACTTAACTCAACTTAAAAGTTTTGATCTAAAACAAAGATATTGTAAGGGTCACAATTTTTTTTTGGGAAAAACTATGATAAAGAATCTTGAAAAATTCATCCATCTAAAAAAACATAAAATTAATAGTCACAAAATATAGAGAAAATGATATATAAGTCGTTATAAAAAAATGACATGTACAGTATATCTCAGAATGCATATTATCAACCGGAGCTAAAATTCTATAACATGATGAACAAAATATATATATATATATATATATAACATGCTTGAGATTTTATCAATTTATGATCAAATGCTTTTAACCAAAAACATTGCCAGAAAAAAAAAACTAAAGTACACCATATTTTTTTTAAAGACGAAACTGAGGTTGCATCACAAAATTAACATCTGAAAATAACATATGAAGGGTTTTAGACATATATGTAACTTGGATTAGTGAACGGATGTCGGGTTTAATCATTTCACCATTTACGCATTCTTGACTTGGTCGGAAATTCTATTATGACAGGTGATGCACTTGGATAACTCCGTTGTAGCGACATAACAGTAAAAATGTTCATGAAACTTTGTATATTTCCATTTAATGTGGAATATCGATAAATGATTTCTATAATTAGGTCAATGATCGACCTTCAGTGTCAGAAATTTTAAAATGATGTTTTCATTGGATATAAATATGGAATGTACTCTTCAAGGAGATTCTTTAAATCATTTTTTGTTACTACGTTATATATTATTGATTTACCAGAAAAACATTATTGTGACACTAGACAATATATATATATATATTATATATAGATTAGTAAAATAAGTATGACTTTTATTTGGATTTATCTTTTAAACTTCAAATAATTAATTATATTTATATTCAATGATTTTTATTCCTAAAAAATTGTAACTAAAATCCCTCGCAAATAAATATAACAAATAAACATTATCTATTACTTAGTAAAAAATATTTTAAATTAAAATCACGCGCGTGCGCGGGTTCAAATTCTAGTTATCTATATAAGCAAGCACTTTGCTTACTTGAATCAAACATCTTTAAATCTGACTACGTAGATTGTTAATTGTAATATGCAAGTAAACCTTGAGAGGCTGGAAAAGACATTTGCGAAACACAGGCCTATCTATAGTTGCAAGTCGGCGCCGAAACATTGGGAGAATAATAACACGACATAAGAAAAAGCCTTGGGCTTCTATTTAATTTAAAAGCCCATATTCAAAAAGCCCATATAAAAGAAGCATATTATACGGGACCGACCAAAGTTGAAGTACAAAGTTGGTGTTGGTGTTTGTGTTGGATTCTGATACGCAAACTGAAAAAAAAAAGAAAAAAAGGCAAACTCAGTGTCGCCGTACACGTGGCACACCCAGAACTATCATCTCCTTATAAAAACCTATTCTTCCGCCTCGCCTCAACAGAAACCAAACCATTAACCCTAATTTTTTTTTTGCCGAAACAAGTCTTTTTCGCCGAACTCCTGAAAACCCTAGATCTACAGATCTCCCCAATCCCACAGGTAATAATTCTTAACTTTTCTTCGATTCCACGATCTCTATTGTATTCTCCGTCGTCTGATTTTGTATTCTCGATTTGTTTTTTTAATAATTCAGGGAGATTTTTGATTTGAAGATGGTGTCTGATGCTAGCAAGAAGAAGGCAGCTCAGAAGAAAGCTGCCGCCGCCGCTAAAAGAGGTGGTAAAGCTGCCGCCGCATCTAAATCCGCCGCTACTTCATCCAACGGAGCTGCTGATAGCTTATCCAGTAGTGTCGAAGCTCTTCAAATCTCTGATCGTACCTGTACCGGTGTTCTCTGTTCTCATCCTCAATCTAGGGATATTCGAGTAAGCCCCTCTCTTAATCCAATTCTTGTGAATTCATTAGGAAGAACAGATCTGTTTTAAATTAATTGATTCTGTGATTGTAAACATTGAGATTTTGGTTTTGATGGAATCTGTTTATAATATTATGTTTGCAGATTGAGTCGTTGTCTGTGACGTTTCATGGTCATGACCTTATTATTGATTCGATGTTGGAGCTTAACTATGGGAGGCGTTATGGTCTTCTTGGGTTGAATGGTTGTGGGAAGTCTACTCTTTTAACTGCGATTGGACGCAGAGAGATTCCTATTCCTGACCATATGGATATCTATCATCTTTCTCATGAGATTGAAGCTACTGACATGTCTTCCCTTGAGGCTGTTGTTAGCTGTGATGAGGAGAGGTTGAGGTTGGAGAAGGAAGTTGAACTTCTTGTTGAGCAGGTTTGTATAATATTAATCAACAGTAGACTAGAGATGGTTTATTGAACTTGTTGGATTCTAATTATGGTTGTTTTATGATTGTCAGGATGATGGAGGCGGTGAGCGTCTTGATTCTATCTATGAGAGGTTAGAAGCTATGGATGCTGCAACTGCGGAGAAGCGTGCTGCTGAGATTTTGTTTGGTCTTGGTTTCGACAAGGAGATGCAAGCTAAGAAGACTAAAGATTTTTCTGGTGGTTGGAGGATGAGAATTGCATTAGCAAGAGCTCTCTTCATTATGCCTACTATCCTTTTGCTTGATGAGCCTACAAATCATTTAGGTTGGTGATCTTTCTTATTTTCGTACTTGTTTCTGATTGTTTTCCTTAGTATTATTGTGTGTTCTAATGCTGGCTCTAATGTTGTCTCCTGTAACAGATTTGGAAGCTTGTGTGTGGTTAGAAGAGAGTTTGAAGAATTTTGACCGCATCCTTGTTGTGGTATCTCACTCACAGGATTTCTTGAATGGAGTCTGTACTAACATCATCCACATGCAAAGCAAGCAGCTCAAGTACTACACTGGTAACTTTGATCAGTATTGCCAGACTCGTTCTGAACTAGAAGAGAACCAGATGAAGCAATACAGATGGGAACAGGAGCAGATTTCTCACATGAAGGAGTACATTGCTCGGTTTGGTCACGGTTCAGCTAAGCTTGCTCGTCAAGCACAGAGTAAGGAGAAAACTTTGGCTAAGATGGAGAGAGGTGGGCTCACTGAGAAGGTCGCCAGAGACAGCGTTCTCGTTTTCCGTTTTGCTGATGTTGGGAAGCTTCCACCTCCAGTGCTCCAGTTTGTGGAGGTCTCTTTTGGCTACACACCTGACTACCTCATATACAAAAACATTGACTTTGGTGTCGACTTGGACTCGAGGGTTGCCCTCGTGGGACCTAACGGAGCTGGAAAGAGTACGCTGTTGAAGCTCATGACTGGTGAGTTGCACCCAACTGAAGGAATGGTGCGACGTCACAACCACTTGAAGATTGCTCAGTACCATCAGCATCTGGCTGAGAAGCTAGACCTGGAATTGCCTGCACTTCTCTACATGATGAGGGAGTTCCCTGGTACCGAAGAGGAGAAGATGAGAGCTGCTATTGGTAGATTTGGTCTAACTGGTAAGGCCCAAGTCATGCCAATGAAGAATCTGTCTGATGGACAAAGGAGCAGAGTGATCTTTGCGTGGTTGGCTTACAAGCAGCCTAACATGCTTCTGTTGGACGAGCCAACTAACCATTTGGATATTGAGACAATCGACTCTCTCGCTGAGGCATTGAACGAGTGGGATGGTGGTTTGGTTCTGGTGAGTCACGACTTCAGGCTGATCAACCAAGTGGCTCATGAGATATGGGTTTGTGAGAAACAGTGCATTACTAAATGGAACGGTGACATTATGGACTTCAAGAGGCACCTCAAGGCTAAAGCCGGACTTGAAGATTGAAGATAGAGACTCAACAACTCCTCTCCTCCTCTTGGGAAGAAGACTCGATTGGGTCAATCATGCCGAGAGAGAGAGAGAGAGAGGAATGATTTGGTTTTTGATGGTTTTGGAAATGGTTTTTTTAACGAGAGTTCTGAAGCCACACACACTTGAGAGAAACCATACTTCAGTAATCTCTGCATTTCTTACGCATTAAGAGGTCAGAGATTCTTTCTATAATATTAGTATTATCATTATCGATATGCACCTTTTTTTTTTTTTTCTTTTATGTTATTGTTGTTGAACGTTTTTTTGAAAAGGCCAAACAGAGAGACAGTAATATTTTTGGTGGTACTGTAGGATTTTTTATTTTCTTAAAAGACTGAGATGTTGACGATTATGGTATTATATTTTATATGTTAAATTGAGAATCATCTCCAAATTATATTCGCATATTCGTTGAAAAAGTTTCCCCGGATATTCTATCTTTTATGTTGATTCTGGTGAGGAAACAATTAGAGTAAAAAATTTAACTTGGCCGCTTTTACAGGTTTACACTCAAACCTTCTGAATTCTAGATTTTAAAATGTTTCTGTAGTTTATTAGTTTCTCATACTCTGGTTAGATTCTTTCGATGGGTTCTGTTTCTGTGATGTGAAGATTACTCATTCAATTGCTTCTTTCGTGGTCTTTGTTCATAAAGTTTTCTTCATGTGGACTCTTAGCATTTCTAGCATCTTCCACAGAGAGACC
This sequence comes from Camelina hispida, assembly GCA_023657505.1. Lineage (NCBI taxonomy): Eukaryota > Viridiplantae > Streptophyta > Magnoliopsida > Brassicales > Brassicaceae > Camelina > Camelina hispida. Next base: position 30,600,003 of record CP094636.1, on the reverse strand, counting down.
TTTTTTTTTTTCTTTCTTGTCGCTTGACATATAAATTTGATTAAAGATAAGCTTATAGTTGCGGGAAGAAAGAGTTGCTGAACATTTTGCCTTTCATTGACACGACATTACAATAATTTATACTCAAGTGTACCAAGCTCATCGAACCTAACCTACCAAAGAAAAGATCTTACTCGGTACATACATATCTCATATATTACATGAATCTACTAAAACGGACTAGATGAGCGTAACGTTTTAAGGGAAATCTCTTGTGTTAGTCTTCAAACATGAGTTGGAGTTCCAGTCTCCGGAGTTGGAATGTCAGACAAGGCTACTTTCCGGCCTCTCTCTGACCGACTATTTTCAGCAAATTTGATGCTTCCTTCGTGCAATCCTTGTTGTTTCTCGTTCTCTGTCCACTCTGAGCTGTAATAATGTTCTTCCTTCGATCTTTCTCCATCGCTCGACGGTCTTAAAAACATGCTTCCCCATTGCGGAAAATGTATAAACGCACCGGGAGTGTGAACAAAACTGCCATAGCACCCATCAACGAGAGTCCTTCCGCTGTACTAAACCTTGAAGATGAGAAGAAAAGCAGTTGAGTCAAACCAGACCCAAAGTTTCCTCCCGCACCGGTTAGTCCCGATATGAGTCCTAGAGAGCGGCGTGAGACAAAAGGTGCAACCCCAAATAGAGCCCCACAAGCTGCTTGTGTACCGATTGAGAAGAGCATCATTGCTAAGATTGCTATGGGAAGTGAACTAGCTCGACCTAGCCAAATACAGAAAAGAGCTCCTATGGTTTGAAAGATCCATAAGATCCACAACCGGCCTCTCATGCCAAATATCCGAGCTGCCACATCGGAGGCGTAGCCACCAAAGGGACGGGCAATAAAGTTAGCCATTCCAAAGCTGGCTGCTACAATACCAGCTGTTTGCAGCTTAAGGTTAAACCTGACATATGTAGAGAACAAGTAAACAATGGTTAGTACCTTGTGCTAGAAGTAAGTAATATCATCAATTCAATTTGGGTTTAACGAAGAAGAAATCGAACCTGTCGTAGAAATATCCGGAGATAACGTTGTTGATCGTTAGTTCAATTCCCATGGAAAATCCATAAAGAACAAATAAAATCCATGTTCTGTAGTTCCTTACAGCAAACCAGAAAACCTATAAAAAGATAGAAATTTATTAAGTAAAAAACAAAATAATATCATGTATAATTACATATTGTTGTTACTAGGAGATGAGGCGAAGTATATATAGAAAATTACCTTGGAGAATTTGTCTTTAGAGACTTGACCTCTCTTCTGAAGGGTACTTAAGTTACCGTCAGGTAGATCTTGGCCGAGTGTGAGGACGAGAATGCCCATAATAATTTGAAGTAATCCGGGAACGAAGAAAGCTATGCGCCACGCCATGAACGGAGTAGCTCCGGCAAGTTTGATGACTTGGAAGACCATTGGCATAAGGAGTTGAGTCACTCCACCACCCATATCTCCCCACCCGCCTGCGCAACCGTTCACTAGTCCTATGATCTTACCGTTGAACATGACGCTGGTCCAGTACTGGCACGATACGAACGTGGCGAGGCAGAATCCGATCATGAACCGGACACCTAAGTATCCGCTGGGGCCACCAACAAACGACATTGAGAAGACGGTTGGGGCCGTTAGCATGAGGGAGAAGGCAGTCCCGTACCGCGCACCAAGGAGATCGCAAACCGCTCCCATGGCTAACCTTGAGAAAATGGCACCAGAGACGGATGCAACTCCGGCGTTCCCAATGTCAGTTTTGGTGAGGTCGAGGTTGTCGCGAATGATGGGGACTAATGGTGCAGCGGCGAAGGTTGAGATGAAGCAAGTGAAGAATGAGAGCCATCCTAAGTGAAAAGCTCTCATGTGAGGTTTTGCAAATGAGAGTGGGTTGAACACTTTTGCTCGATGTTCGGAATCAACCGGAAGGGCGAATTTAGCCGTTGGATCGTCTGATTGGACGGTTTGAGATGAAGGATCGACAGAGAAAGAGAAGACTTGTTCTCTTCCTGTAACTCCATGCAAGGAGGTTCCAATGGACCCTTCGTCGTCATTAGAATGGTTGGGCGCCATTTTAAGGTGAGAGTGAGATAAGAGAGAATGCTTAGTGCTCTTTGTTGTGGTTTGGTGTAAGTTGGAGAACTGAGATATGCAAACTATATATAGAGCCAGAGGGGATACCAATATCGTATGGTGGCCTGTACGTAGGGTTAGGTGGATCCAATAATGAAATTTAAATAATATAAGAAAAAATTAAATAAGGACTCTAGCAATTTGTGCAAATTCTATTTTTATCAAATGAAAACAGTATTTAGTATTAGATATGACTATTTTGATTACTAATGGCTGAAAAATATTATTAAAGTTAGAGAACTAAACATATTAAAGTACGTTTCATACGTATACCACATTTGTATTATGAGTTTTGTCTGACAGATAAGCGACGCAATAAGTTAAACTGAAACGTTGATCTATGAATCGATTTCTTGGGTTCTTGATTGAAAGGTTTTGATCTTTAAAATATTGAGGCTTTAGGAACCGTGAGGTTTTATCAAGTGTTAGTAACTTAGTATTATCTTATAAAAAGTCCAAGCAACATTCGCAAGGTATCAAGGCAAAAAGTGTAAGATATTAAGGTATTTATCAACTTCTGTTTCACAAATTTTTCTATTTAGTAACAATTCTTATAACCTATCATTATAAACTTAAGTAAAATGCAGAAGACAACGTTTCCTATTGCATTAAAAATTTTCTAGATAGATAATTAAAAAGAAATTTACAAAAATACATGTAAAATCTGTTTGGCATATTGGCAGCCTGGCATATTGTGCAATTTCTCTAAAATGGCGAACGTTGACAGTTGGCATTGGCGATGGCTTAAAGAGCCTAGGACTAGGAGGCCGTACGTATCAATGAAGGCAAAAAGTGTCAAAACGTCTTTAACTATTTTTAAATTCTATATCTCTTGAACATTCCATGTGGTCGACTCACCAAATGTATTAAGTAATTAACTTAAAATAACTTCCTACAAAAATGCTCTAACGTTTTTGAAATTTATGTGTATGCATATTTTATATTGTATAGTTTATAGATTATATTATATACTTTCCGCCTATGATATTCGCATATCCTCACTATGAAACGAAATGATAAGTTGACAGATTAAATCAAAGCAATAGCTCTCTTTAACAAAATATATATCTAATTGAGAGCATTTGTAAGTTAATCCTTTCGGTCTGATGGTTATGTAGTACTGTATTATGTCTTACTTATCTAGTTCGAGTCCTATTGTGGGATGTTATAAGTTTTTCTACAGTTTTTTCCCCTAGGACTCATTTCCTTTTCTTGTTCTTTCTTCTAGTCACTTTTTGTTTTATTCCTTTTATTTGGCAAAACATCTTTTAATACTTGATTTATTTGTTGATTATAAAAAGAAAAAAGGGAAAAAATCTTACAAAAAACAATAAATTTGATGTATATACATTTGGAAGATTTAATATTTGTACGTAGTAGAATATTTTGCAATTATTAAAATATTTTTAATATAACTTATTTTGGTTAATACATTTAAAATTATAAGGCCACATAATTTAAAAATGCTTTAGGCCACAACAAATATAGGACCGGCCCTGTAAGTTGACTTTCTTAAATCTTCCTTACTTTTGAATCATCTCAATATAGAAGCTCTAAACATAAAGTTCTTCAATGTATATATATGATTTCTAAGATTTCGTTAAATTTATTGAATGCTTCGAAGCACTATTGCATCGATAGTAAAGTAGAGATATCCTGTATTTTCCACGGTTCATCAACAAAAATTCGGTACATCAATAGTCCTATAGTTTGTCTTATTGTTATACACTTGTCACATTTTGTTTTGGCAAGTATAGTTGTAAACACTAAACAGAACTTAAAGTCTTATAGTTTTTAGAATTAACCATATTATTAACAAGGTGATCGAAATTTTATATATATATATAGAGTTTTTTGTTTAGTTATATACATTGTTTTCACATGTAGGGAAGGCAAAAAAGTCCAATGTTTATAGGTTAAGAATATTCAAATATTGTGGGAAGGTCAAACAAAAAAAAATGTCTCAAAAACAATCTCTCATTACATGAGAGCCATGAGTAAATGTGGCTCATTGACTTCTTACGTTTATTTAAGTTATTATGGCTCAACTTGGTAGACTTAAGTTTCATGCATTTGTAAAAAAAACTTAAATAGACAATTTAGTGAATTTCTTAACTAAGTTAACTTGGTAAGCCTTTCGTTGCAAATATATAGAATATATATTGGTCTAATTAAGAAAAGACTATTAAAATTCTTCCTTTTACCGTTCGGTCGAGGTTTTTATATAGAAGAAGAAAAAAAAAATGAATTAGACAAATTGAAAGATTCAAATAAGTTTTAAGATTCGGATTTTTTCACTTGATTTGGATATGCGTAGATACGGGCTTTTGGAGTGAACATCAATAGTATAGTATAGACTCCAAGTGGCTTAATTCAAAAGTAAACGGTGTGAATAGATTAGAGTCAAAAGTTGTGGGTTAAAAAGAGTTTTACTTTCATTCAGCGTGAATAAATTGGGGGCTCCTTTTTGTAAAACTTTCAGAAAGTTTTAGTTAATACTACTATAAATAAATAGTCGCTCCAATGACGGCATTTTTCACGTAACCATGAACATGGGATTGTTCACCAAAAAAGTGGTTGATGCTTATCGTGCTCATACAAATTTTTTGATAGGTGCTAATTATTGACTTGCTTAAATAGTTAAATACATTAATGATAACTTAATTGACTTATCTGTTAAATTACTACTACACAGATCACAGCATTAGGTTATGTCCTTATGATGCGGAAGATGTACGGTCTCCTCTCTGACTGTAATCCTTTTCATTCAAACCACTGAATATGATACACGTCAGTTACATATCTTGTTCTCGTATGTATATATATATATATAGTAGTTAAATGATTGTTTAGTAATCAGAAAGGTTTTGGGTAGAACTGAACTAAACCGGCTTGTTATTTTCGTTATGCTTTGGTAACACAATAACACTATGATGAGCAGAATCTAACAAAATATGGTTTACAACAAATAAATATTAAATTTCTTAGCCTTCGTTTGCGGTATATGCGGAGACATAATCGCCAGGGATATAGAATTAGAAAATAAGAATATTTGTAAAGGCATCTCCAATGGTCTTCTATTTCTACCTCTAAACTCTATTATATAGTAATTTTTGCTCCAATGCATTTTTATTTTCATTTCTATAATAGAAATTGCTATTTTTTTTATCTATTTTTCGGGAAACTCTATTTTCTCCTCTATAAATAGAGGTAAACTATTTTATTTGCAAAGTAGTCTTTTTAATCTTTAACTTATTTTATTTATGACCAAAATAAATAAAAAAGTATTTTTAAGAACTAATAATATAAATTTAAGTATAAATATTTATTCTAAAATATTGAGACTACCATTTTCATACATTCTATAATACTCTTTAAAAATCTAGTATATTTTATAATTTTTGTTTGATGTGAAACTTTTTATAATAATAAATGCTTAATTTAAATAAAAATAATAATTTTATAAAAGTGTTACAAAATTTAAAGTAAAATAGATTAGTTTACAATTTTTATAAATAAAATATGTTAATTGTAAAATAAAATAGTATCTATTTGAAATAATTTTTTTTACAGGAAAAAATAAAGAAAACCATTGGAGCAAAACTCATCTCATATCATATCATATATTCATATGAAAGGTAATTGGGCCTTGGATACGCTATTTTTTCCTCGAGGATCTCTAAACGAATATTAACACATATGAATATCTCTATTATATTATTTAAGCAACCCTATAAACAAATAACCTTACTACATGTAAGATATTACACAAAATGCCACTGTATTTTAATACAAAATATAATAACATAATTTTAATATTAAGTTGTTTTAATCAGAAAATAATTACCTAAAAAATAGCAACTATTAATTTATTAGATTACAAGAAATCATTAATAAAAACATTTCGAATTATTTAATAAAAAATTTCGAATTATCTAATAAAATAATAAAAAATAATTTCGAAATTATATAATAATATAATTAAACATATTCTATTTATTATTTCAGAAATCTTAGTAAATAATAACAAACTATTTAGAAAATTTATAAAACTTAAATTTATTTATAAAACTAAGATTAAATACTTACATATCTAAATCATTTAATATTAACAAATATATATTAAAATTAAGATATAACATTGTTTCTATTATTAATATATATATACTTATTTAAGCTATGTTGTTAAAAATTTAACCATTATGATGTGACATATTACGAAAATGCTATTATATTTTAATTATTCTAATAAACAAAAGAAAAGTTTAGATTTGTTTACAAAATAATAAAACTCTATTTATTGTTTCATGAATCTTAGGAAATAATAACAAACTATTTAATTGGCTAAAAATTAATTGCTTATACACAATATTCATTATATAAATAATACCAAGTGTATAATGTTGGTAATATACATAACCTAATTGTAATTTTCACCTATAAAAAAACATATAACATGTTATACCAATAACTTCAATTTGTAAATTTGGTATATTAAGATCTCTAAACATGATCACATTAATTTGTAATACCAAATCACGTCAATACATGTTTGTTGGATTTTTAGCTTTACTGAATGTGTAATTAACAAATTTGATATTGCACCAAACCAAAATAGTAGTAACAACTACGGGTCGAAACAGTATGACCTTAAGCAAAATAAAATATATGATTTTATAAAATATATAGAATTAATCATTTTTACTATTATTTTGTAACAAACAAATTTAAATTTACATAAATATTTCCTCACGCTTGTAATATTATTCTACAAAATATTAACATGTATTTATGAGTCAGTAATAAAGGGTAATGAGGGTATATCAAAAATTAAATTAATATATATCGATCATTATTCACGAATAATATAATTATTATACATTTCACTCGACCCTAAAGCCGCGGGTACCTTTTTTCGAGACGGATAAAAACCGAAAAACGGGTCGAATACGGGTATCGGTAGTAGTTTTCAGACCTACCTATTAGTAGTTTAATATGAGTCAAAACTGACAATTTAGTACTATATTATATAATATGTAAATGAATAATACAACGTAAATATATTATTAACAAATAACAAAAAAAAGAGTTTTCCCGCGCTACCAGCACGGATCATTATCTAGTTATGTTATTCATAATCAAATCTAGTACATGTGACTTGCTATAGGGGACATGTTTTTATGGCTTCCTAAATGCCTAGTGTAAACTAATTGGGCCTCGGATACGCTAAGCCAACACTTAGGGGCTTCTCCGATATATCCGTTTAAATATTACCTTTTAAACTCTTTCCCAAATTTTTTTATTAATACGGTTTTGGATCCACGCGTAAATTTATTTGATATCTATATATAAATTTTTGAAGATATTTAGCAAATAAATCCTAGAGTTAATATTTATTTACAAGAAATACTATTATCATTAAATTTTGAATTGAAATTTAAAACCAATATTTTAGGCTAAACAAAAATTCCTAAAATATCTCCTTAATCAATCAATGACTAATTATAATATCTAACTAAATTAATTACAATATCTCCAGTTAATTCTTTACTATCTTTATAACAAAACACAATTAAAAGATTTTATTTGAAATATAAAAGAATATTTTTTAATTAAAATTATGATTTTCCTATCGTCTTTGTTTGATTTATTTAGTTTACTTGCTTTAAATCATCATAAAATACATAAAATTAATGTAAATATATTTTTTTGCATTTTTCGTTATTTGAATTTTGAAAAACATGCATGTCTTACTTAAGCAAGGAAGAAAAATTATGTTTGGGTATGTAGCTGGATGAGTTTGTGTATTAATAAAAATTGAAAATTATATCATTAATTTTTAGTAAATCATAATTTTATTATTTTGTTAACACCATCGACTTAGAATATTAGGCATATCTAATTGAGTTTATTAAATTACAATTATGTAAAATAAACAAGCAGTATACTATATTATATCACAGGTTATATTCTGAATTTAACAATTTAAACTGATAAACCTAAATTTTTAAACCGGTAAACCTAAATAATATATAAATATAAGGGATATACATTTAAAATTTACAAAAATTAGTCATATATATATATATATTTAATCTACTAAAAATTTATATTATATTTTATTTTTAAAAATATAATCCTGTGGTGTACCGCAGATTAAAATCTAGTATTTTTATAAAAATTATATATGATTGATGACAGTAATGATATATTATCTTATAGAAAACTTTATATTACTATTAAGAAAAAAAATAAATTTTAGATACATAATTTTAAAAATATAAAAATCAGTTGTGTTTTAAAATCAAATCTGATAAAAAACTCGAAGTCCAGGCGAGTCGGATCAAACTGGTGACCTCACATATCCTAAACCATTTCTTTTACCACCAGAAAAATAAAACAATTTTATAATCATGAATTTATCTCATTTTTCATATTTAATTGATCGCTATCACCTATGTTTTCGTGTTTTTATTTAATGTTTTCTTATTATTCATATTTTTTTTCTTGTTATTTTCATTGTCAAGTTTTATGGTAATTGTCGTCGTTACTTTTACAATCCGGTTCTTCGTTATATTCTTCTTCTTGTTCTTCCTCGTTAACTTCTTCACATTTTTCATTGAAACCCCATTTTTTAGACTACCACACAACTTGTTAACCCATCAAATTCCAAGACCAAAATCATTTCTTTTCTCATAAAAATTGTGCAATTCAAGAAGACCAGCATAGTCAACACATGCACCCAATTATTGATAATTTCATCAATATACTTATTCGGTTTTAGATCCACATGTATTGAAACTTTTCAAACCAAAATATTTACTTGCAGAGAAAGTAATATGAACACATGAAGAACCAATATTTGTGTTTTTCGTCGATCCTTCTTCTTTAAACTCAAATAACATAAAATCAAGATCTTACGCGTCAATCCTTCTTTCTTAGAATTAAAAAAGAAATATTGCAAAAGTATCAAATCATCTGTAAAGTCATACAGAAAAACATGTTTTACAGCTCATAAGAGATATAAAGCACAAATAGAGATAAGTAAGATATTTTCAAGATATTAAAAAATTTGATATATAGTATTTAGTAAGTCTTAAACTTTTAAATGTTTAATAGAGATTAAATATTTATAATATTTCAAACTTTAGATGTAGTTTAAAACATTTGTAACATTTTTTTTAGAGTTAAATATTAATGACACTTTAACTTTTTATAGAGTTTAAATAGTTATAATATCTTAATATTTTTATGGAGGTATTTATAATATTTCTAAACATTCTATAATAAATACTTAAACCTTTAAAAATTTTAATTTGCTAAAATAAATCAAATAATTTTTTTAATTTGGAAACCTGATAAATAAGCATAAATCAAGCAAACCTGGTAAACTTATAGTTAGAAACATATTAGGTTTATTTATAATGGTTCTCAGCCAGTCTAAAATTTTCTAACCGATGTGGGACATTGTACGTATTTCTTTTATTTCTATAGATTTTACTTTTTTTTTTTTCTTTCTAAAAAATCATAATAATATAGATTACTACTATATTTCTAAAAATGTTATTAGTGAAATATCTAATTCTTATTGGTCTTTTTAAATCTTATATGAACACTTTCAGGATTTTATAGCTTCAAATTCTTATTAGTATAGATATAATATCTTAAAATATCTATGGAGGTTAAGTAATTGTAATATTATAAAACATTCTATGAAGTTTAAATATTTGAACCTATAATAAGTTTCAATATTTATATCTTATTTTAAACTTTTAAAATTTATAAATTATAATTTTTTAAAAACCTTTTAAATGTTAATTTTTTTAAAATTTAAAAATTATAATATTATGAAACCTTTTAAAAGCTAAGACTTTAGAAGTTTCAATATTTATAATAATTTAAAAATTTAATAGTTTAAAATATTGTAAATATTCAAAATTTTATAATATTTAAACTTTCAAAAATTTTAAATATTATATTTGGTTTTTTTGAAACTTTTTAAAGTTTTTGTTTGATAAAATAAAAAACTGGATCAAACCGAATAAAACTTTTAAACTTGGACACCTGATAAATCAAGCTTTCTTGCTCATTCATTGTTGGAAGCATATTAATATTATTTATACTGGTTCTGAACTCGATGTGGGATATTGTGCATAGTTTTTTTATTCCCATAAATTTAAAATTTTCCTTTTTCTAAACAATTCTGAAATTTAAAAAATATTAATGAATGACATGTCAAATCATGATAGATTGTTTAAATAATTCTTGATATAGAAAATTATGGAAATTTAAAATAATGTTAATGAATGACATGTCGAATCCCTCTTACAAAACCTCCCACAAAACAAGCATTAAAGTTAATAGGAGCAAAAAGTCAGAAGAGAAATTTAGCTAATGGCTCCCCAAAGAAACTTTCTTACCAGCGGGGATCCACCTCGAAAAATGCAGTTACAGGGGGATCAAAGCACCCAAAGCTCTCAAAGACCCTCAAAATCTAAGGGATATCAGAAAAAAGACTCAAACCCAAGGGACAAACCAAAAGGAGTCTTAATACCAGCTATGGTGAAGAAGAAGGTGGATTTTCACAATCCACCAAATCCTCTTCCTTAAAGCTTCTGAGATACATTCTACTATCTCACCTGATGTTTTATTCCTCATGGAAACCAAAAACCCAGACGAATTTGTGGAGAAAGCTTTGCACTGGATGAATTATCCTTCACATCATACTGTTCCACCGCATAGTCCAGGAGGAGGAGGACTAGCCCTTTATTGGAAGAGTGACGTTGAACTAACGATCCTAACCTCCTGCACAAACTTCATCGATACACAAATACTAACATCAGGGAAGAGGTTTTTTGCTACTTTCCTCTATGGAGAACCAGTAAGAGCAAAGAGAAAAGCATTTTGGGATCAACTTACGCTTTTGGGAACCACGCGGGAGGATCCCTGGTTCTTGACGGGGGATTTCAATGACATTATCGATGCATCTGAAAAGCAAGGAGGTCCTGTGAGGAGAGATTGCACCTACACCGACATCCGCTCTTTCATGTCAGAATGTGATCTTTATGATTTACGTCACTCGGGGAATTTTCTATCTTGGAGAGGAATGAAACATGATCATCTAGTCCACTGCAGACTAGATAGGGCGATGTCAAATAGTGCTTGGGCAGAGCTATTTCCCTTTAGTCATAGCTCTTACCTACGCTTTGAGGGTTCTGATCATCGACCATTGCTTACCTGCCTCGATCTCACCAAGAAAAAGAAAAAGGGTATATTCATATATGACAGATGGCTAAAAGGTAATGCGGTGATAGATGCTTTGATCCATGCGGCCTGGAGTTATGACTGCTCTGAAATTGTTGAAGAAAAGATAATACGATGCCGCAGAGAGATTATTACCTGGTCCAAACGGAAGCACCAAAATAGCCAACAGCTCATTGAGGAGTATAGACAAAAACTGGATGAACTGATGTCTGATCCGACTGCAGATTTATCATCTCCAATATCAACCTTGCCCTCCTTAAAGCCTATAAAGACGAGGAAGAATTTTGGAAACAAAGGAGCAGAAACTTATGGTTAGCCCTTGGTGACCAAAACTCTAGCTATTTTCACGCAATAATTAGGGGGAGAACAACAATGAACAAGTTTTCGGTAATCGAAGATGAGGAGGGGATACCTCACTATGAAGAGGAGAAGATCTTGTTTGTGATCACTGAGTATTTCAGAACTCTTTGAATCACAAAATGGGGATCATTCCTCTCTAGCTCACAAGGCGATCCATCCCTGTATCTCTCCAGAAACAAATGAAAGGTTAATTCAACCACCATCACCCGAAGAAGTAAAAAAAGCTTGCTTTGCGATTCATGCAGATAAAGCACCTGGGCCTGATGGCTTCTCAGCGAGCTTTTTCCAATCCCACTGGAACACAATTGGCCCTCAAGTTGTGTCTGAGGTACAAGCGTTCTTCCTCTCAAGTGCCCCTATCACAAACATAAACCATACGCACATAAGACTGATTCCGAAAGTCCAAAGCCCAAAAGTAATGGTGGATTACCGACCTATAGCCCTCTGCTCAGTCTTCTATAAGATAATATCCAAGCTCATCTAAAGGAGACTACAACCAGTACTGCATGAAATAATCTCAGAAAATCAGTCAGCTTTTGTACCGCAATGGGCTATCTCGGATAATGTACTCATTACACATGAAAGTCTTCACTACCTTAAGACATCCAGAGCAAAAGAACGCTGCTTTATGGCGGTAAAAACAGACATGAGCAAAGCCTATGACAGGCTGGAATGGGATTTTATCCTATCAGTGATGGAAAGAATGGGTTTCCACCTGAAATGGATCCAATGGATTTATCAGTGCGTATCTACAATTTCCTACTCCTTTCTTATCAATGGATCATCAAAAGGTCACCTTACCCCCTCAAGAGAACTTCGATAAGGGGACCCGCTGTCCCCTTATATGTTTATCCTGTGTAGCAAAGCTCTATCTGGTCTATGTCGCAAAGCTCAACAAGATGGAACCTTACCGGGTATTCGAGTAGCCTTAGGGAGTCCTCGAGTTAACCACCTTCTCTTCGATGACGACACAATGTTCTTTTGCAGATCAGACCAAACAAGCTGTAAGACTTTATTGAACATCATTCGCAAATATGAACAAGCCTCGGGACAATTGATAAACAAAACCAAATCAGCAATTACCTTCTCCTCGAAAACACCTGAAGAGGTAAAGGTGACAGCTCAACAAATCCTAGGGATTCAAAGGGTGGGAGGTTTAGGAAAATATCTTGGTCTCCCTGAGTTTTTTGGCAAGAAAAAGAGAGACATGTTTAATCTGATAACAGATCGCATCAGACAAAGATCTAGGAGTTGGGCTGCGAGACCTCTATCGACGGCTGGAAAGGCTACCATGCTAAGATCAGTACTTTCCGCAATGCCTAAGTACACCATGTCTTGTTTCAAGATCCCAGGATCCCTCTCAAAGAGGATTCAATCCATGCTCACGCGGTTTTGGTGGGATTCCTCGGAAGAAAACAAGAAGATTAGCTGGGTGGCTTGGTCTAAACTGACAAAAGTAAAAAAGGAGGGAGGTCTGGGATTCAGAGACATACCAAATTTTAATGATGCCCTCCTCGCAAAGATCAGCTGGCAAATTTTAACTCGACCAAACAGCCTTTTAGCAAGAGTACTTCTGGGAAAGTATTGCAACTCTACCTCTTTTTTAGAATGCAATGTCCCCAACTCAGCCTCCCATGGGTGGAAAGGTATATGCATTGGTCGGAACCTCTTGAAACCCAACCTAGGCAAGTTAATTGGATCGGGACAGGAAACTATATTGTGGTACAAACCATGGATTTCTCTCTCGCAGAGAATCACTCCCATGGGACCACCTTCAGAGCTGTCTGCTAACCTTCGGGTAAGTAGTCTCATCTATCCAACCACAAAAGCATGGGATCATGAGAAAGTAAAAGCTTTACTTCCGGCTTATGAAAAAGAGATTCTAGCTCCAGAGATTGCCACCTTGGCTTCTTACCAGCTCAGGAATCTACACAGCCAAGTCCGGCTATTTGGCTGCTACCCAAAAGGGAAATGATCCGCCACCCATCGACCCAAGTCCCACCCCTTTCGACTGGTATAAGGAAATCTGGAACATCAGTTGCCTCCCAAAGCTAAAGTTTTTCCTTTGGAAAGCTATGCACAATGCCCTCCCAGTTGGAGAAAACTTGAAGATCCGAGGAGTGAACCCCTCTGCGTCGTGCCCCCACTGTCTGCAAGAGGAAACAATCCTCCATCTTTTCTTCCACTGTCCGTTTGCTGCTCAGGTCTGGAAAAAATCACCATTCAGGACTTCTTTTGACCCCCACCGTATCACCAACCTACACAAGGGACTAGAAATCGTTAATCAGTGCATAAACCTTCCACCAGTAGGCATTGGAAAGGAACCTTTGGCTCCTTGGATACTTTGGAACATCTGGATTTCACGCAACAAAAAGATCTTTGAACAGAAACAAAACTTACCGCAGGAAATCGTGACACAGGCCATTTTAAATGCTCGCGAATGGATTTCTGCCCAGCCAGCGAAACCCCAGCCTCCGGAACCCAGACGAGAAGAACAAAGATCAGATCTCCATGTGGATACTATCTCTTGTTTCACCGATGCGGCATGGAGATCAGATTCTCAAGACGCGGGCTTTGGATGGATATTCAGCGATTACTCTTGCTCTTTCGAGATTACGAACCAGAAAGCCGCAACAAATGTAGCCTCTCTAATCCTCGCTGAAGCGATCACGGTATTCCTGGCACTTCAACACGCCCTAGATCTGGACTTCAACAAACTCTTTCTGGCTTCCGATTCACAGATGCTGATCAAAGCCATCAATTCAGAGACTCCATCGAAGGAGCTCTACGGGATTCTCTACGATATCCTCGATCTATCGCTTTCCTTTTCTGAGATTTCCTTTCTGTATGTGAGTCGTGAACTCAATCGTCGGGCTGATGAACTGGCTAAATCAGCTATTCACCCGGTTTGTAACCCAACTCTTTTGGTTCCGGTTTAATTAAAATACCCCTCTTAAGGGTTTGACAAAAAAAAGAAAAAAAAAAGGAATTTGCCTAAACCGGATCTGGTTTTGAAACTGTGACGCACGCGTGTCCCCCGTTAGAGAGAAATTAAATCAACGCAGTAACATCTTTTGAAAATTTAAGAAATCACGAATGTTATATTTTATTCAATATAATATATACAACGAAAAAAATAAATAAAAATTGATATTTTAAAACATGACTGCTTTAGTATAGGATTTGTTTTTTTTTATGGATTTTACCATATTCATATAGTTTATGAATTTAAAATTTGTATCATGTACCAAATACATGTTGAAATCAGAGCATAAAACTAAATAAATTAAATGTAAAGATTATAAAATATATAGAGAAAATCAAATTAAACTTCTATTATTATTTTATAACTAGTAAATAACAGTTGGAAAAAGAAAAAAAACTAATAAATAACAGTAAAATTTATGTAAACATTTCCTGTTCTATACCGCAGAAGTAACTATCTAGTTAATCTTATTTCATAATGCCTATCCGTTAACTAATATCTTTAAAATAGTTGTATCAATAGTTTGCATCATATTTTCTTAAACTTGTCTTACCATTTGCTCAATAATGACTTAATAATTGCATAAATTTTAGTTTTTCAATAATGTTGAACGTAAGCATCTTAGAATATGTATATATAGTTTAATAAATAAATTTTGGTCTGTTCTCGCAAACTGGATCGTGATATGAGCTAATACCTCATGAGCTGGCTTAGTTCAACTCGATATTTCATAAGCGCTTATAATTTATTTAATAAATGAGTTATATAATTGAACTTATTTTAGACTCTAGAATTTGCGCTTATGAAATATTGAGTTGAACTGAGCGAGATCATGAGGAGATTGGCGAAATCCACTGATGATATGTTTTAAACTCTAGAATTTAAATCCACTGATGAAAAATATCTCAATATTTTTCGGTTGATTCTTAGAAATTTCAACTCTCACTTCTATGATATGTTTAAAACTCTAGAATTAAAAATCATTAATTGATAGTTATTTCATTAAATAACTCTTAATGTTATTACAATAGATTTTTAGCATGAAATTAAAAAACGAACAGGTTTATTCTTCTTCTTTATGGCTTCCGCTGAGGGAATTCAAAGCGTGCGCCTGCAGACAGGACAACAGTATCGGTGCTTATTCCAAGTGCTAATACACCGCAGATGGAAGGCGTGGCGGCAACTGGTACGCCCAAGTTGATCACCTCTCGGGTTGATATCCTCCAAACAGATGGCACATTCCGTGTCAAATATACGACCGAAGTCTTCGGATATAACCGGCTGGAGTTCTTGTACAGTACATAGCCCTCTTACAAAACCTCTGTATCAAAAACCACACTATAATACCTAAAAACGATTTAACTGCAAAGTATATTGAGAATTTGTTAGAAATATACCTCATTTTAAAATTACATTTTTTGTCATTTTTATTTTTGCTCTTTTTTTAATTTTTAATGACCACTGTACACATACTTGAAAAATATTTTAGTCAATAAAATGAAAAACAAAAAATTTTCCACCAAAAAAAAAAGATTTGTCAAAATTTTTTACAAAGTTTTTATAATGTTTTAAATGATTAAAAAATAGATATGACATTTATAAAATTTTTCAAGTAGAAAACTTAAAAAAACCTTATAAAATGCTTATAAAAACCTTATAAAATGCTTATAAAAACCTTATAAAAACTTTGTAATTACCTTATAAAAATCTTATAAACAAACTTTTAAAAACCTTGTAAATACTTATAAAATCAACGTTATATTTGCAGTGAGATAGTATAGTTTGATTTTTCAGTATTAATATTAAGTTGATAAATGATATGAATTATCAAGAAAAACTTCACATATGTCAAAATTGGGTCATGTATTGAACTCATGCATGATGTCTGTTTTATAATGATTGGGCTCAAAATTTGATTGTTTTCTAGACAAATTATGATATACAAGAATTTGTATTTCCCGAGGTATACTTCAGAAGCAGACTTGTTTAGTTTTGGTTGTTTATTACTTTACTCCTTAACTTTGGGGGAGCATCCTTTTGAAACTCTTCATAAACGTTTTGTCTAGGTTTACACCAGTATTCTTGATAAACTTATCAAGAGGTTATGGACGTTGTAGTGGCCTTGGTGTCTTTAGGCTGCGAAAGTAGTTCACCAGCTTCTCTAAGCTAAAGCTCCATCGCTCTCGAGAGCGATGTAGCAAAAATTGTCATCTTGATCGAAAGTCACCCAGTCGAGAATGTTTGGATGTTTTTGGCAAGCTTTCAAAAAAGTGTATTCTCTTTGGAATCTTTCTAGGTTCTCATCAAACTTTTTCCTCCGCTTCACCATCACTTTTGTTCCCACGGTCATAAAAGCCTTTGCATGAGTCAAACCCGTCACCTTTTTCCAATGAATCTTGCAAAACATGAAGCTTCATCCCAACCTGATGCCATTGTCTTTTTGCTTGTTTGTAAGACTTCATGGATGCAATTGTCACAAGTTAGCACCTTATAATAAAGAAAACACAAAACAATGAATGCTTCATTCCAACATAAGGCTGCATCAAGAACTGAAACAGGGCTCGGTTGTTCAATTGTAACTTTCAGAGGTTTTAAGGACGGTATGTCTTGTTTGATTCCAAAGTCCGAACTCTGCATTGGTAAACAGAAGATATTCAATTAAATGAGTACTAATGAATTAACGGGAGAAGTGAAGATTTGTGTGAGAGAGAAAGAGATCTATTATAAACCCTTTGTCTTGCGGTGTGGTAATCTCTCTCCAACCTACGTCTGCTTGTAACCTCCATGTCAGCATAACCCAAGCTTATGTTGCTGTTAAATCTTAGTCACTGCCATCACTTAGTCGGTCATCAGGTTGCTGAAGAGTTAAGAATGTTAAAATGGGTGAAAAAACCCGATTTTGGCGATTACAAGATTTTGGCGGGAAAACGAGATTTTGCAGTTTTGGCGGGAAAACGAGATTTTGCAGTTTTGGCGGAAAAACGAGATTTTGCGGTTTTGTCGGAAAAACCGAGATTTTGTGAGTTTGGCAGGAAAACGTAATTTTGCGGTTTTGGCGGGAAAATGAGATTTTGCGAGTTTGACGGGAAAACGTAATTTTGCGGTTCTGCCGAAAAAACAAGATTTTGCAGTTTTGGCGTGAAAACGAGATTTTGCAGTTTTGGCGGAAAAACGAGATTTTGCGGTTTTGGCGGCCAATCGAGATTTTGCGGTTTTGGTTGAAAAACAAGATTTTGTGGTTTTGGCAGGAAAACGAGATTTTGCGGTTTTGGTGGGAAAACGAGATTTTGCGAGTTTGGCGGGAAAATGTAATTTTGCGGTTTTGGCGGGAAAACGAGATTTTGCAAGTTTAGTGTAGGTGATAAGATTTGACAAAAAAAAGTGTAGGTGATTAGAAAGAAAAAAAAAAAAAAACCCAATGGGTACCCATAAGGCCATAACTGATAGGGTAAACACGTGTAAGATTTTATAGTTTTGGGTACCTGCCCATTTTTAACCCATTTGATTTCTTAGAAAAAAACAGGTCTAAAACCCAGTTTTATACATGGGTTTCGGGTACCCACTGGGTTTTTACCCACTTTTAACATCCCTATGAAGAGTAATGCGAGGTTTTAATCCCTGTTTTCTTCTCGGGGAGGCTACCTCTGACTACTGCCTTCCGATTTGCTTTTTGCCTGACTCTGATTTTGGAGTTATGGGTCGAGATTGCTTCTGGTACCCCAGCTTCTTTCATGGCTGTTTCTTGGGCTGACATTGTGCTGTTGGCTTCTAACTTGGCAGGCACTAGTTCAATTTAGAGATGTGGAGACTGCATCCGCGGCAAGGAATGCGTTAGATAGCAGAAGTATACCCATGTATACTTAAATTTTTTGCATGCCATCAACACATGTGTTCTCTGTTTAGATATTTGCTTCCAGAACATGTTGGTTCGCAATTTGCGAATGTCTTATTCAGCTCATTCTGATCTCAACATCAAGTTTCAGTCCTACCGGAGCAGGTAGAGCTTTGATTCCTTTAAAATGTTTTCTCTGTCTGCATACGCTCCATGTAATGTTAAAAACCTTATGCTAGAATAGTTGTATCATATGTTTGATTCTTTGATTACTCAGAGATTACACAAATCCATATCTTCCAGTGAATCACACGACAATGGACGGGTCTATGCAGGTATTATACCCTCCTCACACTTTTATCTATCTGTCTCCACTAGTGGTTACCTTTCTTACGTGGTTTATGATATTTTCTTCAGCCTGCGTTAGGTGCTGACGGCAAGAAAGTAGAATCTCAGAGCAACGTCCTTGGTCTGATTGAGAACATGCAGTATGCTGTCACTGTGGATGTTCTTAACATGGTGAGGAACAACAGTCATGCCCATTTCTGCTTCTCAAGCATGCTTAATCTCTCGAAATCAATAATATATTTTGCTTCTCATAGGTGTTTTCCCCGTATGGAGCTGTCCAGAAGATTGCTATATTTGAGAAGAATGGTTCAACGCAAGCCTTAATTAAGTACTCTGGTACATCTCCTTGCACTAACATCTGATTGTGATCCAATTCAACTCCTTTAGGAGTTCTGAACATCTTTTAACCATTATCTAATCAGCTTATGGTTATGCTAAGAATTTGAATACAATCATCTTCTGCTTCATGTTTGTTATTTCTTCTTTGTAGATATAGCAACTGCGGCAATAGCTAAAGAAGCATTGGAAGGACACTGCATATATGATGGTGGCTACTGTAAGCTTCGACCATCATACTCTCGTCATACTGATCTCAATGGTAAGGTACATAAGATTTTTTGCTTTTTGTAGTTGTGTACCTATAAAAACAAAATGTGAGGGGAAGACAATAGTAATTGCGTATGCTTTTTTTTTTTTTTCTTTTCTAACTTGTAATTTCTTCTTTTATTTTCCCGTGTTTGAATGAAGGCTTTTAGCGACAAAAGCAGAGACTATACACTCCCTGATCTAAGCCTAATTGTGGCCCAAAAGGCGGTCGGAGTCTCGGCTTCAGCGCCAGCAGGTTGGCAGAATCCGCATGTGCAAACTCAATACGGAGGAGGTTATGGTGGAAGCCCATATATGGGACATCCTCCTCCATACTATGGTTGAGACATTGTTTACTATAAATTTGGGATTTTGCTGTCGTCTAAAGACAGAACTGAGAGTGCTTCCATGTTAGCCAATGTTATGTTTCCAGTAAAAGTGTGATTTGTTCTTTTTGGTTAATAGACGTAATTTAAGTGGGGGAAACCAAATAATAAATTGAAAAAAGCTAGTATAAATGCATGCAGTATAGCGCATTAAGGTGTTAACATGTTTAGATTATCTTCTTCTATGTGATGTGCCGGTGGTAACATCTATCTCTTGAACTTTAGAGTAGCAACATGAACAAACCTTGATTATTAAAATGATAAAAGACAAATTTATCATTCGACGAAGTATTCTCACGAGTGAGTGATATTAGCAAGAATAAGGATCCTCCAATTGTCCCAAAGGTTTTGCTTTGCAAAACCGGTCCAAACCCAACATCAGTCATGGGCTTCGCAAGACCCAACAAGCCTTCCACTTCAGCGCCAAAAGACTGCAACGGGACAACACACAAATGGTGTGTTCTAGACAAAATGCAGTCTGCCATTCAACTCTCTTAACAATAAGTTTGATGTTTTTGGATCTAGTGCCATCCTGTGCAAATAGGACATCTGTCTAGGGCTTCAGCCTAAGCCATCCAGAAACTTCTCTCCTTATAAATGTCTTATGTCTCTCTTGTAAACAACTTGAGTTGTCAAGATTACTAAAGTTCTTCTTCTCCAAGTTTCAACCTAATATTTCTTTAAGCTTTCATGGTATCAGAGCTATGGAACATTTAACTTCAGTCTCTTTGCTCTCACAACCGGTTTCAGCTGCTGCAGTCATGACATCTCAAACTGCAGCAGAAATTTCTCACCCTATCACATCTCAAATCTCTGTTTCTTCAAATCTGTCAGTCTCCTTACCGATGCCTCAACCCACCACCTCACCAACGATTTCCCAACCTACTATACTTACTTTCCCAGTTTCTCCCGCAACATCTTTCATACAACCAACAGTGACTATTTCTCAGTGTGTTACCCTGAAGCTAACTGACAACAACTATTTGCTCTGGAAAATGCAGTTTGAGTAGTTTCTGTCCAGTCAAATGCTTCTTGGTTTCGTTACTGGTGCTACACCGCGTCCTTCTCCGACAATGATGGTTCAAGATGGAGATCGAGTTACAGAGGTCAATAATCCAGAGTTCATGAGTTGGATGCACGCTGACCAGCTTGTTATGGCTTGGCTAGTTGGATCTCTCTCTGAGTCAGCTCTTAAAAGTGTCTATGGTCTTCGTTCTTCCTCAGAGGTATGGTTTTCTCTTGCAAACGGTACAACCGTGTCTCTACCACTAGGAAGCTAGATCTGCAGAAGAAAGTTTATGCAACGGATAAGTTGGGAAAGTCTATGGCTGTGTATCTTGCTGAAATAAAATCTTTGTGCGACCAACTTGACTCTATTGGATCTCCTCTGTCAGAACACGAGAAGATTTCTGGTGTTTTGACTGGTCTAGGTCGAGAATACGAGTCTATTTGCACCGTTATTGAAGAGTCTATGGAAACTTATCCAGGGCCATGCTTTCAGGATGTTGTTTTCAAACTCACAAACTTTGAAGATAAGATTCAGGCCTATGAAGCAGCCGCTGCAGTAACACCACATCAAGCCTTCTACACTGGTAAGAACGAAACTCCACAGTCCTACTCAGGCAACAACAATGGTGGTTATAATAATCGAAGTGGTCATCCTCGAGGAGGTCGTTCCAACAGAGGCAGAGGCCAGTCTAGAGGAGGTCAAAGTAGAGGTGGTCGAGGCTATACAACACAAGGCAGAGGTTTTGCTCAACAGTTTCAGTCCAACCGACCGCCTTGTCAGATATGCGGCAAACCTGGTCACTCTGCTTATAACTACTATCATCGTTTTGAGGAAGACTACTACAACAGTGACTTTGCACAAGCATTAGCTGCAATGCAACTGTCTGATCAGGAATATTTTGCAGGGCATGAGTGGATCTCTGATACTGGTGCTACTGCACACATCACAAACTCCACAGCTGCCTTACAAAATGCTCAACCATATGCAGGAACAGATTCTGTGATTGTTGGAAATGGTGAGTTCCTCCCAATAACACATGTTGGCTCTACAACTCTGCAAGGTAAGTTACCTTTAAAGGATGTTTTAGTTTGTCCTAGCATCACTAAATCACTTCTATATGTTTCCAAGCTGAATGATGGTTATCCATGCTCTGTCAAATTCGACTCACATTATGTTCG
This sequence comes from Camelina hispida, assembly GCA_023657505.1. NCBI lineage: Eukaryota > Viridiplantae > Streptophyta > Magnoliopsida > Brassicales > Brassicaceae > Camelina > Camelina hispida. The sequence continues at coordinate 30,577,906 of CP094636.1, read as the reverse complement.
AATAAAGGATCTGCAGACAAGACAGATCCTCACGATATGAAACAAGGACAATAGTCTCTATGTGTTAAAGGATTCCAAGCTCAATGCTGCCCTCTACTCCAACAGACAACAAGTAGCCAGTGAAGAGATATGGCATCAAAGGCTCGGTCATCCACACAGTGAGATTTTGCAGCTCCTGTCAAGAAACAATTCTATCATTTTGAATAAAGCATCTTCTCCTATATGCGAGGCTTGCCAGCTAGGAAAGATTAGTAGACTACCTTTTCTTTCTTCGGATTATGTTGCTTCTAAGCCCCTAGAACGCATTCATTGTGATTTGTGGGGTCCCTCTCCAGTTGTTTCTCCTCAAGGATTTCGCTACTATGTTATTTTTGTTGATCATTTCTCAAGATTCACATGGTTTTATCCTCTAAAGAGAAGATCAAATTTCTACTCTATCTTTCTGCAATTTCAACAATTAATTGAGAATCAAGTTCAATTAAAGATTCAGATGTTTCAGTGTGATGGAGGGGGTGAATTTATCAGTACAAGATTCACTACTCATCTCTCAAACGAAGGGATTAAACAGCTCATTTCATGTCCTCATACTCCTTAACAAAACGGTCTTGCTGAACGCAAACATAGGCACATTACAGAACTGGGTTTGTCAATGTTGTTTCAGAGTCATGCTCCACAAGAACTTTGGGCTGAAGCCTTTTTCACTGCAAATTTCCTAGGTAATCTGTTACCCTCCTCTGTGCTACATAACAAAGCCAGTCCTTATGAGGTTTTATTTCAGAAAACTCCAATCTATACTTTTTTGAGTTTTAGGATGCTCATGTTATCCCTGTCTTCGTGATTACAGTACAAACAAGTTTGATCCAAAGTCTTTGCATTGTGTATTTTTGGGGTACAATGAGAAAAATAAAGGCTATAGGTGCTTGCATCCTCCCACTGGAAAAGTATATATCAGCAGACATGTGCTGTTTGATGAGAAACGGTTTCCATATACAGAGATATATCATGATTATGCTTCAAAACTCAGACTCCACTTCTTTCAGCTTGGCAATCTAGTTTTTCTCCAACAAGTTCCTCAGTATTGTCCACTACCAATGAAACAAAGAGTTCTGAGTGTACGAAAGGCTCTGATCCTGCTTCTATAGGCAACAACTCTCTTGTTTCTGCCAGCAGGATGGATATAACTGAATTTGTGCCTATACCTGCCTCATCCTCAAGCGCTCTTACTCCAATAACGTCAGATTCTCTCTTTTCAGAACAAGACTTTCCTCCTTTGTCTTCACGACAGGATAGTTCAAGATCATCTTCCCTAATCCTGTATCAATTCCGCATGTTGGTTCATCTGCAGAAGTCACTGACACTAACAAAGGTTCTTCTGACACAACAGATATCAACAACATTAGTATCAATGAAGATTCTTCACAAGTAACATCTATACATCCAATGATTACTCGAGCTAAGTCAGGGATTGTAAAACCAAATCCTAAATATGCATTGTTTACAGTTAAGAGCAACTATCCTGAGCCTAAAACAGTGAAATCTTCTTTGAAAGATGAAGGTTGGAATAATGCTATGGGAGAAGAACTGTCTACAATGCGTGAAGTTGACGCATGGGACTTGGCTCCACCTGAGGAAGCTGAGCATGTTTTGGGTTGTAAATGGGTTTTCAGAACAAAGCTTAACTCTGATGGTCCAGATTAGTTGCAAAAGGGTATGATCAAGAAGAAGGATTTATTTCATTGAAACCTTCAGTCCAGTAATCAGAACAGCCACAATTCGCTATGTTCTTCATACTGCAGTTGCTAAGAACTGGCCATTAAGCAACTTGATGTGAAAAACGCCTTTCTACATGGAGATCTAAAAGAAACAGTTTATATGTAGCAACCTCCTGGATTTGAAGATCCTCTAAGACCAGATTATGTGTGCAAACTTAAAAAGGCTATCTATGGATTAAAGCAAGCTCCTCGTGCATGGTTCGACAAGTTTATCAATTATCTCCTAAAATTTGGCTTCTTCTGCAGCATCCCAGATCCCTCATTATTTATCTACAAACAAGGCAAGGATATAATGTACCTCTTGTTATATGTTGATGATATGATATTGACTGGCAGTAATGATCAGCTGATTCAAGAATTTTTGGAATGTCTGAACAAGGAATTTTGAATGAAAGACTTAGGTCCTCTGCATTACTTTCTGGGTATACATGCATATTTTCATAATGATGTTCTGTTCTTAACTCAAGAAAAGTATGCTAAAGATCTCTTGGTGACTGCTGGCATGCTCGATTGTGCTCCTATGCCAACCCCTTTACCTCTTTAGCTCGATCGCGTTCAAGGGCAAGATAAAGCTTTCTCTGATCCTACTTATTTTCGAAGTTTGGCAGGGAAGTTGCAGTACTTAACTCTTACTCGACCTGATTTTCAGTTCGCTGTTAATCTAGTGTGTCAGAGGATGCACACTCCAACTGTTGCTGATTTTCACCTTCTCAAACGTGTTCTAAGGTATCTAAAAGGCACAATTCAAATGGGAGTCAACATCAGTTCACAAACAAACTCTGCTCTTCGTGCCTACAGTGACAGTGACTGGGCAGGTTGCAAAGAAACTAGACGGTCTATAGGAGGTTTTTGCACTTTTCTTGGCACAAACATCATATCCTGGTCTGCAAAGCGTCATCCTACTGTCTCAAAATCTTCAACCGAAGCTGAATACAGAACAATGTCTTTTGCTGCTTCTGAGCTCAAATGGATTACTGCATTACTTGATTCACTTGGTGCCTCTCAACCGGATACTCCAGAGTTATATTGCGACAACCTTTCAGCGGTTTATCTCACGGCCAATCCAGCTTTACACGCCAGGTCTAAACACTTTGATGTGGATTTTCACTATGTTCGTGAAAGGGTTGCACAAGATGCCTTAGTGGTAAAACAAATCCCTGCAGAGTATCAGATTGCTGACATCTTTACCAAATCTCTGCCTCATGAACCGTTCTGTGACTTGCGATACAAACTCGGTGTCTTCGATCCTCCAACACCAACTTTGAGGGGTGTATTAGCAAGAATAAGGATCCTCCAATTGTCCCAAAGGTTTTTTTCTGCAAAACCGGTCCAAGCTCAACATCAGTCATGGGCTTCGCAAGACCCAACAAGCCTTCCACTTCAGCGCCAAAAGACTGCAACGGGACAACACACACAAATGGTGTGTTCTCGACAAAATGCAGTCTGCCATTCAACTATCTTAACAATAAGTTTGATGTTTTTGGATCTAGTGCCATCCTGTGCAAATAGGAGATCTGTCTAGGGCTTCAGCCTAAGCCATCCAGAAACTTCTCTCCTTATAAATATCTTATGTCTCTCTTGTAAACAACTTGAGTTGTCAAGATTAATAAAGTTCTTCTTCTCCAAGTTTAATATTTCTTTAAGCTTTCAAGTGATTGTAACAGAGCGCACCGGCTTGACCACCAACTACTTTGATCATCTCTTGAAGGAGAGAAGCAATCTCTCCATGTTTTTTAGCGGGTATGGACATCGAGGCGCATATGTCCTGATAACCCATCTGTAGTTCTCCTTACTACGGATGAGTAGTCGCAACAGTTGGCCCTGAAGCTGATGTGGAAGATGGCATTCATAGACTTGAGAATCGGAGACGACGGCTCATCATCATCATCATCTTGAGTTGTTTCTCGGGTTTGCACAAGTATCTTCTTCAACTCCATCTCCTCTGGCAGGAAAGAATGAGATCCAGCCTCGCAAACTTGGAAAAGTGCAAAGTGGACATACAGAAGAAGCCAATCATTTTTAGCAATGTCCTCGTCCTGAACCTCGTAGAATCTCTGATCATCATCTGCTTCTTCTGGTGGTCCCGAAAAAAGGTAGGCATATATTCTCTGTAAAACACAGCTACCCTATCAAACATGAAGTGCTCGAATGGTTCCTAATTCGCTACAAACAAAAAAAGGAGGTCAGATCAGTAGAGAGAAACAAAATGTCTTTCTTTCTTTATTGTTTCAATTTGGTTAAATAAAATAAAGAAATAAAGAAAGTATAGAGAAAGGATCAGATAGGGAAAAAATTAGATAAAACCATTGGAGATCTGATAAGCAGTAGTATATAGACCACATATCATATCATATATTCCATATGAAAGGTAAGCAAATAAATAGGATATGTAAAAAAGGTGATATTCATGTATGTGCAACAAATACACAAAATAAACACCATAATTTTATAATATTTTGTGTTTTTACAAAACTCCATCAACAAAATCATCACCATTCTCCTATTAACACTAGGGTCCCAAATAAGAACCACCAGACAAGAGTCCAAGACATACATTCCCCTAGCCCTGAGACCAAATATCCGGGATCCGCGGATATCCGTTATCCGATCCAGGATCCGCTCCGAAAAACCGGATATCCGGTGGGACGGATCCGGATCCGGATCCGGATAGTGATTTTTCGAATCCGGCAGATCCGGATACGGATCCGAATAGTGATAATTTTTGGACCGGATATCCGGTATCCGTTATAATAACCACATTTACTATTGGGCCTGACTTCATTTTGTATAAATCAAGATTTCAAATGTTAATTTTGTTATTGGGCTTATGAATAAAAGCCTTCTTTGTTGGAAATAGGGTTTTTGGCTATGGAGAGATGAATTCTCACGTGACTCTCATAACTCATACCGCCGTTTCTTTTTTTTTCTTCTTCTTTTCTTGTCTTTGATTTTCCTAAATCATGGATTCGAAGAATGAATAAACAAACTACACAAATCCGCTCACTCCAACGACATCTCTATCTTTCTTTAGCCGCCTCTCGTTGATTGTGTTTTTTTCTATGATTCAATATGGTTGATATCGCTTCTAACGATGATTTCTAGATCTGAATCCACCGGAGATGTTAGAAGATAGAGTGTGAGAGGCACAAGAATTGAAGCGCGGATGGCGGAGGGGAAATAGTTCCGGCGGTTCCCTTCATCATGGCTCGTTGTCACAGTGATGCGGAGCTTCAAGAGAGGAGAAACAAGATCTAGAAGATTTAGCATTTACGGTTTCTTCTGTAAAAAAGAATAACCGGATCCGGATAACCGGCGAATATCCGTTTTTTGACGGATATTCGAAACCCGGATATCCGAAGGAACGGATAGCAGATCCGGATATCAAAATTATGTATCCGGCGGATACGGATACCATCAAAAACCCCGGATATCCGGATCCGTCTCAGGCATTACCTGCCTTCCCAAAAGTTTTATTTTTGGGTTATTTGTTTTTCTGCAAAAAATAATTCTATCACCCGGCTTCATGTTAATAACAATTTTCTATTTCACAACAAAAACAACATTTACTGATGGTTGCCCTTTTTTTTTTGATTGATATGAATGGGTTGCTTTTAGTTGCAATAATGAAAAAATTGCGGAAGATGAATGACAATTTATCGCTAAGAAAATCAGCAGTAAATAATACTTAGCTAATTTGAAAATAGCAAATACAGTATAACTTTATGAAATAGTTAGTGTTTAGACATTCGTTAGTAATGGCCAAAATTCGATATAATGAAATTATTTGGTTGTCGTTAGCTAGCAAAAACTAAATTGATAACAACAATCTACTAGACATAACTTTATTGGTTAAAGCCAAAAGTTGATTTTTGCTGAACATTCATTTAATTGGCACTACAAATTTTACCTGACTACCATAACTTTTCATACTAGTATGAGTTTAGTTATGACTTATGAGATCATCCTATTTTAAAAGCAAAGTGAAGTTAAAACAAATCATAATAGGATATAAGTACACAACTTTTATATCAGTATGGATCGAAATGCTGAATGGGCTTCCTGAAAAGTCCATATTATCAGACCCTATCATCCTATGCATATTGAGGTTTTTTATTAACAAAAATGCCACATGAGAAGTGGTCTAATTTGGCTCGATGGGATACTTCGAATACTGTACATTACTACTGATTATGTTGAGTTGGTTGCTGTAGCTCAAACAAATTAATTGACGAGATACTGAAAATACATAATAAATTGGAAAGAAGAATACAATTGTTAGAACTTAAACATGTAATTCCATAAAATACTTACACATTTGGAGCACTAGGCAACTGATAGTACAACACAATTTAACACATAAATTAACTCTCAAACGTGTTCCGGCGTACCACTAGGAGGAGATGGTTCAGACCTTACGCGCCTCCCACGCTCCGATCTACTATTGACGGCGAACTTCAAGCTCCCTTCATGCATACCCTTTTGCTTCTCCGTCTCTGTCCACTCTTTTAAATAATAATACTCCTCCGTAGACTTCACTGCATCTTCCGTGGAAGCCATAAACATGCTTCCCCATTGTGGGAAATGCACTAATGTGACGGGTAATGTACACGCCATAATCATCACCCCCATCCACATCAGCCCTTGTTCCGTAGTGAAAGTATCCATATAACAGCACGAAAACCCATGTCCTATAGTTTGTGATCGCGTACCATAAAACCTGGTAATTAAAATTGTCGACCAGAAAACTATGAGCCTTAGTTACACAAAAAAAGATCTTTAACCAAGAAAAAAAAAGAAGAGAAAAGACTCTATGAAAGGGTAAAAAATATTACACTCACTTAAGGTATAAGTAATTCGCTTTTTCTATATGAAAACGTAATTACATCTTCTTCTTCCTTTCTATTTTTCCCGTTAAGTAGTTTCTCAAATAAGAATTGAGTCAATTGTTTTATAGAATTAAATTATTTGTCTCTATCTACAAATGTTAGTCTAAGATCTATATCAGAACAACCATTCATATTAAACATGAAAAGTATATAATTTAGACAACGATCTGCAGACCCTATGTATATAAAATATTAAAAATCAAAGGATCCAAGAAAAAGATATAACATTAATTTTATATAATTACAAGTACCTTTGAGAACTTGTCTTTAGTAACAGCACCTTTCTTCTCGAGTGTGCTTCTATTACCATCTGGGAGGTCTTGTCCTAAAGTCAAGACCAAGACCCCCATGATGATGTGCATCCACCCGGGGACAAAAAAAGCCATCCTCCACGCGGTGAAAGACGTAGACCCCATGCGTCGAATGATCTCATAGACCATCGGCATGAGTAGCTGCGTGACTCCACCCCCCATGTTCCCCCATCCGGCCGCTGTCCCGTTCACCAGACCTATGATCTGACCGTTGAACATTGTGCTCATCCAGTACTGACATGACACGAAGGTGGCGAGGCAGAATCCGATCATGAACCTCACCGTTATGTACCTAGATATGGCCAAAATATTGTTAGACTCTTTCACATCGAATATATTTTGTGTATATAGGTACCGTTACTTATTATCAATTGATTTTGAGATTACATCCATTGATGTTTTAGGAAAATTATTTTAGATTAATCGGTCTGCTAACCGCATATCACATGGAGTACACATGCATATATGACCGTCTCAAACTAAGTGAAGTTAATGTTAAGCTTTTTGCGCAATTTTACAATTTACAAGCTAAGTAAGCTTACCCGCCGGCATCAGCAACGAAAGACATGGAGAAGACGGTCGGAGCAGAGAGCATGACGAGGAAAGCACAGCCATAACGTGGCCCAAGGAGATCGCAAACGGCTCCCATAACAAGCCTAGAGAAGATACTGCCAGAGACAGAGGCAACACCGGCATTTCCGACATCTTGTCTGGTGAGATTAAGGTTATCTCGAATGATGGGGACAAGAGGGGCAGCAGCAAAAGTGGAAATGAAGCAAGTAAAGAATGAGATCCAAGCAAGATGGAACGTTCTCATATGTGGAGCTTCAAAGGATAAGAGTTTGAAGACTTTGGCTTTGTGTTCGGTGTCCACGGGAAGGGAGAATTTTGCTGATGTGTCGGAAGGAACCGCCGGAGACTCGACGAAGAACGCATAGCTTTGTTCTCGACCGGTAACTCCATGCATTGAGCTTCCGGGTTCACCGAAACCATCGGCCATTTTGTATTTGATTTTTGGCTAGTGGTCTTGTGTTTAGGGAACAAGAAGGAGAGAAGAATGGTTTATATAGAGATACGGAAGTTGACTTGGTAAGAGCCGATGGAGATTCGAAAAGGCTATAAGTGGGATTCGTTTTACGTAAATGATACTATAATAGTATAGTTCTTAACGATAATTAATGATTCGAACTTGTTTATGCGAGACTGATTACAATTATACAAGTTGTGTCTATATATTAATAGTATGGAATATTCACTTTCGCCGCGAGCATGCATACACGAGAATTTAGCCTCATCAAACGTCCCAAACGTTCACTTAGATTCCAATTAAGTATTTGTGAAAATGATATTACTAAACTGACCATATCTTTAGGAAATTTTCTTTAAAGAAGACAAACTATTTTCGAGTTTCGGTTCTGTTATTATTATTTATTAATTACTACTTTTTAAAATATATTATAAATACAATATATAAATTTATCAAATGACGATGATAGTTTTATATGTGTAAAGCACTTTATTTTTTAATTAAGATTTATATTATGCATGAAAGATGAGTTCGAAAAAGAGTTACAACGATTTCTTTTCCCGTATAATACAACGATATCTCTTCATGTCTAACACAGCAAATCAATATCGGTGGTATATAATTTGAAATAAACAGTATGTCACAGAATGGTATAGTGTTGTTTTCTATAGGATTCCTTTTCTTTCTAAAGATTTTCTTTAGAGAAGCAGAACCAATATATATAGTATTACAGAAAAACAATTCATTTTTAGTTTCATAGCATAAATTATTTAATATATGAATGATGATAAGTTTGTAACTATAGCTTTATGGAGTTTAATTTATCCCACGAAATTTTATAAGTGATTTTCCTGAAATTTGTGGGCTAATAAAGGAGATAAACAAGATTGTAATGGGTTAAGCTTTTCTTTTCGATAAAGGCTAGAACTCGAATCTCACCATCTATGATTCTCTACATTAGTTTTTTTTTTTTTTTTTTTTGCAATTATAAGCAGTTTAGCAATTACAAAATATTTCGGAGATTAGTCTAAAATATTTGGTCTACTAAAAAAATTTGTAGTGAGATTTTTTTTTTTTCCACATGATGGGATGCAATAATCCATCCAAGAAGGTCTCGATCTGATACATTTACATCATATATCATACATGTGAACGACTCCGGTGGGTCCTTCGTCTCTATATATCTGACTAGTACGTCTTTGCATGGATTCAAAGGTTCCATTTGATAATATTTTTGTTTTTGGGGTTAAAATTTAGAATTGTTAATATACTATAAAAACTATAGTCGAGATGATGTAATCAAATATCCCGAACTATGCTTAGGAAGATTGTAACAGCAGAATAACAGTTGTACTTTCACAAATAAGAATTTCTTTTTTCTCTTAGGAAACGTGCAACAGTGCTACATACAGGTTGATCTTTTAATTTGTAACAAATTAAACTTTACATATCCAAAACACCAACCAATATATACAAACCATTCTTTAACATTTTCAAAAAATTTATATATCTCCCGATAGTAAGAGATACTATTAGGTCCATGATTGTAATTTTTTTTTTCCATGATTGTTAATGCATGTTTTTGACCGCAAACTTTTTTTTCCTTATACAGTTAACAGTTTTGTGCTTCGGGTTTCTGTGAAAAGTAATTTTTACTAAAACAAATGATACTTATTATATTACAATGCGTTTTGGCAATTATCAATAAAACAGAAGCATACAATTGAATTGGATTAGGAAAGTAATTTCAGAAGAAAAGAAGAAGAATCAATCACACAAATACAAGAATCTTATATTGTCAACTGCAGGGTACACAACATGCTAAGTTAGAATGCCAGCAGATTTACAGGCGCACACAAATAGATTTTATATATATGAGAAAATGTGAAGTATACGTACGTGTCTCTAAGATTAAACGTGGTCCAAGTCCAACGATTACGAGCCAGATTCTCTGGATTCCATTATAGATTATACAACTAATTTTGATGATGTCATCTTATTATACTCATATTTTATCATCGAGTTCATTTCAAGTTAAACTTAGTATATATTTATATTTATAAATCAATTACGAATTTTTTTTTTCCCCCAAATAATAATTGTTAACTTAGTATATATTTATATTGTGAGATGTTTAATGAATACAAAAGTCACACAACACAACATTGTTGCTATCGCTCTTCATTCATTGACCTCAGGCATATTTTACAACATGTGTTCACTTTTTAGTTAATTGCTCAACATTTCTAAGATAACTCGCACTAATTACTTATTTACTGAATTTTACTTAACTGTCGAAATAGCTTTATTATTTGTGCAAATAAAAAATCTAAAGCCTTTATATATATCATTGAAAGAAAAGCACTATAAATATAAACTCCCAAATTTGTGCAAGTTAAGACTAATACACACAGTCGCACACATTAAAAACTTAAACTAAAGACTAAACCAGAAATAACAAACTAAGAAATGTACTAGTAAGCAAAGCAAAGTAAAGGATCTCATGGTCATGGGGCACCCATGAGAATCGGATCACCCAAACCCGACCCATGTTTTCCAAGGGCCGAGATGCTTAGAGAACGTTTCCTCATCTTTTCTTTACCCGACCAGAGTCTCTCGACAAGCTGCTGGTTCGCAGTCCGCAGGAATAGGTCTAAGTTTTGTATGTACTTGTCGTCTTTTGTTGCCGGCTTGTGGCTTTTATCAGTCATTACCGCAACCGTATCTCGTGACTCTTCCTCTTCATCTGTCCAGTAGCTTTTGTCTTCCATTGCAAGATCATCGTACTCCTCATCTGATTTTGTCGACTGCTCATCAACTGATCCCACCTGCAATGAGATTACAGCAAGACTCATTAAATCAACCGAGGGGCACATAAAGGAGTAAGAAGTATCATTATGGAGAGTTTAGTTACCTCTTCATGGTCTCGCTTGTTATCGTTATCGTCATCGCTAAAATCAGTATCTGGTTCAGGAGGATCATCCTCGATTTCTTCATCGCTCCCATTCACAGACTGATCCTCCTTAAGCTGAACGTCATTAACAGAGAAGAAGATACAGAATCATCAAACAACCTTCCACATATGAATGACATGAGAGAACATAGTTTTAGAGTAGTACCTCTTTAGAAGTTCCTTCAGACATCCTAGGCGAGCTGCAGCAAGAAGAGTAATACCGACTGCTGGTTTCAGCTACGTCAGCTCTAGAGTCATCTACACTCCCGGCACGGCTCGTAGCTCCATCACTAGGCCAAGCACTGATCCCAAAAAGACCAAACTGAAGATTCACCGGTTCTGCTTTCTGTAAGTATCCATAAACAGGGTGCTCCATTCCATTTTCCTCCATCATCTCATTACAAAAGATTGGCTTCCCGCTCTCATCAACCTTACCACTAACAGGCCAAGTTCTTGCGAAAGTGCCATCAGTGTTGAGAAGAGCCATTAGATGCCTAGAAGATCCTTTTCTTTGTATCAGCTGAAACATCCCTTTGGAACTCAATGAATTAGCTAAACACTGGTTCCTATACTCATCGTCGATCACTGAGACAGTATTCGTAGTAGCATCATAAAGCTGCTCTCCTGCTTCTCGTCTACGCAGGCAACTAAAGACTGTTGCGTGGATCGCAGCCACACTCTTGTCGACATTGGTATTGTTTATCTTGGGAACGAGATGCTTGTCAGCTCGTTTACAGAGGTAGTCCTGTATTGTTCTAATGTTACGTATATATTTCACATACTTGTTTTTCTCTGGGTCAAGCGTCATGTACTTGGCTCTAACCGCAAATCTTTCCAAGTGTTTCTCCTCGTTTGCTATGTAAACCATGAACGGAACTATTGAAGGATGCTTTTTCATCAGTCCCATCTGCAAGTAAGGAAGAAGTTAGAACTACAACCTTCAAAACAAAATGTGTTGAAGAGAACAAATTGGGGCTTACCACAAAGTTAAGGCTTAAGTGGACACCTTCAACAACAACAGACTCTTTCCTTTCTTCCCATGCGGTAATGAGCCTATCGAGATTGTCAATAACCATTTCACTTTGAGCCTTAAATCCTTCTACAGCCATTTGCTTGGGACTCAACAATACAGGGGTGGTTGATTTGGATACAACATCAGTCTGTTGAGTATTATTGTTAGCCTTTACACCTTCAGAGGCATTCACCTTTTCGTCCTCCATGTTGTCCAATTTTTTGGCTCTTCTTTTTTTGGCTTTTGACTCAGCAACTGCCACAGGGTCAAGGTACTCTCCAGCATGGTAAGTTGAAGCCCACAGCAAAGGATTTTGCTTTTCATCAACAAAACTCCTCATCATGTGACGGATTGAGTCGGTTGAGACTACTGTTGTAATCCCCAGCCTACTTCCCTATAAGAAAAAAAGATCAAACATTGTAATGCCTGTGAGAAAAAGGGAAACAGTACCTAAGCTAATAAACTAAGATCTAGGCATTGTAACGCTTATTAAATAAAAGTGATGAATATAATACCAGAAGTGCGGATAGTGTGGATTTGCCACAGCCACTGGTGCCACACAGCAGAACAGTCACAGATTCTTTCCTCTCTCTGATTCTGTAGAAAATGAAAAAGATCAAATGAGGTGGTGCGGTTACAAGATAGAACATACGAGGTAGCTAAGAAGGATGAAACTGAACACATAATATAGGCAGAGGTTTAAGAGTAAGCTAACATAACTTCTAACGACAATCCAGTATAAAAAAACCTGACTGACTACAGTTCCTATCAAATGTTTCTTAGAGAAACAACATATATGTTCCGAAAGATAAGAAATTTACCTGCAAGCTAGAATCAAGTCAGCCCTTTGGTCATGACCCACATACTTGTATTCAGCCAGAGCATCACAAACAACGTTAACGAATATCTCCCGCGAAACAACAACGGTAGTTCGCCTTTTATACATCTCAAAAGGCTTACTTTTACTATCACCATCATCATTAGTAGCCAAACCGTTAACTTTTTCCACATTAGCACAAGCTGAAGTAGCAGCATCATCACTTGTCTTGTCAAAAACAGAGCCTTTCCCATGGGAAGGTGAAAGTATCAAAGATCCCTCACTTCTTATCAACTCAAATACCCTTCGACTGATCTGCCCACACAACACAAACATTAAAAAAAAAAAAAAAACAGAACATCAGAATCTTTAAAAAAAAAAATAACTTGCCAAAGGTTTTGCAACAAAAGAACAGCCATGAAACAGGACCTCCAATAATAATGAAACTTTTGTCTTTTGTTTCAAACAAAATCATTACCTTTACAAGATTTTAAGCAAGCTCATCATCAGTAAAAAAAATCCAAATTAGAAAAGGTAACACACGGATTAAAAATCATGCTTAGTGTATCCCTGACACTTATTCTCCAATACCATGACTTGAGGGAATCATTCACATTCAAATTAATTAGAATTGAGAATAGACCATGTCGGTCGAGAGAGTAATGCCAAAAAAAACACGAAATTTCAGACAAACGTGCTTTAGTCCTATTCATCAAATTCAGACACAATCACTACTGTTCCAGAAATAAAGCCCAGTTCGTTAATCCAAAAATAATAAATCCCAAACTACTAAACGATAAAAAAAAAATTCTTAATGATGAAGAATCGTAATCTAGTGAAAGCGATGTGCGATCAAAAAAAAAAAAAAAAAAAAAAAAGTGTGAAATCAGAGATGAAGGGACCTTGAAGGCGTGACGGGCTTTGCAACCCATGAGCTGAAGAGTACTCTGTAAAACAGGACGCGTATACCTAAACGAATCTTTCCAAGTCCCGCTCCCTTCTTCTTCTTCCACCGCCGTCTCCGTATCCGTACCGTCGACCACCACTATATACATCACCTTCGTCGTCTCCGCCATGTTTGGTCTCTATTACTCTATACAAAAAAACATTAAAATGAATCTCGAATTAGATATTTATGGTAATACAACATGCAGTGAAGGAGACAAATTTGGGAATGCAGAAAAAAAGAAAAGCGTGTACCTGTTTATGGGAAGGAGTAATTAGAGAAAGCGTGTCAAAAAATTAGGGTTTTTTTTTTTTAAAGAATCAGAAGAGATTAAGAATGTATTGTTATAAGAAGAAGAAGAAGATGTTTTTGGTGTTGTTGTTGTGGCCATTTTGTGTCAGCTTTGTTCCACGCATCGCTTCAGTTAAGCCTACACGAGTCTCTCTCTCTTTAAAGCCACCTTCTCCTCTCTCTCTCTCGTTTCCATTACAGACGAAAACTTAAAATAAATAAAAAATACAAAATTGTTTAGTTGTGTATTTTGTATTTTACTCAACCTGTATTTTTCTTTTCCTTCAAAAAGTTACACCTAACTTTGCTTTTTTTTTTTTGTTTTCAGTTTATTCCTTTTGATATCCAAATCAATTTATATTTTCCTTAATAAGATTTTATTTTATGGTTAATATAATAAAAATTAAAGTGTCGGTAACTTTATTGAATCAAATCGTCAGGGTAAAAATTTAGTGGTTTTTTATAAAGATAAGTTTTTTTTTTTCTGTTTGTATCGTTAAGATTTCGGTTAGAAAGAATTATTAATTTTCTATATCCAAGTGTTTTTTTAATTGATTTTTTATATTAAAATATAACCAAGTGTTTTGCCGACCCCATTTGATCCGGTCTTTGTCAACATTTTATTAGGATCTATAATTCTTAGAAGGAAAAGTACTACTATACTATACTATAATGTCTTAATTTCTTTAAACAAATAATAGTTGTTACTATTGAATTTAAGTTTATGATCTCAGTTCGTGTATAAGAAAAACTCAATTCAAATTTTATGTGTTCCCACAAAAAAAAAGTGAATAATAATCAATTTGAGAAATTTATCTTTACTTTAATTTGTTGGAAATGAACGGAGTCGTACGACGAATACGAACTTGCTGAACAACATTTTTTTTGTCTAAATATTAAATTGCATGCATTAACTATGGTAGGTTTCGTGAGATATTTTTACACGAGTCTAAAAATCCAAGTTTTTCCTTAAAAAGATGAAAACACATTGACACATTTTGACAGTATTATGACCCACAAAATGTGTCATTAAATTCAGGAACTGGTAATAAGATGACCCACAACTACACTTTTTAGTTAAAATTACTAATTTAAATTAGTAATCTGAATCTAACCAACTTTAATTTTTCTATATTTTTTTGTCATCGTGTTAATATGAAAAATTCGGTACTCTTCAAAATTACAATTTTCACCCAACAAAATAATATATATGTATTTATAAGAAATATATATATATTATAATTATTTATATTTTCTAACATTAAAAATAAAACGAATTTAACTGAATTATTCAACCACAAGATTCATATTCGTCATTTAATCTTAACTGTCTTGACTTTTTAAGTCTTCCTGGGACAATAATGATTTTCCTACTCAAATGACGAAATTCACCCTTATCTATAACGACAGCGAGTTGTACCAGGTCCTAGATCTAAGGGTGTTTTAGGGAAGTCAAACAAAAAGTTTCATGGGCCTTCTTAATCGCATTTGAAAGGCCATCATGTGGACCCAACAGTTGATATAACCAAGACGGGGTAAAAGTGTAGTTATAAAATGAGAACAAGGACAAAGCTGACTGTGTGGAAAAAGACAGAAAAGGACAAGAATGGGTCAGTCAGAGTACAAACGTTACATCCATGAACGTGTTTACTAGTAATGGACCCTGTCAATTATATTTATTTGTATATTCTTTTGCTTTGTAACCTGAGTTTCATTTGCTTGTTTTTTTTTCCCAAACTATTGAATATATCGTATACAAAAGAAAACTATAAAAGTCATGGATGGGTGCTTGATCGAGCAAATACAAGAATTACACATTGTAGGAAACAAACATATTTTCATTTAAAAGTTCGGCGCCCACTCACTAGTGATGAAAATCATGTCCTCGCAGTATAATCCATCTCATATTGTACATATCGATATAGCTAGTTGTATATGGACCATTATATTGTCCAAATCAAAGTTTCTTGTTCAAAATGGAGGGGTGTTGGTGTTGGGTTTCGCTGAAGAAAGGCCCACTCGATATTGTCCAAATCAAAGTTTCTTGTTCAAAATGGAGGGGTGTTGTTCAAAATGGAGGAGAAGTTAGGCTTAGGGTTTTAGTTTAAATATCCGGTTCGAGAAAACGGGCCCGGGACATATAACAAATCACAGAGAAAATCAATAGCGAAAAAGTTAATACAAAAATCCAGTTCGTTGTTCTTCATTGTTCAAAGTCGATTTATACCGAAAGTCTGCCCAGATCTTATCTTATAAAATTGTTCTTCTAGTTGTTGTTTCTAGCCCCAACAAGGGGTAATAATGATTTGTGTTTCGTCGTCATCCTCATGCTAATACGTCTATTCGTCTTCACTCAAGTTTCCTTAAGCACTTCAAGATTCGTCGGTTCAACATTATATGATCGATTTAGGTTAAAAAATGTCTGGTGTCGCACTGGTAGCTAGGTCCAAATTTTATATTTTCATAAAGAAGGAGGCCTTCTATATAAATTGTGAAAGTAACATTCAAATTTCTTATGAACATTTAACTTATATAAATTGTATAAGTAACATTCAAATTGATATACTTCTTTTTAAGTTGCTCACAAATGGAGACCCAACCACTAAGTTGCAAGGTCGCTAAACATTCACAAAAGGAAGTCTATTTTTTTTGCACGTTGGAACATAAAAATGTTATATTCATTTTTATTTTATTTTGTATTTTGTAGCAAAACACTTTAAAAAGCATTAGGTTCTTTCAATTACTTTGAATACATACAACATGTCAAAACAAAAAATGTTAGCATGCATATATATAACCAAAAAAAAAAGCAGTTCATATTATAACACAACTGAAATTATTTTCTACGATCTTTTGCTGGTTTGGTTGCACATCTGGCCAACTATATTGTTACGCCCATCATAAATTTAAATATTGAAATTGACCACTTTTGCCTGTACAATATAAGATATTTTTAATGCCAAATTGTTTAAGTTAATTAATACAGAGATGACCATTTCACAACCTGTTAACCTCTGGTTCCATTAGCTGCTTATTAGAGTTTGGTACCACATATATATCGGCAAAAGTTTCCAACCAATTTCTCTTTCTTGAAATGTATGCAATATACATGGATTGAGAATGGACTTAGTTGGGTCTTTTTGTATAATATGTCTAGTATGCTTATATCCACACTTTCTATTTAAAAAAAACCGAAGGAAAGAAATTCACAATTCCACATATCTTTTCCACAACTTTTTAGTGTTTAGAACGTTGTATGAGAATAGTTTTTTCCATTAATATCCGGCGCAAAGTTTTATTAAAAAAATATCTTAACAAAAAAGTTAACAGAGTAGTGATATTTCAACATTTGCATGTTTCATATAATATGTATGTATTATATAGCTAGATACACAAACACAAATAAGAGTTATATTGATGAAATCACAAAAATTGCTAAGCAGGCTTTGATCTTCATCGCTTATTTTCTCTGTTGAATTCTTCCCCTTTCTCAAATAAATTTAAATGTTTTTCTTTCCCGGTTTATATAATAAAGTTATATGTTTGAACAGCCTAGTGCCAAAGAGGCTATCACATCTTGTAAAAAGCCAAAGCATTAGCTACCAATTTCTTTATTTTTAATCGTATTTAAATATTCAAACGAAGATACAAATTTTTTATCAAGTCAATTAATATTAATACTATGTTACGTGTCTTCGATACAAATTTTGTTACTTGTTATATTAAAACACACACACACACATATATATATATATATGTCATGTAATCATTCTCAAGTCAAAACCATATTATTCGTGAGTTAAACGCAAAAGACACTTTAGTTAGACTAATATTTTTTTTAGTTTGTTCTTTTTATAAACAGTGGATCGGATGTACCTGTATCTATAGAAGTGAAACTAATTTTTTTTAGAACTTTACTTACCCTAAAACTGGTAGTTTTCTTCTTCTTATGAGTTAAGATTCTCTAAAATAAAATTAGCCGACTCAGATATTTTGTGGAAAAGATGAATAAAATTTATATTTTCAAATATATATAGACATTCATAAGGAGCCAAATGAGAGTACAATCAATTAACTATTTATAACTTTTGGTCACTATCTCGAAATATCGACCTAGGCAACTTTATGAGAGTAGAGGAAGAAAGTACCATAATCTTGAAAGATTATATATTCGACTTTGTATTTTGTAATATATTTATATGTGAGTGGGTACTTTTGGTTAACCAACCAGCCTTGTATATAAACCATATTGTATTACACATTGATCGGAGGCTTGACCCTGAAATTATGTTGACCAAATCTGTCTGATATGACGGCGATGGCTTCGGCTGTCAGAATTAGTCATTCTCCGTGATCGTGAAGAGTTATATACTTATATATATATGTTCAAGTGCATCTCTTTCAAAGTTGATAGAAAACGATAGATATGGACCATATGGTAGCATTCTCTTCTTGAATAAGGGGGAATATGAAAATAAACAAATAGATAAGCTGCAGCCAAATGTAACTTACATATATTGTATATCCAAAGTGTGGAGTTTGGTGTGAATATTATTAATGAATACTAAATATTTGACTCGGAACAACAGGGAAGACCAAGTTACTGAAACCTTCCATTACGAAACAAAAGTGATTAACAAGGGATTAAAAGGTTCTTTAAAGAATAATAATATAAGTAAGTTCTTGAGCAACTTATCAATTATAAACTTTCTGCGGATTTATTTATATATAGTAAAGAGGAAGAAGATTTGGCAATGCTATTTAATTAACGATAAGTAAGTGGAAAGTATAATTTTTTAAAAATAGTAAAAAGCTAATAGTAATGGATTTTGTTTGTCAGTATTAGCAACTGAATTTAAAGGTCGAAGAAGGATTATATGGCCTTAATTGAAGTCAAGGGACGGATAATTCATATTACCACCTTAACTGAGAAAGTCATAAGACTTTACAGACATGCACTTCTTGTGTATATCGTGTGTGTGTGGTTTTCGTGTCATTTGATCCATATCCATCAAGATCAAAGCTTATTCTAATCGATATATATAGGAAAAGCTTGAACAAAGAGATTTGAAAAGACGAAATCCAAGTATAAACGGCTTAAATTATTCTTTTGAACAAATCATTTAACATTCTAAAGTTGTAAAATTAGTAGTTTCCTTTTGATCATTTTTCTTCTTCTCTTTATACAACAATTGAACTGTCCATTTATTTAAAAAAGGAAAAAAAAGAAGAAGATGCTAAATCATAACATGAACTGTGAGTCGGTGAGATAATCACCATTGCGTCAAGTTGCGCGAGTGCATACACACAAAAAGCAGTTTAAGGAGCTCTTATCACTCTTTGTTTGAACTTTCATAGATTGAGATATCTGATTTTGTAGATGAGTAGATCCTTTTGGGAAAAGCTGTAATTGACTCTTATGAGAAATGTATCATTTTAGAAAAGTCATGGATAAGAACGTTTTAGAATTGACTAATCTCTATTGGTTTTGCTTAACCTAACCTCTGGTTCTGGATTTGATCAATTTCAATATTGTTCTTACAGAGTTGTTGTTATATCCACTTGTTGAATATCTCAATTAGTTAGTCTCAAAAACTAGTAGCTTATGTGAGACATGAAGCAGATGAAACTTTGCATTTAGATGTCTCTTATCTGAAAAGCTTGAATGAAGGTGATTTGGAATCTTGCAGGTATGAAGCATTCTCTGCATTTAAATAAAACAGAGCTGCAACTCTTCTCGGATTGTCAAATCCTTATCAATCTGATAAATGAAGATGGTTTCCACATAGAGCTCTTACAAGATATCTGAGAACTTCTGTGACTTACTGTGTTCAAACTCTATTTCTATCTAATGAAAGCTATTTGGTGATTAAAAATAAAAAGATGTCTTATTATGTGTCTAAACTTGAGTCTATCTTGTATCAACTTTATACTTTTCTTGTTCACCCATTTTTATCTAATATTTTTTCACAATGTTTTTGTTGATAGTTTTGCGCTCAGACACACCTGAACTTGAGACTTTACATTTGTGTAACAAGTTTGAGCTAATGATGTGCCTAAGAAATGCAAGAAACTGTGCTACCAAAACTTGTTTTTATAATATTTTTCTTTTCATGTAACCTAGATGATGACTGAGGTTTTAATTATTTGAGTGTGTGTAATCCAAACATTTTTCACAAGTTTTCAAAAATTTTTATTTTTGGATCCTCACTAGGAGAGCCGGGTACTAGGAGTCGAATCCGGGTGCAGATCACTAAAAACCCACTACTTTTACCAGCAGGCCTAGAGAACTTTTTAGGAAAATAAGGCCGATTAATTCCTATAATATCTAACGGCCGCAAGCACCTGCTTGCTCTGCTTGTACTCATGGCCGGCTCTACTCACTAGTGTTCTACCATTGGACTATGCAAATTTTCACAAACATTTTTTATCTACACATTGTTGCAAAAAAAAAAAAGACTATGTAAAAAAGACATTTTTGTGAGTGTCTAAATTTTTGTTTTTGCATTTTTTTCAATTATAATTATGGTTTGATCCCCTTGTTTGGTTTAACCCATTGGAGAAGCAATTTTTAATGGAACACGCGCAAAACATAAATTTAATTCGAACCGCGAAATAAATGACAATTATATATATTTTTATGAAATAAATACATAACTAAATACTAATGGAAATATTAGGGAAAAAAAGGAAAAAAGAATTAAGTAAATTATGTTATAAAGAAAGAAGGAAAAGTAAAATTTGTTTTAACTTTAAAAGGAACGAGGTGTAAAATTACCCGTAATTCAACTACAACAGAAGAGAAAAAGAGAGCGTAAGGGAAGAAGCTCAACTACAACAGAAGCGATGGATCCGCAGCAAAGAGAAGTTTCACTTCTTCAGGCAGAAGCTCAGAAGTTGACTATTGCAAGTAAGTTTTCTAATTTGTAGGAGGTTAAGAGAGATTGACCTAGGAGGTTGAGAGAGATTGTTGTAAATAGATGTTTCACTGATTGTTCTGTGTTCTTTATTTAGTTTTGTCTGTTTAACCACTTCTATTTACAACTATAGCTGAAGCATCACAGCCTTGTGATGAAGAGAAAAAGAGAGCTGAAAAAGCGATGGATCCGCAACAAAGGGATAAGGGAAGTTTCACAGCGTGTCACCATAAAGGAAGATTTGGAAATTTTCATGCGCCTGCATTGTGAGTTTTTAGGACTCCACACTAGAAGAATGAACAAGCTTCGGGGTGAAGCAAAAGTTTTATACCAGAAAGGCTTGCAAAACATGAGAGAGACTGCTAATGCTATCGTAAAAAGGGCTTTAGAAGATTTTAAAGAAGATGAGAAGAAACTTGAGACTGTGGAAATGATAAAGACTCGGATAAGAATTCTCAGGAAAGAAATCAGGAAACTCAAGACATGAACGGTGTGATCTCAAGAATGAAATTGAAGAGGCTAAGATCAACTCTTGATACCGTCAATTGCTCCAAGTCTTGTTCTGTTCGAAACTATCTTTTTTTGTGATTTTGTTTGTTTATAAAAAAGACTTGCTCTGTTTTGGGCTTTTTGGTGTTACGTTTAGTTTCGATGTTTACAAGCTTATTATTAAGAAGACAATTAGTTGTAGTTTCCTTTTGACTATTTTTCCGTATCTCTTTGTACAATTGAACTGTCCATTTATTAAGAAGAAGAAAAAAAAGAATTGCTAAAATCATAACATGAATCAATTACAAGAAGAATAAAGAAAACACCTAAAACATAGACATTGTTCATCCTCATCGCATCAATTCTATGAATACAAAGCCATTCCACAAGCTATGCAACAGCATTGACGGTAACAAGTTCCTTGATCGTGCGAATATCAAACCCAAAACCACTCCAAGGAACACCAACGGCAACATCCTCTGCACATTGAAATGCGCCAGAGCAAACGCAACTGAACTCACAAGAATCGCACACCAAACTGGCATGTACCTAGTCAGAGACGGTAACAAGAACCCTCTGAACACTATCTCTTCCCAAACCGGTGCACAAATCGATACCACAACCGCGTACAGTGCCATTGCCACAGGGTCTCTAGCCATTATCGACTGCTCGACACTTGACAGTGAGACCGGACTTGAGGTCGGTGGGAGTGGCAAAAGGTTGAGGTTTAATTGGGATAGACGGTTAACGAAAGGGAACATGAAACAGCCTATGATAACATCTAGTTGCCAGTTTCCTTTGAGGCTAAAGCGGAACCAATCGCTTGCAAGAGGACGGAACATGGAGAGACAACGGTGGAGGATAGCAATCCCAGCAAGGCCTTCTGTTACATCAGTTACTAGACTGAACAAAGCTTGGCCTCTAAATGTTAGGGATTCTTTGTGGAAACCTGATATATGAGCCATGAATGGGATCATCCATGAACCAATGAACCAGAAAGCAGCTACCCACAGAAGCATTACCTGCAAAAAAGTTTATGTTAGGGACACAACTTATAACTGCAGAATTAACCAAGGAAATAATCTGGACGAGATTACTCATTTCTCATAGTTTGTATTGCATCTTCTCTATGAACCAAGGCATCTATAATACTAATATATAGCTTGAAGTAATCTCGTTTTAACAACCTATATCTAATCAAAACAGGCTAAAGAGGTAAGACGTGTAGTCCCTAGTTTATATAGATCAAGGATATTTGCCCACATTTAAATATGTCAATTTCAAAAACTAATGTCTTACACAGACTCAATACAGGTAACACTCCACTCATTCATATAATAAACTCGGATCAGATAATCGAGTAACATTCTAGATAGCTTTCATTACTGTTCTTGTGTAAAGTGTAAATCTAGTATGGCAATACAAAAGAGGTGGAGTAACATTAAGAAGTAGGTACCTGCACAATGGTCTCAACAGTCCATGGTACTTTCCAACGAGTCCCAATAGCCTTCAAAACTGCATCTGCAGCCTGAAATCCAACAAAACAAAGTGCTTTTAGACCCAATAGCACATTTCCAGCGCAAAAAGAATCCTCAAAATCATTTCATGAAAACACTAGTAAACCAAAAACAAATTGATGATGGATAATACATAACAGTTTATTCCAAAAGATGAGATTTCTGATGTAGTCTCTACAGTCTTCTAGACAACATTAAGAAAAAGTAGTTCTTCTTCAAAAAATACAAGTATCAAGTGACACAGTTGGGATAACCTTTTTACCTTTTGAAGAGTTGCCTTAAAATCTGTTTTATCTGTACATGGAGAATCTTGATCCGGCTTAACTATTTCCTCAGGCACGAATTGCTCCGGATTCTCAGGAGCAGAATCCTCATTTCTAAAGCAAAAAATCTTCCATTTCTGCAGACAACAGCACCATTAATACAATTGAGATAAACTCATCGTCTGCATCAACACAAATATAGTCCTTCTTACTATAAAGCAGCTCTTCTCATTTACCAATGGACATATCTAACTTAAAACACCTAATCACAATATACTACTAAACCTCAAAAGAAAAACCCAATTCCACAATTTCATAAACAACCGTTTCTGTACTAGTTGTCAAATTCAAAGTTTCAAACTTGATTTGGATAAACAGAGACGTACGTGCTTGGCGGACTTATTAGAAGGTGAAGAAGCAGGAGTTAAAGGGGAAATCTGGGTAAGAGCAGGAGAGAAGACAGTTCGACAAGGAACCCTAAACTTAGAACGCGAAACAGAGAGCGCTGGGCGATGGCAAAGGAGGAGAGACGAAGAAGAGCAAGGAGAGGTCAACATGGGAAATCTCCTCCGTGTTCCGTCGAATGATGAAACCCACAGAAAATGCCAACACTGAGGAACCCTAATGAGAGATTCTTCTTCTTCTTCTTCTTCTTCTCAGTTTCATCAGAGAAATTGAACAAACAAATAAAAACCCTAATTATCTGAAAATTGGATTTGGGGGTTTCGTGACCAGAGAGAGAGAGAGAGAGAGTGACCAAAAAAAGTTGTTAGAATTTTCAACGACAATAATTAACAATCCTTCTAAACCGAACTAAACCGATGATTAAACCGGAAAAAATCAATTATGCAATTTTGTCTACAATTTTGACCAAAACACTATAAATATAAGACTAATAAAACGGGGAGACCACAAAAAAGAAGTCTTTATTAGACTGGTATGCGACTTTGGTTTGCTTGCAAGTCGTCGTCGTCCAAGTGGCTCAAGTCTAGGGAACATATACAGCCACAGCAAAGGGCAATGAACCCAATGGAAGAGGGTAATCCAACACAGAGAGCGAGTTTGGGAGAGATACAGTAGAGGAGTATGACGATGACAGCAATCCCAAAGCCATGACTCACGCATTCAACAAAGAAGAAACCGAATTCAAGATCTTCTGGGGGTGCCCCTGGCCCGAGAAAAGCGCTATAGACGTATAAGAATGCTATATAACTTACCCACATAATTTGGGTGTCGTTCATGGGGATCTTGTTTTGCCTTATGTACATGAACGCTGCAATACCGGCCGACAAGATGAGTATGTGCATGATGATGACGTAAAGTATTCGCTTTATGGACCTGCCATACCACAAAAACAAAAAAAAAAAAAAAAAGAGAAGGGAAAACATATGCAATCAAGCCATTAGTTGGAAATAATATAGCCATACAAACAGAAGAAAGAATAAAAATTCACCGATCCACTCACCATATGCTTTTAGGTTTAGCCATCGTTTTGCTCCCCACCATAATGACGAGTATTGTAAAAGCTTTATTACGGCAGTAACCACACAATTTGTTAGCCAGTCCGTGTATTATATTATATATATATTATTTACGTTCAACATCTTATTTCAACTTGATCGAAGTAGGATTTCAAATATGTTTCTCTTTTAATTTTATTGAAGGATATATGTAAATCTCTTACGATAAGGATTTAAGTTATATGTTGACAAGTTTGGGAGCTTGCTTCTAGGAGTTCGTATGTATCTAGTACAATTCTCTCTCTTTGTATAAATACTCTTTGCATTGTGAATGAATAAATCAAGTTATTTCGACACCTATAAATTGACATAGTATGATAGTTTATAGGCAAAAATAAAGACGTAGCATCAATCATGACAGGGGAACCAGCTCCTTGTGCTGAATTGGAACCAACTTCTTCATGATCAAATAGTGCCACCATTCTTATCTCCTTAATCTTTCATCAAAATGTAATCTGTCAAGAAGATAGAAGCTTAGATAATCCCGCTGTAATCGTCTCTATAACCAATTCGTCTTCGACAAAATATCCAATCTCACCGAAGTTTTTGAGGATGACATTAAACGGGAACTCGGTTTCTGCATTACCAATGTGTTCGTTTCTAATGAAATAATGTTTTTTTTTGTTAGTTTCTGTTTGTAGAAAAGAAGATTATAACGAAGCTTTTAATTTCTCTAAAAAGCGAGATTTCTTAAATGCATATGGTAAATCCACAAAAGGTATATATATTTAAGCATGGCCCCTAGCTAGTTTCATTGATAAAATATATACAGCAAGAATTAAAGTAAGTTTTGTACGTTTTGTTGATGTTTTAAAAATAGGTGACATGATGCAGAGGATATGTACGGCTGCAGAAGTGAGGATATACTTCAAATGGATTATTAGGAGGTCCAAAGAGAGCTACTAATTACTTGAAACCGAACAAGAACTGCAAGCCTATTTTCTTGAGTCTGCAGCCTGGCTAGACTGGTATGCGACTTTGGTTTGCTTGCAAGTCGTCGTCATCAAAGTCTACGGAACATAGACAGCCACAGCAAAGGGCCATGAACACAATGGAAGAGGGTAATCCGACACAGAGAGCGAGTTTGGGAGAGATACAATAGAGGAGTAAGACGATGACAACAATCCCAAAGCCATGACTCATGCATTCAACAAAGAAGAAACCGGCTTCTCCATCTTCTGGGGGTGCCGCGGGTCCGGCAAAAGCGCAATTGACGTATAAGAATGCCAAAAGACCTCCATATATATTTTGGTCGTCGTTCAAGGGGATCTTATGTAGCCTTATGTATATGAACGCTGCAAGAGCCGCTGACACGATGAGTATGTGCATGATGACGACGTAAAGTATGCCATACCACAAGCCATTGGTTGGAAATAAAATAGCCATAGAAACGCCAGAAAGAAAAAGAAAAAAAATCACCGGCCGATTCACTCACCATGTAAATTTACGTTTAACCATCGTTTTGCTCTCCTCCATAATGACGAGTATTGTAAAGGTTTTATATACTGTATTAATTAAGCGCACAAATTGTTAACCAGTCCTTGTTATATATATCATATATGTATATATATATATATATATATAGTATTTAGTATTTACATTCAACATCCTATTCCAAATCGAAGTAGGAGTTCAAATATATATGTTTCTGTTTTAATTTGATTGAGGGATATATGTAAAATCTCTTAGGATAAGGATTTAAGTTATATTTTGACAAGTTTGGGAGCTTGATTTTAGGAGTTCGTATGTATCTAGTACAATTCTCCCTCTTTGTATTAAATACTCTTGCACTGTGAATGAATAAACCAAGTTACTTAATTCGACACCTAAGTAAAGTTTACATATGGTATCAGAGTTTATATGAAAAAAAATTAAGAAAATCCTTCTCTTGGTAAAAAAAAAATTGTCTTTCTTGCGTGTCAATAAATAATGTCAGAAGTTATAACATGTTTGTGAATGAATCACCAATTTCCTGACGAAAACAAACACGTACGTTCAAAAGCATGCAGCCTGCCTAGACTGGTAGGCAACTTCGGTTTTCGTGCATGTCGTCATCAGAGTCTACGGCACATAGACAGCCACAGCAAAGGGTAATGACCACAATGGAAGAGGGTAATCCGATATAGAGAGCGAGTTTGGGAGAGATACAATAGAGGAGAAAGACGACGAGAGCAATCCCAACGACATGACTCAGGCATTGAGTAAGGAAGATAGCGAAATCTGAGGGTGCGTCGGACCCGACGCTAGCGCCAATGATGTAGAAGAGTAATATATAACTTCCCCAACTAATTTGGTCGTCGTTTAAGGGGATCTTGTTTAGCCTTATGTACACGACCGCTGCAAGAACGGCCAACACGATGAGTATGTGCATGATGATGACGTAAAGTATTTGCTTCCTGGACCTGCCATACCACCAAAAATAAAAATAAAAATAAAAGAAGATAACATATTATGCAATCACGCCACTAATAATTAGTTGGAAATCAAATAGCCATATAGGAATTAGGAACCACAAAGAAAGATAAGGCCTTGTTTATCGGTAGTATCTTAGCAAGGTTTAGTGTGTTATGTAGGAAAAAAATAAATCAAAATAAAAAAAAAAGGTTAAGAGAGGTTGTTATATAGTATACCGGATTTTATTGTAAGAGACGATACGTGTTTGTTTTCTGTTGGCTGATAGAATAATACAAAAGGAAAAAAAAAATTGGGAACCTCTCTCTCTTTCTCTCGCGATCGAATTCCCGAAACAAAAAAGGAAGGAATTTGGAATCAAGGATCTAGAATCAGAGGAAGGATTTGGAATCGAATCTGCTAAAAATCTCACAACTCTGTTTTAAAAACGTCTCTCTCTCGCGTTGCTCGCTCATGACTCATCGGACTTGTTTCGATCTACTCTTGCAAAATCCGAAAACATGGTAAGTTTCTATTGGCTTTCTTCTTCTTCTTCTTCTTCTTCTTCTTCTTCTTCTTCTTCTTCGATTAGGTTACGTTTCATTGATCTATTAGGGTTTTTCATTGTTCTCAAACCCGTTGATTGATGTCTTCGTTTCCGTGTGTTCAGGCTCTGCTTAATCAGCTCCTTTCGCCGCATTTCTAAATCGATTTGAAAATTTTATTTTCGTTTTCAGTATCGTGAGACGCAATTGAGATTTTTTTGATCATGTACTGAGACTTGGTTATGTTGATTTGGTGATATCGAGAAGGGATCGTGTTAGTGAATGTTGATAAGAAGAAACCTGGTCGTGGTGGTGGTGGTAAGCGAAAGAGGAACACGAAGAAGGAAGCTGAGAAGAAAGATGTGAAGAAACCCCGAGCGACCAGAACCAGACCACAGCAACAGACTGACTACTTTGAGGACAAACGTAATCTGGTAATGCTTTGTCGTCTAACCCTAGCCTACTCTCTGGGGGCTAAATTATGTATACTGCTTATGATTTCATCACTGCAATTTTTGGAATTCTTCTCTGTGTCTGTGATAAACGTAAACGCTCTGTGAATACAACAATGTCAGATACTATGTTTTTAGTCCATTTATATAAAGAGGATTCTGTTCATCTGTTTTGTGGGGGATTCTCTTATTTGCGGAGCTGTTAAGAACTCTTGGTTCTGATAAACTCGTTTGGTGGTGTCAGAATGCTACTGTGGGTTTACCTCTATGAGAAGAGTTGTATGTTATGGCGAGCTTGAAAACAAATGGCTCGTTTTGTTTTGTTTTGGCTCCATGAAATAGTTACTGTGTTTCATTTGCTTTAAGCCTAGAGATGGTTGCTTCTCCTCTCCAGGAAACATTGCACAATCACAAGTTTGATGATGGTCAGTCTTTTGATGCTGTCAAAGATGATCCTGAATCTAATAAAGTGGCAGAGAAAAAAGAAAAAAGTTCTCTCTTGAAAAACTGGCCACTAATGTCATCTATCATCGTCTACTGCATCTTTTCACTGCAGATGTTGGTTCTGTTCTTGCAATCTCAGGTGTGTGTCCATACGTCTCAATGCTAACATTTTCAAATAGAAATGTAATGTTCTGACCTAGACACTACTTCTTTCTAGGCTTTGGTCTCCTTGTCTTTCAGCTTACCCTCTACTCTTACGCGGAGAGGAATTTAGGGCTGATCATAGTTACACGTATATGTGGGGTAATCACTCTGCATGCTCATGTTGTTCTAATCTTGTGCTTGTTTTCAATACTCACAGATTCTGGCTTTGGTTGTCCTATCAACTTACCCACTAATAGCAAAGCTATCTGGTGTCGCCCTTACCCTGGCAGTGAATTCTGCATCCGTGGCAAAGAATGTTTTCAGCGTAAGTCTTTGATTACATTAAAGTAGAAGAATGTGTAATGTGGAATTTAGTATATGAGTACACATAAAAAAGCCTATGGTGTTAATAAAAACTTCTTTGAGTTTACTTCTTGTCTTTTGATGCAAAATCTCAAGATTTTAACATTATATCAATTTTGTAAATGATTGCCAAATACTTATATCTAACAATTTGTTAAGCTTGGTCCAACAATCACACCATCATTAACACTTGCAAGATGATTTGGTTGAGAATATTTAAGCAAAAATTGAAGCAAATCAGTATTAACATTAATCAATTTCACCATTTATGAATTGCACTTTTATTGTAATATGTATTAATGTTTTTATTATGTTTTGTATATTCTGAAATTAATTAAATGCAATATTTTCTCATTTTATAAAATCTTAAATATTTACACATTTATACCACTTCTATTCTATTTTAAATTTTAAAATTTTTAAAAACAATATTTTCAAAAATAAGAGACCCAAAATAAGAACCTACCAATAAAAGAGAAAATTTTATCTAAGAGATCATAGGTTCTTATATTCCAAACAGTACACAATTAATTCATAAAAAAATTAAGAACTCCCCTTATATGAACCTCCCAATAATCTTGCTCTAAAGAACAATCACCGATCCACTCACCATGTACATTTAGGTTTAGCCATCATTTTGGTCTTCTCCATTATGATGAATATTATAGAACCTCTGTAATAAAATATTATAATCACACACTTCGTTTAAGTCTCAATCCTTGTAATATATATAGGGGTACAGCACGTTTAACATCCTATTCCAACTCGAAATAGGATTTTATATATCATATATGTTACGTTATATTTATCTTTATTATATATAAAATAAAATAAAAATAAAACCTACAGAGGTCATAGTAGAAACTTCATCAAAAGATATAGCCTCGACTTTAAAACTGCCTAGTATATATGATTCCTTGGTGAAAAATCTATTACCAATGACACGAGTCAGAAGAGAAAGTCAAACGGTCAAATTAAAATCTCTGTCTCCTGTCGTCTCTTTCCTCCTCATATATCGCCATGTCTTCCTCTCATCCATTTCTTGACTCCCAAGAAACACTACAATCTCTCTCCCCCAAAAAGAAAGAACAAAAAAACAAACCCTAATTCTCTCTCTCTCTCTCGCAAGAAAAAATCATTTGTCTAATGTCTCCTTGATCCATCACGGTCTCCCCAGAATAAGTCTCTACAACATTGTTCTCGGAACATTTCAGGGATGGGAAGGAGAGATTCATGTTTTCAAGAAACAACAACATATGTTTCCTTCTTCGTTCTTCTTTACTTAATCTTTCATCAAAATGTAATCTGTCAAGATGAGAGAAGCTTGGATAATCCCGCTGCTAACCGTCTCTATAACCAATTCGTCTTCGACAAAATATCTAATCTCACCGAAGTTTTTGAGGATGATATTAAACGAGAACTCGGTTTCTGCATTACCAATGTGTTAGTTTCTAAAAATGTCTCAATTGTCATCATTACCAATGTGTTAGTTTCTAATGAAATAATGTTTTCTTTTGTTTGTTTATGTTGTAGAAAAGAAGATTATAACGAAGCTTTTAATTTCTCTAAAAAGCCAGATTTCTTAAATGCCTGTGGTAAATCCACAAAAGGTATATATATTTATACATGATACATCCCCTGTTTCATTGATATATATAAAGTAAGATTTTTACATTTTGTTGATGTTGTTTGGTTTGAGAATAGGTGACATGATGCAGAGGATATGTACGGCTGCAGAAGTGAGGATATACTTTAATGGATTATTAGGAGGTCCAAAGAGAGCTACGAATTATTTGAAACCGAACAAGAACTGCAATCTATCTTCATGGATGTCTGGATGTGAACCTGGATGGGCTTGTCGTACTGCTAAAGATGTGAAAGTTGACCTTAAAGACGATAAGAATGTTCCTGTTAGAACTCAGGAATGTGCGCCTTGCTGTGCAGGTTTCTTCTGCCCTCGTGGCATCACCTGCATGATCCGTAAGTCATAAAACAATTCAAAACGATTGAACAGAATTCACTTTTTGATCCATTTCTAATTTTGTTGCCTCACAATGAATATGAAGCTTGTCCTTTGGGAGCTTATTGTCCAGAGGCTGAGCTGAATAAGACAACAGGATTATGCGACCCGTAAGTCTTGTTTCTGATATTTTTAAAGTTTGTCTTGAATCATATGGTAAGATTAGCTGCAGGATTATTGCTTTTGCAGATATCATTACCAGCTTCCTTCTGGACAACCAAATCATACTTGTGGTGGAGCTGACATTTGGGCTGATATTGGTAGTAGCAGTGAGGTTTTTTGTTCAGCTGGATCGTTTTGTCCTTCCACTATCGACAAGCTTCCTTGTAGCAAAGGGTAACTAACTAAGAAAGATTTTCATAACATTCGTTTAAGATTCATCTTTCTCTAATCTCATGATCAGCTAAACTCATCTTTTATTTGCTCCAGACATTACTGCAGGACAGGTTCTACTGCAGAACTAAGTGAGTGACCTCTTTTGTCCAAACAACTATCAGAGATAACGAAAAAGAACTTACAGTCTCTTTTCTCTGATGAATGTGCAGATTGTTTTAAGCTGGCAACATGCAATCCAAGATCAACAAATCAAAATATCACAGCATATGGAATCATGCTTTTTGTGAGTCATTGATCTCTCTCCTTAAACTATTTGCTTCAGGTATCTGTTGGTTTAGTTTCCAGTTATTTGAGTCTTTGGCTTGTTTCTATGTAGGCTGGGTTAGGTTTCTTGCTCATAATCTTATACAACTGTTCTGATCAAGTGCTTGCGACGAGAGAAAGAAGACAAGCAAAATCCAGGGAAAAAGCAGTACAAAGTGTGCGTGACTCGCAGTCACGGGAGAAATGGAAATCTGCCAAAGATATAGCAAAGAAGCATGCGACCGAGCTGCAGCAATCGTTTTCCCGAACATTTTCCAGGAGAAAATCTATGAAACAGCCAGATTTGATGAGAGGTTTAAGCCAAGCAAAACCTGGATCAGATGCTGCCTTACCACCAATGTCAGGAAGTAGCTCAGACACAAAAAAGGGAAATAAAAAGGATAAGAACAAACTAACTGAGATGTTACAGGACATTGAACAAAACCCTGAAGATCCTGGAGGGTTTAATCTTGAGATTGGTGATAAAAACATTAAGAAACATGCTCCAAAAGGCAAGGCCTTGCATACTCAGAGCCAGATGTTCAGGTACGCTTATGGCCAGATTGAAAAGGAAAAAGCAATGCAGGAGCAGAATAAGAACTTAACTTTCTCTGGAGTCATCTCCATGGCTAATGATATCGACATTCGAAAGAGACCTACGATTGAAGTTGCTTTTAAAGACCTTACGATTACTCTAAAAGGGAAAAACAAACATCTCATGAGATGTGTGACTGGTAAACTATCACCTGGACGTGTTTCTGCTGTGATGGGTCCTTCTGGTGCCGGGAAAACCACTTTCCTAACAGCTTTGACAGGCAAAGCACCAGGTTGCACCATGAGTGGGATGATTCTCGTAAACGGCAAGGTTGAATCAATTCAATCCTACAAGAAAATCATAGGTTTTGTGCCTCAAGATGACATAGTCCATGGAAACTTAACAGTGGAGGAGAATCTCTGGTTCAGTGCAAGATGCAGGTATGCCACATTTTGCTTAATGAAATTTAAGTTTTCAACAAAATCTTATTCAACTGTATGCATAAACCATTGGTTACTACATACAGGCTGCCTGCAGATCTCCCAAAGCCGGAAAAGGTTTTAGTTGTAGAAAGAGTCATTGAGTCACTTGGTCTGCAACATGTTCGAGACTCTCTTGTTGGGACTGTGGAAAAGAGAGGAATCTCTGGAGGTCAGAGAAAAAGAGTCAATGTGGGTCTTGAAATGGTGATGGAACCATCACTCTTAATATTAGACGAACCAACTTCAGGCCTTGACAGTTCATCTTCTCAGTTACTTCTCAGAGCTTTACGTCGTGAAGCTCTTGAAGGAGTAAACATCTGTATGGTTGTCCACCAACCCAGGTTCAACATATATACTCTCCATTAGCTAATACTAAACAGATGATTAGATCTTTATTCTCATTTGTTCCTGTCTCTTTGCAGTTATACTCTGTTTCGGATGTTTGATGATCTAATACTTCTGGCAAAAGGTGGACTGATATGTTACCAAGGATCAGTGAAAAACGTTGAAGAATACTTCTCGAGCCTCGGGATTGTTGTCCCTGAGCGTGTGAACCCACCTGATTACTACATTGATATATTAGAAGGCATATTAAAGCCAAGCACAAGCTCAGGGGTTACCTATAAACAGCTTCCAGTTAGATGGATGCTTCATAATGGGTATCAAGTTCCTATGGACATGCTTAAAAGCATTGAAGGGATGGCTTCATCAGCTTCCGCTGAAAACTCTGCTCACGGAGGAAGCGCTCATGGGAGCGTCGTAGGAGATGATGGAACATCTTTCGCTGGAGAGTTCTGGCAAGATGTCAAGGCAAATGTTGAAATCAAGAAAGATACATTGCAGAATAACTTCAGTAGTTCAGGTGATTTATCCGCAAGAGAAGTTCCTGGTGTGTATCAGCAATACAGATACTTCTTAGGAAGGTAGATCCCCTCAGATACTAGCCATATCAATTACTTCACAGAGAATCCTTTCTTAAACTCAATGTGTTTTCTTTGCAGGTTAGGTAAACAAAGACTGCGAGAAGCAAGGACACTAGCTGTAGATTACCTAATACTTTTACTAGCTGGTATCTGCTTAGGAACACTTGCTAAAGTGAGCGATGAAACGTTTGGTGCCATGGGATATACATATACAGTCATTGCTGTTTGTAAGTAGAAACCTTTCACTCTGACGACAAATTTGCCTCTTTCTTCTTCAATAACCTTTTCTGGTTTTTT
Organism: Camelina hispida; assembly: GCA_023657505.1. Lineage (NCBI taxonomy): Eukaryota > Viridiplantae > Streptophyta > Magnoliopsida > Brassicales > Brassicaceae > Camelina > Camelina hispida. The sequence goes on along the minus strand of CP094636.1, from coordinate 30,543,950 downwards.
CAGCTCTATTGTGCAAGATTACTGCATTAAGATCTTTCTCTCTGGATAAATTACATTACTGGAGAGAAAGCCGAGCCGGAATGAGCAGCCTGGCTTACTTCCTAGCAAAAGACACAGTTGATCACTTCAACACCATAGTTAAACCGCTTGTTTATCTATCCATGTTCTACTTCTTCAACAATCCAAGATCAACAGTTACAGACAATTATGTTGTCCTAATCTGTCTTGTATACTGTGTGACTGGCATAGCTTATGCCCTGGCCATACTTTTTGAACCTGGTCCAGCTCAACTAGTAAGTGTCTTGAGAAAAATACTGATGACAAAACCAAAGACTTGAACTAGAAAGCTTTGTTTCACTTCTTGACACAAAAATTACATCTTATTTTTTCTGTGCAGTGGTCAGTGTTACTTCCAGTGGTTCTGACTTTAATTGCCACCAGTACAAACGACAACAAAATCGTAGATTCAATCTCAGAGTTGTGCTACACGAGATGGGCTCTAGAAGCATTTGTGGTATCAAACGCTCAAAGGTAACAAACCTGATCTCTCCCTGTTACAAAACTCCATTGCAACCATCTCTGCATTCTTTAAACCATCTTGTTTACTCTCCCATATATATTCCAGATATAAAGGAGTCTGGCTTATCACTCGGTGTGGATCACTGATGGAGAATGGATACAACATCAAGCACTTCCCTCGTTGCCTCATCTTCCTGACATTAACCGGTATCTTGAGCCGCGGTGCAGCTTTCTTTTGTATGGTAACTTTCCAAAAGAAGTAGCTTTTAAGTTTCCAAAACCTCTTCCTTCTGTACCTGCAAATCTCGGGGAAACTCGAAGATACCAATTTCTTCCCTATACCTATACGCATCAAATACACTCACAAAGGTTTTACAAGGAAGAACACATCATTTGCAGAAGATAATAGCCCGCCACACTGTTCATAGGTAGTTCATCATAAGAGTTAAAGATTCCTACCTGTAATTATTCTTGTTGTATATCTTTCATTTGCTTTAGATATAACATAGATAATCACCTGTCTCCTATCGATTCCATTTTATGCACCAAGTACAAATGTAGAAGTATATAGAAGAAACAATGAGAAAAGCTCCAAGAACTTTCATTCATTTCTTGGCTTAAGGTTAATAATAATGTAAATTTTTTTTCCTCTCATCAGCTACAATTTCATATCTTAAGGCAACAGAAGAATTTTAACTTATTGTTACTCACCGGAAATGAAAGGTGAACATTAATTTTTCTTTCATCTCCAAACGTGATCACCCATGAACTTAAGTGCTGGAACGCCTCTTATCTCTGCGTCTAGCAATGGGGATTGGATCAATTTTAAACCAGAAAGTTCTGTATCATTCTGAATAAGTCCAAGCACACGCGTTTGTTCCTGAAATATCAACAACCATATCACATTGTAGGTACAAGCAATGAATACACCTATCCGAATTACTAAACTAATACTGTATCCAAGCCAAAAGGTTCAGTAGCTTTTGCTTGCATGGTGTTAGGTCAAGTTACCTTTCGTCTCATCGAGCAAAATTTGCAGTCGGATTCAGATTGTGGTAGAAGCTGATTAACAATAAGCCTGTGGACTGGCACATTTTCTTTTCTTAAAGATGCATGTAACCTTGAAGACTCGTTTACTGCCATAACCTAAAGGGAAAGATAAAAAACCAGTCATGAATATGTAACCAAATAAAACTCAAGACCTCAAGAAGGTGACCCAACTTCTATTCAAAATAATACTTAGGCCGTCAAAAAATAAAGTAAGATCAGTTTACAAGCTAAGTCTTAAACTTAAGATCTTTGTGAACAAGTAAAAGAATGGTGTTACCGTTGGGATGGTTACAATGACAAACTCGGTAGTGTTCACATCACGGAAAACATTTCGAACTTTCTCCATTCTCTCTTTCAATTGGTCTAACTCGTTAGACTGTTAAAACAATGATTGTTCAGAACTTGAGAAAAGGTGAAGGGGAAGTAACGGACTAACTATTCACATGAAAAAACCTATGCTTACGGGTTCTTGTTGTTGTATCTCTTTTTTGCCAAACATAGACTTAAAGGTTGAAGCTGCTGCAGTGATCTTCTTCTTGAGCTGAATAATTAAATAATCCATTTGGATAAAAATACGCTAAACATATCAACTGTGTAAGCAAACCACAACTAACGCTAAGTTTCATCATCCTCAAACCTTTGTTATTTTGCTAATGGATGAATCATAGAAGTCTGGGAGGGAAAGAAGCCGCAGAGTATGTCCCTGCAAGAAATTATTTGGAATCAATCAGAGTTAACAAATGTCTAGGACTCAGTACAAAGTTAAGAAAAAAATTACTAACCGTAGGAGCAGTATCAAAAACTATACGAGTGAACCTATTGTATTCTGGTGACTCCATAAATTGAAGAACCTGCAATGAAAATCTTGTTATTATTAGTAACTAACATTAAAATTGTCTCATTTCAGGGGAACTCTGGGGCTGAAACAAACGTGCCTTGGAAATAGCTGCTATTTCGTCAATACCAGGTGAGGCAGCATTGAGCATATCTTCAAGATTTAAGTCCCCTAACTACCAAAAATGAACAACACATCTGAGAGACATTGATGAAGCTTTTCAATCATAATGGAGGCTTAGAAAAAATCAACAATAGAGAGAAGGAAAAATGAACCTCGCCGGCAAACATTCCAAGCCCCATGCTATCCATCATATTTTTAACGCTTTTACCGCCCGACTGACTTTTAATCTCGTCCTTCATTGTCTCAGGTGTTATCTGTCACACATCACAACATGAGAGAATAAAACTCAGCAACCTATGTCAGGTATCCAGGAATGTGCAAGAGACGCGTAGTTTCTTAATCACCTCAAGAGCTAGAAGTGTTGAATCAACACCTTGAACCGGTTTTAGAACTCCTCCTGACAAGTCCTGGACGCCAACACGAGATTAGCTGAAAACACAATTTCCAAGCATAAACATTGAGAGACAAATGAGAGAAGCTGATACCTGGGAAAAAGAATCACTCAAGGAGTGAGCAGGGTCAGTTGAAACCACAATGGTTGGATGACCATGGCTAGCAAACTTAACCGCAAGAGAAGCAGCACAGCTCGTTTTCCCAACACCTCCTTTACCACCCAAAAGATAATACTTTCTCTGATTCACAGATACCATCTCATCAAAATGGGAAGCTCCTTGAGCAAGAGTAGCTAATGATCTCTCTACACAAACAAGCGAAACACCAAATATCAAAATGACAGAACTTTTTAGGTGAATTCTTAATAACAGAACCAATTGCTTCCATGGATAAAACTGTAGTTCAGCAAGCTACAGAGCAAGGTGAACATAGCCTACTTCACTATGTCATTCAAACAACAATATATTTGCAGTTAATAAATGTTCCCAATCAACAATAGCAAGTCTAACAAGTAAGACTCAAGTCCATAACTCAAACCAAAATTGGATCTGAAAACTTTAGTCAACTCTGCGCAAAAACAAATTTAGATAAACAAAAGTGTGGAGGAAGAGACGGTGATGGAAGATATCACAAAAGTTTGAGTTTTTCCCAAAGAAAGCAATAAGAGAGAGGAAAAGGATCAAAAGGGCAACCTCGAAAGAATGTTCCGGAGATACCTCCACCGTGAATTTGAGTATTAAGGGACTGAAACCTGCGACCCGACGGAGAGTGATTGAGCTAGTAGTAGCTCGAGAAACACGGCTAAGAAGAAGCGAAGCCGCCATTGACGAGTTCAGAAGAGAGAAAAAGGGAAGAAATTTTTGTCGGAGAGTGGAACGAAATTGAAATCACAATGTCTTCAGACGGCGACGGCGACGGTGGAGGGGTTTTGCGAAAGGGTTTTAGCCTTTTAGGAAATAAAACTGACTCATCATCATCTCATTGGTTGTTTTTTCTTTTTTTGGTTTAGACTAAACCGTTTAGTAATGAAATTATTTCAAAATTTGAGTAATCAATTTTGAAAATTAAATTTAAATTTTTCAATTTCAAATATTTTCATATTTGAAATTGTGTTGTGAATATTTTCTTTCAAATTTTTTTTTTAATTTAAATATGAATAGAATTTTCCTTGAAAATAATAAATAAAAACGTAAAAATAAAGTACCATAACCTCATAATCCAACTTGTTATATTCATGATGATTAGTGAACTATAAACTCATAATCCAAATTGTACTTTAATGGTTAAAACCCATAATGCACCACCAACAACCTAATTATCTTTACGTTCCAACAAAGGTCCATAATTCCCTAATAATAATATGGATAAAAAAAATTGTTTATAGGTCCAATATTACTTACTCACCACTCTCTATCTAAATGACGGTTAAGAGCATCAGCTTTGAAAACTGCTTCTCGTCTTCCTTCACCAAACCCTCCTCTCTCACGGTCGCTCTCTTCTTCATCTTGAAGCCTAAGCCAATATATCTCAAATGTCTCATTCTTCTTCTTCTATTAACCTCCTTCATTACCATTACCTTCCTCCTGATTTCAACCACTCTCTCCGCTTCTGTCTCACTGCTCCATCTTCTTCTCGCTGGTCCAATCCCGACGATTACTTCAGCTCCAGCTTAGCCATGCCCACCACAACTCTCCCAGCTGCAGGCTCTAGCTCTCCCAGCTTCAATGCCCCTCATAGTGTTGTGAGTTTAACATTCTTTTGAATTCCATATGCTAGCTTCGTTCTCATCATTCATATGTTTAATTTAAATTAATACTGAATTGTTAGCATACAACTTGAATTTTAACTAATTGTTTGCACATACAACTCGTAGCACATGAATCTTAAATTTAGTGGTTAGGCCAATGTATTCGAGTTAATTAAGGTGACATGACACCTAGGATTAAAAGAGATATAAACCGTCGTAAACCTTTCTCATATATAAAATCAGAACCTGTGTTTGTCTTATGAAACTGAATTGATCGTAGCATACTAGCATTCTTACACATTAATCTGATCAGTTGTTTCCGCTTAATTACATTGTTGTATAAATTGTCCATGTTTTTGAACTTCTCTCTCATTGATATATTTTTTTTTTTGGAAACTTTTTGATGTGTTTAGAGGACCAAAAAGCTGAATAATAGCCAGCAAAAAAAGGAAGAAATAGAGAAAGAGGTATGGGAATCCACTAAAATTAGCTTACCTATCTCTATGTTTGTATCTAGGCAAACACCAAGGGATGTTGTTATAAATATATACGTGAATCAAAGTATTATAGGTGTACAATCAAGTTTGCGGTTCAAATTTATCTCTGGAATTGATTTCGTTTTAGAATTTACATAAATTAGCTCTCATGCATATGGTACTAATAATTGTTAGGTGTGGATGTTACGAGAGATGCTGGATCAAGAAGAAAAGACACGTGAGATATTGGAACAAGTCCAAAAACATCAACTTCCTTCTTCGTCCTCTTCCATTACTCTTCCTGCTTCTCTCCCTCCTAAGGTACGTATTATAATTAGTAACCCATTACGTGTAGTGTGTTTCCAAGTTTGGATAGAGTGAAAAAGCAGCAAAATACTTTTAATAATGTGATGATAATAACATCATACACATATTTCTGGTAACGTTGCTTTTAAACCAAGTCTCAGGTCAACCAAAAATTTTACAATTATTAATTTAATTATATTTGTATAAATCAAACAAAATTGTTAGATCCCCCTTACCGGACAAAAGACATAAAAAATCATACACAACTTAAGAAAGATACAGTTATTGTGAAATTAATTAATTAAGTTATAAAATATTTAAATAAGTTACATTCTTTTTAATGCAGATGAAAGAATTAATAACGGAACTATCGATAGTAGAAGGTGAAATTTCAAGACTAGAAGTTCAAATAAGCCATCTTCAAATAAATCTCAAGCAAGAACAAGATGAAACTTTGAAACAAGCGACAACAAGTTCATCAAGACGAGCATGGCAAACTAGTGAGAGTTACAATGATGACAACATAACCCCTTATCAAGCTCCAATGCTACCAAAACTATACCCTAAACTCCCACCTCCAAGCCCTATGGTGCAAAAAGCCGTGATGAAGAATGAAAACAACAACAACGCCAAAGCTACTACAAGTCATCATCAAGAGAATGTTACATTTGGTACAAAGCATTTCATCAACAAAGCTATAAAAGGTGATTACGCGACCGAAAGCTTCCACAAGTCTAACGAGAAAGTTGGAATCGTTGAGAAGGAAAATCATCGGTCAGTCCACCAACAAGAAAATAAGGTGCAAGAGAGTAGGAATATGAAGAAGATTAGGACGATGAAATCGCCTTCGCCTCTACGTGAACCTAGATTTTCCTCTCCTAATAAGGTCTGATTTTCATATATATATGTTTAATCACACATATGTTTGCTTCATTCAATTCAGTTTTGATTTATATATGCTTGTGATTTGTTGCAGCCTTATAAGGATCGTGTAGCACTTGATACATCATTAGACATGCCACCAAAATCTCTATCGAGCACAATCTTGATGGAAGATGGACAAACCATACAGAAGTGGCACCCAAACAAGCTCGCAGAGAACATCATGAAGTGTCTCAATTTCATCTACGTTCGCCTCCTTAGAACCACAAGAGTCATGGAGCTAGATAAAACGGGACCCATCTCGAGGTCAACTAATTTCTCATTGAGCTCAAGAAGCTTTAGGGTCGACAATGCAACCTCAAGCTTGTCTAAATCCATGAATCTTGTGTCTAAGGAATCAAGACAACAAGATCCTTATGGAATATTTGATATCGAAACATCCTTGGCTAGAGACATTGGTCCTTACAAGAATCTTGTTATCTTCACTTCAAGTTCTATGGATTCCAAGTGCATTTCAAGCTCTAGCTCCGTTTCTTTAATCCAAAAACTTAGGTAAGTTTGGCGATATATACAATCTGACAAAAAAAAATTAACCATCAGATAAACCTTTGAATTACTGAGCTATATATTGTTGTGGCAACAATGCAGGGTATTGATGAACAATCTTGAGACAGTGGATCTAAGAGTGTTGAGCCATCAACAAAAGCTAGCGTTTTGGATCAACATGTTCAATGCTTGTGTTATGCATGTATATATATAACACTCTACTTCTTCAATACTTTTTCATTGGTTACAAACAGTTTATACTCAACTTCAAGTTCATCGCTTCCGTGTATGACCAGGGATATCTACAACATGGAGTTCCAAAAACAGCTGAGAAATTGCAATCTCTCGTTTACAATAAGGTATGTTGTCCTTTTCCCTTTTCAAAATAAATATTAATATATTAACTCAAATTTGATATAACAAAAGTATAAATTATATAGGCTACAATGAATGTCGGGGGCAAAAACATAAGTGCTCATACCATTGAGCATTGTATCCTTAGGAAGACTACAACTTCTACCATGACTCAGGTATATATACATACATATTATTTCAATATATAATGCTCTTCATGTTGATATCCTAAGATCAACTTCGTAAAGTTATACATGCAAATATATATAACCGTAGGATCGACACGAAGAAATGATTATCCGTAAACTATATGGCGTAGAAGCAACGGATCCTAACATCACATTTGCACTCTCTTGCGGAACTCGATCTTCTCCTGCAGTAAGTTACACATTAATTCACTTTTAGTTGGGCACTCAATCTATAACAATCCATTGAACACTTTCATTTTCATATACGTAGTATTGTTCATATCCAATAAGCATTTTATAGAGATTGGTTTAGTATTAATTTACAATGCTAAGATTAGTAAGATTACATCATTTTTATTATAGATGATATGTCTAAATATTATTTGGTTATAATATATAGTAGTATCTCATCTAAAAATACATTTTGAAGGTGAGGATATACACTGGCGAAGGGGTGACAACGGAGCTAGAGAAATCGAAGCTGGAGTATCTGCAAGCCTCGGTGGTCGTTACAGCGACTAAACGGATAGGCTTGCCGGAGCTTCTTGTGAAACACGCCACCGATTTCGTGGTGCCGAGAGTCGATGGCGGTGGAAGTAGTGGAGAGATGGGGCAGTTAGGATCTCTGGTGAAATGGGTTTGCAACCAATTACCAACATCTGGATCATTGAGAAAGTCAATGGTGGAATGTTTTAAGAATAATAATACTAAAGCTTCTACGTCCTCTCCTGTCGTTGAGAAGATCCCTTATGACTTCGAGTTTCAGTATCTTTTAGCCATTTAGGGGTACTCTATATACTATAGCTACTAATTTTTCATTCGTTTATTTGTGGAAATGTTGTGTTTTCAAAATAAAATATCAAAAATTTGTATTTTGTTTTATACGTGAATGTTAAACTGACATGTAAATGTTTGATCATAATTAACCATCTTACGTATATCTTATGATCATCACGACTCACGAGTGATATTTTCGAATACCTTAATTAATTTTACATTCTACACTCTTTTTTTTTGCCTTCTATTGATAGAAACTTGTTTTCTGTGTGTTTTCTTTTTTACTTACAAAACATTCATAAATAAAAACCATCGTGTTATTTCTCAATTTCCTTACATTTTATTCTTTTCCTAATTATCTAGATTAGGATTTAGGAACTATTAAGATGTCAATATGGATTAAACATAAGTTGTTCTCTTGTTATTCGTTCTCGTGATTTTTTTTTATAATAATACTTTAAATTAAAAAGATGAACCACTCTATCCTTGACAATGAACTTCATGTGGCGTTATCCAAAGTAATATATTAGGTTGCTTTGTTGACCAAATGTTTTAACTTTGACTTCAAATTATGTCTCTATAACCATTTTAATAAAAACCATGCTTATGCACAATGACTCTTTTTTTAATAACATTTACACTGAAATAATTTTACTAATCAAGGGATGTGATATACTAATAATCTTTGTTTGATCAACCGAACAAAGAGTGATTATTGGCAGCACGTATCTTCTGTTGATAAAGAAAACTCTGAGCTGTAGTTAGGAAGCAAAAACAAAAAGGGTATGGTTAAGTTCAAATAAAACGGCGGCGATTTAAGGTCAGAGATATCAATGGAAGATTCAGCGCAAACCAATAAGAAACTTTCAGCTTTGACATGTTATCCAAATCCATTTAAAAGAGAGAGAAAAAAAAAACTTAAACCGAAAAAATAATTAACGTTTTTCATTTGACATTTCACTTTCTCCATCGCTGTCTCTATTATCTCAAAATCAATAATTTATTAAATAATGAATGTATAAAATTGTTATTTGATTTGAACCTTTTTCCTTTGGACCAACAACTATTTATATGACGTTGGGGTACTAGAGTATATATATAACCTCCAAAATAACATAACTTTTGATCAAACCAAACTGAAAATGATTTAATTTTAAACCAAGAATAAGTTATTTGTTATGGGACTGAATGAACCTTCGTAAATGATTCTTCAAACTGAATCTGAATCTGCTTTTCAGTTTTGACTTTGGTTTAGATTTCAAATCTAATAATGTAACAGAAATTTTGATTGGATATAAACTAGTTAAGTACACAGTATTATGTGGTTATAATTACAGTAATACATATGTCCATAAGTCTTATTCCAGTACACTAATATTCTGATATGTTATGTGGGCACATAAATTTTATAGGAAAAAAATAAGAACAAAAAAAAAAACAAGGTTAATAAACTTGAGCAGGGTCACAAGATACCGTGGATGGAAATAAATGAGACCGTTTTTTAGGGGGGCTTTTACTATGGGTCGGGGATATTGACTTTTGGTAGGTGCAAGTGTTTGTGTGCTTCTTCCTTTTTTTTTGTTTTTAACATTTCGCTATCTTCGTTTGGTTGTATACACTATACAGGTACAGCAAAACAAAACATGATATTTTCTTCAAGACAAAGCATCCTGTTCCATATCTAATACTATAAAATTATATGTTATAAATATCCACCAATGTATCATTTGTTTGTAGATATCGTTATGTTGAAATTTTTCCATTAGGTTAATATACTCTTGTACTTTTTTTTATTTGAGTAAACAAAAAAATCGAAAAAAAAAAAAAAAGACATCGTATTCCTAAGTTTCCACATATTTCACCATACAAATTTTATATATAGAATAATAGTGATGGACCTGATGGTCACCATCAAAAACATAGCTGATATAAATTTTGCACTATAATGGCTTTTAGCTATATGGTTTGGAAGGGAATCCGAAACATGAATGGCTTTTAGCTATATGGTTTTTGTGTGTTAATAATTTTTCAGTATACCATTAATCTACCATTACGTATGATATATAGGAAAAAAATGATATTAGATAAGATAATTTGTTATCATGTGCAATAATATGATATTTTTTAAAATACCAAAGAATAACGCAATACTTAGACCAACTTATTTATATTTTGCAAACCATCATTTTAACACATCCAAACATCGCGTTCGTTCTTTTGTAACGTTTGCGGCAATGATTATCAAGGTGGCTGACTATGTGGCAGTGGTCGGTTATCCTTCACCACGAGTGGTCTCGCTTTGTGTGGCAATTCTTTACCTTTAGAACTTGTTGTCCTCTTTATGTATCTTGTCACTTTTATGGTTTCAAGTCAAGCTTTAAAGTTTGTTTTATGTATGTTTTAAGATCTTTGTAGTTTATTTTGTCTTCCGATGTAAGTTTATTGGTGTATTTGGCTCATATTCAAAGGAAACTTGTAAACCTTTAATCTAATATAACGGAGTGTTTGATGGAAAAAAAATGATAGAATTTGGCTATTAAATTTAGAAAATGAGAGTTCTCAAAATCACAATATCTCTATTAGATATTTTGTTTTGGACATGCATGTGTTTTCTCCATGGGATTTTCTCTAAATATTGTTTCTTTTCCTATGATGGTTGACACCCTGTAATAGACTCCAATTTCAATATTCTCCACCTAATGAATGGGTTCTAATTAATGGCTACGAAGGTTTTTCCTTTGCTTTATCTTTGTCCCCCTCCTTTATTTTTCCTATATCATCAAGACCTCAACCTCACTTCTCTTCACTTTTTCTTCTCTTTTTCAACCAAACTTAATGCATTTCATTATCAATTTCCTCTATTGTCTAAAGAGTTAGTACTACACTTCCATAAATTTGTACCCATACCTTCACACATACACACGCACATAGCTTAAATAATCTACTATCAATCAACCGCCCATCGTTGAAATAGTTTAACCTTATTTTTCTTTTAAATGACTTCTATGAATGTAAAAACTTATTACACTCCTACATTATTTGTCAACTTTCATAGAATACCAAACTAATGTCACTAAAGTCGAGAGAACCCTTCTTGAGCTCAAATATATTTTGGTGCATTGGCAGAAAAAACTTGTTTAAAGAACTTTCTATAATTAAAAAAATAAAAAGGTATGTTAGATTAGAATCTACTACAACTTCCAAACTTTCGTTGAATAATTTATCCAAGTCTAAACTTATGATTTGGAGTTTTGTTTTCTCTAGAGTAGTTGTTATACTATATATTTAGGTAAAAGTTGGTGAACCATCAATCTATGACTCTATACTAAAATTCCATGGAAAAGAGTTCTGCACTTCTGCTTGATGGACGAATCCAATACAATATGTATATTTGATCATAAACTATCCAATTTCATGCATGTTGTCATATTGTTTATGATATGATCAAAAACTTTAAACTATTTTCCCATATCAGCTTAAATAAGTTTGGAAAAGTTTTGCAAGTCAAGTTCATATAGAAATATAGATTGTATAGAATGCAATAGTCCTGGGCAAATAACCGGAACCGAACGGACCGAACCGAAACCGAACCGAAATTTCGGTTCCGGTTCGAGTATGGTTAGTAGATAGTAACCGATTGGATAGTGTTTCAATTATCCATGGATATCGGTTATTAACCGAACCGAACCGATATCCATTCGGTTATCCGAATCAAACCGAACTCATATAAAAATTATGTTTTAGCCAAGAATCGAACTTGAGTCCCCTTCAAACTTGGCTGTGCAACATGGCCACTGCACCACGTTAAAGTTTTGACATTTTTATACATGTTAAAATATATAACGTAATAAAATTAAACTAAAAACTACACCAATATCATATATATTTAGACCAAAATACCAAAATATTTTAAATAAAACAAATATTTGGAAGTTTTTAGATATATTTTTTAAATTATAATCAAGTTTTATTTAAATAATATTTTTTTGAAAATATATTACACTGTTTTGGATACCCGGAACCGAACAGAAAAAAACTATAACCGAACCGAACCCGAACCAAAATAGTAAATTAACCGAATGGATCCTAAATCTCTATATCCGAACTAACCGGAACCGAATGGATATATCCGAACCGAACCGAATACCCGAACGCCCAGGACTAGAATGCAATATACGAATTATATTTGATAAAATACCAATAACCCAAATTACTTGACACATTGGAAAATGAATAGGTAAATAGTGAAGTTGCTAAAAAAGGTAAATAAAGCAAGGTAGCTAATTTTTTGTAAAGTCAACAACTTCATTAAGTTTATAGGAGTAGATTTTTGTATGCACAAAAGACATGCATTGATTAATTTTCCAACTACTTCAACGGCCATGCCTTTAAAAATCTTACAAGTTTCACGGTAAGCCTTGTTTTCGGGTATTCGAGAACTAATCAAACGCTACGAATTTATACTTCCCTCTATCTCATAAAGATTGATGTTTTGAGATATTTTTTGTCTCATAAAAATTGATGTTTTGTAAACTTCAAGAAATAATCATTGAAAATATTTAAATTTTTGAATTTTTATTGGTTTATATTTTCTCTCTACCAAAAAGTAATTATAAATTAATTTACAAATAAAAACTAAAATTTTTCTTAATATGTGTGAAAGTATCAAAACATCAATCTTTGTGAGACAGAGGGAGTATATATCAAGTCACTTTCTAATACTCCTATATCATAAAGGTTGATTTTTTAAGATTTTTTCTTGTATCACAAAGGATTTTCTTTAGTATATTTAATGCATTTTTATTCTTAAAATCAAATAACTAATTAATATTTTTACTTTTATAATAAATAATTAAATATAGACATGCATTTAAATGACAAGTGTAAGAAAAATATAAGTAAATGAGTATTAAAAAGAATATAAAACAAAAATAAGTAAAAATAATACATTAAATCTTGGTGAAAATCCTAAAAAATCATATATTATAATACAGAGGGAGTATAAGGAAAAAAAAAATTAATAGTAGTATTATTTGCTTCCATGTAGAATTTGTAGTTTATTACAGTATTTTTTTTCTCTAACCCCAAATTCATTCATACCTTGGAAGAAAAGTTTTTTGTTATACCACTAGATTTTGACAATAAAGATACTGTAATAAATTGTCAATATATGATGTCATATTCATATACACAAACGGAAGATATTTAATGTCAATTCCATAAACTCAGTTATTACCAAAACGATGTAGTACTACCAATAATAAATTACTGTAAAGTAAAAGCAGCGTAATCAAATCAAAAACCAAATTTGATATGTGTACTTAAGAACATCTTTAAACATTAGGAAAACAAATAATACTCCATTAATTAATGAACAAAGTAAAAGTCGTATCTGACCAATTAAAAAAAAAAAGGAAACTCAAAAAAAATCAAAGGTCAAATTTAACTTTGGTATAAATCCCAAGTTTTCATGATTAAAAACATTGACCAAAGTACCCCTTCACTCATCCATCCATCATCCTTAGAAAAAAAAAAGGTCAAAAACTTCTCCACCGTCTCTCTCTCTCTCTCTCTCTCTCTTCTGCAATTTGCAAACTCATTCCTTCATTTTACCCAATCCTCTTCCTCTTCTTCTTTAGCTCCAAAAAAACATCTACACAAGATAAAGAAGTGAAGAAGATTCTCAGATTTCACAAAAAAAACAAAAGCCTTATTCAAATTTCATTATTTGGTTTGTGTGATTTGGTGCATATAATAAAAGAAGAAATGGGAAGCAGATGGAGAAAAGCAAAGTTGGCTTTAGGTCTAAATTTATGTCTATACGTTCCCAAAACGTTAGAAGATTCTTCTTCTTCTTCTTCTTCTCCTTTAAGAAGAAGATCAGACGACGCCGTTTCACTTTCTCCTGTAATGGTTCAAAGACCCACTACGCCTACTCCTTCTTCCTCTGGTCTTCGATTGCCTCGCTCCATTAGCAAATCCTCTTCAAAGGTTTTGTCTTTTACCGTTTGTGGGTTTCTCACATATCATTGAATTTTTACATAAAGTTTACATTTTTATCTCTATGGTTGAATTTTTTCGTGTTTTTAATGGTAAAGTTTGGTTTTTTTTCTGGATTATGGGTCACCGTTGGATCGTCGGATCTTTGTGTGGTTCAAATTTGTGTGATTTTGGTTTAAGCAGCAAATCCAAAGGGCTAATCTTTCTTGGAACTCTAAACAGTTAGTTTTAATTTTACTTTTTTAACTAGCTGTTAATTGTAGTACAATCTAATTCTTAGTTTAATTACTTGTTTAATCTTTCAACTAATTTCTCTTTTTTCTAAAAAGTGTTTTGGATCTTCACGCATATCAAATGATCTTACTACTAGTTGTTTAATTTTTTATGTATTTGTAATTAGATGTGTGTGTATGTTTTTCAACTACTATGACCCTCATATGTTTTGTGTCTATCAAACCTAACATTTGTCAATAGGTTTTTGTTGTTTTTGAGACTTGCTAAGTTTTGACCTTTTTGAAATTATTGGTGGGGTGAAAGGAAAGCAAAACTTTATTTTTTGGTCTAATAGGGCTAAATAGGGATGGACATGTAGAGTGTGATTAGTAAGATTAGTGATTGTGTAAACGTCTCTCCTCCAAAGCCAACTTTATCGTATTATTATTTCGAATCATTCATTATATATTCATCAAGATTTTGACATTACAGCTCTAGCTTAAGATTGGGTTGTGGGGTTCTATTTGTGTTCTGTCTCTTTCCCTGGTTTATAGTGCCTTTTGTTTTCTTTCTATCTTTCTTTCTTTTTATTGTTTTGTTTTTGAGTGTAAATTTTTTCTTGGTATTGTTGAAGAAATATGAACAAAATTTGGTGTCATGTAATTATCAACTCCCGCAAATGGAGCCACTGTGGGGATAAAGGTTTTTTTGACAATAGTCAAGTGCACTTCAAGGACCAATCTCACTTTTTTTATTTCCTTTTCTTGTTGCTTTTTTTTGCATTTCAACTTTTTAATTATTGTTGAAAGATACCCTTGTTAGTGTTCTGAATCTACTGTTGATTAGATGTTCCTCCTTAATCTAGTAAAATATTCTATTCTTGGTATAATCATTTTACTTTATTTTAGTTTACATCTAGTTCAACTAAAATTGCAGTTTTTAAATCCTAACCAAGGTTATTGTTAGTTGTAACCAAGATAATTGTGAGTTTGTGTCATAGTATTTTTAAAGTTTCACACTTTCTTTAACTTTGCTTTGCATTGTTATATTTTTTTTTTATCAACTTTAATCTTTCTTGCGTTGAATTTGCCTAAACAATCTTTTGATTACAGATCTGGTTAAAATCAGTCCTTTAACTTTATAAAGCTGTGTCCTTTGTCTTTCCCAATCTTTTGCTGTCCATTGTTCTTTTAATTGTTTGACCTGATAGATTCCAAACTACTTTGATCAAGATTCCAGGATCTACATGTTTTTGAATGATCAAAACTACTAAACCTAATATAACTCATCAAGTCTCTGAGACTTTTTGTTTTGTTTCCAGGTTATGGAAATATAAAGATTCCATCTTTTTTTTTTTTAATTGTTTTGCTCTTCTTTTTATGCCATCATTCAATAATAGAGGGTAATAGTAACAGAAACAAATGTGTCAGAGACTATGACACAAACTCACCTATGTCAGGTTTCTTTGGATTCTTATAATTACAACAGTGACCTGTCTAACTCTGTATTACGTGGATACCATACTCTTATAAAGTTTTTCAACTCTACTTTCCAACTAATCTGTGTCCAGAATCTGAAACCATCTGTATTGTGATATTGCAGAAAACGTGTGCTATATGTTTGACGGCGATGAAAGCAGGGCAAGGCCATGCAATCTTTACAGCGGAATGCTCTCATTCGTTTCATTTCCATTGCATCACTACGAATGTTAAACACGGAAACCAGATTTGTCCTGTTTGTCGCGCAAAATGGAATGAGATCCCTGTCCAGAGCCCTAATGCTAAGTCTAAATCTGGTGTCAAACCGATGAATCAAACAAGGGACAATGCATGGATGTCAATCCCTCCAAGGAGGTCGTCCCCGATTCAAGCTTCTTCACGGCCTGACAGTCTAAGGGTCTCCTCGATCTTTAACACCGAGCCTGCGGTTTTTAATGATGATGAGGCTCTGGAACATCAAGACCCTTCTGCTGAATCTGGTTTGGAGAAGTCTAAACCTGGTGTTAGTGGGACTTTGGAAGTTAAAACATATCCAGAGATTTCAGAAGTAGCTAGATCGGTTTCGTTTAAAGATTTTGCTGTACTGATCAATCTAAAAGCTCCTTCAAAGTCGTCTTCAAATTCGTCTTCTTCTCGTGCTCCTGTCGATCTAGTCACGGTTCTTGATGTGAGTGGAAGCATGGCGGGAACAAAACTGGCGTTGCTGAAACGAGCAATGGGTTTTGTTATTCAGAATCTTGGCCCGTTCGACCGTCTCTCAGTCATATCCTTCTCCTCCACAGCACGGCGTAACTTCCCTCTCCGTCTCATGACCGAGACTGGTAAACAAGAAGCATTGCAAGCGGTTAACTCGTTGGTCTCAAACGGAGGGACTAACATTGCAGAGGGATTGAAGAAAGGTGCAAAAGTTTTGATTGACCGTAAATTCAAGAACCCGGTATCAAGCATCGTGCTCTTATCTGATGGTCAAGATACATATACCATGACTAGCCCCACCGGCTCCAGAGGGACGGATTACAAAGCCCTTCTTCCTAAAGAGATCAACGGAAACCGTATCCCAGTTCACGCGTTCGGGTTTGGTACAGACCATGATGCTTCCTCGATGCATTCCATTGCAGAAAACTCCGGAGGTACATTTTCTTTCATAGAGTCTGAAACGGTTATACAAGATGCATTCGCTCAGTGCATTGGAGGTCTTCTTAGCGTTGTGGTTCAAGAGCTATGCGTTAAGATCGAGTGTGTTCATCATCTGTTGAAGATTGCATCAGTTAAAGCTGGAAGCTACCAGTTTGATAACGGTCCGAATTCAAGAACCGGATCTATCGCAGTTGGTGATCTCTATGCAGAGGAAGAGAGGAACTTCTTGGTGAATCTTGATATCCCCATTGTTGATGGTGTTTCAGATGTGATGTCGTTACTCAAGATTCGATGCGTTTACAAAGACCCGGTGACGAAAGAGACCGTTGATTTGAATAGTTCCGGCGAAGTAAAGATTCTCAGACCGAATGTGATGGTGGACAGAAGACCTGTGGTGTCAGTTGAAGTTGACAGACAGAGAATCAGATTACGTGCAGCGGAAGCTATCTCTGAAGCTAGAGTTTTAGCCGAACGGGGTGATCTGACGGAAGCTGTGTCGGTTCTTGAGACTTGCCGTGGGGTACTGACAGAGTCTGTGTCAGGTCGAGCTGGAGATCTATTGTGTGAAACACTGTGTGCAGAGCTGAAGGAGACGCAAGATAGAATGGCTAGCCGTCAAGTTTACGAGTCTTCGGGTAGGGCTTACGTACTGGCCGGTCTAAGCTCGCACTCATGGCAGCGAGCTACAGCGAGAGGCGACATGACTGATACGACAACGACTTCTTACCAGACGCAATCAATGGTGGATATGGTGAACCTCTCACAGACAATGACTTTTGGATTGCCTATCGCTAGTTCAAATCCGAGTCCATCAACGACGCAGAGAAAACTACGGCAAGCTCTCAGTTTCCCGGCGAGGCCAAGGCCTAGGTGATTGGTGGAAGAATGATAAAACGGGGGTTTGACATTATGGACTTTTAAAATTTCCCTCGTTTTTAACTTTTTGGTGTTTTCTCTTAATAGTACGATTTGTTTTTCAATTGGGAAAGGGTAGTTTATAAGATTTCTAAATTTTGGGGGTATAAGTAGTATTAATAGTTTTTGATGGGGTTGAAAAGAAAAGGAGGAAATGGGACAACTGTGCTTATTATTATATAGGTAATATATATTGGCATTTTTAGCAAGAGTGGCTTTGTTTTTTATTTACTTTATCATCATTATAATTTTTTCTTTTGTGGTCTAGATGTGTTTGGTGGTGGGTATAGGTGTGTGAGTTGTGATTGTGGAAAAAAATGTTCTCCCATAAATATTTATGTAACTATACTTTTGCTCTCTAAAAATTTATATGCTCACATGAGTAAGTAATATATAAGTGGACCTCTGTAACGCAACTACATTAGTATAGTTTGAATCGTAATAGCAAAAAAGAACTTGGTTTAGTATTGTTAACAACATTCTATGAACCAAAGATCACAATTCATAAACGTCCTGAATTTTTCTTGTTGACTTCCACAAACGAGTCCACAAAACACCATTTGCAGGAAGGTTATTTCCCCTTGGCAAAGGCTGAAGAGTATCGGTATTATGACCATAGTTCCATGGAATGTGGTTATCAAAACATCATCAAGCAAGGAATGTGATTTAAGTTTGGACATGGCTTGCTTGATGTCAGCTTGATAAGGACCATTTACTACATTTCCGCTGTAACTGCGAATGTGATGTCGACTCATCTTGAGCTAGCTTGTGGTTTGATGCTATTTTGCTCACGCCTCCAACTGCTCTTGGACATGATTGTCGATCTACCTATCTTTACTTTGATGTTTATGTTAGTTATCAATTTTTGCTTTGGAAATCCTATTGCAAGCTTTGCTACTTTGTTTGTTTAAATGAAAGTAAACTCTGTTTTGTTCCAAAAAAAAAAAAAAAAAAAGACTTCCACAAACGAGTCTTTAAGTGAATTTTTTTTTTGGTATCCCCACAACACAAACGTATGTATGATTAATCAATTATTTTCAGTGCGTATTACAAAGCTTGTTTGGTATTTTACAACTGAAGACTATATTAAAATCGATATTCGACTTGTTCACGTGCTGGAGCTAAGCCTGTATTCTTGGATCTCAAGATCTACCTCCAAATTCTCTCAATAAAAGTCAAAAGTATTTATATTTATTTGTAAAGTCAAATAGTTATTTATTAGCATTTTCTATATAGTATTTTTTTTTTAAAAATCAATTGAAGAATTTTATGTCATGAATAATAAACAAGAATTTTTCTGTCAGTCGAGTTTTAAAAACTATTTCCTTCACTAAATCCCGCTCGACTAGTGAATGGCCGCACTGGAATAATCAATTATTCGCTTAGTTTATCAAAGAAAAAAATAGAAGAATCTTATTAAGTTTAACTGCGTTGTTTTCTTGTCTTCCGATGAAACTGAAATCAAAACAAAAATGGAAAGAAACAACTAAAACGGAAACGTTTGTTTTTGTTAAATTTTCCCCTATAGAAATGATAGATTATGTAATGTTTCATCGATCATTTTCGAGCTCACTAGTAGTGAGTCACTACTTAATAATGTGTTAACAATTTAATCATACACAAATAAGGGAGATGGTATTATTACTATCTCTTGGAATACCAATGTTTGATTTTTCCCGAACATCACCAACTACAAAAGAACACACACACACACAAAAAAAAATGTGTTGGAAGGACTAGATATAGTCCGATTCTTTTAGTAAGGATTGTATCCATCTATTTTTTTGTAAGTATTAATATTGTAGTCCAAAATTTTGATGGTCATGTATACCATGTTAGAGATAATCCTCAATATAAGGTTGTTTTGTTTCGTCGAAAGGTAAGTTTAATGTTATTGGAGGACCATAATGTGACCAAGGAAAAACTTATAGTATTAGACTAAATAATTCAACGACTTTACTGAAACTAGCCTAATTTGATGGAATCTCACATAAGAAAATTCTTGAGAAACAAGTCTATAGATATGAAAAGTTTTTGGTATATTTATAGTCGTACTTTAGACCAATTGGATATCAAGTCGTTAGACTAGCTTTGACCCTTTAGATGGCAACATCCTAAGTATAGCACACAAGAGATTCTTCTATGTACGTTTTAAATTGACAATTTATAAGTCTGTACCTATCGTGTCTAGTACTTATCTTCTAAAATATATGTCGCAACGCCGAACATATGTATATTGATGATATCTATCACTTCTTTTTATTTGTATATTCCATTGTCTTGTATGGATGGTGTTTGGCTTGTTGTTGTTTTTTTTTTTCAGGCTCGACTTGATACCTAAAAGAGGGCAGACTACCTTGTTGCATATATATGGTGAGCTCATAGCCGCCAAGGCGAACGGTTCATGTGACGACGCTTAGCGTTTGTCCATTATATATTTGTATCCTAATCCTATTATTCTCGTTCTGCTGCTTATACCTCTATATCATTCATGTTTACATTTAATCATCAGCGAATTATGCTCATGCTTACTATTTAGTTTCTAGATTTCAGAAATGATTTTTTAAGAACTTTCTTTTTCTTTACATGCATCAACTTGCTTCGGTGGCTTCTTTTTTGTCTGCCAACAGTACGTATTCCATATTTTCTCTTTGTAAGTCTTTCCTTTTTTAGATATTATTTGTAGTTATATATAATGACAAAACAGTTCACGATATTATCTTGAGAAGTTACAAGCTTCTTGTTATTGACATCAGTTTATATTACTCATCCATAAATATAATTATTTAATTACACTCTTGTCAAACAAACGCAGTCAGTTATATATATGAATTCGCAATTTCACATGCATATGTATGGAAGACTTCAGCAAAAATTATAAGTTGATATCAAAATATGTGAGATGCAGCAAAAACGCAAATTCTAATTTAATAATAGCAAATTGGATAACCACTTGTACATTGACTTTGAAATACATATATACATGGGTGTATACACACATTAGAAAGTGGTGTACTTGACACTATGAAGTTGACAAACAGTAAGAGCTAAAGTTTGGTGAAGTTCTAATAAGTAATTTACACTATACATTCGTGTTCAAAACTATATGTCGGTCCACATATATTAGGTACAATGGAACAACGAAGCTGCTTGGTCGTAAAAAGAGTTGGTTCATGAGAAGTCAAATTACAACTCCTTCGGAAAAATACAACAATTTCCTATTTTTGGAGAGACCGGGCATCATATATCAATTTCGTTAGAATTCCCTTTTTTTATTTTTTTTTTTTTTTTGTCTAGTTTGTCTCCAAACTTAGTTGTCCGCTGCTCAAAATCAAACTTTCTACACCAAACCAAAAAAAAAAGTAACTGGTATTAGTAGCTGTAGTATGGTGGGTTCTCTTTTTTTTTTTTTAGATTAAAAAAAAGTTTAATTTTTCTTTATTAATATACTATATGAAATAATTTTCGGGACACTTGCAAAATTGGACCCCTAATTGGAGTCAATTGCAATATTAGACCCCTTTTTTTCTCTCTCCAACATTTGCCAATTTCTCCCTATTAAATCCTTGTCCATTCATTGTATTCACAAAAATGCCATTATTTCTGATTTATTTGAATTTCTTGCGAAAATGTTTATTACATCCATATCCTCATCTTCTTCTTTTATTTACGGTTGTGCCACCGCCATCAGTTTTCCAACAACCATGAACAACCAAATTTGAAGCTCTTAAAGCTTCAACAACCTGAATTTGTAAGCTTAAATAACACCCAATGCTATGAGAACTTCATTTTCTTCCATCTCCTCTCCATTTTAATCCAAGAAATTTTGCAATTGCATTTATCTTGTTATATGTCATGATTCTTGGATAGTGGTTAAATTGGTGCTGGGTTTCTTCTGTGGTGACTAAAGACGACGTCCTCGGTGCTTGACATTGCGAAACAACCACCGATAAGGTTATTTTCCGGTAGATTTCATAATTTTCCTTGATTTTTTGCGAAAGTAGACTTCATTTGTTAGTCTAACCGTCATAATATCATGTAAAGTCTACTCTGTGGTCAATTTTGCAATTAAAAATTTATCGAGTTTCGAGCCCGTAGACTGCAATTTCAGTCTCCTTAATTTCATTTGAAAACAAAAAAATATGGTTCAGACTGCATTATAATCTTTCCGTCAGATACTTCATTTGCAGTCTACTAAGGTGTATTTTTGCAATTGACCAAATTCTTGACTTTTTAGTTATGACTGCCGGACGAAGTCTTCTTACGATAATAAACGAGTAGACTTCCATAGTGACTATTTTTGCAATTGACCAAACTATTTAAGCATTGACCGTAATATTAATATATTAAAAATATATTAAAATATTTAGTTAACTGCAAAAGAAGTCTACTATTTAAAAAATGCAATTGTTGGTCAATTGCAAAAATGACCACGGCAGACTGCAAACGAAGTCATCATTAATGTAGACTTCATACGAAGTCTACTTGGCGAAAGTCAAACTTGGTCAATTGCAAAACTAACCACGACGAAGTTTACTTTTTCTGGTTGACGGATAGTTAAAGTCTACTTAGTAGACAGAAGTCTACTGTAAAGTCAATGGGTTGGTCAATTGCAAAAATAACCATAGTCGACTATATTTGAAGTTAACCGGTTGAACTTTCCATTGAAGTCTACTTTGTTTTATCTATATAATTGCAAAACTAACCAAAAAATTAACAAAGGAAGACCACAAAAGAAGTCAACCGGTTATGGTAGACTTCATTCGCAGTCTGCTTTGTAAAATTGTAATTGCAAAAATAGACCCCAAGAAATAGACTTCATTTGAAGTTATCCTCGTATAGTCTTTTTATGTCTACTCGTTGATGTGAACATGAAGTCAGCATTATTTGAAAACCAAATTATTGCAAATTGGTGAATAATTTTTAAGATTTTCTTGTTGTATTCTTTGATATATGTTATGTACTTGCTTTTATATGTTTTTGACATGATTATATATTATACATATGGAACAATCAAGTTTTTGGTTTTCTTAGGCAGTTAGGTCATTAACTTAGACTTATTTTTGAAGTCAACGTGTTGGAGTTCTGTGTGAAGTCTGTATTGATGACAAGAAAAATAATCTCGGTTTTAGAAAACCAGTTTCGGTTTATTTGAAACAGTACCAAAAAAATATAAAGAAACCGACTTCTCTGGCAGACTTCTTTACCAACTAACGTCAAAACAATTAAATCAATTTAAACCTTGTAATGATTATGTCGACGACTTCTCTGGCAGACTTCTGCACGGGAAACTGAACCGTCTGCAAATCAGTCAAATCAATTTAATATTTGTAATGATTATGCTGAAGACTTATCTGAAAGACTTCTTCAAAGAATGTAGAATTCTATAAGTATGAAATGAGACCCAACCATGAATGAGTTCAGTCTCCAATACTACAATTAAGTGTATTCTTAGCTATTAATTATTACACTAATTTTTATTTCAGTCTAGGATTTTTTTTTTTAGTTTTTCTATATCAATCTTAATTAGTATTTTTTAGAAGATCACACTACAAAAAATATAGGCTTTGTTAGCACTAAAAAAACTGTTATCATATGTCATTGATAGCGAATTATCAAACACTACCGCTATAATAGGGTCACCCCATACAATAACACTTTTTGGTATGCTATCGTAAGTTGTTCTATTATAGCGTTAATTAGAATGCCTTAATATATTTTCTTGTAGCACTTGTTTAATGTTGTTCTATATAGTGTCATAACACTATTATTAGCCTATACGAAATATAAATATTTAACTTGATTTGTATAATTTCTTCTATTGAATTTTGTTTTCCAAAATTTATTTAATTGGATTTACATATAAAAATACATAAAATTATTATTACACTAGTAAATTTATCTTGTATAGTTACTAAATATTTTGTAGTTATATCTAATATTTCGTAGCAACAAAAATTTTATTACAATTTTGTTACAAATAAATTTAATAACTATTTCGTCGTCACTAAATACACGTTTATAGCTATTTGTCGCACTTTGTTACAAATTTGTCACAACAAAATATGTAGCAATTTCTACTAAATGCTACATTTGTTCTGGAGCAGCCTTCGTTCTAAATGATGAGTCCTTCTTAGGTTTATCATCTTTCTGATCCATGCCTGCAAGCATAGCCGATAACTTTTCCTTTTTCAAATCTTTAGAAGCATCTTTCCCACTTGGTCTCACCTTCGTGCTAGTAGCAGCACTATCTACTGACTTTTCTTACGCATTTAAATATGTATCTGCAATGAGAAATCAAGAAGAAGAAAAATTAACTCTTAATAACATATTCATCAACGAGTAAACAAATTCTATAGCAACATAACTGGAAAACTACCAAACTCACGGGTGAAAGTTCTGATAACAGAGTTCTTCCGAAATTAAGTTTTTCTACTTGACAATGGTCACAAAAAGCTAGTTAACAAATCTCACTCAGTAATTGGACAGTAATATAACAGCAGTGTTCATTTATGTCTACGAAGTCAGAGGATCTAACCATTCAAGTAGCTTCATGACAGCATCAGTCTCTCTAGCCTGCTGGTACATAGCCTTCAAGACAAGATTATAAGACGCAGTATTGGGAGCAACAAAGAACTCTTCCATTGGAGCAAAAAGATCGAGCATGTCTGCAGCCGAAGCACCCATCATCAAATTAGCAGAAGGTAATGATTGTAAAGGTTAACATCAGGCTTGTTCGGCTTCCCATTCTTGTCAAGCGATCCAACCTAAAACTCGAAAAGCTGTAAACATATATTCATATAAAAAAAATCTGATGCGTTCTCAAAAGCAAAATTTCAATCCTTTTACGATCTAATTCTGAAATAACTAGGATTTATCACCCAAACAAATAGAAAGAAGGAATGAAACTACCATTCGTCCCAAAGAAAAAAAAAAGGAATTAATTTGTAAAAAGAAAAACACAACTCTAAGAAAACCAGAATCCCAAAACAGAGAACGATCCGAATCTGATAAAAAAAATCAATCGATACTTCAATCCCTCTACATATCTAAACCCACAACAAGAAGAAACCTGTTCACCAGCCTCAACAATGGCAAGTAGATCTGCACTACATCAAAAATTAGATCGTTTAGTTAAAACCCATAAACAGCATAACCAAAACCAAAAATGAATCTAAGTGAATAATGGATAAAATTTACCTCGTTCATAGCAGAGTCTGCTTTTAGTGGAATCAAGTATTTTGAGAGACACTACATCAGCTGCGGTAATACCGTCGGCAGCGTCAATATCATTATCAATGT
Source organism: Camelina hispida (assembly GCA_023657505.1). Lineage (NCBI taxonomy): Eukaryota > Viridiplantae > Streptophyta > Magnoliopsida > Brassicales > Brassicaceae > Camelina > Camelina hispida. Next base: position 30,518,688 of record CP094636.1, on the reverse strand, counting down.
CGTCGTTCAAATTTTACCAGATCTGGCTTTGATCTAGCCGCCGCTACAATCTTCAGATCTGTCAAAATAATAAACCACCCACACATTAATACACTGATTAACGAGAAGCAAACAACAAAGCATCAAAAAGAGAGACATAGAAGAAGACAAAGAAAAGAAGATATTACCGTCTAAAACTCGAGATTAGGGTTTGGACAGCTAAAAGGTCGATCTCTACACCATGTTTGACAGAGAGAAGAGCTGTAGATGACGAAGATGAAGAAGAAATGTGATTTTGATGATGATTTGATGAGAGACAGATTTTTTCAGTCTTAGAATTGCTTATCGAGAGAGAGAGGCCGAAGGTCGAAGAGGAAGAAATAAAGTTATTAGGGTTAGGGTTAGTGAAAATTAGGTTTATATAACTCGGTTAATTAAAACCGATCGGTTATGTGTTCTGCCAAATCAAACCGAACCAAAAACCGAATTACCAAATTAATTTCGCCGGTTTGTTGATCTTACATCTGCCAAAAATCAAATATCTCGATTTAATCGGCTTGGTTCTCTCGGTTCTGACTGAACTTCCAGGATTATTACTAGTTGATAGCATTAAAAAGTCAACCACCAATAGTCTACAGAGAAGTCTACTTAAACAAACCCTAAATCAAATAATTTTAACCTAATCAGCCTCCCTTAATTTGACTAGTTTATATGTAAATTTATTTTATTACAATGCAGGAAGTCTATGTGGTTATTATTTGGTCAAACGGTTAATCAAATTATTTTTTATAATTTTTAAAATTAAAATTTAACCTATAACTAAGGAGGAGACTTACTTTGAAGTCTTGCCTTTGACGTCAATTTGAAATCAACCTTAAAGATATCTATTGCAGACTTCATCGGGTTAAATCTGTCATTTTGGCTTCTGTTTTTTGTTTGGTCATAAGGGAGTCAACTGTAATTTCAGCACCCTTAGTGGTTATGTTTCTCGAAAAACGAATATGAGGTCTATGAGCTCTTTTAAATGCAAATAAAGGTACTAAAAATGCAATTGTCCCATAATTTTCTAGTAAATAAATACATTGATCTCATTTGAAAAGTGCAAAAAACACATGGGTAATTAAATGTCCGAGAACTTTATTAATTTATGAATAGAAATATAATCGTATACGTATTTAGTTCAGTTATAGCTCTAAAAGAAATTAACAATCCTATGCATTCATATTTCAATACGTATTTACTTGTGTTTATAAATGTATGGTACACGTATTTTGTGTATATAAATGTACCTGAAAGGAGTCTAAATAAGCGATCGACGTCAAAGAAAAAGGTAGCAATCATGTTCACGGTATGTGGATCAGGTGATGAAGGGATAATTATATTCTTAATTAAAAGTCACACATGTGTGACCGACCTCAATACTCGTAAACTTTAACAAACAAAACTACGAGTATGAAGTATGAACAGCTTTAATCATAATAATTAATCAAGGACTAATCTAATTTATTTATACATGATGAAGAACAAAATATACTAATCATGTAAATATTGTCATTTTACATGGATTGAAATGCTTATGATGAAAATGTTATAGTTTATATAAACAAATTTGTGATATGTTTTAAAAATTTTGGTTTGATATATCGTAAGGATATAAATATCATTTTGCTACTTTATTTTCCAGAATATGACCATCTTGCGCTATAAGACAAAACGAATAATCTTAAGTGAAACAAGCACTCATGAGAAATGCAGCATCATAGAAAAACTGAGCGATCACTTGATGGATGGTGTAATGGGTCATAAGAGCACCAACACCAAAATATAATGTGCCTGAAAAGTCTTTATACAGAGAAAGTGTACGTATGTCTAAAATATCTCTATGGTAATTATCCAAAAAAACGTTAATTCTTTTTGACTAATTTTGCTAGAGAAGTGAGAATGCAAAAGCTACAGTACAGATAGTTCAACAAACAAGAGAAAACTATTTCGGTTTTAGTTACCAGATCTAAATCAAATTCAATTGCACATGGAAGAAAAAAAATATTCATCTAATAAAAATATAACTAGGCTCTCAAATCAAAATATACGAACATAAAAATAAAACTCCAGAGGTTTAAGAAAATCATACTTACCTTTTCTACTTTTGTTTGTTGTTGTTATTATTACTAATTAATTTTACGTATATCGGTCGAAAATGGAAAAATTCTGGTAAAATGTTCGGCTAAGTTCCAATAAAAGTTTAGAATATTATGATAACAAATAAGATATAAGCAAAAGGTGGCAAATTGCTGGAAAGTTCAACAACGTATCTACATGCCAATTTGCAAAGTCAAACCGTCGCTTGTCCAAGACATTTGTTATAAAATGTATTTTTTTATACTCTAAAACTTTCAATAACTCATTCTCTACTCAAATCTTTCTTTCTTTCTTTGGTGGATTCTTAAGACTCTATATACTCAAAATTATTCAAGAAGAATCTGTACTATTTAACAGTATAATAATATATCTTGTGGATCGATTGTTGAAGAAGAAAAGGTTTGATTCTCTCACAATACGCTCGATCATGTACACAAAGGTAATATACTTTATGTTCTCCTTCTCGATTAGGCTGCATCTATCTTTAAATGCTTCAATGTTTATATAATACGGTAGTCTAAGGGCATCTCCAACCCACCTCTATATTTGCTTTTTAACTCTATTTTAGAGTAAAATCTACTCCAATCCATTTCTATTTCTACCTCTATAATAGAGATCTCTATTTTTTCCTCTATATATAGAGGAACTCTATTTTTTCCTCTATAATAGAGTTGAACTTTTTTATTTATAAAATGGTCTTTAAACTTTTAAACCTTTTATATTTATGATCAAAATAAATAAAATATATATTTAAATAGTTTAAAAATAATTTAATGAAGTGGAAGTTTTGTATTAAATAATATTTATGAATGTTAAAAATTTAAATAATATCATAATTTTATAAAAATTTCACAAATACTAAAATAAATGGGTTAATTTGCAACTTTTATAAGTAAAAGGTATTAATAATAAAATAAAAAATGAATCTCTACGGAATATTCTTTTTTAGAGGAAAAAATAGAGGTATCTATTGGAGCAAAAGTCACCTCTATTATAGAGTTCCTCTATTTTAGAGGAAAAAATAGAGAAAACCATTGGAGATGGTCTAAATGAACAAACTGATTCTTTATTTTTCACACCGAGCACATTAATTTTGGTTTAGCTTTTGAACAATTTTGTGATTGGTTGAGCTAAAAACTCATTCACTCCCTGATTCATAACAAGAAAGTAAAACCTAAATTAACTTCTTGAAAAAAAAGAAAGTATTGTACTTACTTCTTTAGGCTTAGCCATGCAAAACAATATTTTTGCAAAAAGAAAACGAAAAAAACATAGCATATGGAAGTGTTAAATGCAACTTATGCAAGGGTAACCCTTTTATACGCCAATGAACCCGGCTTTTTCCGTTGAGTGTTGTCCTAATTATCCTTTTTTTAAAAACTATATAATCATATTTTCTTGAATAATAGAAAACAATTTATTGAGTTATATATAAAATCTAACGGTATCGCGTAACCTTTTTTTAATAACATATTCAACCAATGAAATTTGTTTTTAACACTTTACTTTATTCTTAATGAACGTTTACCCCATGTGATATCCTCCTTATGTAATGCTTCTTCACCCACAAATCTCACTTTATATACATACATAAATGTTTATGTCATCTTCATCTATATATATACATTTGTTCTAAACAGTGAGAAACAAAAAAAAAAAAAACACATTCTTATTTCTCTTTCTTCTCCTACTCAACTCTATAATAAGGTTTCGGATCCTGACAAAATGGGTTTTATACGACCACCGGCTGTGAGAAGCAGCGGCGGAGATTATATAGAGAGCATCTTCGGAGAATACTCTTCCGGCAAACCAAAACCAAGCCGGAAACTCAACTCAGCTAAGTTCGTGACGGCTTTAACGTGTCTTCAGTTCGCATTTGCCGTCTACGCCACCGGACTTCTCTACTACATGAGCCCTTCCATTGACTTAAGGGCCAAGCCAGACTTCACTTGGGCCACTAAATGGGCCCATAATGTACGTAGTTACATCGTCACACCTCACGTCGTCAGCCACTACCAAGACTCCTCCGCCTCTTTTCTCAGATCGGAGGATAACTTCCCGGCGGTGGTTTCTCCGGCGGAGGTTTGCGAGTACGAGAAAATCGACTTCTCGCAGAAAAAATCGAACGATCAGCAAATGATCAAGATGAAAAGAGAGCTATACGACGACGTTTTAGGTTTCCAGAGGAAGAACCTTGGGTCCGAGACTTTACAAGAGCTGATGAAGATGAAATCAAAATGGGCTTTAAATGGGCCAAATAAGCCCAAAGTAACAGTGATACTAAACCACTTCAAGAGAAAAACACTATGCGCTCAGCTCGATTCACTCCTCCACCAAACGCTACCGTTTCACCATGTATGGGTTCTGGCCTTCGGAAGCCCTAACGAAGCATCTCTCCGACGAATCGCCGGAAGCTACAACGATTCACGAATCAGCTTCATCAGCTCAAACTACGATTTCAAATACTATGGAAGATTCCAAATCGCGCTTCAAACAGAAGCAGATCTGGTTTACATACTCGACGACGATATGATCCCTGGGAAAAAAATGCTTCAGATGCTCTCACACGTCGCCGGAACTGAGAAATACGAGAACTCCGTTTTGGGAAGCATCGGTAGGATTTTGCCATTCCGGCAAAAGGACTTCACGTTTCCGAGCTATAGGAAGTTTAGATCTAAAGAAGCGGGGCTTTACTTGCCTGATCCGGCTTACGACATCACCTTAGATCGGATTCTTCAGGTTGATTTCTTATCAAGCTCGTGGTTCTTATCGGCGGAGCTCGTTAAAGCTTTGTTCATCGAGAAGCCATTCACATTCTCCACCGGTGAAGATCTTCACCTGAGGTTAGTCTCATCTCGTGTTCCTCGGGAATTTGAAATTTTTTGAGTGTAGGATAAGGCAATGTTTAATTTGATTAATCATAATTAATAATTATAATATCGTAGTAACGTCTTAATCACGTGTTTTGTTATATGATTAATAAAAAATTAATTAGGATTTTAGTAAATTCTAATGATGAAAGGTTTGTGTGTTTGCAGTTATCAGCTACAGAAGTATAGAAATGCAGGTTCGTTTGTGTTACCAGTGGATCCAAATGATAAAGAGACATGGGGAGATAGTGAACACAGACTAGCTTATGTATCAGAGACGACTGTGATTTTCAAAAACGTTGTTGAAGTGAGAGACAATCAATGGTGGAAAGCGTTGTCCACTGGTTACATTACTCAATGGGCTGCGATGCATCCTCAGAAGATTGACGCTTTGTTTTACGCTCATTCGATAGATGAAGTGAAAGCGCTTGGTCCTTTGCTTGAAAAGTTTAGAGGTACTGTTGGTAAAAAGGCTTATATTGCGGTGTCTGGTGGGAAGTTCTGTCCTTGTGAGGATGCGGCTTCGGCTTTGAAGTGGCCTTTGGTTGTTTGTAAGGAGAGGAGATTTAAGATTTTTGATTTGGAAGTTGGAGCTATTTTGGGTGTGTCTAACTCTGAGGTGCCTGTGTTTCAAGCTGTGTATTCGAGTATGAAAGGGCTTATTAAGATTCATAACCCAAGTGTGGTGATTACTGTTGCTGATGCTGATCCTAATGTTAAGAAAGCTTTGAAAATGGCTACTGAGACTAATTTTAATGGCACCGCACTGGTTTTGCTTCCGAGAGCTTCTATCTCTAAGGTTTTATGGATGGCTGATCTAAGATCAACAGCATTGCCAAGTAAGTATATCATTATCATCTTTTGCATTTGACTTTCGAAATTTTTCTTACTTGAACTGACAAAATTTGTTATGATTTGCAGACTGGAATAAGATGAGAGTCTCAGTGAACATTATCACGCAAAACCGAGCTCAATCTTTGTTAAGATTGCTTAGGTCTTTGAGCAATGCATACTACCTTGGGGACGAAATATCTCTCAGCTTCAACATGGATAGCAAAGTGGATGAAGAGACGATCAAAGTAGTGAGCACATTTGATTGGCCTCACGGACCAAAAACACTTAGAAGAAGAATCATCCAAGGAGGCTTAATCCGAGCTGTGAGCGAGAGTTGGTATCCAGCTTCTGATGATGACTTTGGTCTCTTGCTTGAAGACGACATTGAAGTCTCTCCTTATTACTTCCTCTGGATCAAATACGCACTACTGGCTTACCACTACGACCCTCAAGTCTCTTTCCCGGAACTCTCCTCTATCTCTCTTTACACGCCCAAAATCGTTGAAGTCGTCAAAGAGAGACCTAAATGGAACCCAACAGATTTCTTCAAACAAATCCATCCTCACACACCTTACCTGCACCAGTTACCTTGTAGTTGGGGAGCCGTTTTCTTCCCAAAGCAATGGAGAGAGTTCTACGTCTACATGAACATGAGATTCACTGAGAACGCCAAAGCTAATCCTGTCCAGATTCCAAAATCAAGAACCAACGGTTGGCAAGCTTCTTGGAAGAAGTTCTTAATAGACATGATGTACCTTAGAGGATACGTTAGTCTCTATCCAAACTTCCCTAACCAATCAAGCTTCTCAACGAACCACATGGAACCAGGAGCTCACATCGCAGCTAAAGACAATGTGGTGAAACACAACAAAACCGATTTCGAAGTTCCTTTGCTTATGGATGATTTCAGAAACTTCTTACCGAACCAGAAACTCCCTCCGCTTTCTAAGCTTCCGTCGCTCAACCTCTTTAACATGCCCGTTTCTCTTAAAGGTCTTAAAGCTGCAGGAGCTAAGCTTGGTCAAGATGTTCTTCGTTGCAACAATGTCTCTGAGATTGTCGCCGTCAATCATCAGACAGGTTTACCAGCTAGATGCATGAGATTCTGAACATCTTTCTATTAAACGGCCAATCCCAAAAAAAAAAAAAAAGCTATTTGGCTGTAATTTTTCTTTCTTTACATCTGTGGATTCTTGTTGATTCTTTGTATTTTTCTAAATAGTTTATATTATTACTAAAGGGATTAAATATATAGCAAAGGATGTGAAAGTGAAACTGTCAAATGCAAAAGAGCAATGTTGTAACCTTAGTTTTAATTCCCCTAAATGACACAGCATCATCCCCTACACATGTATAGAGAGATTGATCTGCTCTCTTTTTTTTTACTCACTCATTAAAACCAAATACATTAATGAAAAAACAGTGAGTAACATTTGATCATAATGATTAAAAACCAAAACAGAGACCTAAACAACAACCAAAAATTTTGAGTTCTCTAATGTAAAATTTTTAATTAGTCTTTCCTTCTAGCAAATGGGAATCACACAAAAGACCAGTTTACAAAGGAGAAGGCAAGACAATGCAAATTGTTGTTGTCTTCAGATGGAGCAAACACTTTCCAAGCAACAGCTTGTTCATAACTCACATGTCTTCCCATTGTTGACACACAGATTCCTGAGGGCAAGCATGCAAATCCCTGTAGAGACAAGACCATTCTCAGATAAATGAATCGAAAACATTATCTGCTGCAGATGGGTGAATTTTTATTTTCTTTACCTGTTGCATTAGCTTGGCGAAGTCGGAGCAGAGAGCCTTCCGACCAGACTCATCGAAAATCTTTTCGAGTGTAATGTCTTGTAAGGCTACAAGTGTTGTCTCTAGCATGTCTAGACCAGCTTGGTTCGCAAACATGAACACTGGCTGTGGCTGCAACATGACCAGACCACATTATATATCTAAAACTACAGGTGTTCTATTCAGAACCTTTCTGACTTCTGAAACATTAACCAATTTTAGTTTGTTTTAGGACACATACCTTTAAAGAACAACACAAGATGGCATCTTGGTGATCCCATAGAAGTTTTAGTACCGAGTCGTTGCTTCCGAGCGAGTCAATCGTTAGCAACTCCGAGCCTAAGTGGTGACTGAAAAAACAAACATATTAACGTAAGACATCAACCATAAGCTCGAGGTTTATAAGAACAAGTCATAAGTAAACATTAAAACCTACGTGTAACTTTGAGAGATCCACTGGGCAAGAGTAACAGCTTCAGGAGATCCTGGGGACAATTTGGACCCCAAGCTCGGGCTTATCCCAGATGGTGAAATAGCCATTGCAACACGTTGAACTGATGAAATAACGCTCCGCACGTACTGACAAGCCATACCGGCAACATTATCTTGCAAGTTGTTTTCGAAAGGGAACTGGAAAGCTATAGTGAGGATGCATCTCGAGCTTGAGCTAGAAGAAGAGGGGTTTCCAGAAGCATTCTCTGGTGATGGACCAACTTCGAGGCTAGACGTTAAGTCTAATGTACGGTGGTTGGCGGTTAACAGATCTTGCGCATCTCCCTGTATTGAGTAAACATATATGAGGCTTGAGACAAACCATCTCCAAGTAAGAGAGAAAAAAGCAGTGATGAAGGAAAGACAAGTACAGTTTTAGCATCAACTGGTATGACTCGGAAGCCAGAAGGAACAAGTGGAGCATCATCCGGGAACATCTCATTAATCGGAGCAAATATCAGTTCGGAACAAGCTCCAATAGCATTCTCGTCAATCCCAGTACAAATCTACCATACATCATTAAGGTCAGTTTAACTTTGGAAAGAGAGAAGCTTCAAGATACATTGGGTTAGAACTTAGAACTTAGAACTTAGAACTTAGAACTTAGAACTTAGAAGTGATATACCTGAAGGAGATGGACATCCCGGGACATAAATGCATCTTCTTGTGCAAGAGAATGACCTTCTAGTCTAACAACTTCAAGCATCTGAAGCATATCAACACCAAATACATTAGAGAGAGAACACTACATTATTATGTTTTCACAGCAGGTAAAGACTTTGAGAGCCTTACTTCTTCATGTTCAATTGTATGCCCTAGTGGCATTATGATTTGACTCCCAGTGAACCTCGTCGGTCTCATTCCCGGATAAGCAAAGGTACCCGCTTTAAGTGTAGCAGCGGAATATGCATCAACATTGAAATCAGCCCACTCAGATCGATGCTCTCTAAGAAACCGAATCAAAACCGCAGGAGGAACATTCTACAGAAGACAATAAAGAACATAAGTTTTCAGCCATTGAATATGGACAAAAGGAAAGTACCAAGCTAGACACATTAACATACTTGGAGAAGCATCGAAGCCTTCGCACAAAGCACGCCTCCAAGGAACGAAAGAGAGTTAGAAATATTATTCAAATGCTTCGTGGAGTTAATAGCAACAATGATATCTTCCGCCCCATCACAAGGCATTGTAGACCACCCGTCATCACCAAACCCATTCACTGCATCATTAAAACCCCTGCAAGAAAACCAAGAACAGATAACATGTCAAAAAAAGCAGAGAGAGGAAAGAGTAACTATATTTTATAGCTCATGATCGAAGTACCTGCTTAATCTTTGGCTAAAGGTTCTAAGAACCGCGGGCTGCCTTCCTAATCCATACACTACTTCACCATTAGACTCTTGCGCTAATTGCCTGATATATCGCAATGCCTAAAACATGAACCAAACCTTAAGCATTAGATATGCATATGAATCAATCATTTGTCTAGGTTAGTTTTCTACGTATATACTCACGGAAATAGTCATTTTTTGTGCGACAACTTTGGATGACTCATAAAGGGGTCGAAGCACATCCGGAACACTCCAAGCCTATAATGCAAGAACAGATAATTCTTATTAGTACCTTATGAAATTTAAGGAAGCAAACACAATATGTCATTTTGTGAAGATCTAATTACCTCGAGATTAAGGTGATCGACAATGTGAATAATTGAACCTCCACCATCACAAGGTCTTATTAAATAACCACTAGAAAGCATTTCTGCTCTCACAAACTGAGAAGCTGAAGCAGCGTTAGGCCCAGCTCCAGAGCCAGAAAGTGACCTCTCACAAACCTTCAAAAGGTACATAAAAAAACATCAATAGCCTGCAGTTTTTTTCATGCAGTATACAGACACTATGAGAGTCATACCACAAAACTGCCATTGTCGAGGCTCGTTGTGTATCTCAGGGTCCAGAAATCGCGGGCAGGAGCCAGAGTCGTTGGTGCATATGTCTGACCAAAAGGCATTTTTCATTCATCTTCAAGTGTTAGAGATAGAAAACTAATCCGAAAGAAAGAAAAAACACTCACCTGCATATACACAAGCTCGATTGTGCCGCCATTACCAGCCGGGAACATAGTGAAAACTTCAAGGCTCCTACAGTCACGGAACCAAGATGGCCGATCTTTGAGAATCTCTGCAATCTGCAAAGAAAACAAATATGAAACATTTTGACTCGAATCTGTGTAGCATTGAAAAAAAAAAAAGAGTAGCCTTTTCTTACCTTCATAGGTTCTAAACTAACGAGACCACAGGCTCGAGCTGCCACTCCACTACATCTTTGCGAAATAGCAAAGATGCCAACCGAATCCGGACCAGGCTAAACACACACAACATCAGATTTCACATTACAATATTACACGAATAGAACAAAAAAACACATAAGTAAACAATAGGAAACGTATATAAACCTTCATCCCAGGCATCTGAACCCAATCAACAGCAGTTCCTGTAGCCTTGGATAGGAACTCTGCCAAAGTCTCCTCTGCGATCGAGAGCAATCTAAGAACAAAAAAACCAAGTTAACAAGGCCAAGAAAACAAGATTAAAAAGAAAAAATAAAAGGCAATACAAAACCAAAACAAAACTTTTACCCAGCAGGACTATTTGCATCTCTAAGCGAATGCTGAGGAGTTGTAACCACAGAATCACAGCTTGCATCAGTCACCTGAATTCAAAACAACAACAAGTCAATAACCTTATAACTCAATCTACCTATTGAATAGATAAGACTAACAATGAACATATATGATAAAAAAGAAAGTTACATACAACAGTTGTAAGCTGCTGCTTCATATATCCATTCTCGCAAACAAGCTGAGAAACCTGCTTCTGAAGCCTATCATTCTCCTCCATCAACAGTTTATTCATAGCAGAAAGCTTCCGGTTTACACTCTGAAGCCTGGACGCCTCTTTCCTCTGCTTATCTCGACACCTTAAAAAAACCACACAACAACAAAACTGCCAAGATTAGACATCACACAATAACCATATATATATATATAGTCAAAAGAACAGTTAGTACAAAGCTAATGAGCAGAAAAAACCAAATCTACCAGACAGATTCAATGGAACCCTTTTGTAAAAAAAAACAGGAAATTGTGTCGGAGAATTGAATCAAACAGCAACAAAAGTAGTCTTTCAATACAATCAAATTCCAAATCCCTAATTAAATAAAAAATAAAATCATAGCAACTAGAGAGAGAGAGAGAGAGAGAGAGAGAGAAGCAAAACCTGCGGTTTTGAAACCAGACTTTGATCTGCTTAGGCTCAATATTAGCAAGAATGGAACATTCACGGATCAATTGCTGTCGCCGGAGAGAGCTAGGCTTAGGACACTCAGCGTAGACACGCTCAAGAGCCTCAACTTGCTCAGCTGTGTACCTAACGTACTTACCGCTACTATCTAAATGTCTATTCATACTATCACTGCTTCTCTCATGGTGGTTAGCCACCGCCATCTCCATACCTTTTTTTTTTCACGACCCCTCAAAAAAAAAAAAAAAAAAACTCAAACTTTATACTGTTGCAAGCTTCTTCTTCTTCCTTCTTTGATTAATCTTTTGATGGTCTTAGGAAAGTCCGTCGTAGTATGCTTAAGAGAAACGTAAATTGCAATTCTTTTTTTTTTTTTTTATCTTTCAGACAAAGAAGATTCTATGGTCGTGGCTTGTAGCGAAAGACCAACGACATGTGGAAACGAGAGAGTTTCTAAAAAAAAAAAAAAAAAGTTTAAAGTTTGAGAAGGAGAGAGAGAGATTCAGAAGATCTGAGAATTTTAAAGATTCTTCAAAGGGAAAACAGAACAAAGAAAAGAAAACAGAGTTGGATGTTGTGGGAACAGAGAAAGAAGACTAGGTAAAGCGAAGTGATGTCAACTCAACTCAACTCTCTCTATCTCACTTAAAGAAGCATTATATATCAGAATTCAGGACACAGAAACAAAAGACTTGGGAACAATGAAGAAGAAGGAGAAGAAGAAACACATGAACATTATTTAGTACAATTCAAGACTCTGAAGAACAAAAACTTTTTAAAGTGGAAATTTTTTTTAAAACATAGAAGAAAGAAAGAAAGAGAGAGAGAGAGAGTGGGTTTTGTGAGAAAGTGAAGGAGAGAGAGAGAGTAAGTGATGTGTGTTTTTGCTCTGGTGAACCTTTAGAACAGAGGGAGAGAGAAGAAGAAGAGAAGAATAAAAGAGAGAGAGAAAATGAGAAACAGAGGATTTGCACGCAAACCGACAAGCTGTGCATCAGCGAAAAAGAAAAGTGGTGCGTTTTTTTTTTATATTATTAATAATAAATAAAAATACGGCGATCATTTACGAAGTTGTCCCTACTGTTGTTTTTGATATGACAATATAGGAATCCATTTAACATTTTGTACATCTTTTTTCGCTTTTCCTCATTTATTATGGAGTTGAACTGATTTTTTATTTTTTTTTGTTCATGTTAATTTTATTTTTATTTGTTAACTACACAGTTCTACCAAAAAATTATATCTCTTAATTGCACAGCATACAAATTTCATATGCATAACTAATTATTACTTCTCGAAAACTTACAAAAAAACTAAAGCTAACACAAAATCAGCAAAAAAAACGGAAAAAAAAAAGAATCTAACGTTTGCATTATCTGTTTTAACAAGTTAAAAGTAACGAAACGTATCATGCATTCTTTCAAAATAATATAAAATTTCTTTTAGAAAACTTTAACGGACATGTTTGTTTGAATGACGTATGATACAAACTTTAGTCACGATTTATTTGCAACATGGTTGATGTGAAACCGATTAGTGATACAATATATTTTTAGTAAGTATTTTTAATATATACAAAACATTTAAATAATAATATTTTAAATTAAAAATAATAAATATATCATTTATAAAACTTCAACTAAGAAAAAAGAAATACTGCAGAAATTAAAAATCATGAACTATTAGATTGAAAAAAAAACATGCATAAAAATTAGAGAAACTCTACTAAAATGAAACAAATAAAAAAACAGAGTGAGTAGTAATTTACTTGAAAAATATTATATATATATATATATGTATATGTTTAATCATATGTCCATTAGTTTTGTATTAGGCTGATTGATTTTAGGGTTGTAAATGTATATTAATTGATAAAGAAAAACCTTCCAAAATCTGACCCTAGTTAAAAAGAACATACACAAATGAGCTTGTAATCTTTGGAAGGATTTATCTTCTCCCATGAAAAAAGGTAAAACAAGACTTAGTTTTACGATCTGGTCTCTACTCTCAAAGTTATGCTCTCAAATAGTCGAATGTAGTTAAGGATAGGTCGAGACTTTCGAGTTGCAAGCAAAACTATACCAGAAATTAAATTCAACATTATTGGAAGCCATAAAAGAAGAAGAAGAAAAAAAATCGACGTTATTAAGGAATAAAGAGAGCCTATGATCGCTCTCTGTCTCTGACATAATCATTTTAACACATCAAGCAATCAAAGTTATGTCTTGTTACAAAACACATTCTCTCACTATCCCTTTGTGGGTAGTGTGTTTTATTTTATCTGTTAGCATGTCTTATCTTCATTTATTATGCGAACCAAATTATCTATATACATATATGCATTGTATATAGATCCACATTGGTTATATTAATAAACTGTTTAGGTGTACAGTGACTGTAGCATTCACTAAAACTGTTATTTCCAAATTACATTTATGATCTTCAGAATAGGACCTTGAGTGAAAAAAAAGATAGCTACATATATTGCAATATATGAATGGTAAATTTATAAACTGAGTGAAAATCAATATTGACTTCAAGGATACAGTAGTTAGGTTAGGTGTGAATTGTTGTGATATGTAAAAAGTTAATAGAGGCGTTGGTGCAGAAAATAGTACTAATAATCAGAAGACTTACTTTTAAATTCTTAATTAGCAGCTAGTTTAGCAGTAGTATTAAACTATCTGATTAAAGCTGCGATTTCTTTTGTATTTTTGATAATTAGCAGCGAATAACTTAAGTTTTAAAATTGTAAAAAGGAATCAGAAGACAGTGATCAGTCAAACACAGTGATACGACTAAACCTCTTAGACAAATTTTTACACTATAGCCTTTTTTCATTCATCTGTAAGTGTAATTACTTTCTGTAAGAAACTTTTTTACTTCCTTTTTGGTTCCAAATTTAATCACTTTTCTGTATTTTTCCCCCATTTAAGCAGATACCAGTTTCACTGATCGCACATAACTTTTGATACACATGATATTATGTGTTTGGTTTCTTAAAAATCATTATTAGATCAATACAGTTACAAACTTACAAATATAATAACTGTTACGATTACTCAAAATGATATATTATTGTTTAATCGCTATGCTTAGATTGATCTGCACTACCATCTTTGTTTTGTTTGTACTCCTCCCACTGCCATGCCATTTGGCATTTGGATTCTTATGAGTTTGGTTTTGTTTACTAATGTAGTAGTAGATCACCAAAACAATTTATGAAATAATGAGAAATTACACTAATTAAATTTTAAAATGGTTCCTTAAATCCAGACAATCTTTTTATGGCGCCTTTCCCTTCAGTCTTCAATTATCCGTCACACATCGCCGCACTATTTTTCTCTTTTGTTTCTTTCTTTCTTTTATTTACCACAGCCAACATACTTGAATCCTTTATACATATGCTTCGTTTTAAATTTAAACAACATACTTAACCCTCTGAATAACAAAAACAAACAACAGTAGCAAACATGCATTTTTATTGTTCAACCTTGGCAAACACAGTTTTCAATTAAACACGTTGATTCATCTGATAAATAAGAATTAACTTGACAATTAAAAAAAAAAAATTGTAGTTGTTTTTGTTTACTTTTTTTTTTTCATGTAAGTAAGACCATTTCAGTATTCTATACTATAAAAACGAAAAGTGTTGATGATGTGTTATTTCCATCAGCTTTTCGCATGCGCCAAAAGCAACTCTCACGTGCTGACCACACATTTACACCCAATTTATCTCTTTTGATTTTTTTAAGTGTTATTATTTTCAACCATTTTTTATCATTTTATAATCTGTGACTATATAAATTATAAGTATAATTATCTATACGATCTAGTTGTTGTTAGTAATCTGCAAAATAACAACATCATAATCTAATAATTTAACGAATCTCCAAATTCTTTACCAACTACATAATCTTTCAGAATTGAATACTAATAATCTTTGTTCAACTCTTATATGATTCTATAACAATTATTAGAAAAATAGAAGCATTTAGCTGTTCAATAATTTTGCGATAACAAACAAAATCACTAAACGATAAGTTCAATCTTTAGCAACATTATGTTTGACGTTTTCACCCATTTACA
This sequence comes from Camelina hispida, assembly GCA_023657505.1. Classification (NCBI taxonomy): domain Eukaryota; kingdom Viridiplantae; phylum Streptophyta; class Magnoliopsida; order Brassicales; family Brassicaceae; genus Camelina; species Camelina hispida. The sequence continues at coordinate 30,503,187 of CP094636.1, read as the reverse complement.
AGTTACCGCTTGTTAGTATAGAAATTAGAAAACCACAGTCGAAGTTTGGATTAGTGAATTGGTATGTTTCTAATTAGTCGAACTAATTACATCCATCTGATTGTTACTATCATTCCTAAGTCTGTTGCTTTTATGGGGTTTCCTTCTGTCATAATTTTTTTCTATCTTGATCCAAACTTTGAGACACCTTGTCGTTAGTTATGACTGATAATGATAATTCACATAGTACTGCTAGTAATATATATAGTGACCCATGTGCTTGATTGTTTCACAAGCGACAAATTAAACAGTTAGAAAATTAGTTTAATTAAAGATTTGTTATATAATTATCAACTTCTTCTTTTTAACTTGCGGTTGAATTTAGTCTTTTTGCTCACAATGATTACCTTATTTTATTTTTCTTAGTGTCTAGTGATGAAACCAATTATTCTATGTATGTTCTATTCCTTCAAGTTTTATAAAACAGATCATGCGCTATATAACTATATAGTCTATATTCTATATGTATGTGTAACAACAAGACGACAAAAAGAAAACACTAAACAAAAAGAATAATCTGAAACCTTAAGAAACTGTTAAATCCGAACAATTTGGTTAACATATCCAAATAATTTGCCAGAGATAAATTATTCGACTGCTTATCTCACCATTCCACATTCGACCACATGCACTTTAATATTCAATTATTGTATTTAAGAAAACATAGTTAAAATGTTCCTTTTAAGATACAGGACAAGCTAGCAGATCCTAAACACATATGACTTGATTACAATATCATACTGATTCACATATACAACAACATTGTTACAAATACCCAAGCTAAACTATAACATAAATTAAAAGCCCATGAGAAACAATTTAACTAGCTATCAAGCATTTTAACACTATTCTTTTTTTTTTAACGTAAAACACACCCAAATGTTTTAGATATCATTGAACTAAAACACCTGATTGAACTAAAAGTTTTATCACTTTGGATAGGAAACTTATAGTGTGCGTAAACAAAAAGAGGGTAAAAAACAGGGAGAGATATAGACGAAGAGGGATGTCTCCATATCAAAGTGGTTGCAAGTTGCGACAAGTCTTAATTTGACTATGCACGGAGATAGAACAAAAGAAGCGTCTCCATTAATTTCACGTTATAGTACGAAAACTCAATTATTCACATATTTCATTTTTGAGATAAACCCACTCGGAACCAAACATAAATCCAAATTTAAATATTGGAAAAGGTCAAAATGTCACATTCGTTCTTGCTTTTTTTTTTTTTTGGGGTTCAATATATTATCTTTTGCTTTAAAAAAAAAATTGTCAAATATATATACTTTTGTTGATGTTGTTGGTCTTGATGGGATATTAATATTCCTCCACTTTGTCCCCCTCCTAACTTCCCCACCAAAATTTAACATTTTTCCTCTCCTATTTATTGTCCACTTTACTTACCTCCCAATCCCATTATAACGTATAGTTTTCATGTACCATACTACCATGAATGGATAATGATATGTACTATGTAGAGATCAAGATCACATACAAATCACATATAACATGACTCATCAGGCATCTACCTCAATTTCCCTCAAATCTAATGTTTTCTTTCCTAGTTTGTTGAAAGTCTCTCCTTATATTAAGGGAAAAATGAAGCCTACTTCGAAATCATTTGTTTCACAAAGTCTCTCTATATATATAATATACATACTATGTACTTAAAGTGTCTCTGCACCTAAAACTAATTAGTAATTAGTTAAGTAATGAATAATGTTTTCAAGCAAAATTAAAGATTGTGGTTACTTTTCTTTCTTTTTGGGTAACTATGGTTGCTTTTCCAAGTTTTTATAATTTTCAGCTAGTAATTCTCATTTGAGTGACTGATTTTTTACATTAATAAAAATAAAAATCAAATAAAATGATTGAACCATATATAATCTTGAATTCATTTTTCTGGTATTTTTTGTTACATGGTTTATCATTTAGCAAGAATATGGTCATTTAATCATAGCATGATAAAATATTGTTAACTTAAAAAATTGTGTTTATTATGAATAAGTGTATAAAATTTTATTTACGTTCTCAATTATATGTTCCAGATTTTTCATCTTAAATTCACCAACATATATAATATCTTTTTATCATTACTTATTATCTCTATTTTTAGGTGGCTTTTGTTGCAAAACAAAAAAAAGTGGCTCTTTATCTTCTAATCAAAGAAAATTTAATAAATGTATATTTTCATCAAAACATTAGAAGACTGTAGTTTTGAAAATAGGTAAGAAAACATTTAACAAAAGGTTAAACCATGGTAGAAAAATGCTTCAAACAGTGATGTCAAAAATAAATAGTGCACAATGGGTAAAACGAGCAAAATAAATGTTGAAATATATAACTAAGTGAAGATGATACTATCAAACTCGAACCAAGCTTTCCTAATACTCGACTCGACGACTCCTAGTGGTTAGTAATAAAATCAACTTTCTAATATAGTTATATAACATCATCGATTAAGCTAGCCGTATGTTTGTAAAAATGTTTTGGAATATATATTTGAACCAAATACGTTTACTGGAGAACAATGTGACAACAGTTGTGTACCGCAGCAGTCAGAAGTGGATACAAAATTATTGAATGGTGAGAGAACCAACATACATTTATTGCAGCTGTGCGGTTTAAACCACACCAAACATGTTGACAAAAAAAAATACTACAAAACAACAACAAACACTGTCACACAATTCAAAATATAGAATACAAATGTCATACCCTAAAACTCATGGTGAAGAGCATAGAAAATGAATATTTTAACATCGGCGGTCAAACATCTCCGACGCTCCAACTTTGACCATATCAGTCGACTGAAAAATCATCTAGTGTTTTGTTTTGGTTTCTTATTACTATTAGGTGCCTAGGAAATTCATATGTCTATATAAAGTAATATATATGGAAAATCTTAAACTTTGGAGCATACAAATTGAAGAGTTGTACGAGATTACGAGATTACGAGACAAACTACTCTTTGGGTAAAAGTGTAGAGGGTGTGTATTATGTGTGATGATGAGATTGTTGCTATCTTTACAGAGTTCGAGAGCCCATTCATATAAATATAGCTTATAGAAGAAAGAGAATAGTGTGGAAAATGGGATATGTTCCAATAACCCAAAATATTTAGGGCCCATAAAAGGTCCAATCATATGGCTCCACAATGTCTCTACGATGGGGTCGCATGAGTACTTTTAGAGGTAGCTGTCGAATGTGGAGACCTGACCTAACAGAGGACCCCATATTATCGTCGGATCCTTTCATTATTCCTTTTGTCATTCGACTAAATTCCTTTTCTAACAAAACTGAATGATTATCAAAATTCTTCTATTCACATCACATCTTTTGAAATTTTGATGATGTCTCTATGTCCTCTTTCTCCTTTTGGTTTTTTTCTCATGGTACTATAGTCTAGATCGTTTTAAATGATGGTTTTAGCTTATTCGTGTAAACGTAATACATACTTTGTATACAAGAGAGAAAGCTCCTAGGGTTGAAATTTTTTAACCGTTTTAAGTAAAATGGAAATAGTTTACTTTTACCTCTGTAATGACAAAATGCCTTTTTAACTGTTCAAAAAAAAAATCAAAACCCATGTAGGAGAAACAGAGGAATGGTCCTTCTCGATTGGTATCGATAACGACAACTCGAAGAGTATTGCTTAAGGCTAACCTAATTAATGTAGTTGACCAGAGATTGATGTGGTACCATTTTACCCTTTTTTATATAAACGTTCCTACACGGTTTGTACATGTGAAAAAGTTTTGAATATTTTTGACAGTTTTAATCACAATGATGCAACTATAATATATTTTTGTTTGGCAAGCGATTTCGGACCTTAGACATGTGTTAGTAGTCCCTTTGGACATGATACTAGTCATCTTTACAACATCCAAAATATTTCGTTACAAAGTGAGTCAAAAATATGATCGTAGGTCAAAACAAGACAAAGTGAGTGAATTGCTCTCCTAGAAATAGTATTAAACGTGATAGACGAGTTCAGAAATTTGGGAATGATCTTGAAAATTAGTGGCGACACGAAATAGAGAGGCGGTTGTTGTTGTACGCCCAAAGAAACAAATACGCACAAAAGTATATATATAGTCAACAGATAAATTCGAGTGCTTTGCATTTGCAACATTTCTTTTCCCTTTTTTTCTCCAATTTTTTTAGTACACACAAATCCAGGGACTTGAACGCCTTCTAGGCTTTTGAATCTTGGACAAAAAGAAAAAGAGAGAGGAAAATATAGGCTGGTAGGAGTGAAAAAATAAAGGCATATTTCATAATTGTTTAGTACGAGAATAACATATAAATATATATCCCGATTAAAACAAATACAAAAGTATCCCATATAGTATATATATACTTGAGCCGTAAGGATTAAACAAGGTGGAAACTTTCTCTCTTTCATTAATTCATATATGCGTATATTATAGTATGTTGTTATAAAATAACTAAAACAATCCATACTTTTATTTATAAAAATACCTTCCACTCGTTTAATGGAGGGGGTTGTGCGTAGATTTGATTTACCACCTACTTTAGTCTTTTCGCGTAATTAGAGCACTAATCAGTATTCTTTTACAAAATTTATATGTATGACAAAATGCTGACGTAAGCATTACTCCACTGTAGAACATGGGAATTAGGGCTTCTTCATGCTGTGTTGAGGTTGAGCCTGTTGTTGTAAGCTTGTAGTACAAGCATATGCGAGATAAGGCCTTGTGTGTTTAGGAGTATCTAAATATACATAAGATAAGGTCAAATATGTTTAGGAGGATCTAAATATACTATTATTTGGGAGTTATCCAATTAAGTTTTGGTTTTGTGTTTTCTCTATAAAATGATGTGCTAGCTTGTGGCACAACTTATGAGTTTGAGAGCTTAAGGTTTTGACTTTTGAGTATTTTTCCTTAAGATTAATAAGAGAGTTATTCTTATTATACACTTGTGTTCTATTGTTGGTTTCTATAGAGCCTTCAACATGTGGTAAATCTAAATGTACATAATAAGATAAATTTAGAGATTCATATATAGTTACATTTGATTGGTAATTTGGTATACTTCATTTTGCAAATATTTTGTCGAAGATAGTGTTTCCGTTTCTTTCTAGATTCCATGCTAGTTAGTGTACGATAGATTATCACGATCAATTCAAATATGTTAAATTATAGAAAAGGGCAAATATGTTCATCTCTTTTTGCTGATGAGATTGTAATTGTTTTTATATCTTCCAATCGTAAGAGTTTTGACAAAGAAAACGAAAATTTAGTATCGTACTAGTGGATAAGCCCACAAAGATAAAATCTATATTATATAATCATCTGTAGTGGATTTGGGCTTCATATTTGTGGGTCTTTCACCTTATGGTGGAATCACATGTACATATGCACAACAATATTATTAACCCTAATAATTTAGAAAAAGACTACTTAAATTATTATGGTTGTAACTTGTAACTTGCACTCTCTAAAGACTGCTAATATATAAATTTGACATTTCATTTTCACTAACAAGGAGTGTGTCATATTACATCTTGAACAGTTGAATTAGAAAAAGTTAACATGATGATTGATGGGATGACTATAACAGATGTGGACTGTTCATCTAACTTGGTGGATTTTTAAACTTAAAAATAATTTTAGGAGGTGTCATTTACCAATCAAGACAGTTTACTTTTAGTTTAAAGAATTAATAGTCCTTAATACTTTTATTTATCTATTTATCCATCATCATCACTTCTTCTACCAAAGCGATTTTGTGTGCAAGATGTTGTCATGTTGTAAGAAAACAAGACACAATTAATTATGTTTCTCTTGTAATTTGCTAATAAAATTTGTTGTATGTAATATGTATGATATGTTGTCATATACTACTGATTCTTTTATCCAGACACAAAACATATCAAATCCAAACATAATGAATGCCATTCATCTGAAAACAAATTATTTCGAACTTTTGCCGTAAACAATATTTGGTCAGCACTCGAGCATGACTGTTTCTGCTCCTTATGAGCTCACCTCCAAATCGACCTACTCTCATACTTATTCCTCTTCCCCGAGTTTTTTTTTTTTTTTTTTTTTTTTTACTTTTGACTAGTAACGTGGTCTCTTCAACGTTCTAATTTGAATGTGAGAGAGAGAGAGAGAGAGTCTTCGAGAGGACTCAACTCATTACAATAGACCTTTCTTGCGGGTCCTATACATTTATTCTCATCTATGTTTGTAATTAATATTCAATGGTACTACTTATTTCCATTTCTCTCTTTTTTTTGGTAAAAGATAGAACATATCTGTTACAAATTAAGTTTGAAGATAACTACAAATTCTTAGACAGGATAAGATTTGTTGTTAGGTTTTACTTGGATAAGATGATGATATATTTGGTAGCAATGTAACTTTTTTTTCTTTCTAGTTTCACAAACCTTTTTTAACCTTAAATTCTAGAAACTTTTGGGAAAACGAATATGTAGGTAGATAAATTCCAAATTTTAATTTTGTTTAGGAAAAAATGTTTGAAAGCATAATCCACGAGAGATCATTCACATGAACTACATGTCTCTTCTTAATGATCCCTTACACGAAAACCATTCACCTAAATCCATGTTAATTAGTTTTAGAAAATTTCTCTCATTAGAAAGCAGACGAATTAAACCATAACTTTAGAAACTATAATTCTAATGTTTATTAAAAAAAAGAAAATTAAGAGAATAATTCATGAAACAACAATGTCACTTTCATGTGTTTGTAGCCTCTGCTTTTCTCACCCACCTCATCAAACACCCAAAACAAAATCCCCAACTAATAATTGTAACTTTTTTGCCCCACCTTTTTCTATTTTATCCATTTCCCACCCCTGAATTTACTTATAGATAAAAAAATCACCCAAATCTGAATTTACAGTTATAAAATTCGAATCAACTGTGAAAATGTGATAAAAAAAAAAACATTATCCATTACTCATACGCAAAATGTGATTTAAAATCTCACAAAAAATTACAAGGGGTAAGATATTGAGAAATTAACGATAAATGGAGGGCATTTCTAGAAATATTACATGCGCTCTCTCTCTCTCTCTCTCTCTGACAGTTACATAAAGAGAAAATGATTGAACTAAGCCAAAAAAAAAACAAAAATTACAAGAAAAGTCCAAAAGTTCCAAGATATTATTAATCTTGGAAACCAATTTTTTCAAAAATAGCATTTCTCACCCTACTCAGATCTCTTCCTTTCAATGTCCTCCCAACTCCTTCATGAACCGAGAACGAAGCCATCCTCGTCTTCGCCAGAAACTCATGCGGCGGCAACCAACCTCCACCGTCTTCGCAATCGTCATCGTCTTCATCATCGTCGTTATCCTCGATGCTTCTCCGACGGTTATCTCTGTACTCTCCACGGAGAATCTTAGACCAGTCGGGGACGTTAACCGGAAGCGACGACGCTGCTGTCACAGCGGAGGAACGATTGGAAGGTTTTTTAGCGGATCTGGACGGTGTAGCAGAGATTTTGCGGCGAAAATCCGATGAATCGGTGTGGATTTGGTTGTAGAGATCTGATTCGTCGAATTCGAGACCGGAATCGTTGGTTGTTGTTGTGGTGGTGGTGGTGAAGTAGGAAGACGGCTGATCTGTTCCGAGAAATCGATAGCTAGGTCTAGCGTAGTAACTCTTCCCCGTCGCCATTAAATAAAACAAAGAATAAGAGATTTTATAAAATTAATGATTTGTGAATTTGGGTTGCTGTGATGAAGAAGAAGAAAGAGTCATGAGGGAGTCTTTGGTTTTATACACACAAAAAAAAAAAAAAAAAAAAGATTTTTTTGGATAAATTGGATAAGGGAACCTTAACTTCCAGTTTCCGTCAGTTTTGGAAATTACGTAATTACCCTTGGATTTTTAATGAAGTGTCGAAAATATGCAAAAAGGATTTTTTAAGAATATTACATGTGGCGTGTTTGGCATATTCTTTCAAAAAAAACTTTTGTCTCTCGAAAAAAAAAAAAGAATTATTCAAGACTTTTAATTACTACTACTAGTAAATTTCTACAATATCTATTAGTATTATTGCCTGTATTTGGTATTTCATTTACATCTTTTTTTGACACTTAACACTAAATCCACAAAGGAATTTTTCAATAACTAAATCACTTATCACCAAGGGATTTTCAATAAGTATATCCGAATCCAAAATAATCGCATTTATTAATTTCACATAGTTATGAATATAGAAATAAATATAATCTAGACTTATCCTCCTTTTAATAAAAGGGAAGTACACAACTTAGTTTTGTAAACTTTATATTTTTAATAAATGGTTACAAATAGTTACAAATAGGTTATACATAGGATATACATTAATCCATATGGCAAATGGTTACATCTAAATATTCCAATTTGATAATTGATATATCTTTGGTAACAAATAAAATTGTGGAACAAACGGTTACACCTAAATATATTAAATTAATAATTAATATATAGATTTTATATCATATTGTTTCCAAAGATTTTTAAACACAATAGTACAAATTTAATTTCCACATATTTTATTGATAAACCACAACGTTAAACAACTTATTAAAGGGGATAAAATATACTGTGAATTCATTATATTTAAAACGGGTCCTATATAATAAAACAGAAGTACACAACCTTTTTTGTAGACTATATAATTTTTATAAGTTGGTAACAAAATAGGTAATAGATTAAATATTGGTTGGTTACAAAAAAAAAGTTATAGATTAATTGGTCAATATACACTTAAGAATATCCCAAAAAATTCTCTGAAAGAGAATATTTTGATGATTTATACAATTTCCAAAATATAATCTTTAGTATTCCATGTATTGTTACAAAATATATATTGTTAGGCATTAAAAGAAATAAAATCTTGGTAATTTATCACACTTAATTGTGATTTCCGAGATCTTATTGTGCAGTTAAAAATAAAATCTTACCTAAGAACGGGTCATATTAAAATACTTTGACCAAACATGTTCAAAAATTAAAAAAAAAAACAAACATAACTATATCTCATACATAAAATTACAAAATTAACAATATAAACTTACAAAATAGAAGTCTTTTTCAAGCTATCATATTTAACATATGATTTTATTGAATAATATTTTATCAAAAAAAATTTTAAAAATAATCATATAAATTATATTTTATTCTAAAATTATAATATAAAAATAAATTATGCAATTTCAATCCGTGCTCTAGCACGGGTCATATTCTAGTTGTTCAAGTTATTTTGACTGTGATTTAATTTATAGCTTGCTAGATCTATGAAGATTTATTACATGGATTATATTTAGTATATTAAAATTCTAATATAATTAAGACTATATGATTTTCTAGATATATTAAAATTTAATTTAATTTTAAATTGATGGACTATATATTTTATAGCTTAATTTTTTTAGTAAAGTTTTAATGATATTGGTAATTGTAGATAATGAAAATTGTAAAAGTATATATTTGAGGATAATGCAGACTTGAAATAGTAGTAGTAGTATACAAGAATGATTAAAATTATTTTTGCATGGACGGAGAATAATATGATGGAATATTATAATACTTATTAGCATAAGGCTCTCGACCGTTTGGAAACTTACGAGGTTGGTCGGTGCGATCGGCGCGGGGAACCAGAACCGTCGAAAAGGATTACATCATAACTTAGCCGTTCCACACTTGGACAACTTTTTATTAATAATTTTATATCTTTCAATAACCAATGAAAACACTCTGCACAAAGCTTACCACTCGTGCTTTGCTTTCCCTCGTGGTCTTTTTACTTATTTTCTCTTCCCCATAACATATTCCGTATTAGTATTAAACTACTAATTTTCAATGTTGGACTATTTTGTTTTCTGATTATGGGTAAGTCTTTCGGAGTTCAGTCTCTCTGGCTTTCTTACTTTATTATACAGCCGCACAGATTCTTCCACAGTTCACACTAACAAGATTATTAAACTAATGACTAATCTTGTGTAGTTTAAAGTCGTGACTAATATTACTATAAGTTAAACACGCTACTCTAGTGCTTATCACGAGAAATTTGTGTAACACATATGTATTGTACTTAACATTTTTATTTTTTTAATTAGTATTTTGAAACTACCTGATCATGCTGATGCAAGTTTCTTGTTTCTTCCGGCAGAAAAAAAAATATCAAAAATAGGGGAATCTTAGGTAGCTTTCACCAAAAAACAAAAGAAAACCGACCTGTTTGTTCTATCAAAAATAAATCGACAAAATAATAGGACTATAAAAATCTTAAGAAGAAGTTCGTCGACAAGAATTTTTTTTTGTAATGATCTGAATTTAAGCCTAATAAAACGTAGATAGATGTGTTTTTCCTGACTTCTCTTTGAAAAAAAAATATCTTTTAAAAATTTTAATGGATAATATAGATTCTCTTCTCGTACTTCTTAAAAAAAAATATCAATACATTCAAGTTTTTATTTTGGTTTTTTGTCGTGACTCTCGTCGGGTGGGGTTGGGTTTCATCACTTTCTCCCTTCCCCAGTTCCAAAATAAAGACAAAAGAGCTTAGAGGTCTTCACACGATCAATACACGTGTCGTAACGAACACGTGGTATCAGTTCATCTTTAGATGGATGCCACGTGATAGTAGGACCTACTCATCTGATCTGAACGCGTTTTAATATCTTGCCAGCTGGCATTTTTCAGGACTAGTCCTTTCGTTTTCTTCTCTCTCTCGAGATGTTCTCTCACGCGCGACAGACTCGTACCCCATCTCGATAATAATAATATCTCGTCGCGTGAGATACAAAATGCGAGTGGGAGAGTTTTGTATGTGTATGTATATGTGTTGTTGTTCCACGAGATTCGTTGAACTTTGAGACTCTCTCTTTGCTGTTTGGTCCTATTTTGCTTTGTTATGTGTTTTGCTCTAATTAATAAGTAACTTTTTATTTTATAATTTCCTTTTTGCGGTTTTTTGTGTCTATCCACATCTATATATACTTTAAAAAGTAATTATAAATTTTTGTTACGGAGTCGGATTGTAATGGGGAAAGTATAAAATTATACGGTCAATATTACGCTACGCGTCATTTTCCACATTGTATAAAAATAATTACTATAGTTTGTCTTTCAGTATTTACGTGTACAGTTTTTGTTTGCTGTCTTTATAATAGTAGTTTGTGTTTTGGAATATATTATGGTCATTTTATTTCTCTCCTAAACCTTAGTTGGAATTTGGAAGCAGTCGATATATTAATAGAGCCGATTTCGATCAAATCGCTTACGAAAACGGATAAATGCATTATTTATCGATTTTTTCATTCAGATGTCGACATAGTGGGCACATAGATATTATTTTAAATTTAAGTTAAAAATACTGCGCTGTAACAGTGATGATGATGATGATGATGATAATAAAGTGACTTTATTGCGAAGAAACTAGTATAATAAAATAAATGCTTTGTCCAATCATGTTATCCTTTCCAGAAAGTTACGAGGTGAAACCATAACACAATAATAATAAATGAACAAAACTTAAAAATTGTTTTTAAATTGATACAGCTACCAGTCACAAGGCTCAGGGGAAAAGTTGGGAATACGATTTATACAATTTTTTAAGTTAGTGGTGAATCATTGGGCTACTTTAATATACATTTGATAACGGTGAGCTTTTTTCAGTGATTAATCGATTAGATGCTAATGTTACTCCATATTTTACTACTCCCTCCGATTCCATTTAAGTGTTGTTCCTGGACTTTTTTGAGTAGATTAAAAAAACAAATAATTTAACTGTTTTAACCTCTAAAATTAATTAAGGATATTTTCAGTTTTAATAATTTATATTAGTTTAATTATGGATATATTAATAATTTTGGTTGTGTTATTTCATTTTCCAAAACTAACGACATTTAATTAAAAAAAAGGGTCTTAGAACGACACTTATATGAGATCGGAGGGAATACTATAATTCAGGTGCTCCATGTAACATCAGCAATGACATGCATAAATTAGAATGATGCTCCAATAATTTGATTACCATTGTTTTAAGAGTTTTTGTAGTTTTAAAATGTAAACTCCATATTATTTTCTTAGAAGGAAAATTCAGGAAAATTTGTAATTTTTTATGATTCTATTTCTATTAGTTAATGAATAAGATCAAAATTATATACTACTAATATGCGACAGTTTTTGTGACTGTAATAAAATTCTAGATTTTAGAACACCGAAATCATAGAATTGCTCGTTATCTAACAACTGTTTTCAACGGCATAAGATTTCTACGTCGTCAACACACATATAATCAATATTTGATTATTATAGTTACATACATACCTCATTTTTTGACTAGTGGTTACGAAACAATTTATTAGTATTATTCTTCTACACTATAGTATATTAATATATGTAAGTGTATATATGGGGTATAATTTTAAACAAACGGTTTGAAAATTAGTGTGACCATTATGCAATATCTTTGAATTGAATATACAAGTACGTATACGAAAGGCTTAAATGGTTTTGTCTCTTGTATGGGTACATATAAAATCATGTATCTGACTTTGACATTATCTTTCTCATACCTTGAACTTCGATCAATTTTCTTAGCTCTCCATACATATTTATTTGTGTAATGTATGTATATACCCATTCCTCTTTGAAAACTTCAACCACAATGTAAGTGATCCGGAAGCATATACAGTAGTGGTATATTCCTTATCTCAAAGTCGATAAGAATATCCGGTCCATCCATTTACGCAAAATTCGGTACATGCCATACATGATTGACCAAATTACATAAGACTGGATTAGCTTTTTTAGGTAGGTGGAGAACGAAACTAGAGAGAAGCACAAGTTTGTATGCGCTTGTTAAATGAAATTTTACATTAAAGGTTCACAAGCACACTGCCACACTTACATCTCTAACATAATTGATGATTAGACCTCACACGTGTTTCATAAAAGCTAATGATCATCCTGATTAATCAAAATATTCAACTTCAACCTTAACGAACACGATGTAACTAGTATAAACTTTAACTACTTCTTCTTTCTCAATTTTGTTACCAATTTAGTGTAGCCAACACAAAATACGATAGATGAAACTTGATATTTTTGGCATTGCAAGTCGTCTACTACTCTTTGCTGTGCCATTATTATTAGTTAATGGAAAGCCTCGAGAAAGGCTGAAACATTGGGCTTTCAGATCTTACAAGGCCGTACTTAATAACACAAGAGTCCATTAACTTTTGTTTTTTGGATAAAACTAGCCCAATGACAAATAAACTCATTTTCCGAAATCACCCTTTCTAAAAATCTCACAGACATCTCTCGAACCAGACCGAACCGAAACATAAACGTGTACACTATGTTCTGATTTAACCAATTGTAGCTCTATTTTTAATTTCGGTTTAAGGGAAATTAAACCCGTATTGGGGGGATAAGCTCGTAATTTCAATTTAAACCCTAACTACATATAAACTACACTACGAAACCCTAGAAACTGAGAGTGAGTGAAAAAGAAGAAGATTAGGAGAAAATGCCGCCGAAGTTGGACCCGTCTCAGATCGTGGACGTCTACGTCCGAGTAACCGGAGGTGAGGTCGGAGCAGCGTCATCACTCGCTCCAAAGATCGGTCCACTAGGTCTCGCACCAAAGAAGATAGGAGAAGACATAGCCAAGGAGACAGCTAAAGAATGGAAAGGGTTAAGAGTCACAGTGAAGCTAACAGTGCAGAACCGTCAAGCTAAGGTAACAGTGGTTCCTTCAGCAGCGGCTTTGGTCATCAAGGCGTTAAAGGAGCCAGAGAGAGATAGGAAAAAGGTGAAGAACATTAAACATAATGGGAACATTTCGTTTGATGATGTGATTGAGATTGCTAAAATCATGAGGCCTAGATCTATTGCTAAGGAATTGAGTGGAACTGTGAAGGAGATTTTGGGAACTTGTGTGTCTGTTGGTTGTACTGTTGATGGTAAAGACCCTAAGGATCTTCAGGAAGAGATCAACAGTGGTGACATTGATGTTCCTAACGAGTGATGATTTTAAGGTTTTTTTTTTTTTTTTTTTTTTTGAGGATTTTTGCGTTTTTAGTATAATACTATGTTGCAGTATTGAGGATCCTTTCTTGGGATATATTAATATTAGAATGCTTTGATTTCTTTAATCTATCAGTTTTGGTTTTTGAGTGTTCCAAAGTTTCAGGATGATACTTAGTAACAGTTGTAATGTGATTTGATTGGTATTGTTACATGGTTCGTTGATCTCTCTCTATCTGTTAAGCTTTTAACTCACTATGCAACTCTTTGATTTTGGTATGAATCTGATGGTGGAAATGAAGTAAATCATAAGGGGAATGTGAGTTTATTTGAGCTGTGTTGTTTTGATTTATTTAGCTAGATGGATATCATTCAGCCGATTGCTTCTTCTTCTGGGTAGTCCTGTAACAACACTGTAACAACACTGTTACAGTGTTGTTAAAAGGCTCTGTTTATTTGTTTTAGCAGTGCCATTTGTGTTTTGATTACCTTTCTGGTTGGGATATACAATTCTTTGTTTGACTTCCTTGTGTTATGTACTTATGTCTTAAGATTGGTCTTGAATTTTAATTGGTATGATAATAAGTCTATAGATTGAGCGCAAAGACATGTTGATGATTGGTAAATCACTGTTAAAGTAGTTTTTGGTTAAGGCTTGTTGTTGTGTTTCGTTTTTAATACTTTTACACTGATATCGACCTCGAACCTTCTGCCCAATGGTCTTCCAACGATTACTAAAACCATAAGTCAGCTAGTATTTTAAACTATTGAAATTAAAGAAGAATTACGTGCTCATTATCTTCTTCTAACCTAGTGTTAAACTGAAAAATAACTAACAATTAAATGAGTTTTGGGGAGAAGATCAGTAAAGACGAGTAGTGTTGACAAGTAGTGTTGAAATCCTCTTAGTAAATAAATAAATACTCCAGTGGGATTAAAAGCAGATGCTCTGTTTTTGGCCATTCTGTCAACAAGCTTCCAGTATTAGTGTCAGCGGCAGGGTGGTGGATTTTGGTGCAATGCAGTTAACAATTTTCTCACGTCAGACGTTGTTAAAGAAAGCTTGTTATGGGATGAGAAGAGTATGTTTCTGTGCATCTGGGATCTGGCTCTTGGAAAGCACCAAGTATTCACCCTGAGTGCAAACGAGAGACGTAGGTAATTCAGATCATCAATGTAACATTGATAGACTCAATGCAGTGCTGTGCCAAAGTCCGTAGAGGCCTAAGGCAAAATTTTAAAATGAAGCTTCACATATTTTATTTTTAATAGAGATTTTTTTTGGTTACAAAAACAAAGAAATATTATTGATTTTTTAAAAAGAAATCTTTAAAGAGTAAAATATAATAGCTTATGTAAAGGAAAGAAAAACAAAATTTATGTGAACGTTGAGTTTTGTTTCCAAAAATTTCCTAAAACACTACATAAAAAATGCTCAATCTAGTTTACAAATAAAAATGTGGTATGTGTTTGATTATTTTTCCTGTGTGGCCTAAGACAAATGCCTTTTTTTGCGAAGCATAAGGCACGGCTCTGACTCAATGTAACATTGATTGACAATGTTGGATAGCATAGAAGCATGTATCATCAATGTTAAGTCTCCATCGTTTGAGTTTATCAATGTATGGTTTCGATCCAACATGTATAACCAAAATTGAGGGCTGTTGAGCTTGTGCCCGACGATGTTGTACCGATTGACACGATAGCTCCGTTGTCCAGTATAGACTTGGATGAGAGAAGTTGTTTGATGAAAAAGAACCAGTAGTTCATGAAAGCTTTGTCGGGACAAAATGGTGAAAATGAGGGTGGTTAGGTGTTTGTATATTCTTTAGTGTTTTCTACTATTACTAGAGATATTGAAAAAGAAAACAAGATTTATTAAGCTATGTGCTTCTCTCGTAAATTTCAACCATGTTCTCAATTGAATTCATTTTTCTATATTTTAAACATCAAGTGTACAAAAGCTATGTGGTGATCTTTCATTGTCACCAAATAATTTGTTGATGTTGATATCAAGCAGACGATAACGTACTGATCTACATATTTCATTTTGCTACAAAAGTAAAATTGTTGCTGAAATTTAGTTATTTAAAACAAAAATTACAAAGCACACATTAATTATATACAAACTCTGAAACTTGCGTCCACCGTGATATTAAAGTTTATAACCAAAATGCATAAACATGGTCACATCATGGATTTATATATTGTCTCACACATACATGTAATTAGATTGATAATATATTATATATATGCATGCATCAAGCATGTAAGTCTAACATTAATTGAATAATTGGAAGGGTTAGGAGCAAATTACGTTTACAGAAGAGTTCCCCTGGCAAAGATAACATATAATAAGACTATCCTCATTAGTGTGTTTCTTAGTTGTTTCTTAAGGCAATTTTTAATAATAAAAAGGAAAGAAGAAACTTTATTAAGAAAAAAGGAAAATTTTGTTGATTATTGGTAGAACCAAGTTAAGGTGTTTCTTAGTAATAAATATAGTAAAATAATAATTAATAACTTAAAATATTCAAAATTATTTTATATATCATAGAAACATATTTTAATAATAAAAACATAAAATAACATACAACATTTACAATTAAAACACAAAACATTAAAAAAATAAAAACATAACACACAACATGAAAAGAGAACACACGAAAATGAAAGAGAAATGCCAAAAGAAATTTACCCCATTCATCTCATTTCACCATTTATATCGCGCCACATGTCCACTAAGAAACGTTTCTTATGGTTCTAAAATTAGAAACGTTTCTTACAATCCTTAGCTTTTTTTTCATTAATAATTAATATCTATACCTAAGAAATTTCCTAAGAAACATCTAAGGACTACCTAAGAAATTTCCTAAGAAACATCTAAGGACTACCAATGAGGATAGTCTAAGAGCTTCAACGTTGTTCGATCTTTTGCATGTCATGGATCTCATTCTTATCATCGTATCCTCGTTATTTGTTCTTTTCCGGACAGCAAACTCCACTTGCAAAACCAATGAACTTAATCATTTCTAATTCTATAAGTTTAATCCAAGTTTACTTTTTTTTTTTCAATCCATAAAACTGAAAACCAAAAATGTAACAAAACATAAAACAAACTTAAAACTAACCTCTTCACATTTAGTTTACTTTCTAACCGAAATCCGAATCGAAAACCAACTTTACACTATTCTATAAATAATTTTCAAGAAACTTTATACCTTTTTTTTGTGTCAACCTGAAAATCTATACTTTTATAGAACTTTTTTTTATAATGTGGGTGGGATGAGACGTTGCTTGCTCACTGAACAAACCATTAATTGCAGAAAATTCTTGCACGCTAAATTGTAATTCCCAAAAAAGGGCATCTTTCTTCATATGCTAATTAGTTACGAAACCTTTATAAGATTCCTATTTCCTCATACTTCTGTCTCGAACTTTTTGTTATATATATAGTGTGGTAATTATATTCTAAATTCTAAACTAGTTCTAATCCCGTTTATGTCGCATATATATAAATAATGTAACTTGAAATTGTGACGGCACTGATATAGACTTGTTTCGGAATACTTTATATGCATGTTCAGAAAACGTTAGCAGATAAATATATCCTTATTTATGAATGAGTTTGTTATCCATATATCTATATCATCTTAGTTGGGCTACATAACTGATAAAATAGAACTTATTTGTTGTTAAATAAAAACCAATTTATTTTATAACCATGTATAGGTAATTTCATATTATAATTTTTTAAAAATTATGAACTGGTTCAGCTAGAATATAAAGTACTTGTTTACTACACCTTAATTCAAATATTTCTTGATAATCCTCATTTAGTCTAACAGGTTGTACTATTTATAACTTATAACAAGAAACATAAAATAAAAATATAAAAAATTTAATGATTGACGTTGAAATAAAAATAATAAGGAGATAAAATTTGACGTTGCAACAACAATTGCAAAAAATAAAAATCATGGGTCGACCAATTAAAGAAATACAAACACAAGAATGTCTATATCGAGGGGTTGGTTGGACGGCTTAAAACAAGTTTATCCACCTCTAATCATACAATTAAGACAGTTCGATCATTGGTTATGTTATTCGGAAAAAAATGTAATGGTGAATCGAAGAAGCATCTTAATGCTTGACTTCAGATTGGTGTAGACATAAGGATTTGCTTCAAGGAATTTTGCTTTGCTAAAATAATACTCGTAAGTTACTATTATCAATAAGATTAATAATCGTCATATTTTTAAAAAGATTGTAATCAGGTTAATTAGCAAATCACTTCTTCACAATATTGTATTGACAAACATAATAGCAAAACAGAGATGTTTCTCATAATACCACCACCAGCTCATTAGATAAGATTCCTTCATAATTATTTCCCTTAAAAAATATGTTTTCAATTAACTGTCAACATCATTATTAACCACATATTTAGTTGTCTTATAATGTACTTATACCAAACCTTTGCACACTCTCTAATGTGTATATATATACACACACAGACAAACCCAAAAGCTACAAATCTGAACAAACATTAAAACTCATCTCTCTCATCTTTGGCCATGGCAAAAGACTTGGATGTGCAAGAGGGTGGAGCCCCGGCCGCCAGAGACTACAAGGATCCACCTCCAGCACCATTTTTGGGCATGGAGGAGCTTAGGAAGTGGTCGCTCTACAGAGCGGTCATAGCTGAGTTTGTGGCGACACTTTTGTTCCTTTACGTCTCAGTCCTCACCGTTATCGGCTACAAAGCTCAAACCGATGCAAACGCCGGAGGAGTGGATTGCGGCGGCGTAGGGATATTGGGAATTGCATGGGCTTTCGGTGGAATGATCTTTGTTCTCGTTTACTGTACCGCCGGTATCTCCGGTAAGTATGTTTATATACAAACGTTCGAGTCACGGCACATAGTTTTTCACGTAATAATAAAGTTATACATATTGTATAGTTTAGATCAAAATAATTAGCGTATTTTAATTAGAGATGGTAAATTTAAATTTTATGTTGACTTTGGTTTTGTTTTAACTTTTGGTACGGTCTGAGTTTCGGGTTTCAGTTTCATATTTTCTACTACAAAAATGTCAACTCTTGGTTTGTTTAGTTTTCTTTTGGTGTTGTTGTTGTTGTTGTTGTCTATCTTTATGCATTTTAGGTAGATTCAATTCGGTTTCCATATAAACTAAAATACATCCTTACAAATTACAATTCATTTGACTAATTAATTTGGTTTTTGTTTTTGAAGGTGGTCACATAAATCCGGCTGTGACGATGGGACTGTTCCTTGCTAGAAAAGTGTCATTGGTGCGGACAGTGTTATACATTGTGGCTCAGTGCCTTGGTGCCATCTGCGGTTGCGGTTTCGTCAAAGCATTCCAAAGCTCTTACTACACCAGGTTTCATTAAATCTCAAAACTCGTTTGGTTTTTATACATGCATGGTCTAATTAATATGAATCCTATCATATGGTTGTACTAATTATAAATATTGGTAATAATACTTTTAGATATGGAGGTGGAGCCAACGAGCTCGCCGACGGCTACAACAAAGGTACCGGACTAGGTGCCGAGATCATCGGAACTTTTGTCCTCGTTTACACCGTCTTCTCGGCCACCGACCCCAAGCGAAATGCACGTGACTCTCACGTGCCAGTTTTGGCGCCACTTCCCATAGGATTTGCCGTCTTCATGGTTCATCTAGCCACCATTCCCATTACCGGAACCGGAATCAACCCGGCCCGTAGCTTTGGAGCTGCCGTAATTTACAACAAGGAAAAAGCCTGGGATGACCAAGTACGTCAATAACTTTTATATAACATACGTACATTTTTTCTATAGTTTATAAGATATGATGTTTGATTTTTTGGTTTTTAATAATTGAAACAGTGGATATTTTGGGTTGGACCGATGATCGGAGCAGCGGCGGCAGCGTTATACCATCAGTTTATTCTAAGAGCGGCTGCGATTAAAGCTCTTGGCTCCTTTAGGAGCAATGCTTAATTTTTTTTTAATTAAGCCACAAGTTAAATCTTCAATCAAATTATGATTACCATGAATTTCACTTACCACTGTATTATGCGGAAGTTACCTGTATTTTTCTTCTTCTTATGTTCTGTCTTTTTTTTTTTTTTTTTTAATCTTATGGAATCTTTTCATTCTTGTAAATGTGGTTTATTATTTAATGTTGCTTTAAGATAAAATCTCAAGTTCGCTTTTATCTTTTCGTAGAGTTAACGTTAAATTTTGCTTTTCTTGATTCTATTTTTTATATATTGGAATCATCATATGGAGGTATGTTTTAGAATTCTCAAACTTTGTGCTATTTCCTTTCCACCACCTTTTTAATTAGCTCCATGCCTCCATATGATGATTCCAATATAATGAATCCTTGTTGTCTAATAACAAAAGCATTCATCTTTGCTTCTCTCACATATCATGAAAAATGTAGTAACCGGATTAAGATGATTTTGGTTTGATATGGGTATTTAGTAAATCGAAAACAAATTCAAAACGAACCAAACTTGAATAGACCAAAATGAAATCCTTAAAACAAACAAACAAGTGCTAGTATAGTTAAACTACATAGGACCGGATGAGTCATCTAAAGATTTAAAGATGAGAAAATCGAAAATAGACACAATTGCAAAACCCAAATTGTGTGTAGTGGACCCGATTAATAATTTTTCCATATCCTTGTTTTCATTTTCCTTTGCGGTTCCTTCAAGCTAACAAACTCTTGATGCATTCTTTATTGCCACGAGTATTACACTAAAAATATGAACAAGAGGCCCAAATCTAATGACCCTATTACACTAGAAATAGAAAAGATGTATATACAACTTTTTTATAAAGTTAAAGATTAATTGTTCATTCATCAACATTAATTCAACACTTGTTCACTGGAAAAAAAAGAACACTTGTTATAAAGGGCAAATATATATATAGAAGACTGAAAACAAACAAACATTGCATGACTTCTCTTCACCCATAAAAAAAACACACTTTTGTTCTTTTCTTGTTATTATGCAATCATACAAATTTGAACGTCAAGCAACATATATCTCCTCTATAACTGATACTATACTATATAAACCAAAAAAACACACACACACACACAGACTAAACAAAAACAAACATATACAACATGACATACCTAACTCACTCTTTGCTCTTCTTCTTCTCTTGCTTGTCTTTGCTTCTTTGTGTCTCCAAAGCAGGAAGCAGGCCTGTTCATGGTCCAGCTTATACAAACCCATCTGCATTCTCTCCAGAAGCATACGATTTCTTTCACCCAAAATCATCAATCCCTGATCACAACAATCCACCGAAAAACTCACCTTCTTCGCCATCGACTTCACCTACACCTTCACCTTCAAAGACATCTATCGTAGAAGCAGACTCACAAGGAAGTAAAGTCTCATCAGACGAACACACAACAAGTGAGAGTCGTCGCAGAGAAGATGAAGAAGGACGAGGAGAAACCATTGGAGTGGTCTTAGGCCTTTCATTCGCAGCGTTTCTCTCGTTGGGAATCTTCTTTGTGATCAAGAAACGACGTGCTCGTATGATCCGCACCATTGTAACTCACTCTGATGCTTGAATTAACAAACAATATACATAGTTCTTTCTTTTTTCTTTTCAAGTTCTTTGTCAAGTGCTATAATGTTACAATGTGTCAAAAAAGATTATTCGATCGTATAGAGAAGCTAGGATTGAGTTTGTTAGTTTGGTTCGATCGGATTTGGATTGATTCTCATTTCGAAGATATTAGATATATATAGAGTTAAAGAAGAGACGTCGTTGACAAGTAAGCTTGTTAGCAAAATCAAAGTTTTGGTTTATTTCGGTTTGAATGTACGTTTATAAGATAAATTTGCTAAATCATGGTTAGTGTCCGGTTTTAGTGTGTTGGATTTTGAAATAGAAAAACCAATCGGTTCACGAATAACTCGGAATTATTTCAGTTTGGTTCGGTTTAGAATATCTATCTGGTCATTATTATTAGTCAACGATAATTCAATTTTCCCTAAACGAAAACGTTTGCTTTGGTAACAACTAAACAGCACAAACCAATGTTTTGGTTTATTTTCGGATTGAATTCAGCTTAAACAATAACTTTAAAATGAAAAAAAAAATAACTTTAAACTGATACTATTAGTTCTATTTATATACGTTTATAAGATAAATTTGCTAAATCATGGTTAGTTCATGTCAACTTGGTTGACCTACACTAGTAAATTGTTTTCGGTAAATTGTCCGGTTTTAGTGTGTTGGATTTTGAAATAGGAAAACCAATCGGTTAAGGAATAATTCAGAATCATTTCAGCTGGTTAAATCATTTAAGTTTGGTTCGGTTTGGAATATCTGGTCATTATTATTAAGTCAACGATAATTCAATTTTTTTCTTAAAACGACGACGTTTGTTTTGGTAACAACCCAACTCTGTACTTTGTTAGATAGATCTCAGAAGTCTCAAACCACTTCTCAGAGTCTCACACACACACACACTAAAATGGCGTTCCGAGTTTTTCTCCTCATCTCTCTAACCGCACTTCTCATCTTCTCCGCCGTTTCTCCTTCTTTCGCCGTTTCTTCCTCCTCCGACGACGTAGACGTCGAAGATGAG
Source organism: Camelina hispida (assembly GCA_023657505.1). NCBI lineage: Eukaryota > Viridiplantae > Streptophyta > Magnoliopsida > Brassicales > Brassicaceae > Camelina > Camelina hispida. Next base: position 30,480,485 of record CP094636.1, on the reverse strand, counting down.
GATCTCAGCTTCCTCGAAGATCTCAAAGAAGAAGACGAAGCCGCTCCCAGTCACGGCGATGACTCATTCACCGATGAATTCGAAGGTGGTGGTGGAGAAGACGAAGAAGATCCAGAGATGTACAACGACGATGAAGACGAAGAAGGAGATTTCTCCGATCTAGGAAATCCAGATTCCGATCCGTTACCGACGCCGGAGATCGATGAGAAAGACGTGGTCGTGATCAAGGAGCGTAACTTCACTGACGTGATTGAGAATAACCAATACGTTTTGGTTGAGTTTTACGCGCCATGGTGTGGTCATTGTCAGTCTCTTGCTCCTGAGTATGCTGCAGCTGCGACTGAGCTTAAGGACTCTGGTGTCGTTTTGGCTAAGATCGATGCTACTGAGGAGAATGAGCTGACTCAGGAGCATGGTGTTCAGGGCTTCCCTACTCTTCTTTTCTTCGTTGATGGTGAGCACAAGCCTTACACTGGAGGCAGGACTAAGTAAGTGTGGTACTAGTTTCAATTTTGCTTAACCATCGTCGGATCTGATTTGGAGTTAGGATTACTGAATAATTTTTTATTGGTTTTGTGATTTAGAGAAACGATTGTGACATGGGTGAAGAAGAAGATAGGTCCTGGTGTGTATAATCTAACTACATTAGATGATGCTGAGAAAGTGTTGACTTCTGGGAACAAAGTCGTCTTGGGATACTTGAACTCCTTGGTGGTATGGTTTCTTCTTTATTCACTTGGTTTATAGTCTTTTGAGTCGTATAGTCTTATTGGATATTCAAAATGTGATTTTTTTTCTTTACAGGGTGTTGAGCATGACCAACTTGCTGCTGCTTCTAAAGCTGAAGACGATGTTAACTTCTATCAGACAGTGAATCCTGATGTTGCCAAGATGTTTCACATTGATTCCGAGTCTAAAAGGCCTGCTCTTGTCCTCGTTAAGAGGGAAGAGGAGAAGATTAGCCATTTTGGTTGGTTTTCTGTAAATCTTTGTTATGCGTTGATTCAATGATCTTGTTCTTGGGCTTTTGCTTATTATGATTGTGTTATTAATCTGCAGATGGGGAATTTGTTAAGTCTGCTCTAGTTAGTTTTGTGTCTGCCAATAAGCTTCCTTTGGTGTCTGTTTTCACCAGAGAGACTGCACCGGAAATTTTTGAGAGTGCAATCAAGAAGCAGGTGTGTCACTGTTTTTAGTAGGATTTTTTCGATACAAATTCGAAGATGGTTTATTGTCCATCTACTAACATGAAACTGTATGTCTCTTTGCAGTTGCTGGTGTTTGTAACCAAAAATGAATCTGAAAAGGTTCTTCCAGAATTCCAAGAAGCAGCGAAATCATTCAAAGGAAAGGTGAGAACATATGTCTAGTTTGGTTTAGACCAATTATATTATATATATAAGTTTTGCATCACAATGAATCCATGAAGGAGGATCTTTGGAGGCAACGATGGCTTTATGTTAATCTTGGTAAGGTTACTTCTAAGAAGCCTTTTGTTTCTTGATACAGCTTATCTTTGTGTCTGTGGATCTGGATAATGAGGATTATGGGAAACCAGTCGCTGAATACTTTGGTGTATCTGAAAATGGTCCTAAAGTAAGTCGATTGTTTTATCTTGTTTATGGGTTTAAGAATTGCACATTTATAAGAATCTGAGTCCTAGATCCTTTTGATATGCCATGCTGATTACATCTAAAACGTTGGTCTGTGTATAGCTTATTGCCTACACAGGGAATGATGACCCTAAAAAACACTTCTTCGATGGCGAGATCAAGTCAGATAATATTAAGGTATCTCTCTGACCTTTCTTTCACTCGTAAATTGCTACTTCACGGTGATAAAATTAAGGTATCTCTTTGAAGTTTCTTAAACCTCTAATACACTGCAGACATTTGGAGAGGATTTCCTGAACGACAAGTTAAAGCCATTCTATAAGTCAGACCCTATTCCTGAAAAGGTAAAGCTGTTTTTTCTTAATCTTTAGTTTCCAACCGTCTTGTTGGCTCATGTAACACCAGGACTTAATTTTGTTGCTACAGAACGATGGGGATGTGAAAATAGTGGTTGGAGATAACTTTGATGAAATTGTTCTGGACGATTCTAAAGATGTTCTTCTCGAGGTACAAATTGTATTAAAGTCCACCAATAAACTGATATGGTTATACGTCTTTTCACCACATCAATACTTAGTTCTATAAACAAAACTCAGGTCTATGCACCATGGTGTGGCCATTGCCAAGCCCTTGAGCCAATGTATAACAAGCTTGCGAAACATTTAAAAAGTATTGATTCTGTCGTCATAGCCAAGATGGATGGAACAACCAACGAACATCCCAAGGCAAAGGTAATAAAGTGAATGCGTATTATCTCTGCACACTGAGAACCTATCTATGTTCAAAGCCTGAAGAATTATTATTTCTGGTTTTGCAGGCTGAGGGGTTCCCTACAATTCTCTTCTTCCCTGCAGGCAACAAGACTTCAGAGCCGGTAAGTTCTGCTTCTTCTGGCTGCAGTGGATTTGCCTTTTTGGATTCATCTAAAACTGAGAAATGTTGTCTTCTTTTGTTGTGTGTGGAGCAGATAACGGTAGATACAGACCGCACTGTGGTTGCATTTTACAAGTTCTTAAGGAAACACGCAACGATCCCGTTCAAACTGGAGAAACCTGCATCAACAGAATCTCCTAAAAGTGTTGAATCCACACCAAAAGTAGAAACTACCGAGACCAAAGAAAAATCCGATAGCACAGCAAAGAGTAGCCAAAGTGACTCCAAGGACGAATTGTGATCCAAAGCCAAGAAAAGGGTATACGTTATAATATATATGTCTCTTAAGTTATATGTATGATCAGAATTGTTTGAACTAGAGATAAAGTAATTTTAGTTTTGGGGAAGACATTTTCGACTCTTGATTTGGTTTCACCTTTTCTATATGTAGAAAGGCCAAACTTTACTGTCGAGTGTCAACAATGAAATAAGTCAAATCAGATACTCCCTCTTTCACACTTTGGCACATTTCACACAAATTAAAACAACATTAAAATATACATATATAATTTTATTTAATAAATGTTTAATGAGCTAATTTAGTCTTTAAGGATAAAACTAGGAGATATATTATAAAAATTACATTAAAAATATAAAATAATGTATTGAAAATGTTGATATTTTTTTGTGAAACAAAAAGAGTAATAAATCATTCACCCAGAAATCTCTATATTGCCGAAGAGCCTCGAAACTTTATTACTCTTGCCTAAATAGTCATAATTTGAAATTATTAATTTCGTTGATAAATGGGAGGAATAATTTTATTTTTTTTGTTATACCTTTTCATAAAATATTTTATTTATTTATTTTTTGACCAAAAAATTATGGTTGCGTCTATTTAAAAAGTTGTATATGTTAAATGTAATGTTGTGTCTCTTACAAACAATTGTATCTATTCAAATGTTCACATCTTTAGAAATATATATATATATATATATATATATATATGTTCTTCTTATGTGAAAATTAAATTTCATATTTTATTTTCAATTCAAAGGTACATATTTTTAGAAATTTCTATATTTGTTTGTCTTTTACAAAATTTTCAAACTTCCTATTCAATAAAGATTCTTCATAAAAGTGAATAAATGCAAAAAACAGTTACATATTTTCGTTATACATTTTCATAGAATATTTTATTTATTTATTTTTAGACATAAACTTCTACGGTTGCATCTCTTTAAAAAATTGTGCATGTTGAATGTAAAGTTGTGTCTATTCAAATGTTCACATCTTTAAAAATCTATATATTTGTTCTTTTTTGAGAAATCTTAAAAAATCTATATACATGTTCTTCTTTTGTGAAATTTTCAAACTTTCTTTTTAATTCAAAGGTACACATCTTTAGAATATATATATATATATATATATATATAATATTAGAAATTTTTCAAACTTTCTATTCAACATAGATTTTTTCATAAATCTGAATAAATGCGAAGAACAGTTGCATCTTTTCATTAAATATTTTATTTATTTATTTTTTGACTGAAACTTTTACGGTTGCGTCTCTTTAAAAAGTTACGTAAAAACTTTTCATCAAATATTTTATTTATTATTTATTATACTTTAATTACAAAAATATATTTAAATGAATTATTACAACCTTTTAATTAAACCATGAAAAATTTAGTTTATTTGATGAACCAATAAAAACTTTGGATTTCTATTGTGAACCGTTGCAATTTTTGAAAAATTTGATATTTATGGTTGTGTCTATGATACTAAAATATAATTAAATAATTTTTTGTTGTCATTTAATTAAATTAAAGTTATTTGTCGAACAACTGCAACTTTTGGTTTGTTCTTTTTAACATAATTTTGTTTTGATTGTTTATATTTATAACTGTCTAACATTTTCTTTTATAAAATGTCATATTTTCATTACAACTCTTCTTTATATTCTTTTTTGAGAATTTGTCAAAAATGCCCCTTTTGATATATACTTTTTCAAAAATACCATCTTTTCTGGCCATTTTTATTTTTGCCCTTTTTTAATTTTTAATGACCATTTTACCCTTAGATGAAAATTATTTTATTCAATAAAAAGAAAAACAAAATTTTCCCGCCAAAACATTTCCGACATATTTTCCCGCCAAAATTTTTTCGAAAAAATTTTCCCGCCAAAATTTTTTCGAAAAAATTTTCCCGCCAAAAATTTTTTGACAAAAAAAATTTTGATAAAAAATTTCGACAAAAAAATTTTCCCGCCAAAATTTTTCCCGCCAAAAAAAAATTTACAAGGTTTTTAAAAGATTTTATAAGGTAGAAACCTTATAAAAGCCTTATAAACACCTTGTAAAGGCTTTTACAAGATTTTTTAAAGAGTTTTAAAAGGTTTTTTAAACAACTTGTAAACGCTTTTACAAGATTTTTAAAAGGTTTTAAAAGGTTTTTAAAAGGTTTTCAAATGGTTTTTAAAAGGTTTTCAAATGGTTTTTAAAAAGATTTTTAAAAGGTTTTTAAACACATTGTAAACGCTTTTACAATGTTTTTAAAAACCTTGTAAAAGTTTTTACAAGATTTTTAAAAAGGTTTTAAAAGGTTTTTAAACACCTTGTAAACGCTTTTAAAAAGTTTTTAAAAGCGTTTACAAGGTGTTTAAAAACCTTTTAAAAGCATTTACAAGCTTTTTAAAAGCATTTACAATGTTTTTAAAAGCGTTTACAATGTGCTTAAAAACCTTTTAAAAACCTTGTAAACACTTTTAAAAGTTTTTTAAAAGCGTTTACAATGTTTTTAAAAGGTATAAATTTCAATATTTTTGGCGGGAAAAATTTTCGATTTTGGCTGAAAAATTTTTTTTTGGCGGGAAAAAATAATTTTTTCGGGAAAATTTTTTGATTTTGGCGGGAAAAAAAAATTTGGCGGGAAATTTTTTTGGCGGGAAAATATTTTCAATTTTGATGACTGTACATTCTTGTGGTCACTCAAAAAATGGTAATTTGGTCATTTTGTATATAAAGAGGGGTAGTTTTAAAAATGGTCAACATGAAGGGGTATTTTTAAAAAGGGGTATGGAAAAAGGGGCATTTTTGAGAATGCCTCCTATAAAAATCGGTTAGTTTAATAATAGTATTTATAAATATTTTAAATTAAAAGAACTGCTTAAAATGTCATTAAAAAAGAAATGAGTAGTATTTATACGTTGTGGGAAACGTTCTGTTGATAAGAGTTAGAAGATTTACATGTTAGTGTCAAACAAATTAAACTTAACTTGGTTAGTGGAATTTTCTCAAATGTTTAATTCCAAAACAACCTTTACTTTTGTCATTACGTCTGCAAAACAGTATTACCGTCTTTGGTACCTTCATAAACGTGCATATGGGACCAGCATGGACTTCAGGGTACGCGGAAAAAAAGAACAGAAAGTGTGAAATGAACTTAAAATTGACCTGCGCCTATGATCACCATCTCTACTAACTAGTTCTTAAACGCTTAGTTACTTAATATAGGCCTACTTGGAATTATGGTGGTTGGAGTTTGCATCACCATCGCTTCTCCTTGGTGGCAGTTTTGGTGGTATATTGAGATAGAACCCAAGACTGGAATGTATACAGCTGCGCGTGAATTAATATATTAAGTAACTAAGCTTTTAAGATATAGTTAGCAGCTGTACATGATTTAAGTGATTCTTGTTTGAAGAGAGAAATCTCGTTTAATGAATAATGTGTGGGAAGAGAGAATAACGAGAATACAGCTGCTGCGCATGCCTCGGTGAATTAATATACTGAATTACTGAGGCATGTACATGACTAATTATTATAACTTCAAATGGTTGTACACAGGTTGATACGTTTATTTGTACGATATGTTAGTACATATGAACGCAGAGATAGATGTTGTACAATGAAGTTAGAGTTCTTTGTTTTTGTTTATTATATTGAACATAAAATAAATTAGCAAAAGATCAGAAACTTTTATTATTAGTATAAACAAACCAACGTAGAGTTTTTAACCAAACCACAATAAGTAGAGCTTGCAACACAGCAAAATATAGTAAATACTACAAATCTTAAACCACACACATATTAAAACGAAAAAGAAGAACAGAGATTTAACTTGAGAGCCATGAGGGAGGTACGTACTACGTAGATAGATATAAAAGAGAAGAAACATCATGCTAAGCGCGAACCTCAACCCAAACTCCGTCAATGAACGAAACGCTGTGATTGCCATCATCCTAAGTGCAGTTTTTCACCCTCTCGCGATAAGTAATAGTGCCAATAATGGCTAGAGTTGTGGGAATCTGTGGAGATATCTGAAGTAGATGTTTCATCTGGTCAAAATTTTGGCCGTGGAAAGGATTCCATTCGATGGGATCATTCTCTTGAGTCTCTCTGACATTCCAGTCTTGGGTTTGGAAGGTGAAGTCAAAACTATGGCCCCTTGAAATAATTGATATTTTGTCCGCACATGGGGAGATGGACTCTATAGTCGAACCATAAATTTGATGGTTGTTTAAGGTAGGGATAGAAGTCACTGACCAATCCTGATCCCATACTCCGTTCCTCTTGGCTACATAAATAAATTTGTAGCCTAGGAACATGCATATGCGCTATAACCATGAGATTATTTTCGTGAAAGTTATCGGTTAAGAGACAAACATAGGTGTTGTCTTCACGTGGATCTCCGGTGAGCACACCGTAACGGACCACACTCTTGGGATGTGGGTTTCCAATGTTGAGAGGGGGTAGTTGGTAGCGTTGTGAAGTGAAAGGGTTGTATAAGAAAGTTTGGTGGTGTTCGCGTGGGTGTACGGCAACGGAGTCGGACATGACAACCCAACCCAATGTTGATCCCAGGAATCTGGTACCTTCAAGATTTGGGTCTTTCCCATTGTGTAAGCTCTCTCTCACAGGGTCATAGAAACGGGCCTCTTGGGATCCCATTTCACGGTACAACAACCAAGGCCTTTCCTCTTTGAAACTTCCTTCACGGAAAGAAGGAAACGCTTTGTTCCAATGAGTGTTGACGCTTCATAGTGCCACACCTTCAGCAAAGTTAGGGTTGAGCGATTTGATGGATCTTCTAAGGAGATCTTGAGGCAAACTTCCCCATGAATCCCTGCAAGAGAAACAAATTTTAGGAGAAATGAGATGGCAGCATAAAAACATATATGAATTAAAAAAAAAAAAAAAAAATGGAAGATATCAGAAGTCTCTCCAAAACTAAATGAAATGATAGCAAGAAAATAATCTTTCAGAGAAATGAGATTATGATAGCGCATAAACTATATATGAGTTAACAAAAAATGGAAGAAGATATTTTGCTTTCAGAAAATCCTTACAAGAAATGAGTAAATGCAATGATGATAGCAAGAATATCGACATGAGAAAAAGAGAATGGAAGAGGGGTAGTTTGTTTAGATACATTTTGAAGAAGTAGCTAGTTAGTAGAGATCGCAGACTTTAAGTGATTCTTCTTTGAAGAGAGAAATTTCGTTTGATGAATGTGTGGGAAGAGAGAATGAAGAGAATACAACTATTTTATAGAAGAAACTAAGCTTCCGAACTAGTTAGTAGAGAATAGAGATGGTGATCATAGCAGGTCAATTTTAAGTTTTTTTTTTTTTTTTTTTTTAACTTTACTTTCATTCACCAAGAGACCAAATCATACAAGGATGCCTCCTGAATCGAGTAACACCGAGACCGAGAAAGTTACAGAGGTAATTACCACAACTTTAGTGAAACACTCCAAACCAAGTGATCAAGAGAGTGGGAGCCGGAGGGATAGTCCGTTGACTGAGCGTGAGATGACCCAAGTGTAATCTGAGAGTATTCTTGACTTCCAATAACAACATCGATACTGGTCTTGAGACGGCAGAGTGAAGTCTTGAGTTGCGTTCCCTCCATATGAGATACACCGAAGCTTGATAGGCGAGGCGAAGTATCTGAGCGATGTTTCTATCCCTAGCAGGGTTTTTTAGCCATCTTAATCTATCCTCAAAACACGATGGGGAAGATAAGTGAGCTTTGTCGAGGAAGAACTGCCACAATTCACCGGAGTAGGAGCAATCAAAGAACAAATGTTGACGAGATTCATCATGGTTACTGCAGAGGAGACAGTGTGAGGGAACTGACAGCCCCCACCGTATCAGTTTATCCCTTGTGAGGAGTCGATGCCTTGCATTGAGCCATGATATGAAAGAATGTTTGGGAATTCTCCCTTTTATCCACACTGATTCATACCAATCCACTTTCGTACCTTCAGGGTATAAGTAATCCCAAGTAGCCGAAGTTGAGAATACATCTGAAGGTGTAGCTTGACCTATTTTCCAGAGGAACCGATCATCCATAGCTTCGTCTAGAGATTGAATCATTGGAGGGGACGGGAGGCAAGCTTTTAGCAGTTGAATGATTGGATTCCGGCTTCTAGAGTTAGAAATCCACCACTGACCTTGGAAGACAGCATCCGCGACAACCGCTGAGACAGGTAACCCCGAGACTCTGGGTCCAGAAGGGCCTGTGATATCCAGCAGAGGACCTAGAGAGGTCCAGTTATCAGTCCAAAACCTGCAAGTTATACCTGAAGCAAGTTCGCAGACAATGAAAGGTCGAGCCAAGGGTCGAAGCTTGCATAGACTCCTCCAGATCCAGCTTCCTGAAACTGGTCTACTCAACTCCCAAAAACAGTGGTTGCGAATTAGATGTCTCCTCACCCAAGACACCCATAAGGAGACACCATTTGCGAAGATTAACCAAATGAGTTTAAGTCCCAATATCCTGTTCCAGTGGACTAGACGTTTTAACCCCAAACCTCCACACACCTTCGGAGTACACACAGATTCCCAACACACTTTAGCTCCTCTTGCTGAATCTAAAGATCCTTTCCATAAGAATGCATTACACAGAGACTCAATCTTTTCCATCACCGAGTTAGGTAGAATGAAAATTGAAGCCCAAAAGGAGATAGTAGAGAAGATTACTGACTGGATCAGTTGCAGCCTACCCGCAAAAGATAAACGCTTTACTGTCCATGAGGAGAACCTTGCCATGAGTTTATCTAGGAGAGGCTGGTAGTCTTGTGGGGACATCTTTTTGGTAGAAAGAGGAACCCCCAGATACTTTACTGGAAAGGACCCTTGAGCTAAACCAGAGTTATTGGCCACTGACTGATTAGCGTTGAAGTCTCCACCATCTAAAAACAACGCTGTCTTAGTCCTGTTGATCCCCAACCCTGATTCAATCCTGAATTCCTCAAGAATCTCCAGTATACCATCCAAAGATGATTGTTGACCGTCGAAAAAGATTAAGATGTCATCTGCAAAGCTCAAGTGAGTGATCATAGGAGCTAGACAGAGAGGATGCAGCCCATAACGACCATCGAGAGCTCCTTTATCCAGTTTCTTAGCAAGAACATCCATTGCAAGAACAAATAACAGGGACGAGAGAGGGTCTCCTTGACGAAGTCCTTTTTTGCCGGGAAAGAAGCCGATGAGTTCACCATTGAAAGCTATACTGAACGAGGGGTTAGTATAACACTCCTTGAGCCACCCTATAAATTGAGGAGGGAGGTCGATGGCCACCAAAATATTCAGCAAGAACTTCCAATCCAGATTATCATAAGCTTTAGCAAGATCAACCTGGAGACACCCTCTGGTAGTAGGACCCTCCTCATGAAAGTTGTGAACTAGTTCAGAAGCCAAAAGGACATTCTCGCACAGATGACGACCCTGAACAAATCCTACCTGGTTCCCTTGTACAGTATCCGCAATGAAGAGTTTCAACTTCTGCTTGAGGAGCCTCGCTATAATCTTGTAGACAGTATTACAACAAGATATCGGTCTGAACAGGGGAATGGAGTCAGCTCCTTGAACTTTTGGAATGAGAGTAATGGCGGTGGCATTGAAGTATCTTGGGAGGTGACCTGAGTTGAAAAAAGCTTGGACAGCTTCCACAACCTCACGCCCCACTATATCCCAAGCTTCCCATAAAAACTCCACAGGGAAACCATCAGGCCCCGGAGCTTTTGATTTAGGCATTAAGACAATTGTACGCCTTATATCTCCAACTGAGGGAATGGTCACCAACTGAGCTGCCAAGTCAGGAGAACACCTAAAAGAAACCAGGTCTCTAATCCCACTCACTGATAAAGGATGCACTTCCGCGTTTACTAAGCCTAGGAGTCTCTGATAGTATGATACAAGGAGGTCTTTAATTTGATCTAGATTAAAAGTCAACTCTCCATCCTCCCCTCTTAAGAACTTGATGCAGTTTCTTCCTTGATTAGCAATAACTGACTTGAAGAAGAAAGCTGTGTTAGCATCCCCTTCAGCTAACCACCGCACTCTAGACTTCTGTCTGTAAAAAGACTCCTGAGCGGCTGCAAAGAAGTTCCATTTCTGTCGAGCTACAAACTCCTCTCTGAATAGAGTATCCGAAGGGGATCTCAGTAACTCAGCTTGAATGGATTCAAGGTGCTCCAAGGCTTCTTTGGTTCTCTGCTGTATATTGCCAAAACCAATCCTGTTTAACTGCTTACAAGCTGCTTTGACTACCTTCAATCTCTGAGCCAACATAAATAGAGCGGACCCTGCTCCAATTTCCTCAGACCAAGCTGCGTCAATCACCTCCTTGAAACTTGGATGAGTGGACAGAAAGGAGAAATATTTGAAAGATTTCTTACTGTTCTGAATAAGAGATGAAGTATCCACCAAAGCAGGAGAGTGGTCCGAATCTCCCGGGGGATCAAACCTGACTGTGGCATCCGGAAGGAGTCTCTCCACTTATCATTCACCAGAACCCTGTCCAACTTCATCAACACTGGATCATCGGGTTGGTTATTCTTCCACGTATAAAAGGCTCCTCGACTCGACAAGTCTGACAGACCATTGTCCTCGAGACATTGACCAAACTCCGACATACCCGCTAGTGGCAAAGGATGGGGATGTAGAGAATAGTGCTCATTCGCTGTTAAGATCTGATTGAAGTCTCCCATAACCATCAGGGGAAAATCCTTTGCAGGCGAGTTACTGGCTATTGTGGTGATATCTTCCCAGAGGTCTCGTCTCTGAAGCAAGGTGTTAAAGCCATATACAAAAGCTACTGCAAAATTCTCTCGCGACTCCGGAATGAAGACGCCGCATAACATAACCTGAGCTGACTTGTAATAACAAATGACAGACACTGAAGGGTCCCAGACCACCCAAATCCTGCCATTCTCCGCAAACTGGTAGTTATATTCTCCTCTCCACCCTGGAAAGGAGGCCCGAAAAATTTGATCTGCATTCTCCTCCGAGACATGCGTCTCCAAAAGACTACCCAGAACTGGTTTATTTTTAGACATCCAACTTCTTACAAAGCGTTGTCTCGAGAAGCTGTTTAAACCTCTTATATTCCAACAAAAAACCTTCGTCATCTATAACCCAAAAGTGAAGGTAGAGCTAAGCTCTTTCAAGGATTAGCAGTCACTAACCGGGGAACTACCGGGATTAGGCTGAGAATCTGATGCAGGAGGAGAAATCCTGTACTTCTCTGGACATGGCTTCCTAAACTGAAGCTTATCCTCACCTCTCTGAGACCCACCTTGCTTCTTAGTCTCCAATTTAGCAAACTTACGAGCACCCAGCGCCCCCGGGAAACCAGCGGGCAAGTCTGCAACACTCTGCGTCTTCTTTCCCTTATTCTTTCTCTTAGAACCCACTTCAATCCATTGATTCTGTGGTGGCAAAACCTCTTGGAGTCTCTCTGCAGGCGGTTCCTGGCTCTTATCCTTCAAGGTCAAAACCTTCTCTGACTTCATCTCTTTCAACCAACCCGCCACTATAACCGGAGTAGGTCCCGTTGCAGACTCAAACTTTCCAGATTTCTCAGCTCTCTGCACCGGAGGAGTACTGCTACTTCTTCCTTTCCCTGATCCGCTAGAAGAGCCTCCCTTCTCCAGGGCACGGGGAGGATCTGAGGGTTTAACAGAGGAAAGAAGTGAGACAGCCTTACCATCAGACACTAACTTCTCAGGTTCCGTGAGAACCTCTGTCCCCGAACCCAGAGGGATTGTCGTGTCAGTAGTTGCAGTTCCACCAGCCGAGAAACCACTCTTACGATCCACCCCTGTCTTCTTCTTCATAAGAGGTTTGGGACATCTGTTCAACAAGTGTACCCTGAAGTCCATGCTGGTCCACGTTATGAAGGTCCGAAGACGGTAATACAGTTTGGCAGACGTAATGACAAAAGTAGAAGTTGCTTTGGAATTAAACTTCTGAGAAAATTCCACTGACCAAGTTAAACTTTGTTTGACACTTTAACATGTAAATCTTTTTACTCTCTATCTACAGAACGTTTCCAACAACGTATGAATTCTACTGATTGTCTAGTCAACATTTCTCTAGCACACTACAACAAAAACGCGAAATATCAAATTCAACAACAAAACAAACGTTAGATTGTTAATGATGCCAGTTTAAAATAACAGAGTATCGCTTACATGTAAATTAAAACTCAACGTTTGCCAATTCAGCTATCTTCTTCCTCTTCTTCTTCCTCGGATGCTTCCTTGAGCCACTGTATGAATGCCTCACATTGATTCAGATAAACTTTGTCAGATTCGTCTGCGCCTGCTTTCTCTTCCCCCCATCTCAAGATCGCATCTTCTTGCACCACGTCTTTGTCATACAGAAAATGCACAATCTGAGCAAACAAAGGGCCCAACTCTGTAGTTTCCTCACACATCTCTTCGAATTTCATTATCACCTCTATCTGTTCATCAATTTGCTTTACATAGAACCCAAGAAGTCCCTTGCATTTGGTGATGATACTCGTCGCGTTTCTGTACAATTCAGAAGCAGAATTATGTGGAGTATCAATTGCCATTCTCATCATAGAGTAGAATATTGCTCCAGCACAATCTGCAGATGCCATGTTGTATGAAAACCGGAGTGAGTTAATCAAGGGAGTTACATGGTCGACATTGTTATCCTCTTCAACGGCCCTTAAGAAGGTTTCCCTAACCTCTCTCTCAAAGTAGACATAGTCATCATCATTGGGATCATTTGCATCAGTGCTAATATTATCATTATCAGATTTCAACTCTCCACAAGGTAGGACAGCACTTTCATCCTCTATGGTGTCATCATCGTCCGTGACCTGACTGATATCGGCAACTTTCTCCATGGGGATTGGTACAATGGAATGCTTCCACTCCTCATCGTGAGAACTATCACATACTTCCCATATGTAACCAGCTCCATCAGGACCAAGCTCCATTTGCAAATTATTCACACCTGACAAAAGATCTGCTCTCCCGCTGCTACTGTCAGCATATTCCAGTTCTTCATCGCTGTCTTCTTCTTCAATCGCCTCTTGAAGAAGTAGGGAAACCTTTGAGTATGCAGGCACAACAAATTCCCGCCCAACTACAACATTGAAAGACAAAACAACACCAGGCTGCAGAACAGCTCCTGCTCTGATTTTCACCCCATCAGAGACAATAGCGTTCCTTATATCACACCCATCTTCAATCGTAACATTGTTCCATATGTATGACCCTTGTATCACCACATTTGATCCAATAGAACATCCATCCCCAATAACAGAGTTAGAAATTGTAACCCCATCACAAATTCTTGTGCCGTGTCCAATGACAGTGGAAGCTCCAATATCAGCAGATCGTCGTTGTGATTCAACTGCATCAGAAGCCCGGTACATCCCTCGTCTCCCGAGCTTTAGAGGGTGATTCCCACTGAAGTTTATATCAGGTACATAGGGGTAAGTCCACCTCTGGATGATATCCTTGCTAACGGTATCATAGCTCCGTAAATTGTCTATCCTTGCAGCATAACAACTCGAGTGAATCTCATGAGTGAAAATCTTGTAACCCATAATATCATCAACAAGCAAACCCTTGACAAAATGACGGCGCAGATGTTGATAATCAAAGTTATCCTCAAAGAGACTAAGCACCTCAGGAGAACAAATGTCAATGTAGCAATCATGCACATCACTGCAAACTAAAACACTAGTATCCAGCAGTAATGACTTATCAAAGCAAACCTCTCCGCCCTCGTTGTAATAAAGAAGCTGTTTCGTTACGGGATCTACCCCAAGAAAGAGTTGATCCGATCCTAACCTTAGCCTACTAGACTGCTTCTTAATAACCATAGTCATGATAGCTTTCTCATCTCTCTTCTTCCTCTCCCTATGTTCTCGAATCAACTCAGCGAGGGGCATATTACTCACAGTATCACCACTAACAAGTACAAAATCGCCCTGAATCTGGGACGTCTCTGTATGCTGCTGTTCATAAATGTAACGCAGAGCGTCTCCAACACTGGTGGATTTGTGAGACACAATCGTTCTCACCAACGAGCACCATTGGGATTTTTTCAGGTGATCGATCAATTGCAACGAGTGAGCACAACAGAATACGAAAATCTCATCTATACCAGCTGATTCGAGCCATGCTAAGGTGTAATCAATCATGGGGATGTTCACTAGAGGTAAGAGTACCTTTGGGCGTTCTAGGGTTAAGGGACGGAATCGAGTTGTGAAGCTGTCCGCTATCACAATGGCTTGTAACCGTTGACGACTTAGATCCTCTGGAACCCTAGCCGCGTCTTTCTTCTTCTGAGCACCCATGCCTCCTCGTTTCACACTACTGATCAATTTGATCGAAATGATAAATTCACACGAGACGTGTACGACACACTTAAACCCTATACTATATCCGCATGATTAAAGTGTTTAATTAATTCGATTTTTTTAAGATTAACCCTAGTCTCGTTATGCCCATCCGAAGCCCAATAAGGCCCAATATTGAAACCTTTATAAACGAATGCCAAGTGTATATGACGAGTTAAAACCTCATCGATTTTGAGATTGGTCGAGTCAATAATTTCAATAAAACGTTAAGGTCTGTAGAGTCTTCG
The DNA here is from genome assembly GCA_023657505.1 of Camelina hispida. Taxonomy (NCBI): domain Eukaryota; kingdom Viridiplantae; phylum Streptophyta; class Magnoliopsida; order Brassicales; family Brassicaceae; genus Camelina; species Camelina hispida. The sequence goes on along the minus strand of CP094636.1, from coordinate 30,465,074 downwards.
ACATGATCAGATTTCTTTTTGGTGAAAAATTACATTGCCCTGCAGATATGCATACTCTAATGGAAAAAAAAAAAAAAGGCAATATTGGTTACTAAAAGTCACGCTAGGATTCTTCTATGCCTTGGTTGGTACTCATTGATGACAAAAAATACAAATGATCACCATCTCTAATCACATCGACATCGACATCGTCTATTTCTGCGTTTTCCGCATTGGTGACCTTTGTGAAGCTTCCACATCCAAATTTGTCACCTGCATTATTTCCAAGTTTATTTAATGAAGCTTCTAGTATATGGAGTGAACTTTCTTATTGTTTTTTTTTTGAGAAGTAAAAAAAGAGATTACGGAACATGTTTACCATTCCAAAGTAAAATACATCTAGGTTTAATTTTCTTATTATTATTTACATGAAAATAAACGCAATGTGCTATAATTAACACCCTAATTAATATAACTTTTAGTCATTTTATGAATTTAAAAATTATATGAAAATATTTTGTCTCTTATAGCACGGTTTAAAGTCCCACCGTTAGAAAGCAAAACTTTATCTTTGTCAAGCGTCAACATTGTATGTAAAGTGGTTACACTTTGCCTTGCCCTTACGATTATGACAATTGACTCTTTTATATTCCTTCCTTTTAATGTGATTCTTCCTAATAAGATACACCAATTGCTCCACTAATAGAAAATATTAAATTTTTGAAATCCCCAAAGCATTGCGTTCTTCTTAGGTACCAAAGCAATCCTCAGTGTTACTCATATGAACTTTAAGTGGAAATCAATAAATTGACTACGTGATCTGATGCTTCGCTCCGTATCTAGTTTTTAATACACTCGCGACGTGGTGAATTCCCATTCGGAGTAAGCATCCTATATATGATTCGTCTCTTCTTCCTAACTTCAAGTCTTTAAAAAGAGAAGAGAGCGAGAGAGAGGTTTGCATCTTTGAGATGATGATGAAGGTTGGTTTCATCATTCTATCTCTTTTAATGGTATCCGTTGTTGACATTTCAGCTAAAGAAGAAATATCACCGAGACTGTCTCCAATAGAGCATTCCTCCTCGTCTCCGCCTCAGCAAGAAAACGAAATGTCTCCAGTATCTCCGAAGATGATGTCTAATGATTACGATTATCCGTCGTCGTCTCAGTTTACGGAATCCAGTGATCTCAGTTACACTGAAAATACTAGAACGGGAAGCAAAAAAGAAGCCTTCGGAGGCGGAGGAAACAAGACTGGAATTGTTCTTGTTGGAGCCATTGCAGCAGTGAATATGGTTTGCTTCGGTGGTGTATATTTGTTCAAGCAACGGCGTGACAACATTCGTCGATCGCGGTATGGATACGTCGCCACTGAATTCTTCTGACTTCAAACCTCTCCAAGTTATCTCTCTTTTTTGGTAAAGATTTGTTTGTTCTTTGAGAGATGCAAAAGTGAGCTTTTGTTTAATGAGAGATTCACAACAATGTATGTATATTGTATTGAAAAAACATAGAGAACATGAGGCATGATACTGTTTTTTTTTATCTAATGGAAAAGTGAAAACACCCACAAGGAAATAAATATAATTTCATCTTTACATTCACTTCTCTTCCAATCTTGCCAGGATTGACTCCGCGAAACTCTGTTGCCTGTCAATTCAAAGAAAATACAAAGTTACATCAAGACTTGTTGGTATTCAATGATCATAAAAGTTGAGAGCCTTTAAATATGTGCAAGTTCCAAGTTTGGTTAAATGGAGCTACTGAAAACTCTTAAAGAGATTTTAAATAAATCTACACAAGATAATGACACGTTGAACATACTTGCGTTCACTGTGCTTGGAGCTTGGTCTCGAATACTTCAAGTATCCATCCCAAGGCACCTTTTTGAGACCCGCCCTAAGAGATATCATGTCTCTGACCCTGTCACAAGTTAATAAAGTGGATGCAAAAGAATGTCAAGCCAGGTTATTACAGTGGATGCAAATTTCTTAGCATATGAATTCTCTAATGAATGACCAAGAGAAGAGTGTTTTACCTCTCTGCAAACTCAATCCCTGTTTCACCGGGCCTTATAGTTTGGGGTTCCAAGTACCACACTTCACACACAACAGCCCATGATGTCATGAGTTGCAGCAAGTGCATTGTAAACGATTGTCTGCAAAGACCATGCAAGACCTTTTGTTACCAAGACAAAGCAATGGAAAAGTCCAGACTGATATGCAAAGTCTTATGAAAAATACCCTTACTTTCTGCTGTTCCAAAAGGCGTCAACAAAAATTTTGTTGTATTTAATTGCAATTGGGCAAACAGTGCAGTCCAATTCAAAAGCACCCTGAACATTATCATGAAGAGGATCAAACACTATAACATAGTAGGAAGGCAAATCACATCAAAGTTAGGTCCAAAATACCTTCTTAAACATCACTGTATAGTTATTATTTACACATGTCCCCTCAGGAAATATGAGAAGAGGATTATTGTCAGTTCCTTGGACATGGTCCCTTAACCTGATTCATTAGATTCATATTCCCATAATTAGCATGAGTAGATTATGTAATGACACTTACAAGATATGAAAAATTATGCATACTTTCTCGCTACAATTTCACGATCCTTTGCCTCTGAACGATTGAACCAGATACATCCTACACTCTCTAATATCGTGCTTTGCAGAAGTCCTTCATATATAAAGCAACAAAAGTCAATCATTCATGGCTTGTTCACAATAATGCCTGAAAGGTAAACCAATCAGTCTTCACTAAAACTAAGCAATCATAAAGGTCATAAGCACACTTCTGGGAGCTCTAATAGCCAGAGACTTACCAACCCAACCAGGATGCTTCTGCATAATAACAGCAAATGCAGTCATCTGCTCCAAGACGATGAAATCAATCATTGAAGTATGGTTTGCAACGTAAACCTGTTTTAACCCCAGATTATAAAGTAAGCATACGTACACAAGTATCACGGAAAGTACAAAGTAAAGTTTTTTTAAAAGGAAACATAACCTGCTTAGGACGTATACTAGGCCGTGGGCCGTGATACTTGACAACTCCAGTCCATGAGGCGACAAAGAAGCTGCATATCATTTCCACCAAAACCCTCTGGTAACACAGCAAAAGAAAGCAAAATCGTCTTGGATTCAAAGAAAAACACAGTGGAAAACGTAAACATACAAGACAAACGAGAGACAGAGAGAATCCAACACACCTCTATCTTTTTCCTCAACCTATCTTGACCTTTCAGCAGAGCATTTACTGGGATAAACAATGATAGGAAAATAATCCACCCAAATGCTAAAGTGACGACCCTGCAAATTTGTTTTAAAAACTGAACTGCTTAGTTAAAAATCTTAACTTTAAGCTAAGAACAAGAAACTACTGAATAAATAAAGAAGAACCAACCTCAAGGGAAAGAGGAGACAGTATCTAACAACAACACCAAAGCACCAAAGAGGGAATAAGTAAATGTTCCAGTTCCAAGGTTCTGGAGGATTTGATTTGAAACATCTAGTGAAAGAGTCCTACAAAATCACACCCAGCAAACAAACAAACGATCAAAGATTGGACAACAACTGTAGATAGAGATAAAGATTCGTCCTTTAGCTCATAAATGTGAAGTAATGGTGACAAAGATTTGGGCTTTACATCAACAATGGCACCAGCAGCTTCAGTGAGAGTGGGAGAGATGTCAAGCAAATCACGCCTGCAATCAACTCAAGAAGAATGGGTGAATACTCAATCAGCCGATCAAATCAAATTCAAATTCAAAATACACAAAAGAGAGAAATTTATACAGGCTGAGTTTGCCGCGTGGTTCGTTGATGGAGGAACCGGAAGGAAGGTAATCTTCGAGGTTAGGGTGATCGAGATCAAGCTCGGATCTTGAAGTCACGAGCCTCCCTGCCGTACTGCTCATGGTTTACGTCGCCGGTGATTTTTTTTTTTTTTTTTTTTGCGCAATCTTCGAATCTCCGATGAGAGAGAAGAGCTTTAGCCACTTAACAGGCTTGACTGACTCTGTTTGATTGATACTTTGTAACAGGCCCATTATTAGTCTAATAGGCCCAATTTGATCAATCGAACTTTTTTTTTTTTTTTTTTTTTTTTTTTTTTTTTTTTTTGTAATGAACAAAGGATTTTAAAAGATAAAAAACACCAAATCTTTTTTTACCTTTAGAGGTGAGATTTGTTTATTATTCCTATTTTTCAAGTAAAAATGTATCCAAAATCTTTCAAAATCAGTTTTTAGTAGTTTTTTAAAAAAAAGAATACTTGTCAAGTTTGAATAACAAGATATTGTGAATCATTTTGCATTACAAAAAAAACCCCAAAATCTCACCTCTAAAGGTAAAAAAAAGATTTGGGCTATTGAACAAGGATTTTATATTAAAATCCACCAAATCTTGTTTACCTTTAGAGGTGAGATTTGTTTATACCCCCCTCAAAGTTACATTATAAAATCAAGTAAATAGGTCATAATCTTCCAAACACAAAATTTAAAGTTGAGTATCTTGCATTACAAAAATACAAAATTAAACTGAAAAAATATGGCTACATCAAGGTTTCAACTTGTTGCTCTTTTGTTCATCTTCTCTCTCGTTATTACTGCTCAATCCACAGGTACTTATACGCTTTTCCTTTCACAGTATTATTAATAAGTGCTTCTTTTAATTTGTTTTACAATCATAACATTCCAAAACTCCACACATTTGATATGTTTATGAAGAATTAAGATAATTCTACAAGTTTAGGATTAGTAATTTTTACTAAACTTTAGAAACCTGTAATCGAAATTATATTTAAGGATCTTTTGACCTAATAATCTGTTAAATTTACAAAAAAAACGCACACAGAAAAGGAGATAAGAGAAGGACCATGCACGTTAAGAGGAACGTGCATCAACGACCAGGACTGTGACACCCATTGCCACAAGAGCACCGACCCTACAGCCATGGTCGGCCTCTGCCTCTTTGACAAACCCACCGGTCCTGTTTGTTGCTGCTTATTTGATTAAATCATCATATATATCTTTTTTTCTTCTTCTTCAAATCTCTATTTTATGATCGAATATTTTCTTAAGTAACGATGATGTGAAGAATATTACGTCCCAATTATTTGAAGGTTTTAAAAAAGAAGTTATTGTTTCTTATTACAATTTGTTTTCTTTTCTTGTTTGCCATATTGACACTTGGTATACTCGAGAGAGAAAGAGCTTTAACCCACACACAACAGGCTTGACTCTGTCTGATTGATACTTTGTAACAGACCCATTATTAGTCTAATAGGCCCAATTTGATCAATCGAACTTTTTTTTTTTGTAATGTAAAAATTTTCAAGTAATCAAAGTTACTACTCCCTCTACCGTCTATACTTTCGTCTTTCCTATCCACAACCAAATTTAGATGTAATTCTATTTTTGAAGATGTTATTATTATAGATGATTGCTACGTTAACCATAAATTATCTTGCTAAAATTGGTGTATTCTCAAAAAAAAAAAAAAAAAAAAAACCACCATATGTGAAACTAAATCCACATATAAAATCTAGAAGATAGATCATAATTTTCTAAACACAAATTTAAAGTCGAGTATTTTGCATTACAAAAAAGAAAATTAAACTCAAAAAAATATGGCTTCATCAAGGTTTCAACTTGTTGCTCTTCTCGTCATCTTCTCTCTCTTTATTACTGCTCAATCCGAAGGTAATTATACTTTTTTTCATTTCATAATACTCCTAGGTTTACATTAATAACTGCTTCTTTTTAATTTGTTTTAAAATCATAACATTCCAAAACTCCACGTTTATCAAGAATTAAGATAATTCTACAAGTTTATATTTAAGGACCTTTGACCTAATAAATATACATGTCTGTTAAATTTACAAAAAAAAACACACAGAAAAGGAGATAATAGACGGACCATGCCGCTTAAGAGGAACGTGCAACAACGACAAGGACTGCGACACCCATTGCCACAAGAGCACCGACCCTACACCCATGGACGGCCGCTGCCTCTTCGACAAACCCACCGGTCCTGTTTGTTGCTGCTTATTTGATTAAATCATACTTCCATCTTTTTTTTGTTCTTCTTCAAATCTCTATCGTATGATCGTATATTTTCTTAACTAACGATGATGTGAAGATAAAATAAATAAAAAATATTACATACCAATTATTTGAAGGTTTTAAAAAAGAAGTGATTTTGTGTTTCTTATTATTTGTTTTGTTTGCCATATTGATTGACACCGTATGTCATGAGACTCTTATAATTTGAAAAGAGTGGCTATTTGTGAACAAATGTATTATGTATATATCAAGAATAAATATCTACATAATTTGTTTCCTTGATTTGTTTTGTCCTTTAACTTTAATTTTAATTTATCCATTAAAATTTGTTTCCTTAATTTAAAGGGGGTGAATAAGAGAAAGGTTCACCCCTAGGGATGAACCTAAGAATTGTCCCACCCAAATTTAGATGTAATTCTATTTTTGAGGATGTTATCATTATATTATATAGATGATTGCTATGTTGACCATAAAATATCTTGCTAAAAATGGTGTATTATTCTAAAAAAGATAAGAAAAAACCACCATATGTGAAACTAAATCAATATATATATATATATATAATGTAGAAAATATATCATAATTTTCTAAACACAAATTTAAAGTTGAGTATCTTGCATTACAAAAAAAAAACAAAAGTAAACTGAAAAATATGGGCTTCATCAAGGTTTCAACTTGTTGCTCTTTTCGTCATCTTTGCTCTCGTTATTACTGTCCAATCTGAAGGTACTTATACGTTTTTCCTTTCACAATATTAATAGGTTTACATTAATAACTGCTTCTTTTAATCTATATTAACATTTTTGAAGTACATTTTGGTTTATGCCTTTTAAATTTTACTTTTTAATTTTTTTTTACAACATTAACTCCTAAAACAATACTATAAATAACATTGCAGAGAAACTCAAATACTAAACTTTCTTAAATTGACCAACATTTGTTACATTTATTGCCATAAAATCTTAACAACATCTATACATTCCGATTTTTCCAAAAACAACTCTAGCCATTAAAGTTTTAAACCATTAAATCATTAAAAATATTTTTATGGATGCTAGAATCTCTCAAATTTAAATGATATACAACAGATTTTTCATAACAAAAGTTTACAATATCCATAATTATATTAACATTAATAAATTTCCTAAACCGAAAATCCAATTATAAAATATCACATTAAATATGTTGAAAACCCCCCATATAATTTGGTTTATTTTTTATATTTTGTGGAATTACCAAAAAAATTAAAATTCTATTAATTATCATTAACTATATATATTGACATGGAAAATTATAAACTATAAAAATATGCTAATTTGGTAAAACAATTAACATAATAAAACTTGATAAAAAAAAATTATTTTGATTATTTTTTTTAACACAAAAACTTATTTTGATTTTGGTGAGACGAATTGGCATAAATCCCATATAGGAAGTTAAGTGGAATTGTTTTTTTTTTAACACTTTTAGATGTGTACGATGAGATAAATGTATTACTAGACTATACATATAACACACGGGTTAAAACCTAAAAAACACTACAAAAATCCTATATTTTGAATACTTATATCAAATACCTGTAAAATTTTATATTTTAAAAATTAATAAAACAATAATAAAATAACAAATAAATACATTATAAATTTAAAATTTTTAAAATTAAAAATATTGTCCCGGGGTGTACCGCGGGTTAAATCCTAGTTTGTTTAAAAATCATAACATTCCAAAACTCCACGTTTATCAAGAATTAAGATAATTCTACAAGTTTATATCTAAAGATCTTTGACCTAATAGACATGTCTATTAAATTTACATAAAACATACAGAAAATGAGATAATAGACGGACCATGCCGCTTAAGAGGAACGTGCAACAACGACAAGGACTGCGACACCCATTGCCACAATGTTTGTACGGGAGATTGCACAACACTAAATAAATATCGATTTTTGGGGGAAGAGTGAAGTTTGTTCTTTTATTAACGATAAAGTTTTGAGGTCGTCACTAAAACGAGTCAAGATTGTGCTCGTCAGTTCACAGGAGAACTAACGAGTAGATAATGACGAGCTCGGAAGCTAACGATGATTATACAAGAAACAATAACTATGATTAGACACAAAGTTTTGCTCTCGGGGTATTGTACGTGAGTCTGATGCCTTTCCCCAGTGAGTACTGTTGCTTTATATAGCGGACTGTAGACCGAGGGTTTTCGAGGGTTTCCACCGTGAATTCCCGAGATTGCCCTTTACGATTTTATTAGTGACTTTCATCTAATTTCGTCGGGCCCGATTTGCAGTAAACTTGCCTTGTTGGGCCGAGTAGCATATCAGGGCGCAGCCCATGTCCAACAATAGTCCCCCCCTTAGTCCGGAGAGCGTCAGTTTTTCTGCGATCGGCGGGCGTGCTTGAATGGTGTGTAATATGCCTGCTCGGCACAGATCGTCTTGGTTCGCTTCCGGGAAGTGAAATTGCTATAGTGACTCTTCTGTAGTTTCTTCTGTAAAACCTCCAGGCTCATTTTTCGAGGAACACCGGGAAAATCCCTTGGTCTTTATTCTGAGTGCGGTTCTCAATGATATTCCCGAAAAAGAGAAGAGAGTCGCGGATTGAAGTGATGGATTTGACAGTAATTTTTCCATTTTATTTACTTATTTATGTACCTTCCTCTTCTTACTTCCTTCTTAACTCCTCCCATTTCACAAGAAGGTAACTTTCTCTCTCTATCTCTTTACTTTTATGTTTCTGCTTCTTCTCTCTACTTTCTTTCTTTATTTTTCGATTAGATCCCCTTTTATACCTAGCTCGGCCGCTGCTTGACCTAGCTCGGCATAGCTTGGCTTAGCTCGGCATAGTTCGGCCGCCGCTTTTAGGATAATCGATTAGCAATGATTCCCGATCGGCGAGATTCGTTATCGGTGGATCGGCGTGATCCAGCTGAAGGCGAGGCCGTTCGTGGTGATTCCCCTAACACAATAGATCAGTCTCGTCAAGTGGTTTCTAGAGATTTGGATCGAGCAAATAGTATAAGTATGGTCGGCGACGGAGAGATCGGCGTGCACGATTTTGAGTTCGGCAAAGGAGCCGAGGGCGCCGATCTCGATATGAGAAACCGGCGGACCGAGGGCGGTGGTGATGGACTCCGAGGTCGAGAGATCAGCAGTTCTTATGTGATTGAGAGGGACCGGCGATTTGAGATCGGCGTAAGTATGGTCGGCAATTTCGAGACCGGCAGACCCGAAGTTGGAGTAAATAAATCTGCGGATCGACAGGGTGCCTATGCGCGGCATTTTGAGGTCGGCGTTGATATGGTTGATGATAGCGAGCAACCTGGGTTTGGTGGTCACGAGATCCGTGGGTCAAGAGAGAGAATAGTTGATGGATCGGTTGAGATCGGCGGGTTGACAAAAGCTATGGTCGGCGGTCGGCGAGATCGGAACTATGCCGATCTGGGATTAGGTAGGGGTTGCCGAGCTGGGTCGAGTTTGAGCGAGCTTGCTGATCATCGGTTTGAGACCGGCTGCGGCGATGATGTGGTCGACGGTGGTGAGCTTGGTGAGCACAATGAACCTCTCGATCGGGAGCTCGGCGCTCCTATGCTCGGCGATGATGAGACCGTCATGGGAAAAAAGGATCCTTGCAATTGTGGTGAGCTCGGCCCTTCTCAAGAGGTTGGTATTGAAAGCGGATCTGTTATACTTGAGGTCGACACCGACGAACTTGGAAATGGTGAGCTCGTCGTTGGTGAGCTCGGGAGCGGTCAGCTCGGCGACGGTAGGCTTGACAATGGGTTTGCTCCTGATGTTTCCGATTCGGACGACGATGTCGATCTCATGATAGGAGGTCGCGAGGTCGGACTGCTTTGCAGGAAGGTTGGCCGACCTTCTACGAGCTCTCATGTTCCGACACGCGCGCGTGGTAAGACTCTTGCAGGGATTCGACGCGCTTTCTCTAGGGAACGCGGTATCAATCTCGGGGTTCTCTTGACGATGTGGATATCGGGGCAGAGTGTGGAGATCTTAGTATTGATAGTTTGGCTTGTGATTTCAACTTTGATGATATTCCCGAGTTTAGTGAGGGTAGCGAGAGTGGTTCTGGTGGGAGTCCTATGGATGTACCGGCTGAGGATGCGGTTCCGAGTTCAGCTGTTTTGGGCCTTGGTGCCGTTCCTGTTGGTTCCGATGACGAGCTCGCTGTTGGTCCGATCGATCAGGGTCCTTCATTGTGCACATCGGATACCATTGCTGAGATGGCGCAGTGGTGTAAAATGCCTGATGGGTTGGTATTCCAGATTCCTGAATCTCACGAGCGTCCTTGGACGCCTCCAGCAGGTTTTATTACTCTCTACGCGCATTACTTCACTGATTGCGGCCTTTGGTTTCCTCTACCGGAGTTCTTGACGCGTTACTGTGCTAGACGCAAGATTGCCATTTCCCAGCTTTCTGTGGGAGGTATCCGTAACGCAGCTGGTTTGGCGATACTTGGTACTGATTGTGGAGTAGAGATTGACGCGCATTTCCTCGAGGAAGCCACCAGATTTACGAAAGTCAGAGATAGTCCTGGATACTTTTATACTAGTGCTAAGTCGGGTTATCAGATCGTCACCGGAGCTGAGAAGAAGATTCGTCGCTGGCAGCGTTATTTCTTCTTTGTCAAGCTAGATGAGACTTCAGTTGAAAACCTCGATATGTTTTTCGCTACTGAGTGGAATATGGTTCCCGGTAGCTTTGCTGTTTCTTATACTTGCCTGTTGATTTTTTCCGATTAGTTTCTAACACTTTCGTTTTTGTTGATGTTTGCAGAGCCTGTCGTTCGTTTGCGCGCTCATCCTCCAGGTTTCTTTGATAATCTCAGGAAGATCAGAGCGAGAGGGGCGATTGATTGGCCCTCGCTTACTAAGAGATCTCGTGAGTTCTCTATAAACTCCTGTCTTTCATTGTTGCGTTTGGTGGTTAGGTTGTCATTTTGTCCTCCTTTTCAGGTCTACCACGCTTAGGGATGGGAAAAGTTAACACTCGTCTTCCTCGCTATGCCGATCAGTTCAAGAGGTGCATTGACGTCGTTCCTTCTGCGCGTGCTGCTGATGCCGAGGTCGTTGATCCTATCGTGGGAGTTGATGCCGAGCAGCGACCTGCCGGCGATAGGAGATCGGCGGAGGTGGCTACTGCTCGTGCCGACAAGAGAGCTGCTACTGTTCCTTCTGCTCCCCCCCGCGCACAGAAGAAGTCGCGCGGCGAGACTTCTGATGCCTTAGCTATTGTCGTTGCTGATTCTGGGCGTCCTACTCCGACGAGGAAGAGAGCTTCTATCGGCGAGGTGGTTGTTTCTGAGCCCGAGTCGTCCAAGAGATCTAGGAGGGACGGCGTACCGCGTGATACCACCGATACCGATGACTCGTTTTCTTTTTCCTATAAGACGAAGGACGAGTCGTTCTTCAATGATGGGGTTGCTTGTGGCGAGCTCGCTAGCAAGCTTAGCAAGCTTCGCGGCTCTTCTGGTCCGCTTCCTCCTGTGGATTCTCTTCTTGACTCTGACCTGTATCGATCATGGGCTCGGCGATACTTTCAGGTTGGCATTTCTCTTCGTGTTTTGAGTTAGCATCTTTAGTCGTCGTCTTGATTTCTTATTCCTTGTACTTTTAGGATGGTTGTTTCGTGAACCGTATGGTCATCTCGTACGAGCGACGTCTTGCCGAGCTGGCGAAGCAGGTTGCTGATGCTCGCCCTTCTGAGCCGTCCAGGAGGTCGGCCGAGGAGCTTCGCCAGGATTTCGAGAAGGAGCGGGGGGTGACTGCTGCTCTGACGAAACAGGCCGCCGGCTATAAGAAACAGTTGGCCGATCACAAGGCTTCTCTGGCCGAGCACAAGGCTTCTTTGGAAGCTTCCCGTTCCCGCATTGAGCAGCTTGAGGCAGACAATGCGTTTCAGAGAGGGCAGTTGCAGCAGCTGCAGGCAGAGCGGCAAGGCTTCGATGCCGAGCTTGCTGGCTATAGGTCTCGTATTGAGAGACTGAGGAGACACATCCTTGATAACAGAGCGGCGCATGAGACTCTGATGTCGTTGAGTCAGGTGTCGGGTACTTACGAGTGTCTCCAGGAGCTGATGACGGGTGGTATGGTCATTCCGCCGAAGATGTTGCTTACATTGGAGGTTGACACGAAGATGTTGGAGGACAAGATCGCCGGTTTTGATATTACTGATGTTCTGGATAGCGATCTCGAGGCCCTGCCAGAGACTACGATCAGCCTGGAGAGCATGCTCGGCCACACGATTCCTCAGGTGGCACCGGTGAGTTCTGAGGTTCCTGTGATCGTCGGAGGGGAGGTCACTACGGCAGGGGCACCCGCGTCCTCGGGCGCTCAGGTCGATGCCGTCCAGTGACTTGTGTTAGTTACCTTTGTGTTATTTTTTGTATCCTTGGATCCTATCTCCGTGATGTAGCGGATGTTGAGCCTTGTCAGGCGTTGTACTTTTTTCTTTTTGGGCCCTTGTATTATCGTCGGATTGACCGGATATTGAGCCGTTTAGGCATTGTACTTTTTACTTTTGGGACTGTTATGTTTTACCCTCTGATCTTTGACATGTGTTGATCGTTTGATGGACGTGGTTTTTGAGGATCACTGTATTGGTTATTTCATCTCGAAAATTGTATCCTTTGCTCTATAAATTGCTCCTCAAATGCTCACTTCTTGCCATTCCACTTTCTGTTTTGAGAAAATTCTGTTTGTTTTGGGCAGTTGAGATCGGCACTATGCCGGTGACAACGAGGTCGGCATGGCTGCGGAGGGCGCGGGCGGCTTTCTGTGAGATCAGATGATGTAATTCGCTTTGAGATCGAGTTTTATCGTGCTAGGATACAGAGATTGAGAGCCTACACTCTAGCTACGCGTCGGAAGTTCGAGCTTCATTTCCAGTTTTCTCGTGTGGATGGGACTATCGCATATCTTGAGACTATGATCGACGAAGGGTTCCTCATTCCGAAGTGGAGATGGAATCGTTTGCTCGAGGAACGTTCTCGTCGCGAGGCGGTATTAGCTGCGGAGGAGGTTCCTGCTCTTGAAGAGGGTGATCTCGAACCGCTCAGCACTAGGCCTTTCGAAGGTAATCCGGAGATCGACGCTTGCCGAACTCGGATTGACAAGTTGCGCCGTTACATTATTCAGCTAGAGTGTACGGATCACATATTCGTTGAGAGCAATCGTGCTGAGGGAACTTGTTCATATCTCGAGGACCTGGCTGTTAAGGGTGTGGATGTTCCGATGTACACACTGGTAAAGTTGCGTGAGGAGTGCCTGGCCTGGCGGGAGACGATTGACGAGCTTAAGTTTGATGTTCCCTCTAATGCCGATTTGGGGCTAGAAGACTGAATGCCTGTGCGTGATGCATATGCCGAGCATGGTCTTTGTTTCTGTTATTTGCGCCGAGCATGGCCTTTTGTTGTTTGTTTTTATTATTTTGAACTTGTGCCGAACGTGGCTTTTGTTGGTCGTTCTTGTTATGAAATAAAAATTGTGTTTGGCCTATCTTTGGTATCGATTTGTACTTTACGGTGCGAGACGTCTCTCGGCTTATCCTATTACGTATCGATTTCCAAGTGTTTAGGTGGTAATCGAGATGAGCTCGTCATACCTTTTAGGTGCGGCCCTGTGTCCGGCTTATCCTGTGTGTGCCACGAGGTCGGCAAGAAAGTGCAAGTGAGAACTTGGCTTATACAGACTTAACCGCCTGCTAGCTGAATGCGAGAATGGGCTCGGCTTTTTGGTGCGGATTATTTCACCGCTGCATCCATGAGGAACGCGTTTTAAATCGTTCCCTTGGCCAGAGGGTCGATGTATGAGCTGGACATCTCGCTGAGACGGACTCGTTCGAGAGAGCTCGTTTTAGTTTTGAAATGTTTAAACTTTTGTTTTTAATTTTTTGGTATAGCTGTGCCTTTTGACGGGCTGCCTACGTACCCTCAGAGAGGGATCAAGCCATTCGTAGTTCATAATACAAAGGAAGAGCTCGGTAGTACGAGCGTTCTTTTTTTTTTTTTTTTTTTTTTTTTTTTAACGAGTGACGAGTTACGCTTCGTCTTCTAGTGGTAATAGCGTTTCAAGTTTCCGGAATTCCACGAACGGGGAATTGGGGTGCCGTCCAAGGTGAGGAGCTGGTAGACGTCGGGGGTGACGACTTTGGAGATCAAGTATGGGCCTTCCCAGTGAGCGCCCATCTTTCCCGCGTTGAGCTCGGCGGTGTTTTCAAAGACTTTCCTGAGGACGAGATCACCTTCATCGAAGTGGCGAGGTCTGACTTTCTTGTTGTAGAACTTCGCGGCTTGCTGCTGATAGTTACGGATTCGGATAAGTGCTCGCCGCGCTTCTTCGAGGGTATCGAGAGTATCGTGCATCATTTCCGTGTTCGAGTAGGGTCATGGACGAGCATGGAACGTCTTAGTGTTGGCACACTAATTTCTTCTGGTGCAAGAGCTTCCATTCCGTATGCCAGGGAGAACGGGGTCCGTCCTGTTGATCGGCGAGGAGGTACGGTGCGACCATAAGACGCCGTCGAGTTCATCGGCCCAGAGGCCTTTTTTGTCTTCAAGCCGTTTTTTGAGTCCGTCGATGATTGTTTTGTTGGTCGCTTCAGCTTGGCCGTTTCCCTGCGGGTAGCGAGGTGTGGACTTGCTCAGGCGAATTCTCCATTTCGCGCAAAAGCCTTCAAATTGTATCGAGGTAAACTGCGTGCCATTGTCAGTGACAATTTCGTACGGGAGCCCGTGCCTACAGATAATGTTTTTCCACACAAATTTTTGGACTTGTGGAGTTCCGATTTTTGCGAAGGCTTCAGCTTCGACCCACTTGGTGAAGTAATCCGTCATGATGAGGATATACTTCTTTTGACGAGAAACGGGGAGAGGTCCAACGATATCCATTGCCCACCTCATGAAGGGGTAAGGCGGTGTTGTTGTCCTTAGAAGCTCGGTTGGCGCGTGAATGATAGGAGCGTGGCGTTGACATTGCTCGCACTTCGCGACAAATTTCTCGCAATCGTCGTTCATGGTAGGCCAATAATGACCATTGTTGCGTATGCGCATTGCGAGTGCACGACCTCCTGAATGATTGCCACCGGCGCCTTCGTGCACCTCTCTCATTACGTTTTCGATTTCGGTGGGACCGACGCAAGCCAAAAGGGTGCCAGACGCGCTCCAACGGAAGACTTCGCCGCGGTAAAGTGTGTAATGCGCGCAACGGGCTCGGAGGCGTCGGGCTTCCCATTTGTCTGATGGAGCGATTCCGTCGGCGATGTAACCACGGATTTCCTTTTGCCAGTCATACGGCCGCTCTTTCGGTTTGGAACTAGTTAGCCTTTCACATAATGCCGATGCTTGTCCTACGGAATTGTGCTCGGCAGATAAACGCTCGGTGGATCCTTGTTCGGCGGACTTTTGTGATTCAGATACTTGGTCGCTATATATTAGCTCGGTTGAGCCCTGTTCGGCAGATTCCTGCTCGGCTGAGCATTCGACAGAAGTTGATGGTTCAGAGACAATCAGTGTTAGCACGGGAGTTCCGTCATTTATTCGTTGTTTCTTTGAGGCTGGAACGTTGACATCCTCATCTTCCATAACCTTTTTCTTTTTATGATCTTCAGCAACGGGATCGATGTTTGCGGGAAGATTAATTCTCGGTTGATCGATACTCTCGACTGGAATCACCCGACGGAGGTCGGGATCAGATGTAGACGCTAACACGGCCAGAGCGTCGGCCGGAGCATTGTCGCTGCGAGGAATTTTCGTCAACTCAAACGACTCGAATAAACTGGATAGGCTTTGGACAACTTTAAGGTAAGCATCCATTCGATCGTTCTTGCATTCGTAATCACCGCTGAACTGGTGGGTTACTAGCTGTGAGTCGCAAAAGACTTGTAATTTCTTGACACCGATTCCGCTTGCCAACCTCATTCCTGCGATCAAGGCTTCGTACTCGGCCTCGTTGTTCGAGGCAGCAAAGGCGAGCCGGAATGATTGTTCGAGCACTTCACCTGTTGGTGAAACAAGGTGTATGCCGATCCCAGAGCCGTGTCGGGAGGAGGCACCATCGACGTGCAACGACCACTTTTCTTCGCGCGGAGTGCCTGATTCTAGTTCGGGAGAGAGCTCGACCAAAAAATCAGCGAGTACTTGAGATTTCGCACAAGTGCGATTCTTGTATTCAATATCATATTCGCTTAATTCCACTGCCCACTTGGCCAAACGACCTGATTGGCTTGGGCTATGCAGAATGGTCCGAAGGGGCTGGTTAGTCAAGACTTCCACGGTGTGGGATTGAAAATACGGGCGTAGCTTCCTAGCCGAGATAACTACAGCGTAGGCAAGTTTCTCCAAGGTTGGATAGCGGAGCTCAGCTCCATCGAGACTTTTGCTAACATAGAAAATGGGATGCTGTTCACCCCTGTCCTCTTTGATGAGTACCCCACTGACTGCCGAGCTGGAGACGGCGATGTACGATAGAGCGTTTCTCCTTGGTCGGGCTTAGCTAAAACTGGCGGAGTAGCGAGATAGTTTTGAGCTCCTGGAAGGCAGACTCACACTTCTCATCCCACTCAAACTTTTTGTTGCTGCGAAGCAGCTGGTAAAACGGTAAACACTTATCAGTAGAACGTGAGATGAATCGATTGAGGGCGGCAATTCGTCCGGTAAGTCGTTGAACTTCGCGAGTATTTCTTGGAGACGGGAGGTTTGTGAGCGCCGAAATCTGTTTCGGATTAGCTTCGATACCCCTCTTGGTGACGAGGTATCCTAGGAATTCTCCAGAAGTTACGCCGAAGGAGCACTTTGCTGGATTCAGCTTCATGTTATATCGGTTGAGAACTTCGAAACATTTAGCGAGATGTGTAACGTGATCGGCAGCGTGGGTCGATTTTACCAGCATATCATCGATATATACTTCCATTGTGTGGCCGAGCTGCTCGGCGAACATACGGTTAACAAGGCGCTGGTAGGTCGCACCAGCATTTTTCAAGCCAAACGGCATGACCTTGTAGCAGTAAGTGCCCTGATCGGTGATAAAGGCTGTCTTTTCTTGATCGTTTTTGTGCATCATTATCTGATTGTATCCTGAATAAGCATCCATGAACGATAGAAGTTCATTTCCTGCAGTTGCCTCGACCAGCTGGTCGATTCTTGGGAGAGGAAAGCTGTCTTTTGGGCACGACTTGTTAAGATCGGTAAAATCGACGCACACCCGCCACTTGCCGTTCTTTTTCTTCACGACTACTGGATTGCTTAACCAGTCGGGGTACTTGACCTCCCTGATGGATCCAGCAGCGAGCAACTTTGTGACCTCCTCATTTACGGCAGCGGTGCGTTCTAGTCCGAGTTTGCGGCGCTTTTGTTTGACTGGTTTGAACGTTGGGTCTACATTGAGCTCGTGGCAGATTATACTGGGGTCGATCCCGGTCATACTGCTCATATTCCACGCGAAGGTGGTGACGTTCTGGCACAGAAACTTGACGAGCTCGTCCTTGATAGCCTGTGGTAGGTCGGCACCGATCCCTACGCAGCGAGTCGCGTTGGAAGGGTCGATGTTCACTTGGATGATTAGCTCGGTGTTTGGACGGACGCGACCATCTAACTGCTCGGCGGGGTCTGAGATTGCGAAGGTGCGAGCACTACGCTGCTGCCGTTCGATGATGAAGCAAGTTCTGGCGATCAGTGGGTCTCCTCGCAGTGTGAATATACCTCTTGAGGTAGGAAACTTTACGCACTGATGGTACGTTGACGCTACAGCTTTCATCTTATGCAGCCATGGAGTCCCCAAGATAACGTTGTAGACGATTGGTTTGTCAACGATGGCAAAATTGATGCAGTGCATCGTTCCGCCTACGTAGACTGGAAGCATTATCGTGCCTACCGTCATTACTGTATCGCCATCGAAGCCTGTGAGAGGTTGGACTTCATGGTCGGCTGTGCGCAGGTCGACCTCCATCTGAATCAACACGTCCTTGAAAATGACGTTTACCGAGCTCCCAGTATCAATTAAGATTTTGGTGACGATGCTTTCACCAATTGCCATCTCAACCACCAATGGGTCGTTGTGCGGCCCTGCTAGACCTGATGCATCGTCTTCTGTGAATATGATCGGTTCGGAGTTTGTGATGGGCTGTGTGCTTTGAGCCATCCAGTCTCGCTTGACCTCTAGATTCCGCCTGTAAGCTTTGATAGAACGAACCGAGTCTCGACAAGTCGCTAGGCCGCCCATAATCATATTAATCCTTCGGCGCGGAGCCGGAGCGTTTGGGTCGTCGGCCGGCTCGGGGTTCCTCTTAAGGGTTGGTGCTGGGGGAAGTGGCAGGTTCTCTGTGCCGTGTTGTGGGGCGGGGGCTGTATCGTATTGCCTGCTCGGATTCTCATTCTCAGGGTTAAAATAATGGTTATCCCTGTGGGCCGTTATTAGTCGTCGCTCGTGTTCGACGTCGATGTGGCCTTCCTTAAACTTATCGAGCAGTACTTGCTGGAGCGTGCGGCATTCTTCAGTGGTGTGCCCTGCTCGTTTATGATAGTTGCAATACTTTTTCCCTCCTTTGCCCGATGGGTCCCGGACCCATTTGTTATTCCACGGTTTCGACGACGATGCTTGAGGGTCCTGATCGCTAACGACGAATGCTTGAGCTTTCTTCACTTTGTCCTGCTTTTCGGCGTACTCTTTGTCAAGGTGTTGACGAGGTTCATGATGCTCGTCCTGTACTTTTTCTTTCCCTTTGGCCGACTTAGAGGTCGGCGGTTCTGGCACTAGTCGATTCGCTCTCGATGCGCTTTCCTCGGCCAGCTCGATGTATTTGTTGGCACGGTGCAGTGCGTCGTCGAGAGACAGGGGCTCATGGACAATGATGTCTTCCCTAAATCGGGAACCGTGAGTGAGAGCATTGCGGAGAGCTGATATCGCTGTGTCGTCAGCGATGGAGAGCTTTGAAACTATTCTTTTGAACCTTTCCATAAAATCCCGGAGCGACTCGTTGGTTTGTTGGAACATGTTCCACAGATCGGCGTTCGAGGCACCTCGAATCATAAATGTGGAGTGGTGTTGTAGGAACGCGGTCGTCAGCTCGTGATAGCTTCCGATTGAGTTCGGCGGGAGCCGAGCGAACCATCCTAAAGCTTCGTGAGTGAGGTTCTCGACAAAGAGTTGACAGCAGCCAGCTTCATATTCTTCCTCACTGAAGTGAGCTCGGCTTATAGCGAAACTCATAGAAGTGAGAAACGGCTTTGGGTCGTCCAATCCATTGTATGGAGTAAACTTGAACTTGTTTACGTAACAAACACGAACGCGAGAGATCCTTGCAGTGAACGGCGAGCGCTGGACCTCTTCGAGTACTCGGTCGAGATTGGGGGCCGAGCTCGTTGCCCGGTGAACTCTCGAAGAGAGGTCTTGGACCATCATCTCAAGACGCCGTATGGTTTCGTCCTTGAGATCGGCGTCGGCTTGTTGGCTCGGCAAAGTTGGGGTCGGCGGGCTTCCGCTTCGTCTCTGCGTTCGGTTTTGATTTTCGGACGGGACTTCTCTGGGGCGTTCCATGGAGCCTATGATGATCGACGCCGGTGGGCGTCGATGGCTTTCGTAGCGTTCCTCTACGGACAGCGTCGCAGGGGGCGGCGGATTCGCGTGCTGGTCGCCAGGGTCATTCTCACTCCGGCGTTCGCTCCTTCGCTGCTGGAGCCTGCTAATCTGATTTTGCGACGCTTCTTGCGCTGCCACGATTGCTTCGAGCCGCTCGTTTGTCCGCGCTTCCTGACCGTCAAGTCGATCGAGTATGATTTGCATTAGGTCGTCGAATCCGCTTCTTTGGACGGGCAAGTCATTGGGGAGAGCGGCATTGGAGCGAGCGGCAGCATTGGTGAGAGCGGCGCTGGGGAGAGCTGCAGCATTGGTGAGTGCGGCGCTGAGGAGAGCTGCGGCGTTAGTTACTAGCTGGTCGGTGACAGGTCCAACGTTTGTGGCTGCAAGGGGCTCGAGGGGCGCGTCGGGCGCTGGCGGAGGAATCGTGCTCGGCGAGGGGCCTTCGGTTGAAACCGCCGAGGAGGGTTGAGGTAGGACAGTTCGCGTTCTCGTTCGCCCCCATCGTTGCTCCGTCGGCTGCTCCGTCGACTGCTCCATCGGCTGCTCCGTTGCTTCGTTGAGATCGTCGCTAGGGTTCGTCATGGATCTTGAAACTTCGAGGAAGTGAGGACCGTCGGTGATTCGTCAAAAAGAAGTGTTCTGCTCTTGCCCCACGGTGGGCGCCAATTGTTTGTACGGGAGATTGCACAACACTAAATAAATATCGATTTTTGGGGGAAGAGTGAAGTTTGTTCTTTTATTAACGATAAAGTTTTGAGGTCGTCACTAAAACGAGTCAAGATTGTGCTCGTCAGTTCACGGAGAACTAACGAGTAGATAATGACGAGCTCGGAAGCTAACGATGATTATACAAGAAACAATAACTATGATTAGACACAAAGTTTTGCTCTCGGGGTATTGTACGTGAGTCTGATGCCTTTCCCCAGTGAGTACTGTTGCTTTATATAGCGGACTGTAGACCGAGGGTTTTCGAGGGTTTCCACCGTGAATTCCCGAGATTGCCCTTTACGATTTTATTAGTGACTTTCATCTAATTTCGTCGGGCCCGATTTGCAGTAAAGTTGCCTTGTTGGACCGAGTAGCATATCAGGGCGCAGCCCATGTCCAACACACAAGAGCACCGACCCTACAGCCATGGAAGGGCACTGCCTCTTCGACAAACCCACCGGTCCTGTTTGTTGCTGCTTATTTGATTAAATCATCATGTACATCAATTGTTTTCTTCTACAAATCTCTATCGTATGATCGTATACTTTCTTAACTAAATTAAAATAAATAAAAAATATTACGTCCCAATTATTTGAAGGTTTAAAAAAAGAAAAGTGATTTTGTGTTTCTTATTATTTGTTTTCTTGTTTGCCATATTGACTGACACAGCTTGTATGTCATGAGAGTCTTATAATTTGTATAAGAATGGCTTATTTGTGAAGAAACGTATTATGTGTTTTATTTCTTTGAAAAGGTTGACCTTTTGCATTGATGGTGATGCATTCTCATAAAACTCCTAAGTCGTTTCTCTTAACTTTTATTTAAGTTTGAGAACTGTTGTCATATTTGGACATTGTTGAATGAAAAATACTTAGGTTCACCCCTAGGGGTGAACCTTTGTATTCACCTCCTCCCTTCTCAACCAATCACAATGTTCTATTTAATATTTTATTTAAAAATAAATCAAAATTAATATATAAAAGCAAAAAAACATTAAGGAAACAAATTCTGTATACTTTTATTTAAGGAAAGCTAAATATTGACTTGGTTTAGATTTTAAAATTAGAACAAAATTATATGTCGGTTTGGGTTTACAAATGAGATGGTTAAGGTTTAGATTTTTACAATTAAAACGAAATGATATGTCGGTTTGGGTTTACAAGTGAGATGGTTAGGGTTTAGATTTTACAATTAGAACGAAATTATATTTTGGTTTGGGTTTACAAATTAGATGGTTAGGGTTAGATGGTTAGGGTTTAGATTTTACAATTAGAACAAAATTATATGTCGGTTTGGGTTTACAAATTAGATGGTTAGGGTTTAGATTTTACAATTAGAACGAAATTATATGTCGGTTTGGGTTTACAAATTAGATGGTTAGAGTTTAGATTTTACAATTAAAACGAAAGTATATGTCGGTTTGGGTTTACAAATTAGATGGTTAGGGTTTACATTTTATAATTAGAACAAAATTATATATCGGTTTGGGTTTATAAAAGAGCGGTTTAAGTTTTTAATTTTATAATAATGTACACAGATTTTATTTCCTTATATAATAAAGGGGTGAATGAAGAGGTTCACCCCTATGGGGTGAATGAAGAGTCCATTATGCAATACACAACAGATACATGAGATATTCATATATGTTTGTACTGGGGATTGCACAACACTAAATAAATATCGATTTTAGGGGAAAGAGTGAAGTTTGTTCTTTATTAACGATAAGGATGCGAGGTCGTCACTAAAACGAGCCAAGATCGTGCTCGTCAGTTCACAGGAGAACTGACAAGTGAGTCACGACGAGCTCGGAAGCTAACAGGAAATTGTATAGAAAATAACAACAATGTTTAGACGCAAAGTATTGCTCTCTGTGTGTTGTTCGAGGGTCTGATCATGATTCCCAACGGGTACTGTTTCTTTATATAGCGGACTGTAGACCGAGGGTTTTCTAGGGTTTCCATCGTGAATTCCCGAGATTGCCCCTTACGGTTTTATTAATGACTTTCATCCAATCTTGTCGGGCCGAAATCGCAATTATTATGTCTTGTTGGGCCGAAATCGCAATTATTATGTCTTGTTGGGCCGAGCGGCATATTGGGCGCAGCCCATGTCCAACAATAGTCCCCCCCTTAGTCCGGAGAGCGTCAGCTTTTCTGCGATCGGCGGGCGCGCTTGAATTGTCTGTAATATGCCTGCTCGGCACAGATCGTCTCGGGTTGCTTCTGGGAATGGAACTGCTACAGTGACTCTTCTGTAGTTTCTTCTGTAAAACCTCCAGGCTCATTTTTCGAGGAACACCGGGAAAATCCCGCGGTTTTTATTCTGAGTGCGGTTTTCAATGACATCCCCGAAATAGAGAAGAGAGTCGCGGATTGAGGTGATGGATTTGACAGTAATTTTTCCATTTTATTTACTTATTTATGCACCATCCTCTCCCCATTCTCTTCACTTGCTCCTCCTCCTTCATAAAAGGTAATTTCTTCTCTCTCTCATTTATTACTTTTGTTTTTATGCTCTCCTTTCTCTCTCTCCTTTTCTTTGTTTGGTTGATTGCATCCCCTCTTAAACCTAATTCTACCGCCGCCGAGCTGCTTTTAGCCGAGGGTGTGTGCGGTCGGCCGAGAGGGATCACCGGTGGCATTCGGCTGTTGTGAGCGGATGACCGGTGGTAGTTTGGTCGGCAGATCTGGGGCCGGCGGTCTTGATGAGGTCGGCGGAGAGAGAATGGCGGTTGGCGAGACCGGCGGGTCGAGAGGAGCTTCGGTCGGCGAGCTCGGCGGGTCGAGAGGAACTTCGGTCAGCGAGCTCGGCGGGTCGAGAGGAGCTTCGGTCGGCGAGCTCGGCGGTGAGGCGGTTGATGATGGCGAGTTAGCTAATTGGCAAATAGGAAGGAGTTCTCCCGATTGGCAGAGAGAAATTGAGTTCGGCGGTGAAATTGAGCTCGGCGGATCTGGTCGTCGTGCGATCAGTGGCTCGCGGGTTTGTGGTAGCGAGCTCGGCGGCTATAGGGTCGACGGTGTCACCAGCGGTCATGAACTCGGTGATGTTGTGGTTCATGGTTGCGAGCTCGGCGGCTATAGGGTCGACGGTGTCACTAGCGGTCATGAACTCGGCGATGTTGTGGTTCATGGTTGCGAGCTCGGCGGCCGTGGTATCGATGGTGAACCTAGTGGTCATGAGCTCGGCACTTGTGTGCTCGGCGATGATGAGACCGTCATGGGTGGAAAGGATTTTCGCAATTGTAGTGAGCTTGGCACGAGTGACGCTGGAACCAGAGGGATCGGTTCTTGTATGGTCCGTTGGGATCGGCGAAATGATGAAATCGGCCTTTCTAGTGAGATCGGAACCGAAAGCGGATCTGTTGGTGAGCTCGGCAATGGTGAGCTTGGCAGCGGTGAGCTCGGCAGCGGTGAGCTTGGCAATGACTTAGCTCCTGTGGTTGATTTTTCTTGTCGGATCGGCACCGACACTGTTGACAGTGAGGTTGGTCGCTGCCATTCTGATTCGGACGACGATGTCGATCTCATGATAGGAGGTCGGAGGTTTGGCAGTTCTCGTATGACCGAGGGAGATCGGCAGGAGGCTGAGGTCGGCGGTGGCATTTCTGTTTTTGGTTTGTCTTGTGATAACCGGGAGATCGGCCCGACTTCTAGGAAAGAAGGGCGACCTCAATCCCAACCTCAAGCGCCGGTGCGCGCACGTGGTAAAACTCTCGCAGGAATTCGACGCGCTTTCCCTGAGAGACATGATATCGTCTATAAAGATGCGTTTGATGGTGTTGACGTCGGGAAAGAGTGTGGAGATCTCAGTATTGATAGTTTGGATAACGATTTCAACCTTGATGATATTCTCGAGTTTAGTGAGGGTAGCGAGAGTGGTTCTGGTGGGAGTCCTATGGATGTTGTACCGGCTGAGGATGCGGTTCCAAGTTCGGCTGTTCTGGGTCTTGGTGCCGTTCCTGTTGGTTCTGATGACGAGCTCGCCGTTGGTCCGATCGATCAGGGTCCTTCATTGTGTAAATCGGACACCATTGCTGATATGGTGAAGTGGTGTAAGATGACCGACAGGTTGGTGCTTCAGATTCCCAAATCTCATGAGCGTCCATGGACACCTCCAGCAGGTTTTATCACTCTCTATACGCATTACTTCACTGACTGCGGTCTTTGGTTTCCTCTGCCGGAGTTCTTGACGCGTTACTGTGCGCGACGCAAGATTGCTATCTCGCAGCTTTCTGTGGGAGGTATCCGCAACGCAGTTGGTTTGGCGATACTTGGTACCGATTGTGGTGTAGAGGTCGACGCGCACTTTCTTGAGGAAGCCACCAGGTTTACAAAAGTTAATGGTAGTCCTGGATACTTTTATACTAGTGCTAAGTCAGGTCATCAGATTGTCACCGGAGCTGAGAAGAAGATTCGTCGCTGGCAGCGTTATTTTTTCTTTGTCAAGCTAGATGAGACTTCGGTTGAGAACCTCGATATGTTTTACGCTACTGAGTGGAATATGGTTCCCGGTAGCTTTGCTGTTTTTATCCTTGCCTGCAGACTCTTTTTATTGATTAGTTTCTAACACTTTTCTTTTTATTGATGTTTGCGAGCCTGTCGTTCGCTTGCGTGCTCATCCTCCAGGCTTTTTCGATAATCTCAGGAAGATCAGAGCGAGAGGGGCGATTGACTGGCCTTCACTTACTAAGAGATCTCGTGAGTTCTCTATAAACTTTGGTGTCTTTAATGGTTGTGTTAGATGGTTATTAGGTTGTCACACTTTGTTTTTCTTTTCAGGTCTACCACGCTTAGGAATGGGAAAGGTGAATACTCGTTTTCCTCGTTATGCCGATCAGTTCAAGAAGAGCATCGACGTTGTCCCTTCTACACGTGCTGCTGATGCCGAGATCGCTGATCCTGCCGCGGGAAACGGTGCCGAGCAGCGACCTGCCGGTGATGTTAGATCGGCGGAGATGGCTTCTGCTCGTGCTGACAAGAGAGCTGCTACTGTTCCTTCTGCTGCCCCTCGCGCACAGAAGAAGTCGCGCGGCGAGACTTCGATGCCTTAGCTATTGTTGCTGCTGATTCGAGCGTCTACTTCGACTAGGAAGAGAGCTTCTCTTGGCGAGGTGGTTGTTTCGAGCCCGAGTCATCCAAGAGATCTAGGAGGGACGGCGTACCGCGTGATACTACGAGCTTGATGACACGTTCTCTTTCTCTACAAGACGAGAGGCGAGTTTTTGCCAACCATGGAGTTGCTTGTGGCGAGTTCGCTAGCAAACTTCGCGTCTCTCCCGATCCGTTGCCTCATGTGGATTCCCTTCATGATCCCGAGTTGTACCGATCATGGGCTCGCAGATACCTTCAGGTTGGCATTTCTCTTCATGTTTTGAGTTAGCACCCTCAATCGTTATCTTGACTTCTTATCCCTTATGCTTTCGGGATGGTGGTTTTGTGAACCGTATGGTCATCTCATACGAGCGCCGTCTCGCCGAGCTGGCGAAGCAAGTTGCTGATGCTCGCCCTTCCGATCCGCCCGGGAGATCGGTCGAGGAGCTTCGCCAGGATTTTGAGAAGGAAAGAGGGATGACTGCTGCCCGACGAAGCAAGCCGCCAGTTATAAGAAGCAGCTGGCCGAGCACAAGGCTGCCTTGGCCGAGCACAAGGCTTCTCTGGAAGCTTCCCGTTCCGCATTGAGCAGCTCGAGGCGGATAACGCATTTCGGGGAGCGCAGCAGCAGTTGCGAGCAGAGAGGCAGGGCTTGGATGCCGAGCTTGCTGGCTATAGGCCTCGCATCGAGAGATTGAGGAGACACATCCTGGATACCGGAGCGGCGAACGAGTCTCGATGTCGTTGTGTCAGTGTCGGGTACTTACGAGTGTCTCCAGGAGCTATTGACAGGAGGCGTGACCATCCCGCCGAAGAATTTGCTTCGGCTGGAGACTGACGCGAAGATACTGGAGGACAAGATCGCTGGTTTCGATGTTACGATGTTTTGGACAGCGATCTCGAGGCCCGCCGAGACTACGATCAGCCTGGAGAGCATGCTAGGCCACACGATTCCTCGGGTGGCACCGGTGAGTTACGAGGTTCTGTGATCGTCGGAGGAGAGGTCACTACGGCGGGGCACCCGCGTCCTCGGGCGCTCAGGTCGATGCCGTCCAGTGACTTGTGTTAGTTACCTTTGTGTTATTTTTTGTATCCTTGGATCCTATCTCCGTGATGTAGCGGATGTTGAGCCTTGTTAGGCGTTGTACTTTTTTCTTTTTGGGCCCTTGTATTATCGTCGGATTGACCGGATATTGAGCCGTTTAGGCATTGTACTTTTTATTTTTTGGACTTTGTTATATTTTACCCTCTGATCTTTGACATGTGTTGATCGTTTGATGGACGTGGTTTTTGAGGATCACTGTATTGGTTATTTCATCTCGAAAATTGTATCCTTTGCTCTATAAATTGCTCCTCAAATGCTCACTTCTTGCCATTCCACTTTCTGTTTTGAGAAAATTCTGTTTGTTTTGGGCAGTTGAGATCGGCACTATGCCAGTGACAACGAGGTCGGCATGGCTGCGGAGGGCGCGAGAGCGGCTTTCTGTGAGATCAGATGATGTAATTCGCTCTGAGATCGAGTTTTATCGTGCTAGGATACAGAGATTGAGAGCCTACACTCTAGCTACGCGTCGGAAGTTCGAGCTTCATTTCCAGTTTTCTCGTGTGGATGGGACTATCGCATATCTTGAGACTATGATCGACGAAGGGTTCCTCATTCCGAAGTGGAGATGGAATCGTTTGCTCGAGGAACGCTCTCGTCGCGAGGCGGTATTAGCTGCGGAGGAGGTTCCTGCTCTTGAAGAGGGTGATCTCGAACCGCTCAGCACTAGGCCCTTCGAAGGTAATCCGGAGATCGACGCTTGCCGAGCTCGGACTGACAAGTTGCGCCGTTACATTACTCAGCTAGAGTGTACGGATCACATATTCGTTGAGAGCAATCGTGCTGAGGGAACTTGTTCATATCTCGAGGACCTGGCTGTTAAGGGTGTGGATGTTCCGATGTACACGCTGGTAAAGTTGCGTGAGGAGTGCCTGGCCTGGCGGGAGACGATTGACGAGCTTAAGTTTGATGTTCCCTCTAATGCCGATCTGGGGCTAGAAGACTGAATGCCTGTGCGTGATGCATATGCCGAGCATGGTCTTTGTTTCTGTTATTTGCGCCGAGCATGGCCTTTTGTCGTTTGTTTTTATTATTTTGAACTTGTGCCGAGCGGCATATTGGGCGCAGCCCATGTCCAACAATATACACAACAGATATATATCTTCCATCTCAGTTTCCACTTTCCAGAGAACGGCCAACCATCGACAAGGTTTGAAATCTACTCATCAGCCACGGGAGGATCTACCCAACGACCATGTTCTTTGATCAAACCGATCAGAGCATCTGTTGCCCCCGTCATGGCAATCCCACGCTGCACCACCGTCTGTCCACAAAAAAATATATCAGGATCCGATTCTTATAACAACACTTTCTTTAAGAAACCCAAGAATTAAAGGTGTTACCTTTCCAACATAAAGGTCGATTTTCCCGGGGGAACCACCTACATATCCGAAATCAGCATCTGCCATTTCTCCAGGTCCATTCACAATGCAACCCATGATTGCGATCTGCACCACCATTGTTTCAATTTGTTTTACGTTCAAAAA
The DNA here is from genome assembly GCA_023657505.1 of Camelina hispida. NCBI lineage: Eukaryota > Viridiplantae > Streptophyta > Magnoliopsida > Brassicales > Brassicaceae > Camelina > Camelina hispida. The sequence goes on along the minus strand of CP094636.1, from coordinate 30,437,046 downwards.
CACAAACTTCCCTTGAAAACATGTATTAAAAAAAAGTCTTTTGAGTATTAACCGAAACGCCAGGTAAATGTGAAGTCTTTTCTCGAATCTCGGCGCTGATTTCTTGCAAGTCGAAAAGCGTTCTTCCACAAGACGGGCATGATACGTATTCCTGCAAATGATTTTGCAAAGTTATTACTTTACTTCTCTCTTTTTGTTTGAAAACAATATACAGAAATATTTGATTCTTTGTGTTTTTTTACCGTCTTAGTGTTACGCATTCTGCAGCCTTGTAATAAGTTGAAGGAAGTATTCCGAAGAAAATCAAAATCTTGGTCAGGTGCTTCGAGCATTACACCATCACCGAGTCCATCCACAAGAAGTGCTCCTGCATATGTCCCTGCATGAATCACCAATTCGTCCCTGCATTGTGCAGCAAGAAGTAAGAAAACGCATTAACATCAAAAATGGATTTTGTCATTCACTGCACAAAGCTCGAAAGTTCGTTATCATCTACCTGTGAATTCCGGTTGGGAAATTTATGTGGTGAATCACTGGAAAGTTAACTGAATTCTCGGATAGGAACTCGAATAACCTGCAAGTCCCAGCAAAAGTATATTACTTAACGCTTGCTAATCTTATAACTCCTCAGCAAAAAAGAATAGATATTGAGAAGTTTTCAATTATTACCTCCGAGCTGCATGTACTCTGCTAATTTTGTCTTCAGTGAAGGGTAAATCATGGAGAATCATAGTAGCATCGATGTTTTTGAGTATTTCAAGTTCCTCATATGGCTCATCACCTCGTAGAGAGACAACCAAGCGTGTACCTGAACAATCAAAGCTAAGAAATACTGAAAGAAAAAAAATGTTCTCTTTTTTTTTTTTATGATTTCTTTCAGGTAGAACCAGGTCACCTTCAGGGAGAAGCTTATAAGCGCCACCAGATAGTTCCTTGAGGTTGACAAGAACCAATGCATTGGGCAATGGCTTTGTGAGTTGTTCTGATAAAGGTGCTATAACTCCCAGACTGACATCAATCAACCGTTTTAGAGCCAAACGCTGTAAAAAGAACTCAATATTTTATGCTCAGCCATGTCAAATCTTGTAGTAAAATGATATAGAGAAGAAAGGGTGATTCTTACAGCCACGTGATCATCTACAGGTGGTAGCTCTCTTAATAAGATGGAATCAACAGTTGCCAGATCCTATACAACATTTACTCGGGAAAGTAAGAATTGGGAACCAATATCAAATTTATTACAGTGAGACTGCAACTCTCATGGAAATATATTTGACCATATCTCACCTTGAATGGCATGCCCACGACAAGCTTTGTAGCGAGCGATCTGTAGAGGAGTTCAGGTGCCTAGAGAGAAAAGTAAAATAGTGAGCGGAAAGAAAGTGACCCGTACTATAGATTGCATTAAGGAAAGTAAAGAGGATGAGAAGAGTGAAGAGTACTTATAAATACTCACCTTTAGTTGGTCCAAAGAGATCGACATTAGAACAGAACCATCACGGTGAAGGACACCTCTGTAATCGACCTCTTCTCCCTATAGTTCTCAGGACAAATTATTTTGATGGTCTTCAATACTTGAAAAAGGACATCATGAAGTACATGCAACTTTTGAAATGTACAGTCTTACCTCTTTTTGTACAGGTAAATCACCCGTCCGACGCTGGAAATCAAAGTAACGCCTATGCTTTTCTTCAAACGGAGCCTAATACACAAAGTGGGGTTGCATTAGTCCCATAAAGTGGAAACTATATTAGAGAAGCATCTGATAAATATTCATTCATACAACGCCTTGTTGAAGTTCAGCAGCTTTTGTCCCAAGGTTGGCCAATCGCTTGCAGGGATCTATCTCCTCTTCTGGTGGCTCCGTCAGTGAAACTCTTATTGTGTCACCAAGCCCGTCCTGCAATTACAAACAATCATTTTCATACGTGACCTGTTAAAGTTAAGATCTTTACCTTTTGTTATGTAATAGGGTTACCTGAAGAAGCGTCCCAATTCCAATTGCAGATTTCATCCGACCATCTTCTCCTTCTCCTGCCTCAGTAACTCCCAAATGCAAAGGATAATCCCATCCTTGAACATACATCTCAGCCACAAGCAAACGGTACGCCTGGACCATGATCACCGGGTTGCTCGCTTTCATTGAGAAAACAAAGTTGTGATAGTCTAATTTCCGACATATCCGCGCAAACTCAAACGCTGATTCAACCTGTGTGACAGAACTCATGTCAGACAACAGTACATGTGTATTAAGAGAAAACCATTCTAAAGTGATTAAGAATTTTCACCATTCCTCTTGGAGAATCCCCATAATAGCTCATGATACGGTCAGAAAGACTTCCATGATTTGTCCCTATACGCATTGCTCTCCCGTATTTTTTGCATTTCTCAACCAAAGGAGTGAAGACCTAAAAAAAGAGTAACACCGTTAACAAAGACTGATGGGTTTTAGTGTTTTACAAGACAAGTGAGACAAAGGCTTCCTTCCACCTGCTCGATATGCTGGAGTTCATTCTGATATTCATCCTCTGTATATTCTATCGTCTCAAACTGTGCCCGTCTGTCCGCTGCAAAAGCAAAAAATCATTCATTCTCGAGTTATAGAAACAAGTGAAAGAAACAAAGAAAAAAAAGCAGTACCAAAATTTCCGGGGTTGACACGGATCTTGTCAAAGCATTCAGCGACTCGTAAAGCTACAGCAGGGGCAAAATGAATATCTGCTACCAGAGGTATATTGTAACTGTTAACCAAGATGCAAAACACCAATTCAGTTTCATACTACTCAAAGTTCAAATACAAACATAGAGAGAAACTCAGTATTGTCATCGACTTACTTAAGCTGAACAAGTTTATCTTTTATTTCAAAGCACGCATCCGCCTCTTTCTTCCCTTGAACAGTTATCCTCACAATATCCGCACCTTTATCCGCTATTCTCATAACCTATAATCACAGAACCAACAGTCATAAAGCTTACGGTGCAACACAATTTAATCATCTTGACACCAAATTTTCATATATTAATGTATACAGATATGCAAATTAATCTAAGGGACAGATGGGAAAAACCTCATCAACAGTTCCAGCAACATCTTTTGTATCAGAAGTAGTCATAGTCTGAATCCTTATCGGATGTTCGCTTCCAAGGGCGACATTTCCAACCATAACAGTACGAGTCTTCCTTCTCACTGTCTTATGCAATGACTCACAATATTTCTGTCTTGGCACTACAAAACCAACATAACAATACAATCATTCACTCTAAACAAAACCTCCAATAAAATGATAACTTTGAATGAATCAGTAATGCAAAAAAAGCTCAACTTTGAATGAATCAGTAATGCAAAATACATACCTAAGAGAGGGCTTCCTTCTGAAGCAGGTTGAAGCTCGGCTAAATCAGAGCCTTGGTTTGATGAATTACGGATGACTGAAACTCTTCTTCTAGCAGATCTTAGACTCCTCAAATCACAAATTCTCACAAGATTCATGCTTTTACTAAACCCGAGTTTCGAATCCGGGATCTTAACCCCGGAAACATGAGCTGGCAACACTCCAGTCGCCATTTTTTTTCTTTCTCAGTGAATCAAAAGTAACTGCATAGTCAGTCACAGAACAAAATCAGCTGACTTTTATATTCTTCTTAAATCCATTTTGGTTACTGTGAAGATCAAACGCAATTAAACAACAAAAGCAGAACACTTTTTTCTTTTTTTTATGGCTTCAATTATGATTCTGAAGCCAAAATTAACAAAATTTCCCCAAACCCAGAATTACCCAAGTAAATTATCTTCGTTTCCCGATGAAATTACACAGAAACTAATCAAACCAGACCAAAGAACCAATTTGAGAACAACCAACCTTAAGAAGGCATGAGAACAGTACCTGAAGAGGAACCAAGATCACGCAATTGAGAGATACAAGTCTTGAAGCCAAGGAATCAAAAAAATAGAAAAGAGAATGTTAGGAAGAAATTAGTGGTGTGAGAAGAGTTTGAGAGGGATTGATTTTTTTTTTTTTTTTTTTTTTTTCACATATAAGAAGAAGAAGGTGAGGGTGGTGAAAGAAACTTAACTGAGGATAAAAAAAAAGTCTTGTTAGACACAGCCAAGACGACCAATGACATTTGTTGTATAGTCCAATTTGGTGTTTTAAGCACAAGTGGGAATCAAATTAGAGCACGGATCCGTGGAAAATGGAAATTTGAGGTTTTACTTACGTTTATCAGATTTTCTCCTCTATTAATTTGTGTGTTTGTTTCTTAACTACGACACTTTTGGCTTTAAACAATTGACACGTACATAATAATAAAACCAATATGGTTCTTCAAAAATAATAGGATTAGTTTCCATTAATGACCGAAAAAAAAGAAACTTAAGTAAAATTATGATCCACACATGCGTGCACCACGAAAACTGGAGGTAGGTAAGCACACGATCATCTAAATCAACAACAATCTTCTCGTATTACAATTTACAACTTAAAAAAAACATACATACTCTTAAACCAATACCAAAAAATCTAGTAAGAACCAAAGCATATTCTCAGATTCTTTTGCAAGTCATCTTTTAGCTTTCTTCTCTTAAAGGTCTTCTTCTTCTTGTTCTTCCTCCAGCAAATACTTTTCAAGAATCGCCACTGTTGCATGCTTCGCACTATATTAACAACCAACATATCAAGAACCACACAAAGATTTTAAACTTTAAATCCATCAAACCACATTAACTATCTTCTAATCAAGAAATGTATTACCTTCCGGGTCTAACGATCTTATACTTTCCGACATTAGTCAGATTAACTATTGTAGACCCTGCTCGACGTGATGGAAGCAAACCTGCCCGACATAAGCACAATGCTGCCATAGATTCTCAAAATCTCTAACACAAACACTGCTTCTTTCACCGCTTAGATTAGCACTTGTAAGAGCCAACACACTGCCCGAACCTCTCGATACTTCCCTAATGAACTCACAATCTAGTACCCTTTAATGCGAATCTGCTAACACCTATCTTATTGGCTACTTCAATCAAATATTGGATTATGTTTGAAAAATCTATGATTAGTGATATATCATGGTTTTTAGGTGTTTTTAGCCATGATATAAGTCTTATCTATAGAGTGTTTTGGTGTTTTTAGAGTCTTTTTGAGTCTTTATAGGATTTAACATGGATGTGAGCTTAATGGAGCTAAATTGGAGGATTTGGAGCTTAATCAAGCATTGAGGCAGTTGGGAGACGAATTTAGAAGAGTGCATCGATCGACACAGTATGTGCATCGATCGATGCTAGACCAAAGTCAGAATTGGAAGTTTTCCCACAAGTTTTGAAGATTTACAAATCTGCCCCAAAGTCTTCCATATTTGCATCATTAGTCCCTGGACGTTTTTAGTAGTATAAATAGGATTTTTAGGGTCATTGTTTAGACCTAAGCTTTATTTTTCCCTGCAACTTTTGAGAGCAAAACCCTGTGAGAGATTTTAGAGAGTTTTTGGAGAGAAGAATCAAGACTCCTTCAGAGAAGATTCAGAACTCCTTTTCTTCTTCCTTTAATCTTTTAATGCTATCTATTTTATTCATGATTTGTGTTCTTGCAATTATGTCTGAGTAGATCTGCTAGTTAGGTTTAGGGTTTCTCATTAGGGATTTCATGAATTATTAGATCTGTTATTATTTAGGATTCATTATCTTTCTTGTTCTTCACCATAGGTTGTTCTTAATGCTAGATCTTTGATTAGTCATCTGGATATGAGAATATAATTGATTTTCCTGATAAAACCTTTGGTGAGCAAAATTACTTTTTGCAAAGAGATTTGAATTAGTGATTTTGTGAACTTATCTAACCTGATTTTAAAGCTGATTTATTACCTAGAATTTTGCAAAAAGATTTGGATTTTTTGGTTTTAAATTTAGATAATATTTGCAGTGAGAACTGATTTATTTTATAATTGTGTTTAGAGTTCAAGAACGGTGCTTAATTGTTGAATCCTGCTAGTTTAATTAATTGATCTGATTTTCCATGATTTCCTGAGAATTTCCCTAAGCCTAGCGTTTATTCAATCTGAATTTACATCTCTTTTATTTTTTGTTCTATTTTGCATTGCTATTTAAATTAATATTTTAGTTTAGCATAATTAAAAGATTATTAAAGCTATTGTGTGAATCTAGAGTTCTTGTGGATTCGATCCCTAAATACTACATTGACCTCTTAATTTGAGAGAGTAGCTCTAGGGTAAATTTGAGCATATCAAATTTTGGCGCCGTTGCCGGGGACTCTTTTGATTCACCATTAGATTAAAATCTTTGATTTTTTCTAAATTTTTCTTTTTCTGTTTTACTCACACGCTTTTGTTTCTTTTCTCTTGTGTGTTTCAGGTACATGCCTAAGCCTAGCACCAGGAAAAATCCTACTGGTCCGGTTATTAAGCTTACAAACCAAGAGTTAGGACAACTAGAGCGTGATAACACAAAAGCAGCCAAATCAGCGAAGATGGCCAATATAATCATATTGAGACCTGATGAGGCTGGGGTTTTAAAGGATCAAGAGGGTAATGTGTACAACGAGCAAGGCCAGAAACTAGATGCTGAAGGACGGGTTATTCAGGAAGAACTCGTCGTGGCCGATGGGAATGCACATGGCGTCGAGCGACGCAACGATGGCATCGATCGACGCAACCAGGACGGCATCGATCGATGCAATGCTGGCATCGATCGATGCAATGCCAGAGCTGATGCGGAGAATGTTCAGAGGCGACGGGATGACAATGGAGAGCTTGTCAAGACTCTTGCGGACTTCAACAGACCAGACTTGTTCTATGAGAACGGCTCCGCAATTGTCCATCCTCCATTCCCAAGGAATGACTTTGAGCTGAAGCCTGCCTACTTTGCTCTTGTTGGACAAAGGCCATTCCAGAACCTGCCAAATGAGAAGCCTCTAGATCACATAGAGCACTTTGAGGACATTGTCACTAGCATCAAGGCTAATGGAGTCACTGAAGACTATCTCTACTGCAAACTTTTCCCTTACTCTCTTGCTGGGGAAGCTTCTCATTGGCTAAGGCAGCTGAAACCAGGATCTCTGACAACCTGGCATGACATCAAGGTGGCATTCTTGAATTACTTCTATGATGATGCCATGTCGGATGAGCTGAGGATCAAACTCTCCACCTTTAGACAAGGGCCAACTGAATCTTATAAAGCTGCTTGGGTAAGATTCAAAGCATACCAGAGGGACTGTCCACATCATGGGTTTTCAGAGGTGCAATTGATCAGTATCTTCTTTAGCGGGATTGACTGGAGGTATCAGATGGCTTTGGATGCTGCTAGTGATGGGAACTTCAAGACAAGGTACCCAGATGATGCTGAGAAGTTGATAGAAAGGCTAGCATCAAGCAACAGTACCAAGAATGCAGACTTAGAGCGGAGAAGGGCACGTGAAGGGCATGATTCAAATCAGTTTGCTACGGTGAATGCTAAGTTGGATACAGTGCACAATCTTCTTGTGGGAAAGAAGTCTGTTCATTTTGCTGAAGATGTTGAGACATTTGAGCCAAAGCCAGAGACAACAGAAGAAGATGTCAACTATGTGTATGGAGCTGGATATCAGGGTCAGAAGTTTGGAAATCAACAAAGCAATAGACCTTACAGTGGGAACTCTACATGCTACATGCCTAAGCCAGACTACCAGAAGCAACAACAGAACACCGGCTTTACAAGGACCTATGGTAATTCTTCTTATCAGTCTCCACCTCCACAGACTTCTGAGAGTCGAATGGAGGCCATGCTTGATCAAATTCTTCAAGGACAAGAGCAGTTGACAGTGACATTCAATGGGAAGATTGATAATGTCTACAATGAACTGACTGGGAAGTTTGATGCATTAAACACTCATGTTAAGAAGCTGGAAAATCAAGTGATTCAGACTGCTGGGTCTGTTAAAAGACAAGAGGAACTTCTTTCTAGAAGAACTGAGAACCCCAAGCATGCTTGTAATGCGATTTTGGTGAAGGAAGAAGACAACCATCCGAGAGCAGATGTTGCATCGACCGATACACAGGAGCATCGATCGATGCAATCATCACCAAGTGTCGATCGACACAATGTCAGCATCGATCGACACCCCCCACAGACAGCTACGGTTTCTGTTCCAGTTCAACCATCCGATTCAGAGCAAGCCTACAAGCCTAAGGTTCCTTTTCCTAAGCCTAGGAGGTCTAAGCAGGAGGTTGAGGAAGCTAGATGCAAGGCTATGATGTACAAGGTGATGATTGAAATGCCTTTGGTTGATGCAGTCAAGTTTTCTCCTGGAATTAAGCGGTATGTCAAGAGAATGGTCACCAATGGTTTGAGTCCTGAGGAAGGAGCACTGCTTACAAAGGATGTCAGCTCAATTCTGTTGAAGCAGCCTCCACAGAGGAAGAAGGATAAGAAGCAGGAAGTTGTTGTTTCTAAGGAAGTCAGTGCAGTGATTCAGAGTAGGACTGCAGAGAAGTTACCAGATCCTGGAAGTTTTGTGTTAGATTGCTCTATCTCCACAGGAAGGTTTCCTCACTCTCTATGTGATCTTGGCTCCAGTATCAACTTGATGCCACATTCTGTTGCTGTAAGACTTGGGATGACGGATTTTAAGCCAACTAAGATCTCTCTTATCTTAGCTGATCGATCTAGAAGGATTCCTGAAGGTGTCTTAGAAGATGTTCCAATCAGGATTGGAGATTGCATGATTCCCACTGACTTTGTGGTGCTGAAATATGACCAAGAGCCTAATGATCCTCTCATCTTAGGACGTTCTTTCTTGGCTACAGCTGGTGCAATCATTGATGTGAAGAAGGGACACATAGCTCTGAATGTAGAAGATTTGGTCATGAACTTTGAGATGGACAAGCTGAGAAGGGTTCCAACTATTGATGGTCAGACATTTTCTGTGGAGGTTGTTTCTGATGACAATCTGATCATAGAGCTTCATGAAGACATTACTGCTGGGTATGTCAAAGAGTTGGAGACTGTTGAGAAAGTGAGTAAGCAAGCTGCTAAGCTTGAAGATTGGAGTGGAGATCATCTAATCAGTACTAGAGATCATGATGAGGTTCTGATGCATGACAAGCCGCTGGTAGATGACGTTTTTGTGATGGAAACACGGATTGCTGAGAAGAGTTGCAGAATCGTTGAAGAAACACGAGTTCAGAGACTTGCATCGATCGATGCAGCTGTTGCATCAATCGACACTCCTTCCAGAGACGGCTCGGACTTGTCCGAAACTGAAGATTCTCGCGTTGGATCCTTAGCTGCAAGTGCTAGACCAGTTGTAAAAGCTGAAATCTCATCATTCCACAGTCCAGAACCCACAGGTAAGGCCAAGGTATGCATCTCCTTCTCCCAAACCTTCTCCATTCATCAATAGGAATTTGAAAGGTACAAAAACTGTTGTACAGTTAACCAAGCCACGAGATTATCGTAGAGTGCTTGTTTCTTCTGTTGATGATTTTGCAGGACTTAAAAGAAAGCCACCCATACCTAAATCTCGCCCTGGTCCTGTTCCTCATGTCCCTTGTAGACCTCATTCATCTGCTGCCTATACACCACCTTGGAGGAAGAGGACATCCTCTCAGAAGCATTCACTGCCATGTTCTGATCCACCGGATGCCTGAGATCCGACACAGTCAAGCTAATGACTGAAAACAAGCGCTTAGTGGGAGGCAACCCACTGGTAGGTTTTTCTTTTTCATTTTTTCTTTTGAATTATTTTTATTTTTATTTTTATTCGCCAATCTCTTACTTGATAACACTGGGGACAGTGTTGTTTAAGTCTGGGGGAGGCAGTTACTAACTACGTTTTTGTTTTTGAGAGTCAAAAAAAAAAATTTGTTTTATTGAGTCAAAATTTTGTTGGGAACTATGATTTTTCTTTTTAGTGTATTGCCTTGGTTGATTAATGCTGCAGATTGAATCCACAAATCCGACTAATGAAAAATCCAATGGCTGACCAGTGAACCAGAAACATCCGAATTTCCAACAGAATCCATAAAAGCTTGAGGTAATTTCTGTACTTTTCTTTTTACCTCATCAAGGAGATTGATTTTCATAGAGCTTGACTCCTTGTTCATACCTGACAAGTAAGATTTTAGAAAAGAAAAAAAAATGGTATTCCTCTCCCTTGTTAAAATTTAAAATATTTTTCCTGAGAGCTTTGTTTAAAAAAAAAATGAATAAAAGATGAGATGATTTTGATCAGTTTAGAGAGGTAGGTAAATTACCTATGACCTCATTATTCTACTCTTGAGTCAAATGATCACACAAAGCTTGGAAGCGAGGGGTAGGTAAATTACCGATGACCCCATTATTCGCCTACACCTTTGATAAAAAGAAAGAAAAAAAAACAAAGCAAAGCTCGAGGAAGATGAAAAGAATAAGTCTGGGGAGAGAAAGAGTACTAAATGTGGTAAAAGATATGTCTTGCTTGTTATGGTATTGTACGGGAATGAGTCTAGAAGGTTCTTGATATTGATCAAATTGATGAGACTCACCGATGAAAGCTTAATGGCAGGCAGTGGTGGAATTTGGTTTGAATTTGGGATGCTATGAAAGTCAAAGGAGAAGTACATGGTGGTTCGATTTGGATTTATCTGCTAAGCATGTGGATTAAGGTTTGGATGATCATGGCATTACTTTAAAAAGAAAATGAGTTCCTGCGTTTTCAAACCTCTTTCACAGATGAAGTTTATGTTTTGCTTGAGGGCAAGCAAAGGCTAAGTCTGGGGAGTTGATATATCATGGTTTTTAGGTGTTTTTAGCCATGATATAAGTCTTATCTATAGAGTCTTTTGGTGTTTTTAGAGTCTTTTTGAGTCTTTATAGGATTTAACATGGATGGGAGCTTAATGGAGCTAAATTGGAGGATTTGGAGCTTAATCAAGCATTGAGGCAGTTGGGAGACGAATTTAGAAGAGTGCATCGATCGACACAGTATGTGCATCGATCGATGCTAGGCCAAAGTCAGAATTGGAAGTTTTCCCACAAGTTTTGAAGATTTACAAATCTGCCCCAAAGTCTTCCATATTTGCATCATTAGTCCCTGGACGTTTTTAGTAGTATAAATAGGATTTTTAGGGTCATTGTTTAGACCTAAGCTTTATTTTTCCCTGCAACTTTTGAGAGCAAAACCCTGTGAGAGATTTTAGAGAGTTTTTGGAGAAGAATCAAGACTCCTTCAGAGAAGATTCAGAACTCCTTTTCTTCTTCCTTTAATCTTTTAATGCTATCTATTTTATTCATGATTTGTGTTCTTGCAATTATGTCTGAGTAGATCTGCTAGTTAGGTTTAGGGTTTCTCATTAGGGATTTCATGAATTATTAGATCTGTTATTATTTAGGATTCATTATCTTTCTTGTTCTTCACCATAGGTTGTTCTTAATGCTAGATCTTTGATTAGTCATCTGGATTTAGATCTTAGGATTATTAATTGATATGAGAATATAATTGATTTTCCTGATAAAACCTTTGGTGAGCAAAATTACTTTTTGCAAAGAGATTTGAATTAGTGATTTTGTGAACTTATCTAACCTGATTTTAAAGCTGATTTATTACCTAGAATTTTGCAAAAAGATTTGGATTTTTTGGTTTTAAATTTAGATAATATTTGCAGTGAGAACTGATTTATTTTATAATTGTGTTTAGAGTTCAAGAACGGTGTTTAATTGTTGAATCCTGCTAGTTTAATTAATTGATCTGATTTTCCATGATTTCCTGAGAATTTCCCTAAGCCTAGCGTTTATTCAATCTGAATTTACATCTCTTTTATTTTTTGTTCTATTTTGCATTGCTATTTAAATTAATATTTTAGTTTAGCATAATTAAAAGATTATTAAAGCTATTGTGTGAATCTAGAGTTCTTGTGGATTCGATCCCTAAATACTACATTGACCTCTTAATTTGAGAGAGTAGCTCTAGGGTAAATTTGAGCATATCAATTAGGATAAACATCTTATTATAGACTATGTGAAAAGATTATTCAAGAACGATGAATAAACTTGTAATGAAAAAAAATGAAAATTCATGGCTTAAGAGTTTTTTGATTAGTGATATAATTGCCAATTTTTTTTACAAATATTTTGAGTTTGTTTTGTATAGGAGGTTATTTGTTACGTTTCAAAAGTAAAGGTGCAATTGACAATAAAAGACTAAAATTGGCCTGGAGATTAGGGGGGGGGGGGTATTTGTCATATCAAAAATGTGACAGCACAATTAAGAAAAACAAAAGGACTCTGACTCCTAAACAGTAATATACATATGATTTAAACCTCGTAAGTAACCTTCTTCACCCCCTACTACTAACTCTCTCAGTCGCAAAAACCGCCGCCGCATCTCCACGGCCGTCTTATCACCGGATAATCCATAGGTACTACTTCAATGTCCTTGAGGTATTTGTTTATCAATCAAAAGATGAGTTGCATTAAGAATTTTTGGATCCATCGAATCTGACTTCTTTCTCTCTTCTATAGATATTATTAATCGCTCGAATCAGCAGCCTTTGATAGAAATTGGGTTTTCGTGTTGTAGATGAGCAGCAGCTAGGGTTCTTTTTTTATTGCTTCAGAGAGATTATGGCTGCTTCAATTTCAAGAAGGATCTTTCGCACTTTGGGATCTCTAGGACGAGTCTCTTCCCCAAGTATTATTTATCTCATCTTCACTCGTGTCAAAATGTGATTTTTTTTATTTATATGTTTTTGTTTCATTGATCTCTTTGATTGTTTCTCTGTGAACAGATTTGCCCGTGAATACATCTGGAAATGGTTTAGCTTCTCTTACTAGTGATCTCAAGGTCATCTACTTACTTAGTTAGTACATTGAGTTGTCTTCTTCCTGAGTATTTTTAGTTGTCTGGGTTTCATCTCTGTTAAATCAATTGATTGCAGAATGGAATGGCTTTATTTTCCAACCGGAAGCTCTCGACTTCTATTTTGCCTCCTGATGATACGTCGTTTCCTTCTGATTTACTTACGCAAAAGAAGACCGTGCTTACACCAGACCGAACCATAGGTATCGTCTATGTTTCGTTTTCAAGCTAATTCTCTATAAATCTGTATCTTTCATACGCTTTTACTGAGAATTTTGTACATTTTTATGGGAATTTATGTTGGAGAAATGTAGTTACTTTATGTTTTGAGAGGAGTTCCAGACCTCATTTGGTTTAACTTAGGTTTGGTTGCCAGTGTTTCTCTCTGTTTTGTGATTGTGCTTGAGACGTGTTTAAAAATTTCTGAACGATGATCTTTTCCTTATTGCTTCTCTCTTTTTAAAACTTCTGGACATGTGTTGACTGGTTCTGGTATTGATAGGACAATACCAAGACTTGGTCATTCCGGTGACAAATTTCCAGAACGAGGACAAGGGTTTCATGGTGTTAGCAGGTGATGTCTTTGATGTTCCAATAAGGAAAGATATCATTCACAATGTCGTCCGATGGCAGCTTGCTAAACGCCAGCAGGTAACTAACTAATTAGTAATCTCACTCACAGTGCCTTAATTTAGTAGTCGTATAAGCAAACAGTCAATAAGTGTGTGGTTGATATTTAGGGAACTCATTCGACGAAAACATTGAGTGAAGTTAGTGGAACTGGTAGAAAGCCATGGAATCAGAAGGGTACAGGTCGAGCTAGACATGGTACGCTGCGTGGTCCGCAGGTAAATAACTTTTATTTTTATTTTTTTAAGGTTTCTTGCCATCATATGTATATAGCTAGCTCTCTGATTGAACTTTATTGAACCCTTAGTTCCGAGGTGGTTGTGTGATGCATGGACCCAAACCGAGAAGCCATGCGATAAAGATGAATAAGCAGGTCCGTCGGCTTGGACTGAAAATAGCATTGACAGCTCGAGCCGCAGAAGGAAAAGTCAGTCTCTCTCTCTTCGTAATCACAACTTGTGCTCTTGATCATCGTCCATCATAACTGTGCCTTTGTTATTAAACTGGTCTTATTGTATCTGATGGTTGGGGAAATCTATGCAGCTCCTCGTGTTTGATGATTTGGCATTGCCTACGCATAAAACAAAGAACATTGTGAATTATTACAATCAGATGGAGAAGACAAAGAAAGTCCTTGTTGTAGAAGGTGGTCCTATTGATGAAAAGCTGAAGCTAGCCACCCAGAATCTACATTATGTCAACATAATTCCATCAATAGTAAGTTATAGATAATCACATATCAAACCTTGCGGTTCCTCGACTTTAATGGATTAGCAGCGAATCTTGAACCTTGTTTATGTAAACGCTTTGCAGGGGCTAAATGTTTACAGCATTCTGCTACATGATACGCTTGTGATGTCCCGTGATGCTGTGGATAAGATCGTTGAGCGCATGCACACTCCTATAAACCGTTAAAGAGAGCTGCATGTAGCATTGTGATGTCCCGTGATGTTGTGGACTAGATCACAGCATGTAGTTTCTGTACCGGCAATTTTATTTTGGTTTAGAGGCCTCCTATGGTTATTATCACACTGGTTTGTTAGCATGATTGAGTTTTTAAATAATGAATGGTATACTATTTCTATGTGTTTTAGACGTTCAATTACTTAGGCATTTAGTGATTCTGAAAAGTGTTTTTTGATGTCGAAAGAAAGCTTCTATCAATATGTATTAAACCATTCATACAATTTTGATAAAGATCGTCTCTGACAATGTGCTACGCTTCCAAAGAAAACTCAACAACAAAACCGCATCCAAAATCTATATAAAACTATGTTTTCTTTTGTAAGTACAATACAACACGTTTGACTTTGTTTTAGAAAATTGATAATAAAACCAATATGGATTCAAAATAATAGGATTTAATTTCCCATTAGTGACCAAGAAAGAATAAGAAACTTAAGTCAAAATTATAAAACGGTCCACACATGCGTGTACCACGAAAACTGGAGGTAAGGTAGCACACGCCACACGGTCATCTAAACCAACAACAATCTTCTCGTATTACAAACTAAAAACATACATACCATAAAATCTAGTAAGAACCAAAGCATATTCTCGGATTCTTTTGCAAGTTTAGCTTTCTTCTCTTAAAGCAGGTCTTCTTCTTGTTCTTCCTCCAGCAAATACTTTTCAAGAATCGCCACTGTTGCATGCTTCGCACTATATTAACAACAACATATCAAGAACCCCACAAAGATTTAAACTTTATATCTATTAATCCACATTAATTATCTAATCAACAAATTGCATTACCTTCCGGGTCTAATGATCTTATACTTTCCGACATTAGTCAGATCAACTATTGTAGATCCTGCTCGACCTGATGGAAGCAAACCACCATCATAGACATAAGCACAATGCTGCCATAGATTCTCAAAATCTTTAACACAAACGCTGCTTCTGTCACCGCTTAGGTTAGCACTTGTAAGAGCCAACACACTTCCCGAACCTCTCGATACTTCCCTAATGAAGTCACAATCTGGTACCCTTACTCCAATAGTATCAATCCCAGGATTCAAAGACTTTTCAAGAATGCTTGATTCACCTGTTTAAAAAAACACTACAAGAACACTCTCACATAAAAAGGAGATCATATCTATGCAACCACTTTTAAGAAGAAGATACAAACCTCGTTGAAGTACGAGAGTGACTGGACCAGGTAAGAGAGAATCGAGTAAACCATGAGGTAAGTGATTCGTTGTAGCAACTCTCTTGATATCTAATATATCTCCAACACATATGGCTAAAGGGCTTGTTAGCTTACGCCCTTTGATCTCATAAATCCGGTTCACCGCTTCTAACGAACTGTTTATGTTTACATATACAATCACAACTCAAATGTAATAAAAGCTTATTGCAGGTAAATAAAGTGAAGATTTTTATTTCATATTACCAAGCATCACAAGCGAAGCCATAAAGGGTATCAGTGGGTACAGCTATAACTTTCTCTGATTTGATTGCTTCAATAGCTTCTTGTGCATAGGTTTCAGTTGCAGGATGAACTAAACATGAATTGTTCACTACACATGTTTCAGCTCTTTCCAAACTCCAAACCATCTTCTTTTGTAATCCCCATCTCAATCTTCTACTGTGGTTAGCTATCGAAAAGAATCTTAACTCGGAGACTCCTAATACACACACACACATGAGAATAATGGATTTATGAATTCGAAATTGGACCTTACGACCTAAAAGTTGATTCCTTTGAATTGAAATCCAAATTTTCTCATAAAACCAAAAGCAGAACAGATTGAAAAAACCAACCTTTACGCAGGAGAGGTGACGACGGCGCCGGTAAGATTCCGGGAAGTTTCTCGGCTAGCCTTGTGGAGAGATTCATTATTGTGTAAAATCTTCGAAGAAAAGACCAACAAGACTTTGAACTAACCTGCACGTGATTGACTCGTGACAACTAATTATATAATTTTCGATTAAATCTTTTATTTTAAATTAAAAAACGGAAATTAAGTTATATAATATAAAATTTTATTCTTTTTGTTCTTATTTAGTTCATATATCAATAAAAATAATATTTACTGTTTTTATTTTATTTAATAACTTCTTTTAATTTGTTATTTTAAATTTCTTATATTTTGACAGATTATTACTTTTATTATCATTTGAAATAAAAATAGGTATAAATCTAAATATGATAAGATTGTAAATATTATAGAATGCATATAGTTTAATTTTTAATTTGCAATGTAACAAAAAAAATTTAGTTAACTTTGTGTATATTAAAATTATTTTATTATTTATATATTTTAATTTGCAATCTAATTTGGAAAAATTTATTAGCCTTGCAAAGAGATTCATCACTGTATAAATCTCATAAGATAAGAAGGACTACGGCGGCAAAACTTAAGTCTAACTCAGAAACACAAAAGATGAATTTTGAATTAATTCGCACGTGATTGCTTCGTGATAGTTTTGATAATTTTTTATTAACGTTTTTATTATAAGAAAAATAGAAAAAAATGAAAATGTTACCAATCAACAAGAAAACAAAAAATTTTGAAGTTGAGTTTGAGTTACATGGAGTTATGGCTGACTTACAATTTTGAGTTATAGCCTTTGTAAAATTGTTAATTCAAAACATTATTCAACATCATGGAAATTTTCATAAGTTAAGACGTTGTAAGTTGAGTTATCTATATTTTAATTAAAAATAAAAAACAGTTATATAATACAACAATTTATTCATTTTTTTTTATTTCATTCATATATCAATAAAAATATTTTTTTACTGTTTTTATTTTATTTAGCAACTTCTTTTAATTAGTTACTTTAAATTTCTTATATTTTACCAAAATTATTACTTTTATTATCATTTGAAATGAAAATACGCATAAATCTAAATATGATAAGATTGTAAATATTATGGAATGAATGTAGTTTATTTTTTTAATTTGCAATGTAACAAAAGAGTTTAGTTAACTTTGTATATATTAAAAGTAATTACTTATTTATATATTTAATTTATTCTGAATAATTTTATTAAATGTATTCACTAACACTTTTTAATAATTATAATCAAATAATACATACTATAACATCTACCACAAAAATATCATCAATCAGTAATTTTGGTAAAATTAATAAATCATATTTTATTTTACCACAAAATATTTACAGCAAATTATACCAACTTCAAATTATAATATTTTCTATAACTCAACTTCAATCACTCATGTTACCAATATAAGCCTAAAAACCAATACTACTACAAACCTTTGATTTGCAGAGATTGAGCAAATTGAAGTTACAAACTTACAACTTACAATAATACAAACTGTGTATATGCAAAGGAAGCAAAACAAACAAAAGAACAAAGGGTTCCTTGATCACTTTCTCTTTTCTTTTTACACAAATCATTACATAACATTAACTGAACTAACAGTATATATGTGAAATCATCTTCCCACTTCCTGGCTCTACGAGGTATTTGGATGATGCCGAGAGGTTGTTGCATCCAGCTGTTGGGGTGGTTGTGTCAGCGTCTGAGCCTGGTTTAGCTGTTGTTCTAGCCTTCTGGCTCGCCATCTTCGTTTCCATCTTACGAATTCAACCATCACTGAACTCCCGCATATGCAGACACCGAATCCAGCAAATGTTGATAGAAGAACTGACAGAACTGGTTGCAACTTCACCTGTAACCACCGACAGATCCAATTTAAGCAACAACAAAAATTTAAGTTTATAGACTGATAGATGATACAGGTCGCAGGTTTGTGTCATCACAAAAGTCTCTATCTTTATCAGCTAAACCAAAAGCTGGCAAGTTCTTTAGCATCAAGAAAGATGTGTTGAAGAGTACTAACCACGGAATAAAATATATGGGCGAAGAGAACCACCAAAGCAAACTGGACAGATGCATAAATCCAGACAAATCTTCTCATAACTGCATCGGAATATTCCAGAGCTAAAAACGTATTAGAGTGGAGGAGGAACACATTGAGAAGAGTTTTTTTTCTCCAAAAGAAGACCTACCCATGGTTGATGCGGTCATGGATGCAAGAAGACCAAGAATACAAGAAAACGGCAGAGATATCGCTATTGCACCTGTACCCAGTTTCTCAACCTGGTGTAAATAAGACAATGTTATCAATATCTGTCTGTAATATTTCTGTATATGTAGTATGTATATATCCGGAAGCTTGTCGTTGTTAAGGCCTTAAGGGTTGATTATAAATAGTAGAGATGAACTTACCAAGAGCTGCTCGAGGAAGCAGAAGTAAGCGAGCATGCTGATGATTACTAGAACCGGTACCTCTTGCCACACCCTGTTGAGAAATAATGAATAGATTCAGGCAAAGTTTCCTATTTAACCATAAGAGAGTTTGAATGTTTTGAATACTACAAGGTATTCGTATTTACCTGTACCCAGTGACATCTAGCTGAACAACACCAGAATTTCGAAGGCTTTGGATACGTAAGAGTGTTACAGGTAAGTTCTTAACTTCTTGTTTACAAACCTCACAGGTCTTGTTACCCTTTATGGTGAACCATTTAAGAGCACAATCTTTGTGTGCAAGAGCAAGTTCTCCTTTGCAACTACACTCCATTTTTAAGGTTTCTCCTCCTTCACAGAGTTCTACTAAACAAATCCTACAAACTGCTTCTTCCTCAGGTATATCTTCTCCATCAGCATCACCTGTTTCTGTTCAATACATTAAGATAGACTTGTTGTGTGTCCAGTAAACAAATATCTCAAAGAAATCATACAACTGATTAAAACACAAAACTTACCAGTATCACCAGCCTCTGATGCATTTGGGAAAATGTCTCCTTCTTTAACACGAGGAGTCGAAGGGATTACTCTAAAGAATGACTCCATTCCCTTAAGAATTAGTTCTTTGTCATTAACAGGCACAGAGCGAGAGCGAGCTATGTGCACACTCCCTTTGCTCTGCAATACCAAGTATATAAGTACCTAAACAAAATAGTAAGGTTCTCTGAAAATGACACAAGAGAAAAGCTTACGCTTGGAGTTGGAGGAGCAACACTGCTTCCTCCGTGAACTGACTCAGAGTGTGAAAGAATAATAGGAGTCACAGGTAGAGATGAAGTTCTCTTGATCCTAGGCGTAAATAACTTTGAAAGTGATAATGACCTCGCTATTGAAGCCTTCTCCTGCAATGCAGAAGGAGAAGAGGCATTGTTCCCTTGTCCTTTCTCGATATCAGTGTTGGAGATTTTTGGTTTACACCCAGATTTTGGCAACAGATTCTTCAGGGAAGATTTGCCACGCGGAGGAACAGGACCTGGAGAAGTCGAAGTCGAAGTCAGAGAAAAGTTAACTCTCCTCGGAGTTGGACTAGGTGTTGGAGGCATTTTGATAACAACTGAATCTTCAGAGGAAAGACCAGTTGCTCTTGAGGGTATCTGCAAAGAGAGGTTCTTTCGTCTCCATTGTTGAACGTTTGAAGAAGAAGTCTCTTCTGTTATAGCAGATGATCCTTCTTCAGCCTTCACATTAAAGATCCATACTTTTTCTATGAGCAACTCCTCAACTAATGGATGAAACTAACAACACTAATCAATTTGATATGAATTCTGTAAACCCAATAAGCAATTTTTGGCAAGTAATTAACAGAAAAAGCTCAAATCTTTTCAATTCCATTAAACAGAACACATCTAAAATTCATTCAAAGTTTGAATCTTTGAAAACAAAGATCCATACTTTTTGCATATGTACCTGATTTGAAGCAGAGGCAGAATCACCATGACCTGAATCAAGGGTATTAAGAGGCTTTTCCTCAGTACCCATCTCACTAATACAAAACAGCAATAGATTGATTTCAGTTTTAAGGCAACCTTTTAATATTCCCAAAAAAAAAAAAACAAATACTCTGAACCAAAAGGAAGAGAAAACGAACTCAAAACAAAAGAAAAAAAATTGAAGACTTTTAATTAGAAGGAAGGACACCGAAAAGCTCAAGAGAAGGAGTACTTTGTTATATAGTCATCAAAGTCTTGCTAGAGAAAAGCGTGACACAGTAACTAGAACTAGATACAAACTAAAAAGCAAAAAAAAAAAAACAAAACCCACAAGTAGAAGAAGCTCAGAAACTAAAGAAACGTACCCAAAAAGAGACAAATTCCAAAGTTGAAAGTTTCCTTAAAACCCACCCAAAAGGAAGAAACTTTGAAACGGAAGAAACAAAAGAGAGATAGATAGAGAGAGAGAGAGAGAGGTGTTTGTTTGTTTTCTTTTATCTTCTCGAGATTAGTGCATTACTTATGATGATGATGAGGAAGATAGTGGAATCGGGCTGTAAATGAGGAAGAAGAATGAATGAGAAAAAAAGAAGAAGAGAGAGAGACAGAGAAAAGCATGATTCTCATTTATGAAAAGACAGAGAGAGAGAGAGAGATGGGCCTTCTTGCCTTGCCTACACTTCCTTCCTTCTCTCATATTCATCCTCTTCTTGCCTTAGCTACTTGAAAAGGCTAAAAACATTACTACGAGTTTTTTTCTTACCTTAATGTAAAAATTCAATTTATATAGTAGTTGAAGCAATTAGGCTACATGCTTAAAATATATGCGATGCTATATTCTCTCACAAATTATTCGGAAACAAAAAAAGTGGTAGACACTTATAGAAATACAATTGGAGAAAGACACTAATAATGTGTGCTGCGTGTTACTTTGATGCGGGCGCGGCACAATATGATACGACAGAACAAAATTGTGTAATTTTTTACATTGTACTAACTAACTCATGTGAGAATGTATGACATGTGTACTGTCTTAAATCGTAGTGATTTTAGTGACTTTTCTTCTCTTTTCCTTTTCAATTAAAATATCTTTCTAAATTTTTTCTTTTGATCAAATCACTCAAGTTTGATGTAACACCTGCATTTGTATTCTTGTTCTCATCATGTCTAGTGTATTTAGTCATCTCCAGATCCGTGTAACGGTTTCCAAAAAGAAATTAATTGTGACTGAAATTTTCGTTTCCACAAATAGGTTGTTTGATGTATCTAATATAAATTACGTTTAGTTAACACATAGTTTTGGATTCATCAACGGACGAGACACTAATTGGGAGGATTAACTGAATCCCTATAATCTTTGATTAAAGCAACTTTTAGTGATGGATAATTCCATGTTTTCTAAAAACTATTTTTTTTACCCTTGTTAAAGATAGAAAAATTAAATAACGTGATATGGCTAGCTAGAGATAATTAGATAAATATTAATTGGCAAGATAATTCATATTATTAGTTTTTTTTTATGTAAGAAACCTTTGATTATTAAAGGTTGCTAGTGATGCATTAGGTTTAGGAAAGGTTGTTTGATGTTAGGATCGGAATTTTTTCATACATCACGATCATGCGTTAAGTTTGTGCTTAGTTAGGTGGCGCAGATAATACGTTATCTCATTAAACAATTATTCTATACGAAAACTATAGAAATGATAAAATATGCTCTGTGATTTGACATTGTTTAATTTTTTGTTTTCATTAAAATCATGTTGCATATATCCTCCAAAGCTGAAAGAAACAACCCTCTATAATTCATTTCGAAAACCTAGATTACATGTTACTGAGTTCAGCGAAAGGAACTACAAATTTACTATTTTCGTAGACTAACCTAAGATATCGGCTAATTAATACTTTAGTTATAACTTTAAATCACTTATATTGTATGAAGTATAATACAGTATTGCTTTTCTGGTGACAGCTAATATTTGTTTGATTATGAATAGCCACAAAGCACAAACACACAGAACCTAAAAAAAAAGTTTTAGTCATGTAATTATTTTGTAATTGCTGGTTTTAAAGAAGGAGAAAAGTCGATATTATTTATTTGAATTCGGCTTTGGAATGATACCCCAAAATAAAAGCGACTTTATTTTTACATATTTTGCTTCTTACGAAGAATTTCTGCTTTTCAAAACATTGTACGAGTAATCACACTCATGAATAAAGCTAAATTTGACTTGAATTCAAAACAAACCAATCTTTATCGGAGGTGTTAGACTGAAGATTTTAATTTGCTTTTATATCCAATAAAGCTAACTCGATCTCGATCTGTGTTTCCAATATGACACGAATTCACTAGATTTTGTTATGTGATTGGAAGCTTCTAATAAATCTACGTTTAAGTTTGAAGGACAACACATATTAACGGTGAAATTTAACACAAAATATATACAGTAGTCAGTTACTAGTATTGATTTTCTTTTTGGTTGAGGGAAAAACTTGTAAATATAGAAAAACTTGAGAAAGTTTCCAAAATTGGACGTTTAAAGAAGATTTATGTTTATCACTAAAAACAATTTTCTATCCACTGATATAATTCCAGCTATGTACGTATATATGAAATGAAAAATGAACTAAATCGAGTATTCTGATTTGGATGTTTTTATATCTGAATGGCCTAACCTACCGATTACGTGAAAGTAGATACCAAAGTGATCCAAATCAACCAGAATTGGCCGACACAAAAGGCAAAGCTAAAGCATATTGGTAGGCAATCTCGCTCTCTCTCTATCTACAAATATGTACATCATTATAGGTTTTTTGTTTGTTTGGTGGTAATGATATATTCAAGGATTATGCTTACATGTTAAAACCTTTAACCAAAAAAAAAAAAAAGTTTTGCATGTATGATGTATCATGTATAACAAAGTTTCTTTTAGCATGCATCAGAAGTTAGAACCTACCATTCATGACGACTCACTATAATGAAAATTAATACATGTTTCTGTATTCCACAGTGTAATAAAGTTTATTTGATATAACGTTCTGTATGAATAAATATTTAGAACTTTTATTTGGCAGTCACTAAAACTTCAAAAATAACATTACACCTACTAAATTTGAAATTACCTTATACCATGCAAATTATTTTTATCTCAGTTTTTTTTTTGTCTGAGCGGGATTGGATGAGGTGCACTAGACTTTCAATATTTAGATTTTGCTATTATATAAAATCACACTATAATGATATATACATATACATTGACTTATCTCCAAAATCTCTTATGAATATAATGTAGGGTGCTTTACAGTTTTGCTCTTGTGCATGAATAATTCTGAACTACCCCATACATGTAATAAATCATACTCCCTCTGTCTCACCAAGATTGATGTTTTGAGATATTTTTTTGTCCCACAAGATTGATTTTCTGTAGATTTCAAGAAGTAATTATTGAAAATATTTAAGATGTTGAATTATTATTGGTTTAAAATTAAATAATATTACTTTAACCAAAAAAATATATATATTTAAATTCAGTAATCATTGTTTTCTTAAACTATGTAAAAACTTAAAAAGCTTCAATTTTTGTGAGACAGAGGAAGTAGATTTGTGTGTGTGTATAGGACTATACGTAAGGTCAAGCTACAACCCACATTGGGATGGGGAAAGAATCATCTTAAGATTTTATAGAATAAGAGCCTACGTAAATTAACAACGACCTATAGAGTTTTGACACGCGCATAGAGTTTTGTCTTTTTCGTACAGTTTTGTCTTTTCTTTTCTAAAATCTTAAATTACTAAAAAAAAAAATCTTAAAGTATAGTACATTTATTGAAGCTTATTTAACTTTACTGGACCATCCTTTATTAGTAGGATTTTAATTCTTAGAATTCTAAGTAAGGATATGACTTAATAGATTCACAACAGGTAGTTTTGTTGTTAAAGTGATATTTTCAATCAACTCTCAAACTATAGTATTATCATACTTAGCTTATGGAATCGACTGCAAACTTGAAATTTCCATAAATATAGTAGATTATTTGTAACTTCCATGACAAACCTAGCTACATCATATTTGAGGTTAACTTCCACGCATGCAAAAAGTTGCAAATACTAGGTTGGTCCCCTTGGGAATAAATGACCAAATTGGAAAATGCGAAAATCCAATCCATCAGATCCGACAACGTCATTATCCTCTTCTTTCTCGGTAGCTCAGCTCACAAGCTACCTATACTTGTGTCTTGCTCTTGTAGTATTGCAGACCTGTCGAGAAACAACTTTTAGATTCCAAGTAAGTAGTCCACAGTCACCACAGGCAGTACTAGCCACAAGGCCCGTTTATAAATAATGGGCTAATAATATTGAAATCATGAAGCTGTAGTGTGGTAGAGCCGTCTCCCGTAGAGATGGGCAGATGGCGATTCCTGCCTGATAAGTTAAAAAAGTACATTTGTTTCCCTTTGCCGCTACAATTTTTGAACTAAGTTGTACCACACTGACTGAACTTACTACCAAGATTACACATGTGTACTGATGACTGCATCACATGACGACCTTCTCAGCTCACTGAAGAAATTTCAGACTCAAATTTGTACTACGTACGTAAGTACGTACTCTTCGGAATAGATCGAGACTGTTTCAAATACTATTTTTTTTTTTTAAATATTGACTGCATTAAATTCTCTAAACAAATCATATCTATCACTTTTTTTTTTTTGTTAAAAGCATTGAAGAATCATAAATCCTGATTCGAAGTCACTCCTTTTCCTCCGGCTTTGGGTTGTGTGGGGGTCTCCTAAGACTGGTCATAGGATCATGAACCTCCCATTAAAGTCTGTTGCTTTCACTTCTTCAATATGAAAAGACTACAAAAACCGCAACTAACACAACAATCTAACTCTCGGTAAAGCAACGACACGTTGTGAACATTATTTGTTTCTCTTCTCATTCAGTAAATGATGAACAAAGTACAAACAGGGAAAAACATTTTGCAGAGTAATGAATTTTCACTTTTTTTTCCCAATTTACCCACAAAAATTAAACACAGAACAGACAACAAAAGCATTATGATCCCCAAGAGCAAAACAAACTAAAAAGACCAGTCAAATAGAGAAGAAGAAGAAGAAGAAGAAGAACGAACCAGAGATAGATCTGATGTAATAAAAAAAAAAAAGGAAACCCTCAACTTCCCAAGTTGAAGTAACAAAGATGGTTTCCTTTTTTAACATCCCATCACTGCGCAGTTATACACAAACACACCAACATTCTCTTTAACTCCAAGCACTTTCCAATCCAAGTTTCCATCTTTAGCTCCTGATTTTGGACACCAAGAATTCACCACAATGCCTTCCCCATTAGGACCTCGTTGCCCACAAAACACCAACAGTTGGTCCCCGCACGGTTTAAACGCCAACCCCCAACCGTTTGATGAATCCACCATCTGTGGTAACCTTCCCATGACTTCCCACTTGTTCTCCTTCTTATCATACTTCTTCACCATACTGGTTAAGTACTCCAGCGTAAATAGCTCGTTCTCAACCACCACAACAAGAGGTGGAGCCTGTGCAGCTCGGTTCACATTAGGATACATTCCTTCAATCTTCCTCCATTTCCTTGTCTCCAGATCAAACTCCTCCCCACAAGTAACTGATACATTAGGGCTTGACATGCCTCCAAGCACATAGAACTTACCGTCCATGAAAAATCCCGAGCAAAGTCTTCGAGGGAAATGCATATTGGGAAGCATCTCCCATCTCCCTGAAGAAGAATCATAAAGCTCAGCTGATGCTAATATATTCCCATTCATATCTGTTCCACCAGCAACGATAGCGATCCCACCGAGGCTTCCAGATGCAAACAAGCAGCGAGGACGATGCATACCTTCGCATTTGATCCAACAGCGAGACCTCAGACTGTATTTCCAAATAGCAAACTGAAACAACTCTTTCCCGAAAACCAAAAGCTCGTCGTCTACAGCCAAAGACTCTTTATCAGCATGGTTGAAGCACTCGTCACAGGGCATCTTAGGTAACACCATCCATTTCTTTTTCATAGGAGAAAACATCAACCAACCTCTCATCGGGTCACAAACCATGAAAACAAGATACTCTACAACCCCCAGCTCCTTCCTAAGGCCAAACAAATGTCCACCGTTGACCAACTTATTGTACTTCTTGCTTACACGAGACAAGGAAGGAAAGTCTGATCTAGGAACCCGAGCAAGACAATTTAGAGCAACATCATCTATAAGACCAGGGAGAAGCAAGTCACTTGATCCCAACCTGAGGCTATGATCATCTCCTACCCTGGAATTCACAACTACAGAAGCAGAAGCAGAAGCAGAAGCAGAAGCAGAAGCAGAAGCAGAAGCAGAGACTCGTCTTCTCTTATTCGAATGTTCTTCAGCAGCCATTATTAAATGTTAAAATACCCTATTTTTCAATACAAAGAATCCAAACCCAAAAAAAAAAAAAGAAACCTATTTCAATCAATACAAACAACAGATTCTGTTCTAAGACTCTTCTTCTTCTCCAATCATAAAAAAAGAGTCTTTCTTAATTGGGCAACACTAGTCCCAGTATCCAGATACAGATTTCGATTGCTGCTGCTCCAAAACAATCTCCATCTCTTAATTACTACTACTACTACTTCGTCCATCAAAATCTTCAATCAATTAAAAACATTATATACCTCAAAACCCAAACCATTGAGTTGCCCAATTTGGATTTAAATCTGTAGATTAGATATAACACAATGTCAGAATCTGCAAGAAGACTTCAATCAAACCAAAACGAAGAAAAATATCAAAAAAAAAATCGTATCTTTAATATAAAATCCGATCCAAATTTCTGAATAACAAAGAGATCGTTTCATCAAATCCAAAGCCAAAGTCAAAAGCAGATCCGAATCCGATAATTAAAAAAAAATAAAAAATCTGAACTTTGTAAATGGGACTCAGATCCAAAATACCAAAGATCACACAGAGAAGAAGAGGATTAACAAATCATACAAAAAAAAAAGAAGAGAGAAGACGAATTCATCTATAAGCTTACCTCCACACACAAAAAAAAAGGCCTCCAATGGTGGATTTAGATCTCTCGCGGTTGTCTCGGGTCAATCCCCAGAAAAAAGTTAATCACACGTTGAATATTTCGCCGGCGACCAGCATGGAGTCAAAAAAGGTAGAGAGAGATAGAGATAGAGATAGAGAGATAGAGAGAGAGAGAGTGGACAGAACAGCGAACAAGTTGAAGTAGAAGTAGAAGTAGAACAAGGGGTGGGTAGGGTTATTATACCAACAAGTGGAAACCAAACCGAAAATTAAAAAAATTTAAAACAAAAAGGCTTTCTTTTAATTTCTTTCATTCGAATCCCTTAACTTTAAAGATTTTATCCGTTTTGACCCCAAAATATACTAATGTTCTTAGATCAACCAACAATTCGCACATCAGAAAACAAATTTTGTTAAATTTCTTTTTTTGTTTGTTTTGGTTAAATTTTGGTTACCATGTTTAGTTTAATTAATTGATCCACTCAATCACTCATCAACGTATGCAACGTATCCAAAAAAAATAAGATCTAGCAAAGATATATGGACTTATAGTTTGAAAAATTCATAACAAAAGATGATCGATTCCTTTGAGGATTTCTTAAGTAAGATAAAGAACTTAGAAGAATATTCATACATGCATAAGACTTAGTTAACGATTATTTTAAGTTCATGAATCATGATTTTACTCTTGATACTATAAATATAAAATGTTAGAAGACATCTAATCGGAAAAAATATAAGAAATAATATATTATTAATTGGCTTTTTAATTCTTATTTTTTAAAATATAACGATATCTTTAAAAGTTTATACATATTTAATTTTAGATATGTATAAATTTTATATATACATGTAATATATGCATGTACATGTATACATATCTAAATGATAATAATATACATGTCTTAATTATGTATCTACAATCTTAGACAAGTATAAAATATAAACTTTATATATAATAAAATTATTAATTTTTCTTTTTATAATTTAACACACATGTCAACATTTAGATATGCATATAATTTTTTGATATGTGTTAAAAATTATAAAAATTAAAATCAATAATTTTATTATATAAAAAATAATATTTAATATTTAATCATTAACAGAACTATGACACATGTTAATTTATTGATTTGAGATATTAACACATATCAAAATATGTCGTTAACAATTTAACATGATCAAAATACATGTCAATTTATTGATATGAGATCAAAAACACATGTAAAAAAAATATTTTTATTTTATACTTCATCCATTTCATATTATAAGATTTTTTTGTGTCATGTTAAATTTCTATGCAAACTATAAATTAATTTAATATTTTAAGATTATTTATATTTTGTAGTATTTTAATAATGTATCATTTTTTATAGTTAAACAGTTTATAGAATTTTTCTCTAGACATCTAATCAACCAAATATAAGAAATAATACATCATTAACTGTTTTTTTTTTAAATAATTTTAAAAATATAATAATATCTTAATCAAGTTACGTTACATTGGAATACAACAACATATATGATGAAATCCATTAGGCACACACAAAATATTGTTGTAGGGTGGTGTGCCTCCACAGCTCGAGACGCAATCTTTTTTTGTTAGACATGGTCCTTTGAAATCACAGTCTTGTGACGAATCCATAATTCCTGATTCATCAATCATAATACAAGTTGTTTAATCATACTGATAACATATAGTTCTAGTTAATAATAAATTGAATATTGCGAAATGTCAGATCTTCATATTGACATATATATATATATATATATAATATTAATACAGAAACAAGTATAATTTCTTTTGGGTTATATGCAGGAATCAAGAGAGGAAAGAGATCTCACGAGCGGATTGCACATTGTTAATAAAAAGAGAAACTATAACGAGAAGAGCTACCAATCGAATCGACACCATTTTCCAATGACTTTTTTTTTTGTTGCTTAAAAATTGATATTCAAACTTTTTTCGACTCAAAACGTGAATAAACTAAAAGCCGATGGTTGCTTTTATAGATTGATCATTTATAATTGTTAGGTTTCTATACATGCATACTATAATTTAAATTACATAAATAATAATTAAGTACATGATTTCTGTACATGTATTCTATCAATTAAACTGTATAATTCTTAGATTTCTGTACATGCATACTATCATTTAAATTACATATATAACAATTCAGTACGGGGGTATATTGAAACAATGATTTTGGAAGATTTGATGGGATTTAGGAAATTTGGAATTTCTGTAGATTTTAGGAAAGTTGATATGATTTATAGGAAAATTCTTTCAAATCCCGCCTAAAACCATGAAATTTGGATTTTTGTATTTTTAACTAAACAAATCCTCTCAAATCCTCCAAAATCCCTAAAACTTATTAAAATCCAAATCCTCGAATTGTTTTGAATAACAGTGGATTTTAAAGTAGATTTTTAAATCATCAGTTCAATAACAGTGGATTTCTTGAGACTTTTTTAAAATCCATGATTGAATAACATAAGATTTGTAACTTTTACACAAATAACTTAAAATATCTATTTGAATACACCCCTCTACATGATTTATGTACATGCATACTATTATTTATATGATTTCTGTACATGCATACTATTATTTATAACATCTTACCAATGTTATTTGGGATTTCGGGGGAAATGAAGATGACTTCTCCTATGTAGAATATACATCATTTGTCATTGGTATTAATAAACAAAAGATGTCGTAAGTCTTAACATTTCAACGCATTACATTTTAATCTTAGAAAACATTATCCTACAATCACCAAACAAACAATTAATTAATTCTTTATTTTTCTTTTCTTTTTAACTTAGATAATAAGATACATTTTTTATGGGAACAAAACATTTTTATATTCTTTATATTCTTTCATTTTAATTATAAGAAAATGAAAACATTATATTAAAATACATTTCTTAATTAATATCAGTTAATTTAAATTCATCTCTATTAGTTTTCTTATCAAGAAATTAAATCAACATTACAAATTAAATAAAAATGATTATCTACAAAAATAATACTATGAACATATTCAAAAAAATGTATGTATAATCTTGTTACAATTTCTTTTCATAATTAAATGATATAAGCACATATGCATTTTACATGCAATCACCATGTTTTTATGTTGGTAAAAAGATATACATGTAGTATATGCAGGTTCATGTATACATATCTAAATGATATCAATATATATGTCCTTCTCAGTTATGTAATCTACAAGTGCATGTATAATGCATATGTGCTGATATCTAAAAATTATGAATTATCTATTTAATTTTAAAAGCTAACACAATATTTAAATATGTTAAATTATAACTGTAAAAGCTACAACCACAACAACAACAAAACTATATATGTAATGTGCATAAATGTATACATGTTCGTATATGCATGTCCATGTATACATATCTAAATGATAATAATATACATGTCCTTCTCAGTTATGTAATCTACAAGTGCATTATGCATATGTGCTTATATTTAACAATTATCTATATAATTTTTAAAAGCTAACACAATTTATGGATATCTTAAATTTTAACTGTAAAAGTTAAAAACCACAACAACAACAAAACTATACATGTAGTGTTCTGTGTGCACAAGTATATACATGTAGTGTGCACAAATGTATACATGTTCGTATATGCATGTTCATGTATACATATCTAAATGATAATAATATATATGTACTTCTAGATTACATGCAATCCAGAAGTCCATTTTTGATCACATAAATACGATTAGTAAAGTATAGAAGATCATGAGAAATGAAATTATGAATATATACGATTAGCCATCATACATAAATTTTAAATGATTTCATTAAGTATGGCAAAATATATTAAAAATTCAATTAGTAATTTTTCATTAAGTATACAAATGATTTAATATATTTTGACATACTTAAGTATGGCAAAAATTCAAAATATATTTCATTAAGTATGGCAAAAATTCAAAATATATTTCATTAAGTACGGCAAAGTAATTTACTACTAGTCAACTGTGGGGGGAGCTCATTTGATTGGAGGAGATCGATCCCCTGATAATGAACTTGGAGACATTTTACCATGTCAACAAAAAGAAAAATGAAAGTCAAAATCAAAACCAAAATCGATTTAGTTTAAAAGTTATAAACAATGCACAATAACATACAATTATCTAGTATTAAAGAGAGAGAAACACAATGACCCCAAGCGAGGTCAAACTTGTCATGTTAAGTAGATGCATGCATGCATCTATTCTTGAAGCTTGTACATTTCTTAAACGATCAAAAGCTTTTTTTAGTTAGGATCCGAAGTTTCAGAGATCCCATTAGCTTCTTCTTTAATCATTAAGGCAGCATTGCGTTTGCACCAACAAAAATACTCAGGGACATGCCCATCTTCTCCAGTTACCCATGGATGCTCGGACACATTCTTTAGTGTCATTCTCTGGCTTGGATCTGCAATTTGATATACAAACATTGAGACCTAAATTCTTTAGTTTGCACAGTTTATTACACTGAACGAATGGAACAAACTCACCTTTGCAAAGGAGACCTTCAATCAAATCTCTGAGAAGAGGATTCAATCCATCCGGGATTATCAAAGGGTTGTTAACAATCTGTAAGAGGGGATTATAAAACCATGGGAGGTTATATGGTTTTCAAACATATTCTATCCAAGAAAAGCATTGATCAGATGCAGAACCTACCTTGTCGTAGGTGTCCTGAAGAGTATCAGCAAGAAATGGGTATTGTCCCAATATCATACAATACAAAGTAACTCCCACTGCCCATGTATCCGCAGCTCTGCCACTATATGTTATACCTGACACTGATTTCCATTGAAGAAAAAGAAAAAAAAGAGGTTTTTGCTGATTCTCTATATAGACTAATGAGTTAGGACCAAGCTTAAAGAGATTAGAATGGAAGCTGACCTAAACAACATTCTGGAGCAGTGAAGACTGGAGTCCCGGGAGATCGACGCAGTTGATCATCATCATCCTGTAACAACAAATAATTGATGGTAACACTCAGTTAAGAAGATAGATATAAGAATTAATGAAGATCAACGAATCAGTTACCTTGAATACTTGGCTGACACTGAAATCTCCTATCTTCACGGTACCACTACTAGTAACCAGCAAATTGTCAGGTTTAATGTCGCCGTGAATTACATCCTGTTTTAGTCCCCATAGAAACAGTATCAAGACAGTATTAGGTGATGGAAACATGAAGCGAGGAGAAGCACGCTAGACAATGAAGATCATACATGAGCATGAAGATACATCAGGCCAGTAACTATATCCCGCAAATACTTTCTAGCAGTTTTCTCTCCGAGAGCACCAGGCGGTCCAGAACCGTCATACACCCATTTTCCATCAACGTATTCGAGAACTAGGAGAAACCAGAAAGACAAACATTTATAAGATAAAAAGGCTCTTTCCAACGTGAGCATAAATCTAAACAGTAGAAACGAAAAAAGGAGATTAAGTACCCATGTAAAAATGATCAGTTTCAGGGTCATCTATA
Source organism: Camelina hispida (assembly GCA_023657505.1). Classification (NCBI taxonomy): domain Eukaryota; kingdom Viridiplantae; phylum Streptophyta; class Magnoliopsida; order Brassicales; family Brassicaceae; genus Camelina; species Camelina hispida. The sequence goes on along the minus strand of CP094636.1, from coordinate 30,404,283 downwards.
ACCTCAATGAGGTTAACGATGTTAGGATGCTCCAGAATTTTCATTATCATAACCTGAAGTGATGAGATAAACACAACTTCTTTAAAATGAACCAATAGAAATGCTGTTTGGAAATGCAAAAGAAAACTCAGTATACCTCACGAAGAACATCACTCATAGCAGTCTCTGAAGGTGCAACCCTTAGCCTCAATAAATGTGACTTATGAAATGCCTGGAAATCCAAGTATTAAAATCATAATATGTCAGAGAGCTACAAGCCATATAAGTGATCAATGAAACAAATTAACTTGTGTAATGTGCATTCTACTGAAGGACCATAGTTCAAACGAATAACAGCATACACATCAGCTAAACAGAAACGAAAAGGTTTCATGACGTAATGAGGGAAAGAAACAAGGGCTTACTTTGATAGCATAATACTGGCCGTCTAAAGTGCTTCGATATAAAACCTGTTGAGAATCCAAAAAAAAAGAATGTTATGCAATCCAACGCCTGGCCCACTTTTTGAGGATTCACTTAAAAGGATATGATAGTATTGTGTAGATGACACTTACCACTTTACCATAGCTACCAGATCCAATTTTACATACACGAACATACTCATTGATTGTCTTGTCACCATTTTCATCCTAAATATCAAACAACAACTTCATTGGTAAAGCCACACCAATGGGAATACTCTAAGAAGCAATAACATGAGAGATGATAGGCAAAAGAAGTCACTTACCTCTCCACGGATAAGTTCATTAGTTTCTCTCACAGGAATGTGCCTGCAGATTAATCCATTATCTAATCTATATTTCAAAATTTCCTCAGATCTTTTAGAGCGGCTCTTCTGCTCAACTTCTTCTTCATCTTCTTCTTCTTCTCCTCTCGCAGTGGTAGTTACATCATCACTATCAAATGAGTTTGTATCATCGTCGTAAGGCTTAGGAGATTGTTGTCGGGTTCTATTACCACCACCAGAAGTGCCAAAACATCCAAAGCAACCCATAGTACGGGCAAACAAAAAACTATCACGAAACATGATCTACTTTCTCCACCAATCAGAAAAAAAAAAAAAAAACAAATTGCTCCTCAAAGTATGAATGTGTGTATATGATGAAAGATAAAAAGTGTCTAAGTTTAACAGAACAACCTGCACAAAAGAAGGTGATATCTTGAACTGAGCATCAGAGTACTTAAAAAAAAACAAAAACGTCTGTAGAAATCGAAATCTTTAATCTTACCCCGGGGTAAAAGGGGTTTAAGAGGGCTTCAAGGCCCAAAGAACCTGACTATTCCAAAGGATGCCATTCAGCGAGATGAACAAAACAAGTTGAGATATCATAACCACTGCAATCGAAACGAGACATGTCTAAAGACTGAAACCTTATAAATAAAGTTATGTATTTTTATCAAAAAAATTCCTTCTTTCTTCACGAGCAGCAACTCGTTGAAAGCATAGCCCTCAATTATGATTAAGAAGCTACACAGCTTCAGTAAAGTCAAGATGAGCTAGCTATAGAGGGCTCTGCAAAAGAAAAATGAAAATAAAAAAGGGAGTCAAATTCTCTCATTCAATTTCGCTGATAGCAACCACTAAAATTATTAAAAAAAACTTGTGGTGTGACAAGTCAAGAAACATGATTGTTTGGTCATTATGATTCTATCGTAAAGGTGTAAACTTTTTTCAATACCAATTAGTCAAACTGAATCAACGAGACTACACACACAAAAACATTGTAAATCGAACAATGCAAACAAAGACAAACTCAAGAACCCTCAAAGAGGGTGGCTGGTTTTATAATTCACAAATTAAATCTCCCTGAATTTTGAAAAATAATAAAAACCCTAACTTTAAAATCGGATGCAATGAAACTTTAATCAGAAGATATTTGGCAATCGGAAAAAAAAAAACAAAAAAACAGTAATTGAAAAGGTGAGAACGAGAATCATACATCAAAAAGCAGGTTCTGAATTTGATCGGAGCAGAGGAAAGCAATAAGATCGCTAGGAAGAGGTCTCTCTCTATCAACGTCGTGCGTGAGATTACTACACACAAACCCAAAAAATAAAAGAGAGAGAGCTTCGAAGCCTTCGATCGAGATTTTCTCCCTTTTCGTTTTTTTTTTTTTTTTTGTGAGGGTTTATATATTTTTTTGGTCTAATCTCTTTTTTTTTATATATAAGATAAATCATTATTACCAGCTAATAAATGTGACAAAACAGCTAAAAACTAATTTCATTGGTTTCTCTCTAACAATAAAATTACAAATCTGTACAATAAAAATTTAACCTTTTACAACGTACAATTGAGATAAAATATTACAAATTTTCCTTAGAGACTTTTTTTTTTTTTTACCTACAAACTAGGTGATTACAACACGGATTATATATTTTGTTATTTTTTGTATTTTGTACTTTTGTAATATAGTTTTTATTTGATTTATTATCTTTGTTTATATAGTGTTTATTTGTATATATACAGTAAATTGGAAATCCTAATAGAAGTAATTTGTAAAATGTAGTTTTTCATAGTAGATAGTAGTTCACTCCGCAATATCGAATAGTAGTTTCGTAAGAGGATAGACATACATGAATTAATTTATAGATAAAAATACATGTTTTAACGGATTTAACTCAAAAGTTTTATATTTTAAATTTTTAAGAATTAAAATATTAATATTACTTAAATATTTTATAGACTTAAAATTTATTATAATATTTTAAACTTTCGACGGAGTTCAAATATTTATAATAATTCAACCATTCTATAAAATTTTAAATATTTATAATATCTTAAACTTTTTAAAAATGTAAATATATTATAATATATTATAATATGTTTACTTTTAAAAGTTTAAATATTCTCAAATAGAACCAAATTAAACTGTTAAATTTGGACACCTGATAAATCAAGTTTCCTGTTCATTTATACTCAAAACATTTTAGTCACATATTTATAGTGATTATGAACCATATTCCAAAATATTTAGTCGATGTGGGATATACAATACACCTTTTCGTAAATTAGTTTACAACTTTACATATATATATTTCTGCGTTTTTAATTCTTTCTATCTATACTACTCACAATTAATTACTATAATTTCGTTAAGGAAATATTATAATATCGGAAATCAAGCAATTTAGTCAGATTTGGTAACTTGAATATTCGTTTAAAGATTTTAACTGAATCACTAAATATTCCTTTTAAAAGATTATCTGTTAAGATCAATCTCGGTAATTAAGGAAATATCCGAATTTTTGTAATTAAAATTTATGGTTTTCATTTAAATACCTTAAAAGAAAATGAAATCAGATATCGAATCTTAAATAACTAATCTTGAATGAAATAATATACTGGATCCGAAAAGATCCGAGTCGGATATTTTAGGATCCGCGTCCCGACCCGGCAATTTTTTAAGTGATCGACCGAGGGTATTTTTGTCATTTAAAGAAATCGAAACTATAGGTTAATTAGATTAAATTTTGTGATTCTCTAATCATTTTTAATGAAAAACCTACCAAAACCAAGTCATGGTCCATTTTACTTCTGCTTTAATATTATAGATTAGAAATTCATTAGTTAAACTTAAACCAACATTAGACAATAATCCACTACGGACAGTTCTACTGTACTTGCGTTGACAACAGTTAGTATTAAATTTCGTAAAGTTATGTTTTTTTTTTTTTTTTTTTTTGTTGTTAGAATAGAGAGAAAATATCTGATGATGAAGAATCAAAATCGTGGGCAATGAGAAAAACACAAAACAAAAGGTGTAAAAGAATTTGTCGCCACTCGCATGTCTCAAAGCCTACAAAGGTTTTGTCTTGTGAGTGTCTAGTGTTAAATTATCTGACGCTTTCTCTTCTCTCTCTCTCTCTCTTCACGCCGCCGCAATGACCGTCGGAGTTTTAGCTTTGCAAGGTTCTTTCAATGAGCACATCGCGGCTCTGCGGCGGCTCGGTGTCCAAGGCGTCGAGATTAGGAAGGCTGACCAGCTTCTCTCCGTTTCTTCTCTCATCATTCCTGGCGGCGAGAGCACCACCATGGCCAAACTCGCTGAGTACCATAACTTGGTCAGTTGTTCCTCCTCTCTCTCTCTCTCTCTGTAGACTCATAATTCTTATTGTCTTTTTTCTTTGCGATGACCCACTTGGAGAATTCTAGGAAAGGTTCCTTTTTTTATGTGTGTTTGAAACGAATCTGATGTTGTTATTCCACTAATTGTGCTTTTCTCCAGAAATTGTGTGTGTAGTTATTAGCTTCTCCAGAATTTTCATATTTAAAGAGATTAATTTAGTCAATCGTTTCTTATTCCTGAATGTTTCAGTTTGTATTGTCCAAAGAATTGGCCATTTAAGATTGTAAAGGTAGCAACTTTGGGATTAGGCTGAGTTCATCTATAGGTACATAAGTATTGTTTTGTGGTTTCCCTGTTTACTGTTTTGTACCTGAAAACATTAAGCAAAGTCGACCAAACCACTCTTTGAATTGAGCATATGGATGAGTTTTCCTAACTTAACCGGTGAACATTTGCAAAACTGTATTTAAGATGAGTATAGAATCATGAAAGGAGGAGCTATCAGATTTAATTGTTTATACAGTTTAAGTGGTGACGATGGATAGTGTATCAGTCCTTTCTCTGTTCTAATTTTCTTGTATTTGCTCTTTTGAAGTTCCCTGCTCTACGTGACTTTGTTAAGACGGGGAAACCTGTTTGGGGGACTTGCGCGGGTCTTATATTCTTGGCAGATAGAGCTGTTGGTGAGTACTTTCTTTTTATTTAATCTTCCTGTCATTTGTGTTGATGAGAGTTTAGAAACTTAAACAAGAAAATGTTTATAAATTTTCAGGTCAGAAAGAAGGAGGTCAGGAATTAGTTGGTGGCCTTGATTGCACCGTGCATAGAAATTTCTTTGGCAGCCAGGTACAGTTATGCCTTTTACCAAGTTCATGTTAAGAGATGTGTGTATAAGTATGTAGATCACTTTTTACTTGCAAAATGTGGAGAAAGAGACTCTGAGACTGCTTAAATTGGCATGAGCTTTGATAGAAAACTCAGTCCTTTCATAAGAGTTCCGTTGGAGTTAAAAGAATTCACTCCGATCTTAACCATTTGAAAATCTTAGATTGTTCTTCAATTCTTTTTTGATGTGTAGATTCAAAGTTTTGAAGCTGATATCTTAGTACCTCAACTAACATCTAAAGAAGGTGGACCAGACACATACCGAGGAGTGTTCATACGTGCTCCTGCTGTTCTCGATGTTGGTCCTGATGTCGAAGTCCTGGCGGATTATCCTGTCCCATCAAACAAGGTCTTGTATTCAAGCTCTACCGTACAAATCCAAGAGGTTTGCTTAATTTTACACCAATGCTTGTGAAAAAGATTACCTTTCTTTGAGCACATGAGTGAACCCTTCTTGGTTTCATTTTTTTGGGGGATAAATCAGGAAGATGCTCTTCCTGAAACAAAAGTCATTGTTGCTGTGAAGCAAGGAAACTTGTTAGCAACTGCTTTTCATCCCGAGTTAACTGCAGACACACGATGGTAATTAGTTCGTTCTTTTCCTGGTCTTTTGATTTCTCCAAAGGTTCTGAACTATATCATATAGTCTATATGCATGCCATAGAGTTAACTGCATATAGTCTACTATATGCATGCCATAGAGTTTACTCTTTCTGGTTTCATTTTCCAGGCACAGTTATTTCATTAAGATGACGAACGAGATTGAACAAGAAGCTTCTTCAACCAGTAGTAGCACTATTGTATCTGTTGGAGAAACAAGCGCTGGTCCCGAGCAAGCTAAGCCTGATCTTCCTATATTTCAGTAACTGAACAGAGAGAAGACACTTCTCTTGAAATAAAAAATATAGAGAAGTGTCGGATTCTTTTTCTTTTAATGATGTTTTTGGGAACAATTGCAAGCTAGTTTGCAATTTGTACGCAGGAAAGTTTCACATGACTCTTTAATGGATTCATGTACTTGTTTCTTTCTTGTTACAACTTTGCATACCGTTGAATGTCAAACAGATTTCCTAGTTCAGTTTGGTGTGTGCCTTGTGAATTAAGGTCGTTTGGCTAAAAATTGAGATTTAGAAAACTGAGATCGTTATAGACACAGGACAGAACAGAACACACTTTGCAAGTGTGGTTTTGTTGAATGATTGAGAAGATAATTAATCCGGTTAATAATAAACCGGTCAGCTGACTTTGGCGCGTTTGACTTTTCTTTGCTTTCTCGGAAAGGTGCAAATCTTGCAACAGTGGGCGGCTTTGGCCCAATGGAAGTCAAGAAAAGTTTCTTAAAATGCACACATTTACAGAGATGTTTAGACATGAGGGCATCTTCTTCTTTCTTTTTAAGGCATCCTCACGTTTTCACTACTCGTTCCCTTCCACAAAAAGGGATCAAGAAGAAACAATTGGACTGAAAAGCCTATAGAGAATAATTCAGATTTTTGTACATAGTAAAAATAGTTACATAATACTAGCAAATCACTATGAAACGGTGAAGAATTTTGGTTATAGATAAGTAGAAAACTTTTAAATTTCATTTATATGTTTCTATTGGGAACAAATGAAGTTTTATTTAATATGTTTTGATCATCGAGGCATTGAGAAATGAGTAAAATAGAATGTGAATTGATGTTATATGTACATTTTTCTTTAGCTTAAACAATTTTTAAAAAGTCTTGATGTTGAAGCTTCATCAAGCTATGTTTTTGTAAAGAAATCAATGGAGACGACTTGAGATGAACTCAAAGAGTCGGCTTCTTTCTTAAGATGAAGCAAGGGATATTATCATATGAGGTTTTATTAAGTCAACTGACTTCTTTCTCCACTCTATATAATCCCTCCTCCTGCTACAACATTTCACCACATCAAAAACACAGAAACATTTAGAGAAACCAAAGAAGAGGGAAGAACAAGCAAAAGCCAAAACAAGAAGACTTGAACTTGAGAGATGGAGCGCAGACAGTCATATGTGCTTGTCGCGCTCGTTGCATTGCTTCTCTTGAGCGATATTGTCATTGCAGTTGCAGAGAGCGATGGTGGCAAAGGCAACGGTAATAACGGCAAGGGGAACGAGGGACAAGTAGAGAAAGGTAAAGGAGGATATGATGATGGCAAAGGCAAAGGTAACGGTAACGGTCCAAAGGACAAGGAGAAGAAAGATAAGGAAAAGGAGAAGAAAGACAAGAAGGAGAAGGACAAGAAAGATAAGGAGGAAAAGGCAAAGAAGGATAAGGAAAGGAAGGACAAGGAGAAGAAGGAAAAAGAGAGGAAAGAGAAGGAGAAGAAGGACAAGGAGCAGAGTGAAGCAGCTGCAAGATACAGGATGCTAACACCGATGCCTACAGGACAAGAGCAAGCTATGTGCGAGGCTCGCGGTGCATGTTATTATAAGACACTTGTTTGCCCCGGTGAATGTCCCACGAGGAAGCCCAAGAAGAACAAGAACACCAAAGGTTGCTTCATTGACTGCACTAGCAAATGTGAAGCTACATGCAAATGTAAGTACATTCTATATTCAATTGGTCTCCTTCGTTTTAGGTTCAGTTTGTTTCTCGCAAAGTAACATGTTATCCGGATTCTAATTAACAAGTATATAGATTTTAAGTTGTGGATTGATTAGTTATTTGTGGTACAAGGAATTGGAATGCTTCTAACACAAGTAACTTGGCTTAATTCCGGTTTCCTTATTTCTTACAGGGAGAAAAACAAACTGCAACGGTTACGGATCTCTCTGTTACGACCCTAGATTTGTTGGAGGAGACGGTGTGATGTTCTATTTCCACGGATCCAAAGGCGGAAACTTTGCGATCGTTTCAGACGATAAACTCCAGATCAACGCTCACTTCATCGGTACAAGACCCGTTGGAAGAACCAGAGACTACACATGGGTTCAAGCCCTAAATGTCATGTTCGGAAACCACAAGCTCGTGATCACTGCCAACAGAGTGTCTCAATGGGATGAAACATCTGACGCCTTTACCATCAGATACGATGGAGAACTCATCACACTCCCTGAAGACGAACAATCCGAATGGAGGGAAATTTCAGGACAAAAAAGAGAGATCGTCATTGAAAGAACCGACGAGAGGAACAGCGTAAGAGTACTTGTCTCTGGTCTTGTTCAGATGGACATCAAGGTGAGACCTATAGGGAAAGAAGAGAACAAAGTTCACAACTACCAATTGCCACAGGATGACGCTTTTGCCCATCTCGAGACTCAGTTCAAATTCTTAGACCTAAGTGAGCTCGTTGAGGGTGTGTTGGGGAAAACCTACCGTCCTGATTACGTCAGCTCCGCCAAGACTGGAGTCCCAATGCCTGTGATGGGAGGAGAAGACAAATACCAAACGCCTTCTCTGTTCTCGCCAACTTGCAGACTCTGTAGGTTCAAGCCTCAAGAAGAATCACTTTCTGCTGATATCTAATGAGAAGAAGGAGAAAGATGGAAACTTCTCTGATTTTTAAATAAATTCGTATTTGTAACTGTTTTGTTTCTGGAAATATATTATTTGATATTCATAAAATGTAATGTAATAAGAGCCAAAAAGATAACATTTGGCCCGTTTGTGCTGTTTTTGAGGGTTTAAGAAATGGAAGACGTTTCCTTGCGCCAGAAGGAAAACCCTTGATATCTTATTTTTTGGTTGTTCCGTTGTATTTTGTATACGTTTATCTAACAATTAAAATAAAAGTGCTTATGTGTGTGTATATTCATGTATTTGAATCTGACATTTAAGTTTCTTGGTTCCTGTTTGATTTGTATGTTATTCACTTTGAAAGCGAGTGTTTTTTTGGGGGGGTTCTCAAGAACAACTGGAGATGCTTCTAAAGCACTCTTCTAAAACTTAGAAGCCAATAGCAATAAAAACCAGATTTAATAATCAAATTTCCAATTTTCTAGGCATAGTTCATGTGATCCAAGGAAATTAAATTATGTTACCCATCACATGAGTACATGGCTTCAATACCATAGATATCATATTTTTATAAGTATATGGAATTAATAGATAAATTGTCAACTCCACAATGATGATGATTACTTAGTGCAACCACTCGTGGTTATTTGATTTTTCTTTTAAAATTATGAATTAAGATCCGTGATCGATGGTTCCCATCATCTTTTCAGCCTTAAATTGACGAGTATATATTGTGGGTAAACATATCTAGTCCACTGTGAGCAGAGAATAATGTGAAAAAGTTGAACTGCACCATATAATGTGAAAAAGTTGAACTGCACCATGGTAATGTTAACATTTTTAATAATGTCCTAGATCAACTAGCTGAAAATGTTAATTAAAATCTATATGTACCTTTTTCGAGGTAAAATTAAAATATTTAGCTAATTCGTCTAACATAGAATTGGTATACACATATTACTTCAAAATGCTTAATTCGAATACATCTTCTTTAGATTAGTTTCGAAATTCTTATGCGGATAGGCCAATCTTTGTTTTTCATAATGGCATAGTAATTTAGATTAAACGAAAAGGAATCGAACTATGCATGCATATGACTTTACGATCGAGTTGAACCCATATGACTCGCTCTACAGCCGACCTTTTGTGTGTTAATGATTTATATGACAGTTTGTACTTTAGTTATCTATAGGCTGACTTTTTCCTACTAAGAAATACATTTTTAGTTAAATACTTGAATTCGAATCTAGAGGCTGTTCTCCCAAAGAAATTTTAATAAACAAAGGTCGAAGCTGTTTCTTATACACGGTCTTCGATTCTTCATGTGATTTTGATCATATCTGTACCGTTATTTAAGCCGCTCTCTGCTGCTTACTTCCAGCCTCTTTGATCTATAAGTACACTACTCCCTTCCACTTCTCTCATATCAAAATCCGAAGAGATATATACAACAAAAGAGTGCTATCTCTTTTAATACCACAAAAGAAAAATGTCGCGGGTTCTTGTGACTATTATCGTTCTTGTCTCTGTTTTCGCAGTTGTTTCAGCAGCGGAGAAAGGGAAGAAAGGTGCTTATGATGCAGCTTCAACGAACTACAAGGTTTTGTATCCACTTGGTTCGGGCCAAGAGCGAGTTCAATGCTTGGCGAGAGGATCTTGTAACCAAAAGATCCTCACTTGTCCTAAGGAATGCCCCGAGAGGAAACCACAGATGAATAAGAAGGAAAAAGCTTGTTTCATCGATTGTAGCAGCAAATGTGAAGTCACCTGCAAATGTAAGCTCCAAATCTCAACATTTTGGAACGTTTTCATGTATTTCGATTAAGTTTGTAACATTTGTCGATGCCTAACACACATAATATTAATCTTGGTTGATTTGTGTGCTTGAATAGGGAGGATAGCAAACTGCAACGGATATGGATCTTTGTGTTACGACCCGAGATTTGTGGGAGGAGACGGTGTGATGTTCTACTTCCACGGAAACAAAGACGGGAACTTCGCCATCGTCTCTGACGAGAATCTTCAAATCAATGCACATTTCATTGGTACAAGACCTGTTGGAAGAACCAGAGACTTCACATGGGTTCAAGCCTTCTCAGTGATGTTCGATAGTCACAACCTCGTCATCGCGGCCAAGAAGGTTTCGTCTTGGGACGATTCTGTAGACTCTCTCGTGGTGAGATGGAACGGAGAAGAAGTTGAAGTTCCTACAGGAGGTGAAGCAGAGTGGAGAATCGATCTTGAAGAAAGGGAAGTTGTTGTTGAGAGAACAGATGAGAGGAATAACGTGAGAGTCACGGTATCTGGGATTGTTCAGATGGATATTAAGGTTAGACCAATTGGGAAAGAGGAAGATAGAGTTCATAACTACCAGCTTCCTAAAGATGATGTTTTTGCTCATCTAGAGACTCAGTTTAAGTTTTTCAGCCTGAGTGATCTCGTCGAAGGAGTTTTAGGTAAAACATATCGGCCTGGATACGTTAGTCCGGTTAAGACCGGAGTCCCTATGCCGATGATGGGTGGAGAAGACAAGTACCAAACTCCATCTCTATTTTCACCTCTCTGTAATGTTTGTAGGTTCCAAGGAAAACCAGGTCCTGGAGTGGCTAAGTACTAAAATATTTAAAGATATGTTTGTTTTTTGTTTACCAAATTGTGTTTAAATTAAGCCCCTAATTGTAGTGTTTTAGCATCGTTAAATCAAAAGTTATCGATGTTCTGTGTGTCTTTGTATGTTGTATTTGTATCCGATACAATTAAAAAAAAAAAAAGGCTTTTCTTCTGTTTTCTTGTTTCAACGTTTCTTATCGAAAGAAACATGTAGATCAAGCATAAGGGTTAAAGTTCATTCTAGGGTTTAACTTAGAAACTATTTAGTCGAGCTTCTTCTTCTTCTGCAAGTAATCTTGCATTCTCTGGAATTTCAGAATGGCCCAAACCAAATGCCAAAGCCCTAACTCCGGCCAAAGAGCCTCTGTTCTGTGAAGAAGCGACCTTGAAGTTTGCCACGTCATGAAGTTACTCAGTCGATCTCCTCCACCGGTTCTTATCACAAGATCCGGATCCGGCACAGCTGATGTATACATAGATTCTTCAAGATCACTCACCTTTAAAACTATAGGATCATCTCCAGTTTTAGTCTTTCTAATGCAAGATTCTCGAACAGAATGAACAATCTCTTGACTTGTGCTGTAAGCAACGCAAACCACAACAATAAGATCTCTATTCTCCTCCGTGAGCTGCATCAGTCTCTGCGTCGCAGCTCTAAAACGCTCGTTTAAGGAATCCAAATCACCGGCGAAGATTATTCTCACGCCGTTCATATTCCCGGTTAGAGCTTGTTCGATCGTGAGCTCGACTTTCTCCAGCATAAGATCCATAAGGCACTTGACTTCTTCAGGTCCTCTCTTGAAATTATCCATTCCAAAGGCGTAGAGTGTAACGTAAGGTACACCAATCTCTTTGCAGTATTGAAGAATATATTTCACGGATACGAAACCGGCTCTGTGCCCTGCGTCTAGGCCTTCAAGATTGCGTTTCTTGGCGAACCTGCGGTTTCCATCCATGATGAATGAAATGTTAGTAGGGATTGGACCGACGCGTAGAACTCTGAATATAAATTTCCTCATTAGGCTCATCAGAGCGTTGAAGATTTGAGTGAATTCCCCTACTTCTTCTTGTGTATTATTCATATCGAAAACCGGGGTTTGTATATGTTATAAGAGGGAAGTATTCAAGAACATGGGGGGCTTTTTGGTTTTGTTGTAAGTCAATGAATATAAGCAAAAGAAATGAAGTTTTTTGTTGGAGGGAATGCAAATGGAATGAGCTTATGATACGGCTGATATCTAGGGGGAGGGAGAGAATGGGTGATTTAGTGATTTAATCAAATATGTAATGTCTCTTAACACATTTTAAAATTAGAATTATTAATATTATTTATTTTATTAGTGTACTAACAATATTAGTTTTTTTTTAATCGATCGAACCACTTTTAAACTATTGTATTTTTCATTACTGTGTTTTAATAAATTAAGAGAAAATAAAGATAACATATAAACGTTATGGGCGATTAACATTAAAAAAGGAAAATTAACCCCTTCACAAGATTGTATTGGTTTTGGACCAGATTATCAAAAGAGAGGAATTATATTAAAGGCTCATAGCAGGAGACATTTCGCAGAGACCTATGTCTAGCTGTTTTGACTTTGGAGTAAGAATCTGTAATATCAACTCTGCACCTTCAAGCTGAAAACAACTAGTTGTTATATATCCTCAATAAGACAGAAGTAAACCTCTAACTGAATCTACTAGTAACCTTATATAGAAGAGTCTCTCTACAAGGTAGTTTGGCAAGATGACTGTTTGCCTTACGTTCTTATATGGCGGAAACAAAATAGAAATAGTACTAAAATTTTCAAGATTTGCTTGCTTCTTTTCTTTACGAAATTTGTGTTTAAATGAAGCCTATACTAATTTTGGTGATCTCTTGTATGTTATTTTAATACCACTTGTCGCACGGGAAAGTAAAAACTTAAAATGATTAATATTGTTAATTTTACATTTCGAGTAAAAAACGGAACAAAACATTTGTTGGATCAAAACATTGCAACTTTATATAAACAAAAAGTAACAAAAACAAAAAAGTGTGAAATAAAAAGGTGTAAAAAATAATAGATGTGATATTTGAAACATTGAAGTACAACAAAGAGGTGTAAACATAGAGGTATGAAATAAAAAGGTGTAAAAATAAATAGATGTGATTTTTGAAACATGGAAGTACAACAAAGAGATGCAAAACTTAAGAGGTGTGAATTTTGAAAGATGGGGACACGACGAAAATACATGATTAATAATATGCAACTGTTAGGATTATTGATAATTTTAAACCGTTAGATAGAAAAGTGGAACTAATCTCATCCATTGGATTAAAGTTGACACAAAAAAATGGGTTTGCTATTATATATTTTAAAATAAAAAAAAAAAAAACACTTCAATAAAATAATTCTTTAGTTTTACTTATTAACTTGTCAATTTTGAAAATACTCAGTAAACAATTTTTCAAAACTTGTTTATGTTGTTCAGAGAAAGTTTCTATATAATAAACAAAGAGGTGTAAGAAATAGAGGTGTGAAATAAAAATGTGCAAAAATTAATAGATGTGATCTTTGAAACATGGAGGTACAACAAAGAGGTGTAAACATAGATGTGTGAAATAAAAAAGGTGTAAAAATAAATAGATGTGATTTTTGAAACATGGAGGTACAACAAAGAGATGCAAAAATTAAGAGGTGTGATTTTTGAAATATGAGGGTACGACGAAAAGACAAGATTAATAAATTGATGGGATCATTAATAATTTTAAACCGTTAGAGGGAAAAGTGGAACTAATCTCATCCGTTGGATTAAAGTTTACACAAAAAAATAGGTTTGCTATTATATATTTAGAAAACACTTCAATAAAACAATTCGTTAGTTTTATTTATTAACTTGTAAGTTTTGAAAATACTCAGAAAGCAATTTTTCGAAACTTGTTTATGTTGTCCAGAAAAGTTTGTATATAATAAACAAAGAAGTGTAAGACATAGATGTGTAAAATAAAAAGGTGTAAATATTAATAGATGTGATATTGAAAAATGGAGGTACAACAAAGAGGTGTAAACATAGAGGTGTGAAATAAAAAATGTGTAAAAATAGATAGATGTGATTTTTGAAACATGGAGGTACAACAAAGAGATGCAAAAATTAAGAGGTGTGATTTTTGAAAGATTGGGGTACGACGAAAAGACACGATTAATAATTTGCAACTGTTGGGATCATTAATAATTTTAAACCGTTAGATGGAAAATTGGAATTAATCTCATCCGTTGGATTAAAGTTGACACAAAAAGTGGGTTTGCTATTATATTTTTTAAAAAACACATCAATAAAACAATTCTTTAGTTTTATTTATTAACTTGTAAGTTTTGAAAATACTTAGAAAACAATTTTTCGAAACATGTTTATGTTGTCCAGAAAAGTTTATATATAATAAACAAAGAGGTGTAAGACATAGAGGTGTTCAATAAAAAGGTGTAAAAATTAATGGATGTGATCTATGAAACATGGAGGTACAACCAAGAGATGTAAACATAGAGGTATGAGATAAAAAAAAGTGTAAAAATAAATAGATGTGATTTTTGAAACATGGAGGTACAACAAAGAGATGCAAAACTTAAGAGGTGTGATTTTTGTAAGATGGAGGCACGACGAAAAGACACGATTAATAATTTGCAACTGTTGGGATCATTAATAATTTTAAACCGCTAGATGGAAAAATGCGTGCGGTTTTCACTAGATTGAAGTTTATATCCGTATCCACCATAAATTAGGAATTGATTTCCCACTTATGTCTATGAATCGGTACCATCATGTTCTTCAATCAACAACAGCGAAAACGAAGTCGATGTGGTGAAACATGTGATAATAATATCTCACCTTTTGATGTTTTCTTCTTTGAGTTAAACACTAATTTTAGAAATTACTTGCATTTTATTTTTTTTGGCAGATTCCAGATCACTCTAAAAGTGACTGTTTTACATTATGTTTAAAAAAACTGTATATACAGATTAATTAGATAGTCATCAAAAACTAAATAAGTTACCTTTAGTAGATCTTTTCTTTCTAACTTGACTTGTCATTTGGTCGTGCTTACGCTTTCTACGCTTTCTAGAATTTGATTTTGTGTTGTCACAAGTATGTCTGACTTTTTCTTCGACACTCACTATTTCCATGCTCATTTGTAATATTTCTATATATTATCAAAATGTTTGATACCAAGAAAGTATTAGAAATTAAAATTCAACTAAAATTTTAAAAGCTTTATTTACAAAAGAATGGAAACTAACCTGGATCATTTATATCTAATGGACATCCTACATAATTTTTTTTTTTTACATTTATACCATGTTTGTTAAAAAAAATAAATAGGTTAAATAATAGAACATATATAAATTTATAATTATACTATTTCCAAAAAGTCAAAAATAAAATATGCAAATTGAGGATTAGAAACATTTGCCATGCAAAAAAATATAGAACATGTATTTATTCAACGGATCAAAAACATGAAAACCGTAAAGGCTAAAAATATTGAAGAGACTAAAAGTTTACAAAAATAAGATTAATGTATGAACTTAGTAGTGTCGACTAACAATAATAATAATCTAACCGAAGAAACACTACAGGTCAGCGAAAATATTAAATTACCTTGAATTAGAGATTGATGCTTGTTAGTTAAAATACTTCAATTAAACAATCTTTTAGTACTCAAAAACAATTTTTGAAACTTATGTTGTCCAAAGTTAATATATAATAAACAAAGAGGTGTAAGACATATGTGTGAAATAAAAATGTGTCAAAATTAATAGATGAGAAACATGTATTTCCATCTTCTGTTTCATTGTTTCTCCTTACTTCATCTCCATTTTTCTTTTTACATTTATTTCTTTCTTCTTTCTTTATTTGTTTTCATCATCTCTTTGATTGTTTCTACTTCAATCCCATTTTTCTTTTTCTCTAATTTTATTTTTTCTTTATTTGCATCATCTATTTGCTTGTTTCTCTTACTTCAAACCATTTTTCTTTTATCTAATTTTATTTCTTTCTTCTTTCTTTATTTGTTTTCATCATCTGTTGCTTGTTCCTTTACTTTAGTCTCAATTTTTCTGCTTTTTCTAATTTTATTTCTTTTTTCTTTCTTTATTTGTTTTCATCATCTGAACATGCTTTTTACTTCTGTCTCAATTTTTCTGTTTTCTCTAATTTTTATTTCTTTCTTCTTTTTTATTTGTTTTCATCATTTCTTTGCTTGTTTCTCTTTACTTTAGTCTCCATTTTTCTTTTTTCTCTAATTTTATTTATTTATTATTTCTTTATTTGTTTTCATCATCTGTTTGCTTGTTTCTCTTTACTTCAGTCTCCATTTTTCTTTTTTTCTCTAATTTTATTTCTTTCTTCTTTCTTTATTTGTTTTCATCATGTGTTTGCTTGTTTCTCTTTACTTCAGTCTCCATTTTTCTTTTTTCTCTAATCTTATTTATTTCTTCTTTCTTTATTTGTTTTCATCATCTGTTTGATTGTTTCTCTTTACTTCAGTCACCAATTTTCTTTTTTTCTCTAATTTTATTTCTTTCTTCTTTCTTTATTTGTTTTCATCATCTGTTTGCTTGTTCCTTTTTACTTCAATCTCTATTTTTCTGCTTTCTCTATTTTTATTTTTTTCTTATTTCTTTATTTGTTTTCATCATCTGTTTGTTTATTTCTCTTTACTTCAGTCTCCATTTTTCTGCTTTCCATAATTTTATTTCTTTCTTCTTTATTTATTTGTTTTCATCATATGTTTGCTTGTTTCTCTTTACTTTAGTCTCCATTTTTCTGCTTAATTTTATTTATTTCTTCTTTCTTTATTTGTTTTCATCATCTGTTTGCTTGTTTCTCTTTACTGTCTCCATATTTTTGCTTTCTCTAATTTTATTTCTTTCTTCTTTCTTTATTTGTTTTCATCATCTGTTGATTGTTTCTCTTTACTTTAGTCTCCATTTTTCTTTTTCCATAATTTTATTTCTTTCTTCTTTCTTTATTTGTCATCATCTGTTTGCTTGTTTCTCTTTACTTCAGTCTCCATTTTTCCGTTTCTTTTTATTTCTTTCTTTTTCTTTATTTGTTTTCATCATATGTTTGCTTGTTTCTCTTTACTTCAGTCTCCATTTTTTTTTCTAATTTTATTTATTTCTTCTTTCTTTATTTGTTTTCATCATCTGTTTGCTTGTTTCTCTTTACTTCAGTCTTTTTCTCTTTTTATTTCTTTCTTTTTCTTTATTTCATTTTTGTTTGTTTTTTACTTCAATCTCTATTTTTCTGTTTTCTCTAATTTTATTTTTTCTTCTTTCTTTATTTGTTTTCATCATCTGTTTGTTGTTTCTCTTTACTTCATCTCCATTTTTCTGCTTTCTAATTTTATTTCTTTCTTCTTTCTTTATTTGTTTTCATCATCTGTTTGCTTGTTTCTCTTTACTTCAGTCTCCATTTTTTTCTCTAATTTTATTTCTTTCTTTTTCTTTATTTGTTTTCATCATTTGTTTACTTGTTTCTCTTTACTTCGTCTCCATTTTTTTCTCTAATTTTATTTCTTTCTTCTTTCTTTATTTGTTTTCATCATCTGTTGCTTGTTCTCTTTACTTTAGTCTCCATTTTTCTGCTTTCCATAATTTTATTTCTTTCTTCTTTCTTTATTTGTCTTCATCATCTGTTTATTTGTTTCTCTTTACTTCAGTCTCCATTTTTCCGTTTTCTCTAATTTTATTTCTTTCTTTTTTCTTTATTTGTTTTCATCATATGTTTGCTTGTTTCTCTTTACTTCAGTCACCATTTTTTTTTTCTTAATTTTATTTATTTCTTCTTTCTTTATTTGTTTTCATCATCTGTTTGCTTGTGCCTCTTTACTCCAGTCTCTATTTTTCTGCTTTCTCTAATTTTATTTCTTTATTTGTTTTTATCATTTCTTTGTTTGTTTCTCTTTACTTCAGTCTCTATTTTTCTGTTTTCTCTAATTTTATTTCTTTCTTCTTTCTTTATTGGTTTTTATCATCTGTTTGCTTGTTTCTCTTTACTTCAATCTCCATTTTTTCTGTTTTCTCTAATTTTATTTCTTTCTTCTTTCTTTATTTGTTTTCATCATCTGTTTACTTGTTTCTCTTTACTTCAGTCTCAATTTTTTTTTTCTCTAATTTTATTTCTTTCTTCTTTCTTTATTTGTTTTCATCATCTGTTTACTTGTTTCTCTTTACTTCAGTCACCATTTTTTTTTTCTCTAATTTTATTTTTTTCTTCTTTCTTTATTTGTTTTCATCATCTCTTTGCTTGTTTCTCTTTACTTCAGTCCCCATTTTTCTTTTTTTTTTTCTCTAATTTTATTTTTTTTCTTTATTTTTTTCATCATCTGTTTGTTTGTTCCTCTTTACTTCAGTCTCCATTTTTCTTTTTTCTCTAATTTTATTTCTTTCTTCTTTCTTTATTTATTTCCATCTTCTGTTTCATTGTTTCTCTTTACTTCAGTTTCCATTTTTCTTTTTTCTTTAATTTTATTTCTTTCTTCTTTCTTTATTTTTTTTCATCATCTCTTTGCTTGTTTCTCTTTACTTCAGTCCCCGTATTTCTTTTTCTCTAATTTTATTTATTTCTTCTTTCATTATTTATTTTCATCATCTGGTTGCTTGTTTTTTTTACTTCAGTCTCCATTTTTCTGTTTTCTCTAATTTTATTTATTTCTTCTTTCTTTATTTGTTTTCATCATCTGTTTGCTTGTTTCTCTTTACTTCAATCTATGTTTTTCTCTAATTTTATTTCTTTCTTTTTTTTTATTTGTTTTCATCATCTGTTTGCTTGTTTTTCTTTACTTTAGTCTTCATTTTTTTTCTGTTTTCTCTAATTTTATTTCTTTCTTCTTTCTTTATTTGTTTTCATCATCTGTTTACTTGTTTCTCTTTACTTCAGTCTCCATTTTTTTCTCTAATTTTATTTCTTTCTTCTTTCTTTATATGTTTTCATCATCTGTTTGCTTGTTTCTCTTTAATTCAGTCTCCATTTTTCTATATAATCTAATTTTATTTCTTTCATCTTTCTTTATTTGTTTTCATCATCTGTTTGTTTGTTTCTCTTTACTTCAGTCTCCAATTTTTTTTCTCTAATTTTGTTTTTTTCTTCTTTCTTTATTTGTTTTCATCATCTTTTTACTTGTTTCTCTTTACATCAGTCTCCATTTTTCTGCTTTCCATAATTTTATTTCTTTCTTCTTTCTTTATTTGTTTTCATCATCTCTTTGCTTGTTTCTCTTTACTTCATTCTCTATTTTTCTGCTTTCTATAATTTTATTTTTTTCTTCTTTCTTTATTTGTTTTCATCATCTGTTTGCTTGTTTCTCTTTACTTCAGTCTCCATTTTTTTTTTCTCTAATTTTATTTCTTTCTTCTTTCTTTATTTGTTTTCATCATCTGTTTGCTTGTTCCTTTTTACTTCAGTCTCTATTTTTCTGCTTTCTCTATTTTTATTTTTTTCTTATTTCTTTATTTGTTTTCATCATCGGTTTGCTTATTTCTCTTTACTTCAGTCTCTATTTTTCTGCTTTCCATAATTTTATTTCTTTCTTCTTTATTTATTTGTTTTCATCATCTGTTTGCTTGTTTCTCTTTACTTCAGTCTCCATTTTTCTGCTTTCTCTAATTTTATTTCTTTCTTATTTCTTTATTTGTTTTCATCATCTGTTTGCTTGTTTCTCTTTACTTCAGTCTCCATTTTTCTATATAATCTAATTTTATTTCTTTCATCTTTCTTTATTTGTTTTCATCATCTGTTTGTTTGTTTCTCTTTACTTCAGTCTCCAATTTTTTTATCTAATTTTGTTTTTTTTCTTCTTTCTTTATTTGTTTTCATCATCTGTTTACTTGTTTCTCTTTACATCAGTCTCCATTTTTCTGCTTTCCATAATTTTATTTCTTTCTTCTTTCTTTATTTGTTTTCATCATCTGTTTGTTTGTTTCTCTTTACTTCATTCTCCATTTTCTGCTTTCTATAATTTTATTTTTTTCTTCTTTCTTTATTTGTTTTTATCATCTGTTTGCTTGTTTCTCTTTACTTCAGTCTCCATTTTTTTTTCTCTAATTTTATTTTTTTCTTCTTTCTTTATTTGTTTTCATCATCTGTTTACTTGTTTCTTTTTACTTCAGTCTCCATTTTTCTGCTTTCCATAATTTTATTTCTTTCTTATTTCTTTATTTGTTTTCATCATCTGTTTGATTGTTTCTCTTTACTTTAGTCTCCATTTTTCTGCTTTCCATAATTTTATTTCTTTCTTCTTTCTTTATTTGTTTTCATCATCTGTTTACTTGTTTCTCTTTACTTCAGTCTCCATTTTTCCGTTTTCTCCAATTTTATTACTTTCTTCTTTCTTTATTTGTTTTCATCATATGTTTGCTTGTTTCTCTTTACTTCAGTCACCATTTTTCTTTTTTATCTAATTTTATTTCTTTCTTCTTTCTTTATTTGTTTTCATCATCTGTTTGCTTGTGCCTCTTTACTTCAGTCTCCATTTTTCTGCTTTCTCTAATTTTATTTCTTTCTTCTTTCTTTATTTGTTTTCATCATCTCTTTGATTGTTTTTCTTTACTTCAGTCTCCATTTTTTCTGTTTTCTCTAATTTTATTTCTTTCTTCTTTCTTTATTTGTTTTCATCATATGTTTACTTGTTTCTCTTTACTTCAGTCTCCATTTTTCTGTTTTCTCTAATTTAATTTCTTACTTCTTTCTTTATTGGTTTTCATCATCTGTTTGCTTGTTTCTCTTTATTAAATTACCTTGAATTAGAGATTTATGCTTGTTAGTTAAAAAACACTTCAATTAAACAATCTTTTAGTACTCAGAAAACAATTTTTGAAACTTATGTTGTTCAAAAAGTTAATATATAATAAACAAAGAGGTGTAAGACATAGAGGTGTGAAATAAAAAAGTGTCAAAATTAATAGATGAGAAACATGTAAATACAACAAAGAGGTGTAAGACATAGAGGTATGAAATAAAAATGTGTTAAAATTAAGAGGTGTGATTTTTGAAAGATGGGGGTGTAATGAAAAGACATGAAGAATAGGTACAACACAGAGGTGTAAGACATAGAGGTACAACAAAGAGGTGTAACACATTGAAGTGTGAAATTAAAAGGTGTAAAAATTAATGGATGTGATTTTTGAAACCAGAAGGTACAACAAAGAGATGCAAAGAATAAGAGGTGTGATTTAAAAGGTGTAAAAATAAATGGATGTGATTTTTGAAATCAGAAGGTACAACAAAAAGATGCAAAGACTAAGAGGTGTGATTTTTGAAAGATGGAGGTGCGACGAAAAGACACGATTAATAATTTTAAATCGTTGGATTAAAACTGGAACCAATCTCATATGTTGGATTAAAAGTTGACACAAAAAGTGGGTTTGCTATTATATATAGATACTGAAAATAATTTTTTTTTTTGTGCTTTCTTGTTTCGGTTCATAGTTTATTGTCTGAGAGAAAAACGTAAATCAAACGTAAGGGTTAAAAAGTTAATTCTAACTCATACACAATTTAGTCGAGTTTTTTCTTCTTTTGCAAGTAATCTTGCATTCTCTGGAATTTAAGAATGGCCCAAACCAAATGCCAGAGCCCTAACTCCGGCCAAAGAGTCGCAGTGGAGTGAAGAAGCGATCTCGAAGTCTGCCACGTCATAAAGTTACTCAGTCGATCTCCTCCACCGGTTCTTATCACAAGATCTGGATCCGGCACAACCGATGTATACATACACTCTTCAACATCACTAACCTGCAAAACTACTGGATCATCTCCAGTACCATCACACTTTCTAACGCAAGATTCTCGAACAGCTTGAACAATCTCGTGACTTGTGCTGTAAGCAACACAAACCACAACCATCATATCCTTATTCTCTTCCGTAACTTCCATCAGTCTCTGCGCCGCCACTCTAAGGCGCTCGTTTAACGAATTCAAATCACCGACAAAGAACACTCTCACGCCCTTTAGATTCCCGGAGACAGCTTGATTGATCGTGTACTCGACTTTCTCCAGCATCAGGTCCATCACACACTCAACTTCTTCAGGTTGTCTCTTGAAGTTATCGACGCCAAACGCGTAGAGTGTCACGTACGGTATACCAATCTCTTTGCAGTATTGAAGAACATATGTCACGGATATGAAACCGGCTCTGTGTCCTGCGTCTAGGCCTGTAAGATTGTGTTTCTTAGCGAACCTGCGGTTTCCATCCATGATGAATGAGACGTGATTAGGGATTGGACCCGCACATAGAACTTTGAATATGAATTTTCTCATTAGACTCATCAAAGCGTTGAAGATTTGAGTAAATTCTCCTACTTCTTCTTGGGTATTCATATCGAAAACCGGGGTTTTATATATGGTTATCGCCTTATTGGAGAGGAGAATTCAAGAACATTGGGAAATTTTTGGTTATGTTTGTTAGTGAAATATAAATAAAAGATATAAAGTTTGTTCTTTTTGGAGGGAATGCAAATGGAATGAGCATATGATACGGCTGAATTTTAGGGGAAGAGAGAAAATGGCTGATTAGTTTCTTCTTGGTTTAATCAAATTTGTAATGTCTCCGGTTAAGACATTTTAAAAAAAAATTATATGCATATTACTTGAGAAAAATCAACCTACGAACGCAAAAGATTGTATTGGTTTTGGATCAGATTATTAAGAAAGAGGAAGATTAGAGGCTCGAAAGCATATTAACTTGTCCAAAAGAGAACTTAAAACAAACACGTAAATTAAGACTCCTCTATGTTCGAATGCAATGATGTACACAAGAAAAGTTGTAATTAAGGACGTCTACTTACTCTCTTTTTATCATTTAGTTTCGATTCTATTCTTCTTTTAAATCTTTAATTAGTAATCCAGTGAGCCATATACAATTCTGATTAGAAATTGCAACTAATTAAATTATGTTTCTTTGGAAAAAAAAAGAAGAGAGTGACAATTAAAGTTGTCTAGAACCATATTTAGTAAGTAGATCTAAGGATGCCAATCATAATCAAATTTGATGAAAGCATAAACATCATAGTAGGATGACATCGTTGTTTTCATTATGCCCCACAATCATATATGACACTTACACTTACAATTCCAATTCACACCCACCTTCACAAATCTCTCCCGCTCCCTCCAAGTTAGTTTAATTTGTCAATTACGAACTTATATATTAACGTTTTAATTTATTTTATTAAAGTTCGTTTACAAATGAAACATTGAATTACGATTTACAAATGAAACATAATTGATAAATTTTGTCATCAAATATCTATAGTTTTGTTCAGTTCAAAGTAATTTTATAAAATTTTGAATTAGATCACATATGTGTATAATGTGGAAAGTGGAGTTTAAAAAGTTGGAACACAATCTGTGTTTCCTTGGAGAAATGGCAAAAGTACTAAAAGAACATTGTTCCACTAAATAAAGGTAAATCAATTCACCGCTTCAGAAACTGTTTTCCTGTAATGAGAGATTCTTTTTCGATCAACTCCAATATACAAACCTTTTCACCTGAAGAAAAATCTAATAGCTAGTACTATTCGAACAATTTACTGATTTGGGCGTAAAAATGTCTTGGCGGTTATAGTTGATCGGTCAAAAATTTTGAAGTTCACATACGTGAAATATGCTAAAAGAATAAGAGAGAGAGAGAGAGAGCCCACCACAAATCAATTTTTTTTTGTTTGCTTTTTCTTAATTTTCAAGCAAAGTTGCAAGTTGCTCCTTCCATTATCATACACCACACTCTCCATTATTCCTCCCACCGTTCCTTGCACAGGATTTGATCATTACTAACCAGTAATGATTTTCTTTTATGTTTTTGCACACACACACCGTCATATACCAACTACTACGAGAGCACGTTTGTTCACGATAGCCGATTTTACATGTACACTTGAATACTTAGCTCTATTTGTTGAAAGGTTGTTATCAATAATTAGAACTTGATTAATTATCTGATTAGTCTCTCTAATACGAAAACCCATTATTACTTTTTTATCAAAGACTATATATCCAATGATTTTGTCTAGAGGTAAAACGATTCATTTGATAAGATTTGATGGAAAAAAAAAAACCATCATTGATTATAATTAACTATCAACTTATATTAGTTGTAAAAATGTTGACCTCTTAACCAATCAATTTCCCCCATTACAATATAACCCTTACTCTTCATATAAACTCCTATATCTCTCACACACACAAACAAACAACACTCTTTTGAAAACAAAGATCCGCGCCATGGAACAATCTCTGATCATCGTTCTCTTCACCGTCCTCCTCCTCCTCCTCACTACCACTCCCGGAACCCTATCTCAGTCTTCTCCAGCCGCCGCACCAGCCCCAGCAGGACCAACAAATGTCACTAAAATCCTAGAAAAAGCTGGACAATTCACTGTCTTCATCCGACTACTCAAATCAACCGGCGTTGCTAACCAACTCCTCGGCCAACTAAACAACTCCGACAACGGAATCACTATCTTTGCACCGAGCGATTCCTCATTCTCCAGTCTCAAAGCCGGAACCCTAAACTCCTTAAACGACGAGCAACAAGTAGAGCTAATCCAGTTTCATGTCATACCAAGTTACGTCTCTTCCTCAAACTTCCAAACAATAAGCAACCCTCTCCGGACACAGGCCGGTGACTCCGCCGAAGGACATTTCCCTCTCAACATCACCACCAGTGGCAATACCGTAAATATCACGACCGGTGTAACTAACACTACCGTCTCCGGCAACGTCTACAGCGATGGACAGCTCGCTGTTTACCAGGTTGATAAGGTTTTGCTTCCACAGCAAGTTTTCGATCCTCGTCCTCCAGCTCCGGCTCCGGCTCCGTCGGTCACAAAATCAAAGAAGAAGAAGGAAGACAGTGATAGTTCCGGTGATGATTCTCCGGCGGATGCTTCGTTTGCCTCGCGTAACGTTGGTTCTGTGTATGATGCGGTGTCGTTTTGCGTCATGAGCGTCATGCTCGCATGGTTTTATTTGTGATGATATTAAGTTTTTTTTTTTTTTTTTTTTTTGTTCCTTTTGATAAAAGTTGTTGTGGTGATACGTTGCTATTATTACTCATGATTTTGTGCCATGTGGGTGATTTTGGGGGTATATTTGCTTTTTGGTTTCCATACGATTTTGTGTTAATCAACACATCTGTTTTTTATATTTCCATTTTCTTCTTTTGATAAAATTTATATTTCCATTTTGGTGAGAGTGACATTTGAATTTGTTCATCTCTCTTTTATATCTTTTCCTTTTTCCTTTCATCCGATTTTTTACATTTCTTTCAATGCAAATACGGTAGCTTAATCAACTCTAAACCCAACTCAAGTAAGTGTGCAATGAATACAATATCAAAATAAATAAATTAAATATGATAATGTGAAATATATTCCGATATCTTGTATATATATACAAAATGATACGGACATTGTAAATTGAAAAGAAGGAAAAAAATAATGTAAATTGAAAGCTTGATTTTAGCAATTGGTGAACAACAACAAAAGTGTTCATAATCAAAACTTATAATTTGGAATCAAAACATGAAACGTCACAGGTGACGGACTAGTACTCTTCCACCAAATAATCATTCATTAAATATCACCCCCAACTAGGAGGTTCTGATGAGAAGGAATAAAGACCATCAAATACTTCAAGCTGCATATGAAGAGCCACGGATTTTTTTAGAAAATATATTATATCGAAAAATCTGCATAAATCCTTAACTAGGACAACTATGTGAGGGGAGGGCTGTTACCGAATCTTTATCCTTAAACGGAAAAAAGTAAAATAAGAGATGCTGATGAAATGAAAAGTGTCGTCCACATGAACAAATAATATTCCTAACAACGTATATCTTATTAGTTAAAGACTACTTGCCCTTAAAAAAAAAATTCATCAGGAGATTCGTTTATAGTATAAATGAGAATATTACATCGTGAATTTTACTATTAGAAAAGGAGTGTGGCTCATGTCACTAGTTAAGGAAGGGACTAAATGTACATGTACTCTATAGTCCGAAAATATTTTAAATCAATAACTTGGAATTTGTTTGACCAATAATGTCTCTTGGTAATTGAAGAAAAAACAAAACCATGTATGTTGGGAACGGTACACCATATTATTTGACCATTTACCTATATACATCATATTATATAACTATTTTCTTACTCAATCGTGAATTATTTACACTATAATTAGCAAAGTAAATACTTTTAAACCAAAAACTGAAGTAAATGCTACGCATTCAAATATCTAGGTCATGAGTCACGGTCGATGATCGATGATCAATTACAAGTTTACAACTTAAAACTCAAAAGAAAAAAGTCTTCTAGGATAAACTTGCATAACTTTATATATCCAAAATCATTGACATTTTGAAAATTTTACTCAAGAAGACGAAGACCCGGCCATCACCGTAAAAGAGATATATTTCTACAACTTCAAAGAAATAGAGGACGTAGTGTCTCTGTTCTTCACGTTGGTAAAGTACTTATTGTTGTGGATCCAAACCTTAAGAACTTGTCTCTCTATTCCAACTTCGCTACAAAACTCTTTCACCCACTTCTCATCCGAGCCGTTGATCTTCCAACCCGCTCTCTCTGCAAAACCTCTCATCTTCTCCTTTTGATCCGCCGTTAATTTCGTCCTCTTACGTTTCTTCATCATCATCGCCGACCTATCGTCCTTTGCCACCGTGAATTTTTTCTTGTCTTCTTGATTCGAGGGTCCAGAGAAACCGGAGCTGAGAGAGAGAAGCAAGTGTGGAGTGGAGGCGAGTGGCTGCAGCGGTGGTGACCAGCAGTGACTGAAGACGTCAGAACTACGACGGTGGAAGTTGCGGTGGCAGCCACATGCATCGCACCTAAGGGACGGAGTGTCTGTGAGGATGGTGGTTGATTTAGGTATGAACTCACCGCAACCGTCAAGAGCGTGACCGCCGAGACTGACCGCGTGGTTTTTAAGGCATTCATTGTACAAGACAGCCATGTCTCCACTCTCCAGCACCGGGTGGTGTCAATGTTGTTCCTCACAATTGTGTTTTTCTGAAGTGTTGTTATTTGATGACATAAAAGGAGAGATTTTTTTGTTTTTGGTTTTCTTTTCTTTTTGTAGGCAACTAGGATTCCAAAATCGTGATATTTTAATTGCATACATTATTGTTATTCGTTTCTTTAATATACAACCACAGTTCATTATTCCAACAGTTGCCATCGGTTGATATGTTAATATAACCACAATCAAATGAAAACATAAATATTGTCAATTAATAAAATTTGGAATTATGGGTTGAAATTATTGCTGCGTTTAAAAACAAAAAACATAAGACATGCATTTTCAATTACGATTAGGTATTATCGGTTCGATTATCGAATGTACGCGTTTCACTTATTCTTATGATCTCGCATCTCCATAGAGGTTGGATTATCGAATGTTCGTTGCCTCCAGTCTAAATATACAAATAACGGATTTTTTTTTAATTAGTCAATACATATTATTTTGTAAAATTTTCTAAATATCACTTAATGTGAGCGCTGTCGATTGCTTCAGTTTTTTTTTCTTGTTTTTTTCTTGTATCTCTCCTAAAGAAAGTCTGGAAAGTTCAAATATTTTCTTAAACATAACTACATAATCAACTTGTGTACATGAACAAAAACGAGTATTTTCGGAATCTGACGCTATGCCTACGGTTGTTGCCGACCATGGTTACACCCAACTTGGTAATATCATGGTTCTCCGTCATGGCACGCTTGATATGAAGTGATGATGATGATGTAGACATTGTTGAATGTTGGTCTTCACGGCTTCTTAACACAAAGAAAGTCTCTGGTACATTCGTCTTCCTTACTTTTCGCATCTAAACAATCGGAGTTTGGCATCGTATTGTTCAAAGATGGATGAAGTCATTAGCCCCAACATGGTGCTAGTTTCGGAACTCGATGATGATCCCATTTGAGCCACCTTTTGAAGCAATGTTGTTGCCGAAAATGAAGTCTGATTTCCTGCTTCTTGATTATAAGAGAAAAGGATGATATGTTTGCATCGGTTGAGTTGAACCACTATAGATATTTCCCTTTTTGATCTCATCTTCTTGATTTGTGGATACTCCTTTACGAATAATGTTTTTGTTGTTTTGTTGATACATTCATTGAGTAACCACTGGTTTGAATATTCTTCTTCTCGTAACTTCCATAGGTTATGAACCGAATCAGATGTACCATGAGGTGTTGGTTGTGGGGACAACGGGAAAGCATTGGATTGTTGCAGGATTGGGTTGAATTTGGTGAAGTTAAGATCGGTGCTTGTACCTGTGAGTGATTGATCCAATTGTGATTGAACAAAAACTGGACTATTGGTATCAGAAATTGTGGAGATGGTCGTATTGATGGCTAAGGGTGATGGGACTGAGAAGAATTTAACACTTTCTTCAGCTAAGACATCACAAAAGTTTCTATGTGAGATGAAACTGTCCTTCCTGATACAACTAAAAAGGAGAGAGAAAGTGGTTTGAATCGTGTTGATGGTGAAATCAGAGTACGAAGAGCGTGAGAGAAGACGGTATGCAAAACGGAGCTGCCTTGCAAAAAGCTGATCTTTTGCATGCAGAATACGGAGGAAAAAGAGATAGAGAAAAGGTGACGTATTAGACAGAGTAGATCAAGCAGTTCAAGGAGATTAAGCAGAACAAAAGTGGATCAAACAGATTTGGTTGTTCAAGTCAGATCAAGCGATATATTTTAAATATATTACATTTTCTAATTAAAATGAATTAATGTTTTAAATTTAATATAATATAGAAAATTTTAATAATTACAACAATATTAGTATGTACATAAGTTATATACAATACATAAACATAAATATCAATAATTATGAAAATTGTATTTTATTTACTTAAGTTATATAATTCTATTAAATATCAATAAATGTAGAAAAGATAAAAGAACATTTTAATATATAGAAAAATATATTGTGTGTTATATAATTGTTTTTATAAAAGTGGGAAAAATGTGTTTGAATTATTATTTTATTTAATTGATCTACATACAAAAAGTGAACAACATCAAAATAGTTGTAGACCATATCTGCATGCATTTCTCTTGTATTTACCACAAAAAGACAAAAAAAAATATGAACTGTGTGCAGTTTATCTGAATTAAATTTTAGAAATAAAAATTCTTGAATGGTGACTTAATAATAGGAGGACTCCATTAAAAGATGACCTGCTTTTTTTTCTGTCATCCTATTCAAAGTCATAATAACTCCTTTGCATAGAAGAAAGAGAGGTATGCTGTGTGATAAATTAAAGATAGAAAAAAAAGATATGTAAAACCCAAAACAACACAAAGAAGAGAGAGAGAAAGAAGGTGACATGAAAACTCTGCATAATAATCACTCATTTGCGTGTGTAGTAGAACTCTTTTGGTGGTAATAATTAGAGTAAATCTTTTGCATGACCTATCAACCAATTGTTACTTTGTGAAATGATAAATAAAATTATATCTTTTTTTTTCATGACATAATATATTTTTCAGATTTCATAAAATTATATGTTTCCACAATTAGTTTGTTTCCACAATTAGTTTGACCTTGAGAAAGCGATAACATAGACGTAGATAAAGTGATGCATTTGAAATCAGACACTATCTAATAGAAGTATTATTATACATTATTGTATACTCGCAACTACAATAATATTTTGAATGTTTGTTATCGTCTTAACGGTAGAAACCAAATCTGTCATCACAACACAACAATATGGATGAGAGATTACAGCTTTATTTGAGATATCAAAATAGTTGGACCAGTGACAAAATTGGTTAATTAATACATTTGGTGTATTTAGTATCAACTATTTTTTGTTTCAATATTAAATGTTTTATCAGCTCATTCCAATGGAGTAAATAAATATGCCAAATTTATTAAATCCCAATTCACACAATTCACCTAGCTATATTCCCACCATAAAAGGTTACCTTTGTATACTATGGAAACATAATCGGATCTATTAAGTGTATATGCATGCAGCACAAGAGAAAATATATAATAAGAGTTTACCCATTTTTATGGTTACAAAATGTCTTTTTTAATTTTCTTTTTGTTGTTTAAAAAAATATGATAAAATTGTAATTATCGGCTATGGTTGTCTTTACTGCAATTTTATATTTTTTTGATTAATTACTAATGTATTTGTCATTATAATCAGAAAATGAGTTGGGTCAAAGTGTTTGGACCAAGTTTATTAGTTCTGTTGTATTTATTATTTATTAGAAGGGGTTGGTTTACTATATTGATTGAATATTTATTTGATGAATCTGACAAAGTAATTACAATTAAAATTTATTAAAATCTCAATTTACAAATCTATCCATCCCACTAGCCCATAAAAGACTACGTGTATGTGTGGAGACAGAATCTGAGGCTCCGAATGGTAAAGGCAAATCAAACATTGTAGATCCTGCAGATCATGCAGATCATGTTGAACAAGTGCAAGTCATGCAAATCATGCTGGAAATGTGCAGATTATGCTGATTGAGAAGTCCATATTATATGTTTAAATAGTAAAAGCAGATCAAACAGTTAAATCATATATTAAACTGTAAATTATTTAAAAACACACCAAATTCAGCAAAATTATTTAAACAAATGATAAATTATTGTAAAATAAACATAATTTTGCTTAATATAGATTATTTTCTAAATAATTTCACAATTTGAAAACATTAAACACAAATTATCCAATTGCAACACAAATAAAACTTAGAATAGTTTAATGGAAAATATTAGTATTTCAAATTTCTTGTTTCTATAGTGTAATGGATTGGAAAAACAATTACTATGAACCAATTGAGTTTGAACCAGTAGTCTATTCACAGCGATCCTACCAAAATCTCAAAGAGTGATAGATTAGTAGTATTCATTATGTGACATTTATATCTGCATAGATAGAGATAGAACCAACTAACTAGACTATAAGATTATAATAACTCAGGTAAATATTAGTATTTTAATAGTTGAGGGAAGAGACATAGAGGAAATGTGCAATAACTATTTTGCATGTCAAAGGGATTTCAGCTTTATTGAGAATTCAGCTTCATGCATGGTGTCAATCAAATAGAAATATACAACAATACATAGAAGATGTGAGCAATAATTATAGAGATGAAGATATTGAGTTCACTAATAAAATTTATTAAAATCACAATTTACAAATTTACCAATCCCACTAGCCCATAAAAGGATACGTGTATGTGTGGAGACAGAAACTGAGGTTCCGGATGGTAAAAGCAAATCAAGCATTGCAGATCATGCATACCATGCAGATCATGTTGAACAAGTGCAGATTATGTTGATTGAGCAGTCAATATTATATGTTTGAATAGTAAAAGTAGATCAACAGTTAAATTATATATTAAACTGTAAATTATTTAAAAACACACCAAATTCAACAAATTTATTTAAACAAATGATAAAATTATTGTAAAATGAACATAATTTTTTTTAATATAGATTATTTCTAAATAATTTCATAATTTGAAAATATTAAACACAAATTATCCAAATGCAACACAAATAAAACTTAGAATAGTTTAATGGAAAGTATTAGTCATTCAAAATTTTTTTATATAGTATAATGGATGGGAAAAACAATTACTCTGAACCAATTAAGGTAGACTGGTAATACTCATTATGTGACCATTTATATCTGCATACATAGAGAGAGAACCAACTAACTAGACTATTGAATTATAATAACTCATGTATATATTAATATTTTAATAGTTGTGGGAACTTACATAAAGGAAATGTGCAATAACTATTTTGCGTGTCAAAGGAATTTCAGCCTTATGCATGCTGTCAATCAATAGAAAGATACAACAATACAAAGAAGATGTGAGCAATAATTATGGAGAGGAAGATATCGAGTTCACTAATAAACTAGTATTCGTACATAGCTTCTTCCCATTTCTTTGATGTGGTCTTTTCTTTTGAATATTTTTTCATATATTTTTTATGCTTTTGTTTTTTTGAAACGATTCTATTTTTCAATATGTACGCACACCAGTTCATCACTCAGCTTTTTATTGAGATATCACAATGCTTGAGCCAATGAGAAAAATTGGTGTAAATATTATTTAGAGTATCATCTTCCCATTGGATATATTAGTTCCAGTCGACCTATAGTCTACATAGTAAATGAAACAGTAATTTTATAACCAACCATCTCGCCATATAGGACTACCTGTCTATTATAGATGAAGAGACCTAATGCATCTACGTATAGCAAGAAGATTTTACCCACTTTAACGTTTTGAACACTCAACGTCATGACTCGCAATACTATTTTTCACATTTGTTTATCCTTTAATCAGAAGGAAGTAATATATGTTTAGTAAGGGGTTGCTTATCCTTAATTGAGTCAAAAGGAACAAACCACAAACTTTAGTACTTTACGGTTATAAATCTGCAACTCCAACATATTTTATTAACCAAAATTGTTTCTGCCAATCCACCCGGACTTCAAATTATGTCTCAATTAAATTTAGCTTTAGTTTTTCTAAGGAGATACTTTTTGTTTTTGGTTTTCTTTTCTTTTGTAGGCAACTAGGATTTTAAATTAATATTGTGATAGTTTAATTTCATTTATTATTGTTATTTATTTCTTTGATATAACCACAATTCATTATTTCAATAGTTGCCATCGGTTGATATGTTAATATAACCACAATCAACTGAAAGCATATTGTCAATTAATAAAATTTGGATCAGCTGAAATTAATGCAACTTTTGCAATAAAAAAAATAACATATGTTTTCAATCACGATTAGTCATTATAGGTTTGATTATAAATGTATGTGTTTCTCTTATTCTTGTGATCTCGCATCTCCATATAGGTTGGTTTATCGAATGTTCGTTGTCTCCAATGATCAGAAGATTCAGAACAAATATATAAATAACGGATTTTTGATTAGTCAATACATATTATTATATAAAAAATTTCCAAAGACTTCCATGTGAGTTTTTGATCGCTTTAGGCTTTTTTTTGTGTATTGTTCCTAAAGAAAGTCTGGAAAATTCAAATATCCTTAAACATGATTATAACTACCTTGTACATGAACAAAAAACGAGTATTTTCAGAATCTGACGCCATACGTACGGTTAATTTCCCGCCTACCATGGTTGCAGGCTTGCAGCCAACTTGGGAATATCATGGTTCACCGTACGTCATGGCATGCTTGGTAGGAAGTGATGATGATGATGTAGACATTGTTGGTCGTCACGGCTTCTTAACACCAAGAAAGTCTCTGGTCCACTCTTTTTCCTTATTTTTCGTATTTAAACCATCGGAGTTTGGCATCCTATTGTTGAAGATGGATGAAGTCATTATCCCCAACATGCTGCTAGTGTCGGAACTCGATGATGATCCCATTTGAGCCACCTTTTGAAGCAATGTTGTTGCCGACAATGAAGCCTGATTTCCTGCTTCTTGATTATAAGAGAACAATGATGCTATGTTTGCATCGGTTGAGTTTGAGCCACTAGAGATATTTCCCTTTTTGATCTCATCTTCTTGATTTGTGGATACTCCTTTACGAATAATGTTTTTGTTGTTGTTCATACACTCATTAAGTAAGCACTGGTTTGAATATTCCTCTTCTCGTATCTTCCATAGATTATGAATCAAATCAGATGTACCACGAGATGTTGGTTGTGGGGACAACGGGAAAGCATTGGTTTGTTGCGAGATTGAGTCGGATTTGGTGAAGTTTTTCCTCAATAAGGTAGTGTTATTGTTGTTGACGTTAAAATCGGTTCCCGTACCTATGAGTGATTGATCCAATTGTGATTGAACAAAAACTGGACTATTGGTATCAGCAATTGTAGAGATGGTCGAATTGGCTGCTTTGGGTGATGGAACTGAGAAGAATTTAGCACTTTCTTCAGCTAAGACATCACAAAAGGTTCTATGTGAGATGAAACTGTCCTTCCTGATACAATCATACATCATGGGAATTATGTTAATATAATTGGCTATAATATGCAAGTCTTTATAAAAAGTAGAATCTTTATAAAATGCAAGCTTGGAATTGGTGTAGTATATGCATGTAGTAAGGTGGAAACAGAAGACTTTAGGTTATTGAGACATGACCACATCATGTTCTAATCATGCAGCCTTTTTCTCCTCGATATTGATGTCTGAATAAAACTACAAACTGGACCAAGACAAGAAAAACAAGCCATGAAATAATTATCGGTAGTGGTATCTAAACGACAAGCTACGAGCCAAACACCACGTACTAGATATAAATAACGTAAACCCAATAACTTATAGATCTACAGTTCCGAATTACTTTACGTGTATATATGAAATGTGAAAAGGAACAAAAAAGCACGGTTTGACGACTCTGTATATAAAGATAGTACAAACAAAAGGAATCTTTTTATATTTAATTTTTGATAACAAATGCAATCTCATGCTTTATGCATACATGCACCTGTTTAAATGTCCAATTCTAGGACCCGCCGGTTTTTTTGTTTTCAAATTTTTTTTATTTGCGTTTGTGTTTACCGTTTACGTTTATACTGTAATTCTTATTAAAGACTTCAAATAACTGCAAATATGAAGCCTCTTTTGTTGTTATAATTTTCAAAGTATTTGATGAAAATTTGGAACTGTATGACAATAATTTAACGCGTTAAGGGAAAATGATAGTACTTCAAAAACAAGAAGTAGAAAGAGAGTAGTAATGACCTGGAGAAGACGGTACCACAATCACACCTAAACTCTCTGCTACCACAAATTTTGCTATGAGCTTTCCAATCGGATACCACAGCATACTTCTTGGAACACTTGTCGCATTTCCACTTCTTCTCTCCATGTTTCCTGCTAAAGTGCTTCTTGATTCCAGTGAGGTCTCCTAGGGCTCGAGCTGGATCATGATGGACGCAGCTCTTTTCGGGACAAATATATACTTTCTTCTTCACCTGATTCTTGTTTGTTCTCTGCTTCAGCTTCCATGGCAGGTTGTGGCCTCTTTTGTGAAGCTGAAGGTTCTGTTCTCTCTGAAACCCCTTGCTGCAGATTTCGCAGAAGAACCGATTTGTTGCCATGAGGGATTTTGGAGATAGAGCGATGACTTCTGCATCTGGATCTGTTTTTTTGTTGTTTGTTCATGTTGTTAGAAACAAAATAAAAACCAATAAAAATAAAATAGTAACCATGAAGGAAACAAGAAGACACAAAAGATCTACTCTTGGAACAAGATCATATATATTGAATTTAATGAAAACACAATAAAAGATTTTAAAGAAAATGACAAAAAACCACGGAGAACATTTAAATATTGTATAAACATGCCTGGATTGCCTGGGAGGTTTCTCTTTTTCTTGGCTGTGCTAGTGGAGGCAGGCTTAGAGTTAGGGTTAGGATTTGAAGTGATGTGTTCTTGGGCATGGACAAAGCTAGGGTATGAGAGACGGTCATGATTATGTGGAATCATCATGTCTTGATGATTCATATGTAAGAAGACAAAAAGAAAAGAAAAAACTCTTAAGTTGTGTTACACTTCTCTACTTAAACAAGCAAGAATCTTTAAGAGCAAGAAGACAGACAAAGAGAGAAAGGAGAGAAGAAGACATGTAAAAATGAAAGTGATATCTATATAATTATGAGAGTAAAGCTTTGTGGCTCATATGAAATAAATCAAGATATTTTCTTATGGGTTGAAAAGTGGGATGTTTATTTTTTGTTTTTGGTCGTGGCTCATATGAAATAAATCAAGATACTAATTTTTGTTTTTGGGTTTTTATGTTTTAAGAGAGATTGTGATGGGCAAGTTATGATCACTTGTGATGAGTCTTGTAGGATAACTCCAAAAAAAGAAGGCTTGCTAAGACGGAATCTCTCTTATCTCTATTTACACACAACTGTTCTATTACAGGTCGGTCAGTATACATGGACTCAAACTGGACCATTCTTATTTCTAGTTTAACACAACTTGTTTAATTGATATCTTTTTAGTTTTAAATTTAAGATTTAATGTTAATTAGATTCATTTTTAGTATATTATTTTCATATCATTATAATAAAATTAATATATGATTATCCTTAATCTACATATATGAAAACTTATGAATTCATTTGTAATGCATCGATATTGAAAATACATCTTGTATGATGATTGTATATGCATGAGATGTGAACAACTTTAAACTTTTGGACTTTTCTTACTGTTTGAATGTTGACCAAACAATAAGACCACACCATTTCATTTTCAGCAAACTGGATTTCATTGAGCATAGACGATTACGCATTATTTAAATGATGTGTAAACACTTGGTTATATAAGAAGTCTACCTCAACCGTTGCTTTTTTTTTTTCCTTTTCGGCAGAATGTTTGTCTCTACAAATAAAAATAATTCATACTAGAACCAGAAAAAAAACTAATTAAGTCTTGTTTCTTTTGGGTAGGATCAAACCTAGAACCATTTGAAGTTATAACTATTTAGTATATGGGATATCTCAAAGTTCTTAACCTATATAAGATGAAGATCAAATAATTATTTCCATATATATTGAAATTAAATTTATCACAACGAGCAAACGTACGTTAGGAGCTGAAAGTGAAAATATATACCGACAAGAATTTTAAGATATATATAAGTATATGACTTTGCAAGATGGATGTCACGGATCATATTCCCCTCTAGTAATATCTATTTGATCATGATGAATACGTAACTTTAAATTTGATAATGGAAATCAAAGTTTTTGGCAAATCATTTACGAGTGAGACAAGTGACATCACATCATATACTAACAGAGCACACCACTTCTGTCTAACTAAAGTTATAACTCGTTTTTTTCCAAATCAATGTTACTTATTTTTCGTGTTTTACAATCATTACCTCTCTCTCTCTCTCTCTCTCTCTCTCTCTCTCTCTCTCTCTCTATCTCTCCATATTTCTAATGTCTTCATTCTAAGAATGTTGATTTCCTAATTTAAATAGAAGAGGATTTCTTACCCTATCTATGGGTGAAGTAGTATAGTTTGTAACAAAACTATGTAGTTCGTGGGTTTGATTGGTATGACAAATAAATAGTTAATTAGAGTATTAACAAGCATGATAATTTTGAGATGAAAAGTGAGGAAAGAAAGACAAATAAACAAGCAGGATAATTATGAGATGACATTCAACATGTATAAAGGATATAAAAGAAAGAAAGGTCTAGAAACGAAAATAGAACATGAAGAAAAGAAGATTGTCTTTACAGCCAACACTCATATTTGATGGGGCAAGCAAATCATCATTACATCATTACGCCATAAGTACATTATTGACCTCTAATAAATCAAATAATACATACACTTACATAAAGTTAGACACATGCGTGTGAAAGATCCTCCTATTCTGCGTTACATAATAAACTTATAATCACCAAAGTATCCACAATGTGTTTTTTTAACATTGAAAAAAAGAATTAGGGGCTTACTTGGACAGTTGGACTTATAAGCATTTTGGAAGAGTTCACTTTGATTTTTTTTTTTTTTTGGTGCACCCTAAGTTCACTTTGATCTTATTTCATCATTTTACTATGCAAATTGCAAACATTAAAGTAGGTGTGGCAAGAGTAGCCCAACTGTTTTTACAATAGCCCATTCTAGATATGAATTTACTGAATCAAAAAAATAAACCTAAATGTGAAACCCATAGTAGAAAGAAACTAGCGTGAAACCAAACTAAAAATTAGTTGAAGAAGTCCAATCTAAGCTTCAATGGACTTTATCCATTCTTTTTTTTTTTTTTTTTCCTTTTTTTCAGTTATAAAAAGGTAGTTTTGCGTATGACTTAATTCAACCCTAATCATACGAATGTTATCGTGGATTCCATCATCCCATTCATTTCCAGAATGATTTTGCCCTTTGGACTCTAGCATCTCAAAAGGAGGTAGAAGAGTGATGTTTGTCCCAATAGCTGAGACACAACAGCTCGGCGACAAACAACCCCTAAATCCAACTATCTTGTAACATTTTACCCCAATATTGAGTTTCTGATCACTCATGTTTCCAAATTCATCGGAATAGCGTCCAGTTGAAGTCTTGAATCTAAGAGAAGTCAAAGAATCCTCCCTAACAAAATTTTTCTTAATAGATATGATATCTTCATCATCATATAGGAAAAAAAAAAAGAAAAAAAGTTAAAACAAAAGGAACATATTGAGTAAAGTTTGTGAAATATCTATATGAATAATAAAATTACCGCTTTTGGTCTGTTGTATCGAATGCCGTGAGAGTGAAATATTGAATGTCCTCCTCTCAAATACTCGAACTGGATGTAACTTATCATGCCTCGATTTACTCTGATGGTAACCGCTTTTATTTTGTCGAAAGCACCATCATTCCACATGGGAATTATATACCCAAATACCTTCATTTCCTCTTATGGGCCCATCAAGTTTTGTTTTCTTTATTGGAAAGGAAAAATCTTTGTCAGCTACTTGAGGTATACACCAACGCATAGCCACACATACAAATAATATAAATGTCTTATTAACTACGTCAACTATTGTCATCACATAAGGACATCCATAAACAAACATAAACAAACATAGTTTATGTGTACAACACCATCAACATTCAACTCTGGTGGTTGGTTGGCCGGAATCCGGCATTGACCATTATTAACCGACGTTGACCAGTATTGACCGACGTTGACCAGAAAAAAAATTAATTATTTTTTCTTTTTTCCTAAAAATAATTTTTTTTTTGTTTTAATGTATTTTTGATATATAAATAAAAGATAAATGATTTGTATAATTTACAAAAATAAAATATAACAACATAAAGTTATACAACAAAAAAGTACAAGACAATTATATACCAAAAAAAATTAAAAATTATATAACAAACAAAATTTGTGGTATATCTAGTAACTAATTTTGTTAATACAGAAACTCCACCAAAATTTTATGTGTAGTAGATTTTTCATAAAACTATAACAAATATATAACTTTTCTTTTCAAAAATCATTTTTTATTTTGTATTTTCAAAAATGGAGATTTTAAATATATATATATATATATATATATATTATTTATTTTTAAGATTATGTCATTTGAAATATATCCAAGACATTGCCAACTATTTCTTATTTTAAATAAGAAGAAGAAAGGAAGAAAATAATAAAAATTGTATTTATTTACATGAAAGACATATATCTAGAAGATACTTCAAAAAAAAAAGTTGATTTTGTAAAATCAAAGGTTGGTCTTGTAAAATCAAAGAAATAGTTGGCAATACCTTGGATATATTTCAAATGACATAATCTTATAAATAAGTAAAAAGAAATAAGATAAATTTAAAATCCCCACCTTTGAAAATACAAAACAAAAAATGAATGTTAAAAGGAAAAGGTATATATTTGTTATAGTTTTATGAAAAAATCTACTACACATAAAATTTTGTTGTATAACTTTTTGTTGTTATATTTTGTTTTTGTAAATTATACAAATCATTTATTCCTTTTTATTTATTTATCAAAAATACATGAAAAAAATAATATTATTTTTAGGAAAAAAGATTTCTGGTCAACGCCAGTCAATACTGGTCAATGCCGGTTAAAACTGGTCAATATCGGTTAACACTGGTCAACGCCGGATTCCGGCGAACCAATCACCGGAGTTGAATGTTTATGGTGTTGTACACATAACCTATGTTTGTTTATGGATGTCCTTATGTGATGAGAATAATTAACGTAGTTAATAAGACATTTATATTGTTTGTATTTGTGGCTATGTGTTGGCGTATACCTCAAGTAGCTGACAAACATTTTTTCTTCGAGTTAACTGAGTATAAACTCTGATGGCATTGGGTACCATAGTACACCTACCATGGAAGCCAATAATCATGTCTCTGTTGATTCTAAAATTTGAAGCTCCATACTGGACCACGACGTGAAAAAATTTCCGTTCTTCCATACGATGTTATGAAACGAAGGTCAAACAAATGATGAGTATGCCATCCAGTGATAGTTTTTGGGGCATAACA
Source organism: Camelina hispida (assembly GCA_023657505.1). NCBI lineage: Eukaryota > Viridiplantae > Streptophyta > Magnoliopsida > Brassicales > Brassicaceae > Camelina > Camelina hispida. Next base: position 30,364,182 of record CP094636.1, on the reverse strand, counting down.
TCCAACAAGAGAAACGAGATATTCATCTGGGTAATCAAGAAATAAGGCTGACTGAAGAAAATGATTAAAACACATATATAGCAACCCATAAGATAAGTTATTAAGAAAAAAAATAAAAACATTTACAACCTCTGTAGTTGGGAGGCCCGGATGAAGTTGTCCACCATGAAGTCGTACAACGATCTCGCCGTCTCTCACATACTCAAATTTTAGGTAGGCAACTCTCGTAACGTCTACTCCGACAATGATTTTCGAAATTACATCATAAGTATCATCGTCGAAGTCAGCTTTAATACCACCAAAAGGTCCATGTTTTTCCAACATTGTTTTCTGAAAGATTCAAAGAGTGGTGTGAGAAACTTAAAACAAGAAGTATGATATATTTATAGGACCATAAAGAATAGGGAGAAAGAGGGCGAGATATGGAGCAACTAAAAAGGATAGAGAAGGTGGTTTGAATCGTATTCATGGTGAAATCAGAGTACAGAGAGTGAGAGAGAGAAGGCGGTATGCAGAACGGAGCTGGCTTGCAAAAAGCTGATCTTTTGCATGGAGAGTACGGAGGAAGAATAGATAGAGATAAGGTGACGTAGTATATAGGCCCCAAATGGAGAGAGCGTATCGGGCAGAGCAGATCAAGCGGTTTAAGCAGATCAAGCGGTTCAAGCAGAACAAAAGCGGATCAAGCAGATTTGGCTGTTCAAGTGCAGATCAAGCGGTGCGATATATTTTAAATATATTATATTTTCTAATTACAATTATTTAATGTTTTAAATATAATATAATAATAGAAAATGTTAATAACTACAACAAAATTAGTATGTACATAAGTTATATACAATATATAAACATAAATATCAATAATTACAAAAATTGTATTTTATTTACTTACATAATTTTATAAAATATCAATAAATGTAGAAAAGATAAAAGAATATTTTAATATATAAAAAATAAATTGTATGTTATATAATTATTTTTATAAAAGTGGAAAGAAAAAAATGTGTTTAAATAATTATTTTATTTAATTGGTCTGCATACAAAAGGGTGAACAACATAAAAAAACATGTAGAGTGTAAACCAGAACTGCATGCATTTTTCCTGCATTTACCACGCAAAGACAAAAAACAACTGAACTGTGTGCAGATAACTATGTGCATTAACTTTCAAAAGTAAAAACACTATTGTATGGTGATTTAGTGATAGGAGGACTGCATTAAAGGGTGACCTGCTTTTTATGTTCTTCCATTCAAAACCATAATAACTTCTTTGCATAGAAGAAAGTCAGGTCTGCTGTGTGGTAAATTAACTCCCTTGCAAAGGAGAGAGAAAAAATAAATGTAAAACCCAAAAAACACAAAGAAAAGAGAGAAAAGAGAGAAAGAATTGATATGGGAACTCTGCATAATAATAATTCATTTGTGTGTGCAGTGTAGTGCAACTCCTTTGGTGGTAATAATTAGAGTAACTTCTTGGCGTGACTTATCAAACCAATTGTTACTTTGTGAATAGATAAATAAAAAGTATTCCATGACATAATATATTTTTCAGATTTCAAAAAATTATATGGTTCCACAATTAGTTTAACTTTGACAAAGCGATAACATAGACGTGGATAAAGTGATGTCTTTGAAATCAGATACTATCTAATGGGAGTATTATTATACATTATTGTATTCTCGCAACTACAATAATCTTTTAAATGTAAAAACAAAATCTATCATCATAGCACAACAATATGGATGAGAGATTACAACATTATTTGGGATATTTGGACCAATGACAAAATTGGTTAATTAATACATTTGATGTATTTAGTATCAACTACATTTTGTTTCAATATTAAATGTTTTATCAGCTCATTCCAATGTAGTAAATAAATATGCCAAGTTTATTAAATCCCAGTTCACCTAGCTATCTCTCGCCATATAAGGCTACGTTTGTATACTATTGAAACATAACCAGATCTATTACGTGTATATGCATGCAGCACGAGGGAAAATATATAGTAGGAATTTATCCATTTTTATGGTTACAAAATATATTTTCTGATTTTTGTTGTTGTTTAAAAAATATAATAAAATTGTAATTATCGGCTATGTTGTCTTTATTGTAATTTTACATTTTAATTTTTAATTTTTTTGATTACTAAAGTTGGTGTATTTGTTATTATAATCAGAAAATAAGTTGGGCCAAAGTGTTTGGACCAAGTTTATTAAATTTGCTGTATTTATTATTTATTAGAATGGGTTGGTTTACTATATTGATTGAATATTTATTCACTGAATCTAACAAAGTAATTACAATTAAAATTTATTAAAATCCCAATTTACAAACCTACCCTTCTCACTAACCCATAAAACGCTACGTGTATGTGTTGAGACGGAAACTGAGGCTCCAAATGGTAAAAGCAAATCAAGCGTTGAAGATCATGCTGAACAATTACAGATCATGCTGGAAAAATGCAGATTATGCTGATTGAGCAGTCCATATTATATGCTTGAATGGTAAAAGCAGATCAAACAATAGAAATCATATATTAAACTGTAAATTATTTAAAATCACACCAAATTCAAAAAAATTATTTAAACAAATGATAAAATTATTATAAAATGAACATTTTTTTAGTATAGATTATTTTCTAAATAAATTCACAAATTGAAAATATTAAACACAAAACATCTAAATGCATGCAACATAAATAAAATTTTGGAAAGTATTTTGATTTACCCATAACATATCTGCAATATTTTCTTTAATGTTTGTCATTTGATCTCCATCAGCTATAGCGTAGTCTCCATGTCACCTTCATCATTCTCTGAATTTGTGTCGCTAATATCAGTATGCTCCATTACTTCAGCAAAATCTTCATCAAAATAATTTAAAATTCTGATAAAGTTATGTAGTCTCATTGTAGCCATCACCACTCTTTTTTTAACATGAGTATTATATACTAGTAAACTCATAAATAATCCTCTATTTCTTCTTCCAAACTCCAAATGTCCTCTCAATGATAGAACGTAGTGATGCATGACAACGATTAAATACATCTTGTTTGTTTCTAGGAGGAGAACCTTTGTAGAACTGTGACATATGATACCTAACAACCCCATTCTATGAAAATCTATAAGGATCCAAAAAAACTTTGTTTATTTGGATAGCTAGAATCAACTACATAATATTTGTCTGCAAGAGGCAAAAAAAATTCAACATCACTATCTTGCGCCATCGTGAGAACTGCTGTATCGTGACATGATCTCGGTGCTCCATTCAAAACATATGTGAACAGCATATTCAAATCACATATCGTCATTATATTAAACGAGGTTCTATCATGGCGATTCCAATACATTCCTTGGAGTTCAGGTTTAACTTTTACACATACATGAACTTCATCCATGGCTCCGACAAATCTCCTAAAATATGGCCAATGTCTTCGATCTATTTGCAGTCATTCAGGAATTCGATGTAGTTCTTGTCTCGTTGGAGAGTAATTGATTTATTTGAACTCTTACAGGGTTTTTTAAAATTTTATTTTAATTTTCACAGCAAAACATTTACAGTTTTTAGCCAAAAAAAATTCTATTTTCATTGTTTTAAAATATACCATTGTAATTCTTGAATATCTTTGGGGTTAGAAAGATTATAACATAATACGTACGTATGGGTTAGTAAAAAATAATAAAAAAAGGCTACTACTGACAAAAAGGTTTCATTAATAATTTGGGCATAGTTACTTTATTACAATTTTTACTTATAATATTAAATGGTTTATATGCTGATTCAGAGTCTGTAAACAAAAAAAAAAAAAACTGATTCCGATAAATTAAATACAGGCAAACATCATAAAGAAAAAAATTTTAACTCACCCATTTTAACTTCACTGCTTTTTCAACCAAATATTTTTTTCAAATATATGCTTTGTAATGATTAAATATGGTTGGGTTTAGTAGTAATATTTCAAATTTCTTGTTTATATAGTGTAATGGATGGGAAAAACAATTACTCTGAACCAGTAGTCTAGTCATAACAATCCTACCAAAATCTCAGAGAGTGGTAGTAATTGAACCAAATAGTGATATCTCAGTAGTTGAACCAAATATTGAGATATCACAGTAGTTGAACCAATGAAAAAATTGGTGTGTTTATTAGAGTATCAGCTTCCCATTGGATGATTGGATACATTAGTTTTTTCAGTCGACTTATATAGTCTATATAGTAATTGAAAGTAATTTATTACCAACCCATCTCGCCATATCTCAGCTTTATGCATGCTGCCAATCAATAGAAAGATACAACAATATAGAGAAATTGTAAGCAAGATATAGAGTTCATAAATAACACTAGTCTTCGTACGTAGCTTCTCCCCACTCCTTTAATGCTTTAGTTATTATGAAATGATCACTAAAATAAATCCAAATGTGAAATCCATAGTAGGAAAAAACTATAGCTTGAACCAAACTAGAAATTAATTTTTTTGACAACTCAAACTAGAAATTAGTTGTAAAAGCTCAATCTTATCTTCAATGAAGTTTTTTCCTTTTCCTTTTCATCGTTAAACACTAATCAACTTTAGAAACAATCACGATCCAAGATATTTAGTACTATCTATCATTGCATTTGCATTGTCATTAGAGATAATTAAATTCATCAATGGTGCTAAACTGATGATCAAATTAAAACATTACTAATCAAGTTCATAATAAGTCTTAAACGCCCCAACAAAAAAAGTCTTGGAGTTTTCTACTAGGTACTAAAAAACTACACGTGTCTCTCTCTCTATTACACCAAAGCTAACCGCCCCTAGAATTGACATTATTTACCATATTACCCTTCGTTCACCGCTCCTTTAACCTCTCTCTCGCCCTCTCTCTTCCGTCTTTTTCCCTAATTTGACCGTACAATACAACAACGATGGCGAGAGGATCTTCCCAGTCCCAACAATCAACCTCCACCGGAGGCTCAACCGCTCGACCCGGTCTGGCCGCTCCACGTGGATCCGCCGCCGCTACTGCAGGCATGCGTCGTCGCAGGCTAGGCGGCGGCGGATCGGCATCGTCAGGCGGCGGATCGGCTGGTGGATCAGGACCGAGCAACATGCTGAGGTTCTACACAGACGAAGCTCCTGGTTTGAAGATCTCACCGACCGTTGTTCTGATCATGAGTCTCTGTTTCATCGGCTTCGTCACAGCTCTTCACGTCTTTGGAAAACTCTACCTCCACAAATCCGGATCATCCCAAGCTTCTTAGATCGCCCCCCGGATCTTGATCTGGATCTTCTCCTTTTGCATGTTGAATCAGTGATCGCGCTGCTGTGTTTTTTTTTTTTTTTTCGATGAGATCTATGTAAATCGCTCTAAACGTTCAATAAAAACATGTTTTTGTTTACTTTTGGAATATATGCACCGATTGATATTTGTTAAAGTTGGTTAGTCAAAAGTCACAACAAACAAGAATTTTTGATATTTCTATTTAAATCATATGATGAAGTCACAAATTATACAAAACATGTCTCTATTACAAAATAAACTTGCATACTTTACCATATATTACTGTAAGAATATATCATGTTCTTTTTTTTTTTCCGACAAAAAAAATAATAATAATAAAATAAAAAAAAATATCATGTTCTTAGATATATACTAGTTAAGATAAGGTTAACTTATTTTTAAAAAGTAGAAATTAAAATCAGTCTCACATATAAACCTAAGAACTTTTTTTTTTTTTGACAATAAAATAATTTTTAAAAAAATTGTTTTTGGTTTGTATGTTAAAAGTATTTTTTTTGTGGAGACTTTTATGTGAAAAGTAATAACCATAAATACTACAAATGTAATTAAAACAGTCGATCATGTAACTATGGTTGGGTCATGATAGCTTGATAGAGAGAAGCTCCCGTGGCAACCATAGTCAGAAACAAGAGAATTACGGCGGCTGTGGTAGCTGTCCCTGTCAAACAGTCACTGTAGTAGACGTTCCCGAGTTTGGCCAAAAACCTTTTTCTACGAGATTTACAGTGAGCTCTCAGTTTCATGGCTATGCCGTGATAAACGGTGGATTCTGGCAGCCGCACTCCTACTCCTAATTCGTTAATCATCTTCACGACCAAGCTTGACCTCCCAATACCATTTGCTATCAGCCCTTTTGTTCAAGCAACACAAGTATGTTCGTGATCATTCATCAAATTAAAACAACAAAATATATATATCGGATTTGTTATGTTTGTATTGTACCTCTGGCATCTAGTACTTCGACGTCTTTATCGGAGGTAACAAGGAAATTCATGAGGTATACATATTCAGAAGTCAAGGCATTTCCAAGCATATGACACTGCTCATATGCAATCACATTTCTTAAAATGATATCAGAGTTTTCATCCGCAGGGAAACTCGGCATACTTAAGCAACCTTCCTTAAATGCCACGTCCAATGAATATTCATCTTTCCACACCTTGAACTCCACTCCTACGTGGGATAGGTTCTCAGCGTTCTTCGTATGAGTTCTCCCTTTCGACCCCTTCATATCCGGATTATGGTCAAGCGATTCCTCGTAAACACATCGGTGCATGTCTGTAAAATGCATGAACTTTGTATTTTCTTTGATTTTACCAAGCTTGGAAAATAAGTTTAGGACAAGTTGGTAGAGCGTTAGATTTCCACACAAGTCTCTTTTTATGGGATCGAACAACTCTTCTAAAATGAAATAAGGAAGTTGGTTCTCCAGCAAGATGAGATCTTCGATCACCGTCGAAGTGAAAAATGTTTTGTCCACAGTCAAATCACGACCCATTGATGACGTAGAGGGGTTGGAAGTTTTGTGTTTTTTATCCCAATGTCTGAGACTGAGCTCCAAGATGAAGATTGAATCGTCTAGGATAAGGTCCACGAAGTCAGGAGATGAGATCCAGGACGTCGGTACTGCATAGCTTCCCCGAATCTTCTCTATATTAGCTTGTATGGTTCTCTTCATCTCATCAACACTCATTTGCCCAATTCTTTTGATGAAAGCTTCTTTGTACCTTTTCTTTTGGCCCTCCATCATCAGATACTCTAGATAGCTAATAAACAAAACCATCGACGTACACATTAATTCCTGTATTGTATTTATATGTATAGCTCATTAATCATATTAGTCCTTTCAGTATGGTTTAATTATATATCGAAGAACAGAACATAAGGTTTAGTAAATATTATTCAAATTGTAAACACAAACAAAGTGGAATGATAAGAGTATGGTTTAATTATGCACCTTGAATTGCTATTTTTAAGGTCTTCCATTAGCATATTTGCTTCTATGTCGTCATTGTAAGCTCTGGGTTTGACAGAGTGATGAAGTGGGCCGATGATAACCATCCGGGGTGTATAGGCTTCGGGTTTCACTTCACGCAGTGGACTTGGTACTCTGTATATGCAATATTCTTGAGATCCCATCTTCGATGGAGACCTTTGTGTTTTCTGCATCAAAGGTTTTGGATATTTAGAATAATAAAGAATCCCCTGATCGATTATAAAACATAAAACTTTGAAAGTCTATATTGAAATTAGTTATAACTATCATCTTTGTTCTCTTTATATGTACTTATACAGATAAACAAGTATCAAAAAATGAGAGAGAAGGGAAGAAGGGGAGCTTACTGTAATGAACGAGGTACCGAAACAAGAATGAAGTCTTCTAAATTCTAATGTCTCGGGAACAAAGTACAATTTTGTATTCAATTCCTAGTAATTTTGTAGACATTACGTGCTCGCCTCGTTGACATTTTTTTAATGCCACTATGATTATTTCAAGATGCGGGAAGTTCCTATTGATAATAATCATTCCACAAACACTCTAACATAATTAATACATAGAAAGCGAGTTTTTTTCCTTTTTCAGTTAAAAACTAAAACTAGCCACATTGTTTAACTAAGTACAGTCATTGTTTAGAATCATACACACTTCAATATTTAAGTATAGTACACACTTTTGTAATTAGATTTTACATCCAATTTTTGTATTGATAAATCTATTTTTAAATTTGTTTATATTACTTTTACAAAAGTCTTTTTGAAAACTTGATAAATAGAAAATAAATTTTTTTAAATTTAAAATGTCACATCAATGTATTTATTTTCAAAATATACATTTTGAAAATTTGAAAATTACATTAATGTTAAATTATTTTAACAATAAATTTTGAAAACTAAATTTATATTTTAAAGTAATTCATTTTAATAATTTACTTTTTACAATTTTTAAATTCGGAATAAAATTATTAATATTTATAACACAAAATTATTTGTTGTATTTTAATAATGATTACATAATCATTTTTATCTTAAAATTTTGAATAAAGAAAAAAAAAATATTTTTTTGAATTTTAAATAATAATACATAATTAATAATTTCTATATATTATATATTTGATATAATGTTTTATAAATATTTTGTATTTATGTTAAATAATCCTTTTTAAAACAATCTATTTATATATATTTATATTTGTTTATATTGACTTTAAAAATGTTGTTTGATTTGTAGATCGTAACATAGTCAATTTTTTTGTTAACTTTTTTTTTGTTGATCGATTTATATTTTTTTCTGTTGATTTGTTTATTCATTGTTGACTTATTACATTTTACATTGATTTATTAATAAGATAGATTTTTGAATAGTTGATTTAATTTTAATGTTTATTTATATTTTTTTCTCAGTCGATTTCTTTGGTTTTAGTAGATATTTCATTTTACATAGTTATTAATATAATGTTTGTTGTTTATATTTTTTCTCATATTTTTTGCTTAGTATATTTATTTTTGTTGACTATTAATTTTTATTCTTTTGAATTAATTATTTTATTCATATTATAATTTTATTTTTTGATGTATATTTATTTTCTTAAAGCTCACAATATTTGATTATTTTATTAAATTTAATAATATTTTAAATAAATTAAAATTATGGCATTTAAATTCGAATTTTCAGAAACTTATTTAATATATCGAAATATATATTTATTTTTCAAAAAAATTATTGATTGAAAAAATTAAAGAATTATTTGTGAATTATATATAGATATGTATTTAAAACTATTATTATTTGAAAATTTACTAAACATAAATCCAAAAAAATAATTCTAATTAATTTTATTTTATTTTATTTTATAATAAAATTTTGAAATTAAATTACTAAATAATACCAGATATGTTAATTATTACTTAAGGGATATTTTATTTTATTTTATCTGAATTTTAATCTTTTAGTTATTGATTAATATTATATATAATAAATTAATTTATCATTTTCTATAAAAAAATTTAACAAATTACGAATATCTTATTTAGGCAATGTTTTTAGAAATAATTTTGTCTAATGAATTAAATTAGTTATATTGTAGTTATTTTTAATTTTTTAATTAATTTTTAATTAAGGAAAAAATAGTCATTTTGTGCAATATATTAGGTATATTTCAAAGACTTAAAAAATTTAGTATAGATTTCAAATTTCTTACTAATATTAAGGTATGTATTCAATTTTTTTCAAAATTAAACCAGTGAATCAATTTGAAGAATTCAAAAAATTATTTATATACTAAATAATTGTCATTAAAAGAGTAATTAAAAAATGTTTTCAATGTTTAAATAATAAATAAATAACTGATGAGGAGATGATGACATGTCATCTATGCTGGTGGTGCATGATTAGGACGCTGATCAGTCATATTATAATTATAGAAATTACCCTTAACAAAATTAATGTATCTTCTTAACCAAATGATATTATTTGGCTAAAAATATTAAAATATCTTTTAAATCATTAAATCAATAAATTTTATCAATCTATTGCAAAATTAAGTTCAGTGAATATTTATAATTACAACTCTTATAAATTATTACATCATTGATTTTTTAAAACCAAATAATATTATTTGGATAAGAGAACTACAAAAAAAAAATTTAACACATGAAATCAATGATTTATCAACCTATTGCATAATTAATTTCAAAAACATTTCTTAATCAAAACACATAGTCAATGATTTTTTTTGTCAATAATTTTAATTGATCAACTTAAATAAGCTAATATGAAGGAACATTGTTTATATACTGCTTTTGTTAATAAATTTTGATAAGTTTGATACCATTTATCAACTAACTAAGAAATATTCTTTTGATTTTTTTTTTTTAAAAATGATTAATGTAATAACTCATAAGAGACGTAATTAAGAAATATTATTTTGAAATTAATTATGTAATAGATTAAAAAATCATCGATTAATTTTAAAAATATTTTGTGAAATTTTTACGCAAATAAAATTATTTGGTTTAAAAATATTAATTTTGTTAAGAGTAATTTTTGTAATTTTAATTTTCACGTCGTGCCTCGTCAGCGTCCAGTGTCATGTATCGTGAGCGTCAACATCATGCATCGTCAGCATTTTAACAGTTGACTAATGTTTAAATTAGTCAATGCGGATTTTGACACTACTAATAATAGTTCATGTAGTTAATGGTTCAAGTTAAAAAAGTACACTGTCTTATTGTATAGGTAGAAAATTACACTTTCTAAATTGTTTGGGTTGAAATATACCCTTTCCTAGGTTGGGGCTGGGTGGCCAAACAACCTCACTTTTATACGCTAGCAACGCAACCCTAAAGAAGAGGACAATACCAAAGACAATCCTACTCCAATAGGCAAAATCATGGTCCATTAACTGGAACAACATGGTTAAAGAAACAAGACCTGATGGGATTGTGATGAACTCGTTCAACACAAATGACACTACACGGTACACTACAGGGTACCAGTACCAGGGTAGCTCGGTTGGAATAATTAGTAAAACCAATCGTCCACAAATATGGATTAAACCAAAGATTCCAAACCATAAACAGGTACCAAGAAATTGATGGAGCAACTGAAGAATCGTTAATAATTGGAACAAAAAAAATAACTTGCAACTGTTGTAATCGTTAATAATTCTAAACAGTTAGATGAGATAACATACATAATCTTATCTGTTTGATTAAAGTTAATACCAAAAAAAGGGTTTGCTATTATCTATATCTTCCTATTAGATAAGATTAATTTAAACAAAATTTCTGTAAATTTCCTATTTCAAAAAAGAAAAAAATATATAAATTAAATTCAGTCTCACCAATGATATACAAACCAAAAACTATTTTTTTGTAGACAATTTATTTAAAAAAATAATAACCATAAATAATACAAATGTAACTATGGTTGGGTCATGATAGATTGATAGAGAGAAGCTACCGTGGCAACCATAGTCAGGAACAAGAGAATTACGGCGGCTGTGGTAGCTGTCCCCGTCAAAGAATCACTGTAGTAGACGTTCCCGAGTTTGGCCAAAAACCTTTTTCTACGAGATTTACAGTGAGCTCTGAGTTTCATACTTTCATGGCTATGCCGTGATAAACGGTGGATTCTGGCAGCCGCACTCCTACACCTAACTCGTTAATCATCTTCACGACCAAGCTTGACCAATGCCACGTCCAATGAATATTCATCTTTCCACACCTTGAACTCCACTCCTACGTGAGATAGGTTCTCAGCGTTCTGCGTATGATTTCTCCCTTTCGTCCCCTTCATATCCGGATTCTGGTCAAGCGATTCCTCGTAAACACACCGGTGCATGTCTGTAAAATGCATGAACTTTGTATTTTCTTTGATTTTACCAACCTTGGAAAATAAGTTTAAGATAAGTTGGTAGAGCGTTAGATTTCCACACAAGTCTCTTTTTATGGGATCGAACAACTCTTCTAAAATGAAATAAGGAAGTTGGTTCTCCAGTAAGATGAGATCTTCGATCACCGTCGAAGTGAAAAATGTTTTGTCCACAGTCAAATCACGACATGCAGTACCCATTGATGACGTAGAGGGTTTGGAAGTTTTGTGTGTTTTTATCCCAATGTCTGAGACTGAGCTCCAAGATAAAAATTGAATCGCCTAGGATAAGGTCCACGAAGTCAGGAGATGAGATCCATGACGTTGGTACTGCATAGCTTCCCCGAATCTTCTCTATATTAGCTTGTATGGTTCTCTTTAGCCCTGGGAATATTACCCGAACCGAAATTTCCGAACCGCACCGAACCGAGATTTTCGGGTTTCGGTTCGGGTCATGAAAACTGATTCGGTTTAATCGGCAATAATTTTATAGGTTATTCGGTTATGTCTTCGGTTCGGTTCGGACGGACATAACCGAACGGGTAACCGATAACCGATAATTTGGGAGGCAAGTATAAATTATTTCTAAACCTAGTTTTCTTCTTGTTTCACTCGCAGCCATTTACCTTCTTCCCACCAAACAAGAACATGAATCTTCATTGAATCCAACATTCTTCATTCGATTTCTTTCAATCTTAGATGAAGTCAACCCATCTCTTCTCTGTCCGTCCGCCACTCTTCTTCTTTATTCGATTCTCTCACTCCAACGAAATCAATCAATCTCTTTTTTGTTCATCCGCAGTTCTTCTTCTTCTGCTTAGTAAGCTCATGGCTGCAATGACTTAGGATGGGGTCTTCTTCCGCCCTTCAACTAGTGTCGAAGATCGCCATCGGTTCAGTCGCCCTTCAACTCGCCGCTGCCATCTCTCCAAAGAAGAAGAAACCCTAATTTTGTAATTTATGGGCTTTATATTTAATGGGGTTGGTTGGAAAAAAACCCAAATTATTATTAAATCGAAGTCCATAAATAAATAGAAACAAAAATTATTATTTTAATCTCAAAACCGAATTAACCGGTAACCGAACCGAACCGAACCGTAATTAATTTCGGTTATTTTCGGCACAATTTCAATATTCTGTAAATATCCGATAACCGAATTATCCGACCCGACCCGATCCGAACTATCCGAAGTCGCAGGGCTAGTTCTCTTCATCTCGTCAACACTAATTTGCCCAATTCTTTTGATGAAAGCTTCTTTGTACCTTTTCTTTTGGCCCTCCATCATCAGATACTATAGATAGCTAATAAAACCATCGACGTACACATTATTAATTAATTTATGTATTATATTTATATGTATAGCTCATTAATCATATTAGTCCTTTCAGTATGGTTTAATTATATATCAAATAAGAGGGTTTAATTATATATCAAATAAGAGAACGTAAGTTTTATATATTACTAGATTAGAACCCGTGCTAGAGTACGAGTTAAAATTCTTTTTATTTATATTATAATTTTTATATAAAATAAAGAGAAAATAATTTTTATACTCCCTCTGTATCAGAATACTTGATGTTCTAGGATTTTTACATGAATTAAGAAAGACATTTAATGTCTAGTAATAAATGTATTATTTATTTATAATAACATATTTTCATAATTATTAACCAATAGTATTTCATCAAACTTTTAAATTCTCATTTAATGATTTTTGAAATTTGCAATTTCTTAATATTAATTGATAAAAGTATACCGAAAATCATCCTTTGTGATACAATAAAAAATCCTAGAACATCAATTATTCTGATACAGAGGAAGTATAATTATTTTTAAAAGTTGTTGTGAACAACTCCAATAAATTTTTCTAAATTCTAAGTTTCTAAATCCAATAAATTTTATAGACAGGAAGAGAATATTATTCTGTAAATAAAATGGTGCAACTTTTTTTTAGATTAAACAAAATGATACAACTTGCGACTAGAAAACAAGAGGTTACAGTTTTGACTTTTTTTCTCAGCACAATTTTGACAATAGGTTTTTTTTTTTTTGTGCACCACAAAAGGTTTATTAATATTTTTACAATATATTTAGAAATCGATTTCCCATTAATTAGTAGTGCCGTCAGCTAGCAAAAAAACTAACGAACAAGGCCATAATTGCCAAGGGTAAGACGAGTGACCGAGTCTCCCGGAAAGTTAAAGAGTCGTTATCATACGAAACGAAAGTATTTATAAGTAATAAGCTGACAGTCACTGTTCATTGATTGTTACACCATCCAATTTCCTGAGGATTACAGAGCCACCTTTTCTAAAATTCTTCTGGTTAATTAATTATGTTTGACAAAAGTGTTTTAACCAAATACTTTTTGATGATATAGATAAGTCAGTAATTATCTCTTGTTAAATTTGCTCACACTGTCACACACTCACACACAATTATGTTTCCTTTTTCATCAGCATTACATTGATTGAGGGTCATTGATCTCAATATGGATAGCATTATGAGAGAAAAATATTTTAAAGGACTAAATGTTGCTCAAGCTGCAACTTTCTTAGCTATGTCTTCATGTCACTTCACGTTTCTGATAACTCGGGAACACGTACAGTACAATCTTTATATACATTACGTTCTCACCTCGTTGACATTTTTTTAATGTCACTATGATTATTTCAAGATGCGGGAAGTTCCTATTGATAATATTCCACAAACATTCTAACATAATTAATACATAGAAAGCGAGTAGTTTTTTTTAATTGAAATAAAAAGCAAGTAGCCTACTAACCTTCATTGTTAAACTACGACTATCTAGTATTATCATGGCTACACACTTTCACAAAATTTCCAGTTTATTTATACACACTTTCGTATTCTACGATGGGCATGACTGATAACGCTCCGGTTCAAAAACAAATCCTATTTACGATCAATTTCGCTGATTTTGTTTATCTTAGACTTTTACAAAATCCTTTTTGAAAAGTTGATAAATCACTAGATGCTTTTTTCTTTTTGGTGAGTCTCTTTATAAAAATAGTCCATTTTGTAGAAAAATTTAAACAATTGAATCAATTTGAAGAATTCAAAAAATTATTTATATACTAAATAATTGTCATTAAAGAGTAACAAAAAAATGTTTTCAATGTTTAAATAATAAATAAATAATTAACTGATGGGGAGATGATGACATGTCCTCTATGGAGAGAATACCTTCATCTTTATTAAAATAGTGGAGTGATCCTAAAGCTTTCGTAGGTCCAAAGACTAATTTTCTGGAGCTGGAAAAACTATGTTAAATTTAGAACCCTCGTGGCCAATGCTACTCGAACCCAGGTAGCGGAAATATTCTCCCATTACCACTGAACTAAGTCGACTTGGTTTGAATACCTTCATCCTTTATATATAGGATTATTAACTTCTTGTTGAATGGACCAAACTATCGTCTGGACATACTATTCTCTATATGTAAACCGTGTTGAATGGACCAAAGAAGCATTTATGAGATCGAACTGAATTGGTCCAAGCCATCACATATGGTTAAAAGAGGCAGTAATTGTTTAAATGTCTGTGAAAAGACCAAAGAAATGAAACACAGCAGGCCCCGTGAGAGATATCGGAATCACTCTAAGCCCCAACATTATGATAGTTAATTCACACAACTCCATGTATGTAATTATGTTTGATTAAGCACACTTTTCTTAACGATTAACTGAAAGAAGAGTTACATATCTTTGTGTATATGTATATCTTCTTGCCAATACTATATGTAGATGATGGGGTCAAACTAGAAGAGGGCGATCTAAAAACAAGCGTATATCAAAAGTGTTAAAAGGCAACGAAATGTTGGAATTAAAGAGACAAGAGGATCAAAAACTCCAAATGCCATAATTCGATATCAACAAGATAATTTGTGCCATAGGAAACAATAGTCATTAACACTTGTAATATTACTACGTACGACGATGACATCAACTCTCTTCAACTCCAATTCAAAATAGGAATATGGTTTCTGATCTATACAGCCTAACTTGGCAAAATAATTAAGTTCATCGATACGAGGAAAGATATCTAACAACCATGATGCAATATAATTAGTTATTCTTATGAAATGGTTTGCAATGAGGAATTTGAGGATAGAGTTTGTGTTTGCCATGTATGACTTAAAGATTTTAAGGCTTTTTGGTCTGTTTATCACCTTTAACGAAAAGACAAATTGTATGTAGAGAAAACTTAAAATATGACCCAACTTTAATGTAGGCTCCAATTTGACAAATAGCTTTCTCCTTATGGGATACCATTTGTCTCTACAATTCTCTTTTTTGATGGGTCCGCTTTTCTTATCAGTTATCACAATTTGATATATGAGAATTATACGCAAACTGTTTTAGTTTTATCGATTTAACTCTAGTCTTTTGCATTATGGGTCGAGATTAGTCAAAATATCCAATTCCAACACGGATTATATGTCCACTACTATATGCGAACTATTTGTCCAAAACTTAAAATACGAACTAATGTGTTCTGTTTCTATATAGTATTCATACACAAAGATAAGAAGCAAACTAGCTAACCCTAAACAAACCAATTTTAATAAGGATAGAAAAAATATTTTCTCTTAAATAGAATTTGCGATTTTGATGTTTTCCACCTAAAGTAACCAACTGGTTAATTTCTCTAAACCAACCGATTTTAATGTAGTAGAAAAATTATTGGTAGATCGATTTTAATTTATTTTTGTTATTATTGTTTAAAGATAGATTATGCAGTTTAAAGAAGAAAAAAAATATAGTGTTGCTTAGATATGAATTTCTTACATCTTAATTTATAAAACAATTTTTCTAAAAGAAAATTTCAATTCACAAAACTCTTTGTAACCAAAATAATATCTCGGTTTTAAAAATCAATCAACTCTAGTAAAATCTACATTTTACATACGGTAAACTTAAAGATATATATCTGTGTGACTGTGTGTGGTTTATTGCAATTAACTAGAAGTAGATACATGTAAAAAGGTAAAGTAAAATACTAGTATTTACTGTTTAGGATTTATTACATAAAAATATATATATACTGAGAGAGAGAGAGAAAGAAGTGTCTTTAATCGAATGATACAGACACTTGTGACTTTAATAAAGTCATTGGCGTTGCTTTGTCGTATTCTCGCGACAATTTTTTTGACGCGACGTCTCCTAATTATCCACCTCTGTCTTTTTCCTTTTTCATATTTTTTTCTCTGCCAAAACATAAAGTTTTTTTCCTACTAATTTCAATAAAACAATATCTATTTGTGGCACCAAAATAATCTCTATTTAATAATCTTTATTATAAAAATATGCATTATTTGTTATGATATTTTATTATATAGTAGTTTATTATATATTCCTTTTTACGAATACTCCAAAAAAAAAATTATACATGGCGCAATGACGTAAACTAAAAGAAATATATTTATATTATTTGTACATAACAGATAAGTATATATATATATATGCCAACAAATTTGTAATACTAAAGCATTCTGAAATTTTAGATGGAAAAATATATTTTTCTTCCTTCTAATTTTTAAATACAATCAACTTGGTCAAAATAATTATAATCAACATGCAACGAATTTTATCTGTTTAACCTTTTTGATACTTTCATTATAATATTCAAAGATGATATTTCTAGAATTGTCGTAAACTCGTAATTATAATAATTGCTTTGATGCTAAAAAGAATGAAATCAGAACTGAGCAGTGAGCGTGATGGCTTATAACGTAAAATGGAGCGATGAATATGGTTAGGTTTTCGATAACCACAAGCTTACTTTGAGTGGTTCATTTCTTCAAATGGATGCTTACTTTGAGTAGGATGTCACAAACAAATTTGTGTGTTGTGTTATGATAATTTTGTGTGTATGTATTAATTTTTGGTCCAAAACTAACGCACATGATAAATTCAGTTATTGGAGAATCCTCACAAAAATATTCAACTTATGGTTCTAAAAATTGAAAAAAAAAAAAAGGATTTTCTTGGTAAATATCATTTTAGTTAGGAAAGAAACATGGAAAAGATACGATCCATCCTTTATTTTGTACTAATTAACAGATAGTCTTTGACTAAAAGTTATGATCAGCAGACAAAAGAATATGGTAATCTTATCATAAAGATTAAGATATTACACGTTTCGAGTTGTAGTGCAATATCAGAATAAACAAGATATAGTTTCTAATCAGAATTGAATAATAATTAAGTACTAATTTTTATTTTCAGAAAAAGAGAGAATATTGAAGCTAGTTTTAGAAGGAGTTGCATGAAAAACTGAAAAAAAAGGAATAAGAAAAGAAAAAGTGTGGGGGTCCAAAAGAGGCAGCAAATATCAAGGGGGGTCTTTGTTAGTTGTTGGGACTCAGTCACTAACTCAGAAGAGACTCATTCTTTCTTCCTCTCCCATCCCATCATCCTTTTTGTTTTTTTTTCCCCTTTCTTCTACTTTTTTTCATCTCCAATGAAACACTGATCAAGGGTATATTTATGATCCATACTAAATGTTAAAAAAATAAAATTTCTTTTCTTTTGGGTGTGTTGAATTTATGAGTGAAAGAAGTAAGTTGCAACAATGTGAAAAGAATAGTCAAATTTTCTTATGTTATTGTGACTAAAATAGTTCTGCCATATAGTAAAATCATGCTATATAATATTATTAAGTAACGAAACATGAAATCGAACACGATAACTGCTTCTACGAAGAAACAATTAAATGTATGATAATTTGATCATGTTATATGAATTAATAGCAAAACTATACGAGCAAAATAATCATATTAAGCTTTCATATTATGAAGCAATCATTTGCCACCACCTAACCCATTTGAAGATATTTCAGTAAACCCCATTTGAAGATATTTAGTATGATCTTACCCAAGAAATAGTAGTATATTAGTAGATTTTACTGTATGATCAGTCGGTGTGGTTATTGAATATAAATTTTATATCAAAGTCTAGCATGCTGAAAGTTTTTTTTGTTTATATGATATTTTAAGTAGGTACCATACGTATGACTGTATGAGTAACAAAAATGCTGTTCTTCATATAATTTGTCTCAGAAAAGATAAAAGTGCTTTGTTACAAAATCGAAAGGAGCCTACTCTTCTGTCTTTAGCCGATTGGTTGGCTCTTAACAACGCAATGAAAAAAGCTGATTATTTTTTTTTTCGAATAAAAAAGACTGAAAAAAAAACAATACAAATACTACATAACATCATAAAAAAGAAAGATTCCAAAGAGATACTGTTTTCCTTTGTAAGAGTATGCAAAAGAAAAAAGTTGTAATCAATTTGCGGTTTTTATTCCTCACAAGTTAAAGATCAATCATCACGGTTTGTGAATCCGGAAGAAAAGTTAAACGTTATCTCGTAAATATCATAGTCCAGTCCATGTCCATGTCCATCGATGCATATTCATTTTGAGTGAATTTGTTCGAAAAAAAATGACGATAACCATTATAAACATGCACTAAAAGTTCAACTAAAAGTATCGGAATATTAGCCGTGTTAAGTGTTAACTCGCTAATAAGTTGATCTCAAAACTTCGTATTAGCATTTAATAAAACTTTTAACATTACTTCTTTTAACAAAAAAGACTGAAAAAATGAAAATAGAAAACAATGCCAAAAAAAATGTAAACTTTTTTTCGTGTAAACGTGTGTATATTGACACAAGTAATAGTACTCTAGTTTTGTTATTTATTAATTTTATGTGAATAATAATATTACGAGTCTTTTTTGGGAACAAAACAAAAAAGAAAAAAAAGAAAGAAGAAGAAGGCGAAAGAGAGAGTGTAGGGTGTGGGTTCTGTTCTGTCTTGGCTTTGTCTCCCCCGCTTATCTCTCTCTCTCTCTCTCCACTAAATTGTTTTGTTTGCTTTTTTTGATAAATTTTTATTCTTTTTTAAGTTTATATTTTTTTTTTTCCCATCTGCACAAAATTTATCTAATGTCTGTTCCTTCTGCTCCCTCTTCTCAGTACCTGCAAATGGAGGAAGAAGAATCATACTTTGAAACCCTTGTTCTCATTTGATTCCTCCTTCCTCTCTCCCTCTCTCTCTCTCTTCTCTCTCTCTCTTCTCTCTCTGATTCCACACTTATTACTCCTCATCTCTCCCGTCACTAGCAAACCTCAATTTTGCTTCTTTCCTTTAAATTCTTGTGAAATTGAACTTGAAAAGGATAGGAATTGTGTCACTTCAAGCAAGAATTTTTAGAAACTTTCCCTTTGATGGGTTTTACTTGTTTTGTTGTAATCTGATTCAAAAATAGAAACTTTTTTGTTTTTTTGTTTTTGTTTTCTTTGTCTCCTTTGTTCTTCTTTTCAATGGAATTTGACTTGAATACTGAGATTGCGGAGGTGGAGGAAGAGGAGAATGATGATGCAAGAGGAAGGATTATTGACAAGAAGGGTACGCTTGGAATCTCACCATCATCTTCTTCTTCATGCTCTTCCGGATCATCATCATCATCTTCTACAGTCTCTGCATCTTCTATATACTCTGAGCTGTGGCATGCTTGTGCTGGTCCTCTCACTTGTCTTCCCAAGAAAGGCAATGTAGTTGTGTATTTCCCACAAGGTCATTTGGAGCAAGATGCTTTGGTTTCTTATTCTTCTCCTCTTGAATTCCCCAAATTTGACCTCAATCCCCAAATCTTCTGCAAGGTTGTTAATGTCCAGTTGCTTGTAAGTCTGTCTGTATCATTAACCATACTTTAAAAAAACATTCCTTTTTGTGTTCTCTTTTGCTATTCTTGAACAAGTTCTGTTTTTTTTTTCTAATTGTGGTAATTGTTTGCAAATTTGGTTCCTATTTTTGGGGGAAAAGGCTAATAAGGAAACTGATGAGGTCTACACTCAAGTCACTCTGCTTCCACTGCAAGAGGTACTCTTTTTTACTCAACTGTTGGTTCTTTTACAATTCAATTCATGTTTGGAAGGAGCAAATTCATGGATTGTGTACCAAACATTCTAATTTATTCCAAGTAGAGTAGTCTGATAGCACTAGTGTAGATTTGTATTATTGGTGGTGAAATGTGATATGCTACGGTTGAAGAGATTGTGTTTGTGCTCTTAGTAACTCAAGCTCATTATTTGATTAAGATGATCATAGAGAATTGAAGCATACTCTTCTTAACTTTGCATTTATAATCTCAGTAACGTTAATGTGTTGAAGAAACTTCTTGGTGTTTTTATAGTTTTCCATGCTAAACGCGGAGGGGAAAGAGGTCAGGGAGTTAGGAGGGGAAGAAGAGCGGAACAGAAGCTCATCCGTCAAAAGAACGCCTCATATGTTCTGTAAAACCTTAACAGCTTCTGACACAAGCACCCATGGAGGCTTCTCTGTACCTAGAAGAGCTGCTGAAGATTGTTTTTCTCCTCTTGTACGGTTCTCTATATCTCATTTCTTTCATATTTTCAAGAGGAGAGGTTTGATGTTCTTGTAATAAGCCTTATTTGCGATTTTTTTCCACGGTGGTTAGGACTACAAACAGCAAAGGCCATCTCAAGAACTCATTGCAAAGGATCTCCATGGAGTAGAGTGGAAGTTTCGCCATATCTATAGAGGTAGCTCGGGTTGAGTTTGCTATTATTCATTTCTTTCTTTTTTTGTTTGTTCAGTGATATCTAAATGTTCAGTTCTGTTTCTTTATAGGTCAACCAAGGAGGCATCTACTCACCACTGGTTGGAGCATATTCGTCAGTCAAAAGAATCTCGTCTCTGGTGATGCGGTTCTCTTTCTGAGGTAAGCATAAGGTATCAGTTTACCAGATGCGACGTATAATAAAATGTAAACACATATATTCATTACTAATGTATGTGTTTATAGAGACGAAGATGGAGAGCTGAGATTAGGAATCAGAAGAGCAGCACGGCCAAGAAATGGACTTCCTGACTCAATCATTGAAAAGAATTCATGTTCAAACATTCTGTCTCTTGTGGCTAATGCTGTATCTACAAAAAGCATGTTCCATGTGTTTTATAGTCCACGGTAAAAATAAAATGAAAAACTGCATAAGTAATGATACTTAGATAGCTTCAGTAGGATAAAAGAAGACTATAATGCTGATTCATGTGTTCATTTATATATAGTGCGACACATGCAGAGTTTGTGATTCCTTATGAGAAGTATATCACTAGCATCAGGAATCCCATTTGCATAGGCACAAGATTCAGAATGCGATTTGAAATGGACGACTCTCCTGAGAGAAGGTATTGTTCCTTTTTTTTTCTGCTTATTTCCTTTGTGTTGTAACTTGTAACCAGCTAATTTTCTTGGAAGAGACCTTGAATTTGATCTTTATTGCAGATGCGCTGGTGTAGTGACTGGAGTCTGTGACTTGGACCCGTATAGGTGGCCAAACTCAAAATGGAGGTGCTTTTTGGTGCGTCCTCTCTCATCTATTTGGAGTATCTTTCTGTCTATTAACTTGTAGAATCTTTCAATGATCGACAATGAAATCTTTCACATTTGTTTGGCAGGTGAGGTGGGATGAGTCTTTTGTGAGCGATCACCAAGAAAGAGTTTCACCTTGGGAGATTGACCCCTCGGTTTCTCTCCCACACTTGAGCATTCAGTCATCTCCAAGGCCTAAAAGGCCTTGGGCAGGTCTACTGGATACTACTCCACCCGTAAACCCCTTAACCGGTAAATTAAATACATTCTCTTTGGAGGATATGCTTTATGCTAATAGTTCTCAACTTTCTTCAATAGATGATTGATTACTGTTGTTGGTTGCAGCAGAAAGGGGTGGTTTTTTGGACTTTGAGGAGTCGGTTAGACCCTCTAAGGTCTTGCAAGGTCAAGAAAATATAGGTTCTGCATCACCCTCACAGGGGTTTGATGTTATGAACCGCCGGATCCTGGATTTTGCGATGCAGTCTCATGCAAATCCAGTACTTTTGTCTAGTAGAGTGAAGGATCGATTTGGTGAGTTTGTAGATGCTACGTCTCTGGACCCTGCCTGTTCAGGCGTTATGGACCTGGATAGGTTTCCAAGGGTCTTGCAAGGTCAAGAAATTTGCTCGCTTAAATCATTCCCGCAATTTGCTGGTTTCAGTCCAGCTGCTACTTCAGGGAAACCGAATCTTGGATACACTGATCCCTTTGCTTATCAAGCCAACAAGTCAAGTTTCTATCCGCTAGCTTTACATGGGATTAGGAGCACTCATGTTCCATATCAGAATGCATACACTTCGGGAAACCAATCCTCGGGTCGCCCTTCTCGTGCAATAAACTTTGGTGAAGAGACTAGAAAGTCTGATGCACTAAATGAAAGTGGTCTACCGAGTAATGTTACAGCTGATTTGCCATTCAAGATTGATATGATGGGGAAACAAAAAGGTGGAGACTTTAGTATGAATGTATCATCAGGATGTAAACTTTTCGGATTCTCCTTACCTGTGGAGACACCTGCATCTAATAACCCACAAGGCTCGAGCAAAAGGATCTGCACAAAGGTAAAAACTTTCTATTTTATCATCTCTTTTGCTTGTTGGAGTTGCATTTCTAATGAATTCTTGAGTTGAATTCTTATCAAAAGGTTCACAAGCAAGGAAGCCAAGTGGGGAGAGCTATTGATTTATCTCGACTAAACGGGTATGATGATCTCCTTACCGAGCTTGAACGGCTGTTCAACATGGAAGGGCTTCTCAGGGATCCTGAAAAAGGATGGAGGATCTTGTATACGGATAGTGAGAACGATATGATGGTCGTTGGTGATGATCCATGGCAGTAAGTTCTTTAGACCTACCTTCTAAAGGTCAATCACAACTTCGTTGTTGCGTAATTTGATATTGGCTTTTGGCTATATTATGGACAGTGATTTCTGCAATGTGGTGTGGAAGATACACTTATACACGAAAGAAGAGGTGGAGAATGCGAATGACGATAACAAGAGTTGTTTAGAACAAGCTGCTCTCATGATGGAAGCATCAAAGTCATCGTCTGTGAGCCAGCCTGATTCTTCCCCTACAATCACTAGGGTTTGATTATAAACAACCCTGAAACAAGCTTATTTCCTTTTGCTCTCTTATGTGTGTGTTGCTGACAATAGACATAAAAGAACTTTGAATCTGTCTGTGTGTTTGTTTGTGTTCTCTGGTCTCCATGGACTTGGACCGTTTAACTCAAGAGATTTGTGAGCTTATGGTATTTGTAGATCATGCCGTTGTATGAGTTTGGATTATGGTCTTGAATTTTCCGATTAAGGTGGTACTTTGCTGAATTTTGAAATTTTCTTAACAAATTATGAAAATGAATTGTTCTTTTGTTTTTTTGGTGAAATTCATGAATTATTCTTTTTTTTTTCGGGTGAAATTCATGAATTGTTCTTTTTTATTTTTGGTAAAATTCATGAATTAGTCTTTTGTTTTGCTAAATTTTCATGTATTATTCTTGTAGTGATTTATTTGAATTGACTGATATAGATATAATGCATACTAGATATTTGATGATAACTAAGTATATTTTCGTAGAAACAGAAATATCATAGCAAATGATATTTGATTGAATAAAATTATGTGACTTTATTTTATATGATTTTTTTCTATTTTTTAAAAAAAATTCTACTTAAACTCTCAATGTATTATATTTTCAAAAAAATTTAATTTAATTTTCTTATAATTTTTTCTATATTAGAATTAAATTTTATCATTTGAGGAATATTTCATAATCTCTATATTTATCATTCTAAGGAATAAAATAAAAGATAAAAATATTGTAATGTTGTCATTTTATTTGATACAATGTACCAAAATACGTGTGGGATGTATGTACCTTTTAGTTGATAAGATAGTGCACATAGAAATTTTCATAATGCTTTTATTTGCAATTTTTTAAAAAGACGAAATTGCAAGTTTATTTCTAAACAGATATTACACGATTGATTATATAGTTACAATCATTCTTGTTTTAAGAATTCAGCGATTACACAAAATGCACAAGTGAGAAAAATATCCATGGCCGAATGTGGTATTTCGATCAGAGGCGTAATGCATTCGTTTCAGAAACAAAATTAGATATTATATTAAAGAAATAAAAAAACAACATAATTCTGAAAAGAAACAACACAACACAACATAATACTTCAACAAAGAAACAACAACAACACAACATAACAACAAGAAATAAAGATAACCTAAAACACGCTTTTGCTTGAATCACATCCCAAAGGATTATCAGTAACCAGACCTAGAGTGTGGAGGATAACCTTGACCTTGACCATGATGATATTCATATTCAGAGATGCTTTCTCTCTTAAAACTCTGGTTCTGGTTTTGGGGGTGGTTTGGATTATACTCTTGTCTGTAGTTCATATTGTACTCCTGAACAAACCCTTCATTGATACTACCATGATTAGTGTATCCAAACGGTAATGCATGATTAGGGTGAATCGGGTTCTGGTTGTAGTTGAAGGCATTTATGTCCACCATTCTTCTTTGACTAAACATGTCCATATCATGGTTGATATGACTCCCATCATCAAGCCCAAAAGGAGCATTGCTAGAGCTTCCCACATAAAAGTTTGGAACTGTTGCCTGAAAAAATTTGGAAGCTTCCTGTGTAACTATCTTCTTCAAACTCTCAAGTTTACCTTTGAATTCACTGAGTTGATTAAACGCAAGTCCTTCAACGGGATCTTCCCACCAGGGTCCATCGGCTTTTGTCTTCTCTCTTATTTTCCTCAGCTCTTCAGTCTTCTTCTTCTCAGATTCTAGTTGGCCCAACAGCTGCAAATATTAACTAGTGTTAGCCACCTAAAAAGCTGTGCATTTTGAAATATCTTAGTTGACAAAAACAATAGAATATAATTATAATTATTTTTTGAAAAATTAGTTTTAAAACTTTATTTTACCTGTATTAAAAAGTGCAATATATATCGGAAAATAACTATATAGAAAATAATATTAAAAAGCGCAATATATATATATATATATAAAATAAGACCACTAATTATGTCTTTAGTTTTCATGCCATATGATTCTATAATATCTCATTAGCATTTTTAGTGACCTGTTATGAGCATATAAATCTATTATAATTATGAAAAAAACAACTTTTTAGTGTTCAATATTTAATTATTTATGTGCAGAATTTTTTTTTCTATATTTATAATATTCAAATTTAAAAAAACTATCGTTTTTTCTCCTGCTTATACTACCAATCATGGAGTAATATTTTAATTAATGTGTGGTTGACAAAAAATAAATTATCATGTAACTAAAATTTTATTATTAAAAAGGTAAATACAAAAAAAAAAAATCAATCGGACTTTAAGAAAAAAATACCTGAGTCAAATGGATATTCAGATCCTGAACAACAGAATTTCTGTGGACTTCACTGAGTTGCATGTTGTTTTGTTGGTGAGGAGCTGGTGGGTTATTGTTTAAAAATCGATCAATCACAGCTTCAACACTCGGATGACCAAAAGAAAAGACCTTTCGACCAGGTGAGAACACAATTATGGTGATTTCTGCACCACAAAGTGTACAAAGCTCACTAGCTTTCTTGAAAAGTCCAGATCTTCTTTTCGAAAAAGTAACTTGAAGGTTACTTTCGTTTTTCATTTTGACCATCTCTATCTTTTGACGACCTTTACTTTTCTTCACCATTTTTAATGAAATTTGAGAAGATAAAATAAAGATTGATGTTTTCAGAATGAAAATGGTCACGTATTTATAATGGAATATTACATACCAAAAATAATATTAAAATTAATTTTATTTTATTTTATATTTGAATTTCAATTATACCATTTTTGTAACTTTTCATAATCTTCTTATTCAATCAATATAAGGTATGCAATTCATATATATTTGACTATTACATTGTCATTTCATTTGTACAATGTATCAAAATCTGCCAGAAAGATGCACCTTTAATTGGTAGTGATCTTTACATATCTAATAAAAATACTATTAGAAAAACATAGAGATATATGCAACACAAATGGCAGCATGAGAAAAAATTACTTAAATTTTTTTTTTAACATATTGGTGACAGAAAATGAAAACAAATATTGGTATTCAATGATACACAAACTTTTTGTACTTATTTAAAACATTAAACTAAAAATTTATATACTAACAAAAGTGTATTCTGTTACAATTTATGTGATTATATTTGTCATTATTTTCTAAAATATAACATGTTTTCTCTCTCAACTAGCGGTTCATTTCTTATCGATAGTTAAAAATATATATGATGAGATGATTATATAATACTCTTGACAGTTTTTATAACAAATATATTCCGTTACATTATTAATGCAATCATATTCGTTGCTATTTTTTTATAATAGACGTTTTTTACGTTATTTGTGATTAATTTTGTTATTGATACTTACAAATAGTTATGATCAAATGGTCATATGATTCTATTAGCAGTTGTTATAACTCGGTCACCCCCTTCGCAATAGATTTGAGATGAATATATATGATTGAGCCGTACATGACTATGAAAATTTCATTTTGATTCGTATAAATCAATTCTCTTTATTAATATATATATATAACACAAATATATATATATATAATTATCATCCTAATTAGTTTTTCTTTTCTTTTCAAGAGAGTAGATTTTAAGAAAATTAGATTCATGTAAAAACATCCGATAGATTATTGATGGGGTTTTTCCCCTGAAAAAAATATATTTATAGGAAAAAAATGAGTTTAAAATTTTTTCACTAAATAATGTTCCTTTGTGAAGATAGAAATTTAGTTATATGTGTTAAAATACAAATACTAAAATTGTCAAAATAAATACTGCGAGATTATACCGTGTATAATCAGGTGTTTAATATAAATTATGTTGTTTGGGGCATTATATAGAATATGAAGACTATCCCAAATCCGTTATTATTTCTACCAAATTGACAACATAAATATGCCGTTACATTAGTCGTTATTTTTTACACAAAAAAAAATAGAACATGTGCTTTATCGCTATTGGCGATAAAGCTTATGATAATAATATATTTTAACTATGAAAGTGGATACATCTTATTTTTAACTCTCTTATCTTACTTGATGGATTCATGAGAAATAATTGAATGAATAAAACATAACTAAATAATTTTCGTTTTAGTTTTGAAATGAATATATATGATTGAGCCGTACATGACTATGAAAATTTCATTGTGTTTCGTATAAATCAATTCTCTTTATTAATATATATATAACACATATATATATATAAATATAACATATATATATATATATATAATTATCATCCTAAATAGTTTTTCTTTTCTTTTCAAGAGAGTAGATTTTAAGAATTTAGATTCATGTAAAAACATCCGATAGATTACTTATGGGGTTTTTCTCCACAAAAAAAATATATATTTATAGGATTAAATGAGTTTATAAAATTTTCACTAAATAATTTTCCTTTGTGAAAGTAGAAATTTAGTTATATGTGTTAAAATACAAATACAAAAATTGTCAAAATAGATATCGCAGGACTATACTGTGTATAATCAGGGGTTTAATATAAATTATGTTGTTTGAGGCATTATATAGAATATGACGACCATTCCAAATCCGTCATTATTTCTAACAAAATGACAACATAATATGCCGTTACATTAGTCGTTAGTTTCTACAAAAAAAAAAAAAAAAAAAAACATGTGCTTTATTCCTATTGGCGATAAATCCGCTCATGATAATAATATATTTTAATTATGAAAGTGGATACATCTTATTTTTAACTCTCTTACCATGCTTGATGGATTCATGAGAAATAGTTGACTGAATAAAACATAACTAAATTATTTTTGTTTTAGTTTGCAGCCAGATTTTTTATATTACAGAAAATTAATTATCTAGTAAGCTATAGAAACTTATCCAACTTATTTATGTAGATTGTAAATGTCATCCTAAAAAGTAAAATTGTAGTCGTATAAGATTAAATTCCCAGTTTAAAGTATTTATGATATTTTTATAGGTCACATGGTTATAAATTATGCATAAAATAGAATTCTCTAAAAATCTTATCATAATAAAAAAAAAAAAACTAGATAGAATACCAGCCAAGTCAAATAGTCATATAAAATTAAATTTTTACAAATAGCTTACAGTTTTATCTAAGGTACAATGGTCTTTATTAACCCACTTTTAAATAGTGATATTTTTAAAAATGATTTTAGATGTATAAATATTATAGTAAATATACTAGATAATGACCCGCGCTGATAGCGCGGAGAATTATTTATTTATTTAGTTATTTGTTAATATTATGTTTATGTTGTATCATTCATTTACATATTATATAATATAGTACGATATGGTGAGTTTTGATTCATATTAAACTATTAATGGGTAGGCCTGGAAACTACTACCGATACCCATATTGGACCCGTTTTTCGGTTTTTATCCATCCCGAAAAAGGTACCCGCATCTTTAAGGTCGAGTGAAGGGTATAATAATTATATTATCCATGAATAATGATCGAGTATCAGATATTAATTTAATTTTTTAGCGTCTCGTTACCCGTCTCATTACCCGATTCATAAATACACGTTAATATTTTGTAGAATAATGTTACCAGCGTGAGGAAATATTTATGTAAATTTGAATTGGTTTGTTACAAAATAACAGTAGAAAATTTATTAATTCTATACATTTTATAAAATCATATATTTGATTTAATTAAGGTCATACTCTCATTTCGACCCGTAGTTGGTACTACTATTTTTGGTTTGGTGCAATATCAATTTTGTTAATTATACATTCGGTAAAGCTAAAAAACCCAACAAAACATGTATTGACCCGTGATTTGATATTACAAATTGATGTGATCGTGTTTAGAGATCTTAATATACAAAATTTACAAATTGAAGTTATTGGTATAACATGTTATATATTAATTTTATAGGTGAAAAATACAATTAGGTTATATATATTATCAACATTATACACTTAGTATTGTTTTTTTTTTTTTTTTAACATTGCATACTTTATTGATTAAGAAGAGAAAGAGTTTACAGATTGAAAATTAGAACGGATACATTGAGGCATTGATAAATGTAAAATAAAATCTGTAGCTTTGCTTCTCTGGTCCTTGGCCAACTTATCTGCTAGAACATTATTCTTCCTTGAGGTCCAAGTAAAAAGAATAGAGTCAAATCGCCTAATCCACCCTTTAATGTCTTGGAGCCAGTTGTTAATATCAAGTCTGGGAATTCCATTATTGATGATCTTCACCAAAGTCTGACAGTCACCTTCAAAAACTACCTTTCTGTAGCCGCTAAGCCATGTTTGACGCATAGCAAAACCAGACTTTGACATTCAGCTTCCAAAGCAGAGTTAACAGTATTTCCAGTAGATTGACTTGCTTCACAAAATTGACGCTGATCATTCCAAACAATCCAAGCAGCGGTTGAACGGCTCTCCGTATTTAGGAAACTGCCATCGTAGTTGCATTTTGTCCAATCCGGTGGTGGGGGTCGCCATGGTGTTGAAGGAGTAGCATCAAGATTGGAACTGTATGAACCTAGACGGCCACTTCTTCTCCGGTCTGCATCCACAGCTAACCATTCATCTGTTTCTCTTTTGGCTTCCCTTAGATCCTGATACCAATTGTTATTCTTGTTCTGAAACGATAGCTTATTACGACTAGTCCAAAGCTTCCACAAAATCCAAAACGGTAGGAGTGATAGATGATCATAGATCCTTCTATGTTTATGAAATTCAAAAATTGCCTTCAACTTCGCTTCAAGAGAAACACTTGGGTTAAGAAGGCATGTGATCGGAAGATTTGAAGCACGCCACACTCGCATCGCATGGGGACAGGAAAAAAAGAGATGTTCTGTTGTTTCCATATCAGCCATACAACGTTTACAACCACCATTTGGAGACATGTGACGCCTTTCTAACTCATGACCAGTTGCAAGACCTCTGGACATAAGTCGCCAAAGAAAATGTTTGAATTTTGGGGGGGTTCTTGTTTTCCAAATTTCTTGTTTGATATGTGGATCACCATGAGGGGGAAGAGCTTGAAAATCAAAATCGGGAAGATGAGTAGCAAGCCAGTACCCTGATTTAACCGTATACAAACCACTCTGTATAGTGCCACCCTAGAAGATCAGTAACCTGCCAAACACTTAGCTTGCTGCGGAGAACTGTGTTCACATCATCGGGATGAACTCTGTTACGTACTAGACTTTCATTCCAGCCACTCTTATCAGGGCGTATAAGACTATCTACAGTACTGTTATCCGACTGAAACGCGGGGTGTACTCTTGGGGAGCGTGGAGGGTGTGTGGGAAGCCAAGGGCTCGTCCATGTAGATATGGTACTACCATCACCTATCGTAAAACGAAGACCTTTGCAAAGCAAATCACGACCAATTAAAATAGATTTCCAACCAAAAGAGGGTTGTGTTCCACCCGTTGCAGAGAGGATGTTTGTATCAGAAAAATATCTCCCTCGTAGAGTGCGAGCTAGTAGACAGTTGGGATTGTTGAGAATCCTCCAGGCTTGTTTGGCTAGCAGAGCTTCATTAAATTTCTCAATATCACGAAAACCCAAGCCCCCTTCTCTCTTTGGGTATTTTAGTCTATCCCACGCAACCCAGTGAACCGGCTGCACATTCTGGTTTTGACTCCACCAGTAGCTAGCGATGATTTGTTCAATCTCCTCACATATACCCTTCGGAAGCTTAAAGCAATTCATTGTGAAGACAGGCATTGCCATAGCAATAGCCTTCAACAAAACTTCCTTACCGCCTTGGGAGAGAAATTTGTTATTCCAACCTTTTGTTTTACCACGAACATTCTCAACGATGTATTGAAACATCTCCACCTTCTTTCTACCAAACTGTTCCGGGAGCCCCAGGTACTTACCACATCCTCCCTCATTGTGAATTTGAAGGAAATGTCGAAGTTGGTGTTTCGTCTGTTCACTAACCCTTTTACCAAATGTCAATGATGATTTCCTGGTGTTAACCATCTGTCCGAAGCTCTCTCGTATTGTGTCAAAATTTCTTTTATAGCCGCACAGGAAGTTAGATTTGCTTGACAGAAGAAGAGGGAGTCATCTGCAAACAACAAATGACTGATTGATGGACTGGCATTACTAATCTTCAAACCTTTGATGAGACCATCTGCTTCAGCTCTTTTCATCATATGGCTAAGAACCTCTGCACATAGTATAAACAAATAAGGTGAGAGGGGGTCACCCTGCCTGATCCCTCTCTCAGGTTTGATAAATCCCTTAGGACAGCCATTGATATTGACTGAAAACGTTGGGGTTCGAACACAACTCATGATCCATTGAATCCACTTAATATCGAAACCAAACTTGAACAGAGTCTCTTGGAGAAAGTCCCATTCCAAACGGTCGTAGGCTTTTGTGATATCCGTCTTAATCGCCATATACGAGTTTGAACACCTTCTTTTAACCTTCAATGCATGTATGAGCTCATGAGCGATAAGGATATTGTCTGTTATGATTCTTCCAGGGATGAATGCTGCTTGTTCCTCCGAAATTAGCAGATCAAGGTGTTGTTTCAGTCGTGAAACCAGGATTTTCGAGATGATTTTGTAGCTGACGTTGCAAAGGGAGATAGGCCGATAGTCTCTTAAGTGTCGTGCAGCGTCAGACTTAGGAATAAGGCAGATGTTCGTATGATTGAGAGACTGGTCAAACGTGCCTGAATTAAAGAAGTTCTGAACCTCATAGATAAGAGTCTCCTTCGTCGTTTCCCAAAAACTCTGATAAAAAGCTCCTGTAAAGCCATCAGGACCAGGGGCTTTCGTTGGACCAATGGAGAAAACAGCTTGCTTAATCTCATCTTCAGTTACAGGTTTTGTTAAGTCTTCATTTATCGCTGGTGTAACTCGTTGCTGAAAGCCTCTAAAGACATGGAAGTGATTGTTCTGTGGGGTTAGCTCACTCTTAAAAAGAGAGGTGAAATATGTTTGTGCCACCATACCAATCTGGTCGTCTCCACAATGTTCACGATCCTCGTCATCAAGAATTGAGAATATCTTGTTCCTTGCAGTATGACTTTTCGCAGTGGCAAAAAAATATTTTGTGTTTCTATCACCACTAGATAGCCAACTTTTTCTGCTCTTTTGTCTCCAAAATTCCTCTTCATTGTCATAAGCAATGCTTAACTTCGACGCAGATCTCTTATTCGTTGAGTAGAGGATCCATCTGAATGTGCCTTATCGATCATTGACTTCAAGATCTTAATTTCTTCCTGCGAATTAGGCTTATGCTGTCTTTTCCAGTTTGTAATTGTTGCTCTGCACCTTTTGAGCCGCGAAGCTAGACTGTTGTCATGATCAACACGGTGATTATTCCAGCTTCGATTGACTGTATCTTGAAAACCTTCTCTATTTATCAGCCTGTTATCATAGTAGAACTGTCCTTGTCGCGGGATAAAGTCATTTGAAACAGTAGTGATGACAGGTCTGTGGTCTGATTCAATGAGTTCCAGGAACTCCACATGAGAAGCTGGGAACTGAGCTCTCCACTCGCTATTTACAAGCGTTTTGTCTAGACAACAAGCCACATCGTGAGAATGGCGTTTCCCAAACCATGAAAAGGGGTCACCTGTGAACTTTAGCTCATGGAAATCAC
Source organism: Camelina hispida (assembly GCA_023657505.1). Classification (NCBI taxonomy): domain Eukaryota; kingdom Viridiplantae; phylum Streptophyta; class Magnoliopsida; order Brassicales; family Brassicaceae; genus Camelina; species Camelina hispida. The sequence goes on along the minus strand of CP094636.1, from coordinate 30,330,903 downwards.
ACACTTGAACCATATTACGATAATCCGCAAAAGAACTCTCTGGTCTTGGAGGACCCCTCTTTTCTCGTTATTGTTCTTGATTTCATTGAAATCACCGATTGCCATCCAGGGACCAACTCGATCTACTGCGATCCTTTCTAGTCTCTCCCATACTAAATGTCGTAATGATGGGTTGGGGTTACCATAGACACAGGACAAATAGAAACCAACTCCATTGATCTTGACATAAGTGTCTACAACATTAGGGGATTGATAAAGAACTGAAACAGAGATACAACTATTCCATAACAAAGCTACACCACCACTTAGACCAACTGGAGGAACCGTAAAAACATGATCATAACCAAGATCCGCACAAACTGCTCTGACTGCATCGTTCCCTTGTTTTGTTTCCATCAGGCAAATGATGTCTGGAGAATACTTCTTCTTAATCTCCTTGAGACGTCGAACTGCGAGGTCATTGCCCAGTCCTCTACAGTTCCAAGCGGTTGTCCTCATGGGGGAAGAGGTGGTTCTGGGCCCACCGCGCCTCGCACAAGTCCATGGGGGAAGAGGGTTCCCAGAGCAGCCCTCAACCGCGAATGTGAGGTCCTTGAGTTAGAGCTTTCAGGTCTGTCAAGCGGATCATTCATATCATCCCTCTTGCGCTTTCCACGAGCCTGCATATCCGCATCAGTTAGATCAGCAACAGGGGACGAGTTGTGTGCAGACAGTTGTTCTTGATCATCAATGTTAGGCAGAAACAGAGCATGATGATCCACTTGTTGATCTGCAGGAATGGCAAGAATATCTTGATGAGGGTCTGCTTCAGCAGGTACAGGAAGATCAGCATCTTGGAAATCATCATTTGGGATAGCTTCCCTTTCGTTCTCAGCTTCTGCAGGATCATCTTCACCCAACTCACGTATGATAACACCCTGGTTACGAGGACCTACAGGAGGATCCATTCCCTCAACATCATCTTCATCATCAAACTGTTCCTCGCCACCATTTTGTAGAATGCAGGCCCCGGTATCATGTGTGAGCATCCCACAAACTTCACAGAAACCACGGAGTCGTTCAAAACGAAACCTTAGCAGAGTATTGACACCTTCTTGGAACTGAATTTGCCTTTGAAAGCGAAGTGGATGATGGATATCCCAGTGGATTTGCACACGGACAAAGTTCACTCGAGCAGCCGCTTCGCATCATAGTCCACATCAAGAAGATTGCCAATGGAACGACCAATATGAGCAATGACCTCGCGGTTAAGGAATTGAAAGGGGATGCCTCGGATTTGGACCCAGAAGGGGATGAAGTCGATAAGCGGAGGATTGTCATTAGGGTACCATCTTTGGAGAACCAGCATGCGATCATTAAACGCCCAAGGGCCTCGACGTAGAACCAAATCCAATTCACCTTCGTAGGGAAAATGAATTGGAATTGGTTACCTCCAACAATCCGGCCATGGATCAAACCAACTTGACCCCATATGCGAGGCATTGAGGCAATGATAGCACGTAAGTTTTGACGTCGTGGGATTACAGGCCGTCCCATCAGAATGAAACGGTTTTCAGCGGCAGCATTAGCCACTATGTTCGCAGGGATGGCCAGTGGTGCATCGTCTGCTCCCAGATTGATTTCCTGAACCGCTCTTCGCAAATTGTCACCCATTTTCAACAGAACAGTGTAGAAACGAAAAGGGTATAAAAGAGCAGAGGAATTTGGTATAATGAAGTGAAGAAATCGCCAACACAACAGGCTATATTTATAAGGGGGTCGAAACTTAACCGCCAGAGGAGCATCGTGAAGGGAAACCCACATCACGGAGATAACTGACACACACAAACGTAGTGGGGAGTGGACCACGACGCCTGTGGAACCGTCGGAAACCGCCTCCGGAGAGACGTGATGAAGAAAACAGAGTAAAAACCGAATCGCCTTTTCAATCGCCAATAACCGCCACATAATCGCCGTTATGGACCAAATTTTCACTACTTTTAATCGGCGGAACTTTATTATTTTACACTTAGTATTGTTTATATAGTGAATATTGTGTATAAACAATTAAGTTTTAGCCAATTAAATAGTTTGTCATTATTTCCTAAGATTTATGAAACAATAAATAGAGTTTTATTATTTTGTAAACAAATCTAAACTTTTCTTTTGTTAGTTATTAGAATAATTAAAATATAATAGCATTTTTGTAATAGAACACATCACAACTCGTTAAATTTTTAACAACATAGCTTAAATAAGTATATAGATATATTTTAAAAATATAAACAATGTTGTATCCTAATTTTAATACATATTTGTTATTATTAAATGATTTAGATATGTAAATATTTAATCTTAGTTTTAAAAATAAATTTAAGTTTTAGAATTTCTAAATAGTTTGTTATTGCTTCCTTAGATTTCTGAAACAATAAATAGAATCTGTTTAATTATTTTATTACATAATTTCGAAATAAGTTTATTATTATTTTATTAAATAATTTCAAAATAATTTCATTAATGATTTCTTGTAATCTAATAAATTAATAATTACTATTTTTTTGGATAATTATTTTTTAGGTTACAACAAATTAATATTAAGAATCTGTTATTATATTTTGTATTAAAATATAGTGACATTTTGTGTAATATCTTACATGGAGTAGGGTTATTTGTTTAAAGGGTTGCTTAAATAAGTATATAGATTCATATTGATTTGTTTTTAAAAATATGTGATTGAATATATATATATATATATATATATATTCTTACAACAATTGGACTATATATCTTAAAATCCTTTTTTTTGTTTTTTTTGAACAGGTAATATACCTTTCAAAATTAGTACGGAGATAGGAAATCTTTACAAATGTGATCCATAAAATTTAGACATATTTAACTTTTTGCGATAATTATTAATCATTCCTTCTATAACAATATATGCACACTTTTAAGAATTTATAAAGATATATTATTTATATATACTTTATTCAGTAGCATTTTTTTTTTATATAGATATTCAAATGATATTAGGGGGTGTATTGAAACCATGATTTTAGAGGATTTTATAAATTTGGGAAATTTAAAATTTTGATAGATTTTGGGGAAGTTGATTTGATTTATTGTAAAAAAATTTCAAATCCCATCTAAAACCATGAGATTTGAATTTATGTATTTTTAACTAAACAAATCCTCTCAAATCTTCTAGAATTCTTAAAATTCAAATTCACAAACTGTTTTGAACATTAGATTTTAAAGTAGATTTTTCAATAACAGTGGATTCAGAAAATATTTTAGAATTCATAATATCGAATTTGGAATCTTATTCTTTATCTAATATATTAATACTTTCTTTTTCTTCAGTAGCACTTTTCCTTTTATATGTTATGATATTGTCTTGTCCCATATATGTTTTATAAAGATTTAGTCTAATATAATCCTACTAGTATTGTATCATTATCGTCGTGTTAACACCGAGATCCAGTTCCACCACTTATAAGACAGAAGAAAATCTTGCAATACGAGATATGACATTCGAACTCGTTTTAGGATTAGGAACATATGTCCAAAATGAACGACGAGAATGTTGTACAGAAATAAGCTTAACTATGTCGTATCCTTGACGTACTTCCTATGATGATGATGATGCTTCAGACTCTGATCAGAACCATGATTCATAATCAATGCATACAATCTACAATGAAGAGAAGAGCTGCATTTTTATAATAAATAAATAAAAATTGGAGCACATAATTTACAATGCTATATCTCTCTATGGCTCCTGGCTCCCGAGTAATATTATAATCGTCCACACAAAGAAACAATAAAAAACCTATTCGAGTATACAAATTACCAATTAAACCGGAACCACCTGTGCCAACTTTTCTTGCCTATTAGTGGTTAACTAAATCAGCCAGTGCTTTGCTTTGCAAAATACATCCTGCAGTGTAGCAGAAAAGGCCAAGATCCTGAACCGATATTGAAAAGAGTCAACAACATCATACAAGAGAAATTATCAATACCGGTTCAATTCTAGCCTGCACAGAGAATCATGCAAATCTTGGCAAACTCCGGTGTGCTGTCTGATGATCCTGTTCATTGTTCTGTGCATTGCGTTAAGAATCAAAAGGTACACCGAATCATCCCCAGACAGACAGAACAGAACAAAACAGGATGAATATTATCACTCAGAATCCGAGTCAATGGAGAGGTACATCCGAGGTCTTACAGAACGCTTCTGCCGAGGAAATGAAAATGGATTATCTGATCTTTGCTTCTTTGCCTTGTCTTGTCTACTGTCAGTCATACCCAGAAGCAACGAAGCTGCAAATACGCAGTAATTGTCAGTAATTGTACCACAAGAACTTTGGATATAGAGGAGCATAGTCAGAAGACAAAAATAAGCTACGTTTAATAACTAAAAAGATCTTTTTTCTTCAGTTGTTACAAGACCTAGCAGCTTAGTAAAATGGAGAAAAAGGTAAATGCGACATCATGAACCGGATCCACATTCATAGGTCCCTTTGATGTTTTTAAGAAAGGAAATACTTAAGTCTCAGACAGGGAACAAACCGGTCTCTGTTGTAGTATCCAAAGAACCTTCCCTTGTAGACATCTGCTGGCTTGAGTTGATCCCGTTTACAGTTGCAGGCTCTCCATGATTCCCAGAAGCGCTATCGCCTAGCCTAAGCGAGATCCAGTCTTCACTGCGGATACCATTTGACATATCAGCTTGGTTTTTAAAACCCGATTGAGCTGAAGCATCTGGTTTGGTTGGCAAAAATATTTGAAGTGAGGGATCGTCTCTACCAAATGCAAGAGGATTGTCAACTAGGCCATCATTTGCTTCAGATCGTCCAGCCGAGCCAGGAACCACAGGAACAGATGCCATTGATGTCTCAGGAGCCATGGTGTAATCCCCATTTATTTCAGGAGCACAACCAAGTGCACCATGATGATGCAACCCAACTAAACCTTCTGAAACGTCAGCATCAGATCTAAATAGTTGAAACCCAGGGGCTTCTGGAGTTTCAGGAGGAAATGACCAAAGGGGCGTATCAAATTCGTCATCATCATTGAAAAGACCTAACCGTGAGCTTGCCCCAGCTATGCTGTGTGGGTCATCATTATAGGAGTTAATTATTCCAGAAGGGTTCAGCGGAAAATTCAGCCCACCATCTGTTCGACAACCACTGTATGCAGGTCCCGGAGTGATTACTACATCATTTTCTTCATCCGAATCACTTAGAATGATGACTTCATTATTTAAACCCTCTCCAGATTGGTTTCTGTCAGGAAAGTTATAACCTGAATCAACATTCATGGAAATGGAATCAAGTTCCATGCCGTTGGCTACAAAATCAAAGGTTCCAATAGCATCCTGGTTTACGCTTGCATCATCACCATCCCTACCACTTCCAGTAGCACTACTACTCATTGGTATAATATTCTTCTCCTGATATCCAACCTTTTCTTGTCTATTACTGGAAGATAATCCATTTGCATTAGGTTTGCTAACTTCCCAAATGCCATTGCGATTCTTCCTTATTCCAAGTTTTAGAGGGGCCGGGCCATCTGAGAAACCTTCTTGTTTAACCGGTAACATTTCCATCTTCCGTTTAATCTCATCAGCAGAGGGACATAGACTACCATCGGGTGCGTGCCACTGTGAAAGTTCCCCCAGTTCCCTACGCTCACTCTCTCTTTTGGACTTTACCCGCCAAGAGCCATCAGGTTTCACTTCAATTTCAGTCACCTCTTCATCACAATGCTTCATCTGTCGTGCAGGAAGACAGCAATTGAATAAAAGCATAAATACAAAACTTCAAGAATTCTAGTTTTCCCATAGGTATACCTTAGACGTGATACGGTTAAAATAAGGATCCACGATTACATGCTCCACTGAGTAATTCTTCAGACAAATAGGGCACTGCCACTGCATGTTAACAACCACAGAACAACTAAAGTCAGAAAACAAGAGAAATAACTTAACATCCAGAAAAGGATAGGAGACCTACCTTTCTGGAACGTTGATTCAACTCCACAAACACCTCGAGGTCAAAACAGCCCATGTGAACACATGGAAAAAATCTCCCAGCAACTTTTATCCTAGAACCGCTCATCTAATGACACAAGCAGAAGAGACAATAAAAATTTAGTCTGCCAGATAACCCTAGAAATATAAGTATAGAAACTGAGCTATAAGATATTAGTAACTTACAGGACACCGAAGATTGACACCGAAGAAATCCGCAACAACTTCAATGTCACTATCACTATCAGCATTATCATCTCCACCTCCACCTCCAATGCAACGGCGGACACGTGCAAGAGCATTTTCAAAAGTCTCCCCTTTACCCTCTTCTGGAATCAAATTTAAAACCTAGATACAAAAACGAGTAAATATATAGGAACATTGGGGATCATTAACGCACAATAGCTGGATTTCGGAACAAACAAGAACACTAGCAAAATAAATATATCACAAGACCACGCTCATTGACTCATCTGAGTGAAATAGAGGACGAATGAATAGAACTCTTAAACATTTGAAATCTGACAAACAGGGGAATAGTTAATGTAACTGTGTAACCACAAGTAATTTCCTTCCACAGATTACACATTCTAAAGGATGCAATTTTAATTTATTTCTTTTGTGTTCAGAAGATCATTTTATTTCTTATTTGAACATTTTATAACTATTCCCCCCATAGACCGACCAAATCATTGAATGTTTGTTGTGCACTATCTGGTATCCATACCTGTTGTAGAGTCCTGCGCTTCACAAGTCGAACTCCAAAACAAAAGATCCGAACATCATTTCCACTCAAGGAAATTCTGTTAACACCATCCCTAATACATTGTGTGATCTGCCAAAATAGTAAAATGAGATGGTCAAATTTCACCACTGATTGCAAGATTTTCAATGTATAAGAGATCAAATCCTATTTTAAGTGAAAAGGGTTACTACTGAAAAGGGATAAAAAAACACACAATAGGTCCATCGTCGCGGCCGTTGACTCCCAGAAGCTGTGACCCAGGTCGGTTAATTGCACGTACAGGCAGGCCTATGAAATGATAGGCTATATATCAATACCATATCAGAAGATATAAAGCAGTCTTATTGAGTATAATCATATTAACATAAAATTTAAGAATATATGAATGTGAATATGATGTGCCCACAGAAATTTGACTATATGCAAGTAAAGGCTCATATAAGACTAAAAATCTAGAGATGTCACTGTCATACCATTGACCTGCAGATCAGCATACTGAGGCCACTGCATCCTAAAGATAACTTTGTCATTCAAGAGCATACACCAAGCCTAAAAAAATCGAATTTCAATTAGAAACGCATAGGTCGATACAGTTTACATTTAAACGTACTTTACAAAACCCAACCTGAACATCGTACTCTTGTTTTGCTAACAAGTCCTTGTCTGCCCTTGTGATTTGAAATGTTCTCTCCACACTCTGCATTGTGTTTGTACTGGAAAGTTTTGCATCGGTGCATTAGAACAAACAAAGCCATGAAAAAGGTATTTCTTCAACAAGTACTGTGCATTTAGCTAGGAAAAAAGTGTGATTTTTGTTCTCCAGACACTGGAATGAATGTCTTATCCCAGTTCTAAGTAGAAAAGTCAAGTGACTAGCAGGACCGTAATAGAATGCAGATGATTTATACACACAGTGCAGTTGATTCATTAGTGAGTAAATAAATGCAGACCATTGGAAGAAAAATCAAAATGAACGTATTTATTGCAAGATGAAACAGATGGTGATGTATCATACAGAATAGCCAACTGAGTGAATCAACTTTCTAATGTAAGAAATGCTAACAAACTGTAACTTTTAGGAATGGCATTAAAACTAGAAAAGCTCAAAACCATAGCAAAAAAAAAGAAAGATATGGAGTCTTACCCATCAGATGGTATGTTCGTTGCAGTTAGCCTCACTGGAGAGAGTGGATGTGCCACTGTAACCCAAAACCTGCGCAATGATGAGCATGTAGGACAACACCATAAATAACAATTTTCATGGATAACCGAAGGTGCTAATGTAAAAACAGCAACTAAAATTTACAAAAAAAAAATTCTAACTACTATGAAGACAGAACTAGAAGATAAACAGCAATCGAATACAAGGAGATAATGAAACTAAAAGGGAAAGCATGGCAAATGTATAAATATGTCTTTCTTTTTGGTTCTAGCAAGAAAGAATTATCATGCAGTAGGGGAGGAGTTCAGATGGATAATTAATTACAACTCAAACTTTAAATCAGGCAAGAAAAGTAAAAAAACTTACGGGTCAGCTCGAGTAAGTCGGCAGATTTCACAATAAAATGATTCAGGAAGTGGTGGATTTCCATCCATAGGCTTATCTGGGACAAGAACACAGCCAACATGCTGCCAAACATGGCATCGAGGATCCTCACACTGAAATCGGAAAGAAAAAAAAAAAAACCATAATTACAACCAGATACTATCACCCACCTTCACAAATGAATCAATAATAAATACATCACATCATCGGCCGTAATTCACCAAGAATTGCTCTACAGCCAGTTACAACAGTCAACAGGAATAGACACAACAAGTTTCTCCCAGGTTACCTGTATCATTGAGTCTGTCTCGAGTGAATTTCCACAAACACATCGAACTTTCATTTCTGGTTGAAACGGATCTTCAGGCTCCCCCTTAACTTTCATAATATTGGTATCTGAACTTACTTGTCCTTTTGATGCTAAATCACTTGCCCCAGATACTTGCATTTTCCTATGGAGCACAAAAAAGAAAACATTATGGTAACAAAAAATCGCACAGAAAAAGAATGGCATTGCGTAAGAAATCTATTATGAAATGAGTAGTCACCTATATGTATCGTCCACTAGTTTTGCAACTTCTTCCCTTGCCACTGTATTCTTTTTAGACCACAACCTTGCAGCTGTTAGTAGGGAATGAAAACGGAAGCGTATCAGAAAGAATGGTAGAGCAAGGGTGAGGTGAACAAACAAAAAAAAGTGGCTCAATTAACCTTGTTCATCAGAAAGAAGGGTCAAAATCCGGTCAACAAGTTCCTGTACAAGAAAAAAAAAAAACAAAATATGGTAAAACAATCAAATCTTTGACAATGGCAATAACCTAAGTTGGTAAACCCGAGTATTAATTCAGTGTACCCTGCGAGCATCATGAAGCTTATTTTGACTATTTAAGATTACAAAATTCCCACAGAAGACTAAACAACGCATATCTACCAAACACAAGTTGGTAAAAGGAATCGTCTAATTCATACCACTTTCTGCAATTATGAACATAACCAAACCATAATTACAAACAAATGGAAGAACATCAGAAATATACAAACCTGCTTCTTCCCCTGTTTCGAAAGTCCCAGCTTAGTAAGCACATCCTTAAGCTCTTTTATCCGAAAATATGAAAGTTTATCCTGCAAACACACAAAAAAAAAAACTCAACTTTGAGCCTAACTACTAAATCCATAAAAACATGAACCACAAATCCAAAAACACTAACGAAATTACAATCCAGATCATGAATTTTTTTTTTAAATAAAAAATTAAGCTTTTTGGAACATCCAGTCATTCAGAAACAAGATGAAATCAACACAGAACACAAGCAAACGAAAAAGATCTTTGAGTAAGAAAAAAATACCTTACAACTAGCTTCCAAATCCATGTTATTCAACCTCGAGACAAACAAAGAAGAAGCAAAAGGTTTCAAAACACAAGAACGTAAACTCTAGTGATTAGTACCAATTCACAGCAAGCAGTCTCCATACAGCAGCCGATCTAACAAAACAAAAAAGAGACAGACAGAGAGAATTAACTCAAAATCGAAAACCCTTAAAATTCCCCAAATTAAAAAAAAAAATACAATTTTTTTTACAGAAAAACACAAACCAAGGAATCGGAAACTGCATCATGACAACATAAGCGAAATTGATAGGGATTAAAAGAGAGGATTTTGAAATTAGGGTTTTCACAGCTTCGATTTAGATTAAAAAGACGGACCCCCAAAAAAAACAAGAAACGCAAGACGGAGAGAAGGCAAATTGATCCGCCGAGACGAAAACAAAAAAGAAGGGTAGCCGGACCAGTCGCCGATTATCAAATCCGGTTTAATGTCAGGCAATACGTCCGGGTTTAGTTCCTGTGTGGTCACGTGCACCGTCTCCTCCCCTCCCCACACACCAATATTTTAAAGACGTGTTTTTGACTTTCGGTTCTCACCCTCACCACCCACTTATCCGTTTTTACTACCGTCCGTAACGCTCAGTCTTGTTTTATTAATCGAATATTCCCCTACCCGGATCTGACCGGACCGGTTTTTATTTATCAAATCAATTTGCAATTTGGAATTTGGCTAGGGTTTGTGCATCGGATGGGTTATTCGTAATTTGTTATGATTTGAATTTAGATTCTTAGTCAGGGTTATTGATTTAAGATTTGAATAGAGTTTTAAAGATTTTAAATGTTATGTAGAATCTGTTGTTATTAGATTAAGATTTTGTTAAACTCTGTTAAAATTTAGTGTTATTAGTTTGTGATTTGTAAAAAGTCATTTAAAATCTTAACAAATCTGGGATATTGGATTTAGACTTTTATAAAGTCATTAAAAGTTTTGTGTTATTCAATGAAAGTTTTGTTTTATTGGATTGTTAATGAGTTCAATTATTATGTTATTAGTTCATAATTTTAGACATTTTTTACAAAATGAAGTCATGGAAAGTATTATAAAAACAAGCCCGGCTCTAGGGGTGTGCTGGTTGTGCCAGTGCATCGGGTCCACTCATTTTTTTGGTTTTTTTCCTTTATATTTAGGGTCCAAATTTTTTATTTTTTTTTACCATGTAAATTAGGGTCCAAATATTTTTCTAGCTCAAGACCCATATATTTATTGGGACGGGCCTGCATAAAAATACATGGATTGTTTGGAGGATTTTACAAGTTTTTTAGAAAACTAATCAACAAAACTCTTTAACAATCTTTCACTTATTTATTTTTAATGATTTTGTTGAACTCTTCAAAAAATTTCATAAATCTCAAACCATACCACCCTTTATAGTTTGTAACTTTGTAGTATATCCAGTGACAGTGACAGGATTAGAAGGAAAGAAATTGGAGTCAAACATAATTAAATGGTAAAATATACAACTTTTCCATATTTTTCTCATGGCATTGTGTATTGTATTATTTGATTCCAACTTTTTTTAGGTAAGAAGAATTTAGAAACATATTTGTGTCTCCTCTTCTTTATTTTGGGTTCCATTGAATTCACTTGTTATGTAATTGGATCAAAGCTGGTTTAACTACTAATTCAACTAGACGTGTGAATGTATCGAAATGGGTTGGTAGACCGGACAAATATGTGTATACAGTACTCAATTGTTGGGATGGTCCGTAAAACATGCAGAATATAACATGTGGGAAAATCATGTCTTATCCTCCATATATGTGTGTGGTCTCGTACGCATATATTAATTCGTGGACCAAATTAGATATTTATATTTTTAAAAAAATATTGCATACATTTATACATTATGTTCTTAGTTTACAGTATATGTTAAAATAAATGTTTCATTCCTCATCGAAGTCCATCTATAGCAAAGAAGTGAAAGCCATTCATGAGAGTTGAGACAACAAAGACGGCATCATTTTATCAATTAGTGGTGGAGTTTAATTGTGCTGGTCTCACTGGCTTGATCTTTCTTTGCTGCTAATGGAAACTAATTAACAGTGATGAGATCTTGAGTTCATGATGTTGACAGTTTCATAGATTAGTCAACCTTTTCGTCTAAACGTTTTGATGGCCCTCTTTGTGTCTTGTCAAAAGGCAAACAAACAAACAAACAAAGCAAATAGTAAGGAATAGATATTGTTCATGTGAGTGAGAATCAAACTAATTTCTGTGAATTCTGCAAAAAAAAAAACTGAAAAAAAATTGATAAACTTTTCTTGATACTTTCAGTTTCGGGCTGAGGATGTTAAACATTTGAGCTCCTCGCTGATAAAACTTTCAAAAGACACAAACATCTCTGAGCAAATAGCAAGAAACCTGTCTAGGAAATAGGAATAGATCTTATCATTGTAGGTGAGAGAAGACGATCTAGAGGCTCAAACTAACGTCTTCTAATGTTCCATGCTTCAATAATTGTCTTGCAATGTAAGTGCAAAGATAGATGAAGAAACAAAACTATGACTTGAAAGGGTATGAATAATTTGTTAGTAAGAAAAGTAAATAATAGAATAACCGCAATACCTTTAAACTTCGAGATGCATCTCTCTGCCTAAAGATGCATATATAAGGATTGTTACGTAGGAGAGATACCGTCGTCACCAGTCACTAGTTAAACTTTTCGAAGAAATGATGATGGCGCTATCTCTCCTGCGAAACAAATCTTTGTTCGCAGTTTCAAAACCATAGAAGAAGCAAGACCAATCTTTGTTCGCATTTTCAAAACCATAGAAGAAGCAAGACCACTCATATATATGATGGTTGTGTATGTGTTATCACTCTACTAGATTCATCTCATCCTTAAATATATTTACCACAAGGGTCTAAGAAGAGTGGACTATATTTATACCCGTTGATCTTTATTGTCATTTAGTTTGCCACTTTCTATGTGGCTGCAATCAAATGATTTTCGAAGATTTTTATCCCAAGTGAGGTCATCGTGTTAACGTCATGATCTCCAACGATTTGGCATTACCTTCATCTCCAAGTTTTTATATTTGAATTGCTCTGTTTGCGTAGGTTCTGTAGTTGATTTGAGCTCTTGATTTTGCATCTATTCTCAGACGTTACATATGTACATGTTCATTGACAATGGCGGGAAATTTGTTCAGTTTCATGCATCTGGAGGGTATAAGACACGACACCAAGGTCCCATGGTAAATCTAAAAAGCAAATACATATCCATAACTAGTCCTTGTATAGTGTTGGTACTATGTACTATGAACAGATCCTAGATTGTCACTTTATACTGTAGCTCCACTTAAGCAAGTGGAGTCTTGTGACACTTATAGTTATCCATACCAACTAGGATCTAAAAATTATAATTATACGCATAAATCTCAACAAAACACACATATGACATATTGATTGCTGATCTATTAGTTAGATTAAAGGGTAATAAGTTAGCGTTATGAAAACCATTGCAAAGACAAGGAGTGGTTCTTGTTAAATGACCTTGTCTGGTTTCTGCTTGATATGTCTTATTTTTTATTTTTTGGACCATGCTTGATGTGTCTATTTCTGTGTGATAAATGGTGAAAAGTGATGTTAAAGCTAACAAGTACTGTTCTAAGACTCTGGTTAATACAGAAGCTTTTAAGTGGAATTGCTTTATTGAACAAGTTGGTTTACAAAGTTGAGAAACACTTAGATATGTATGATTTTTACAGGTGAGGCTGCATTTATTCTCTCGCTGAAAAAGAAAAAGCCTTATTGTCCTCTTCAATCCTTTTATCAAATCCAAATGAGAAAGAGAAGAAGAATCCAAACTAAGAGTTGTCTTTATTGTCATGCGGAGTAAAATAGGTAAATGAAACCTATATTTTGTTTTTAATTTTTTTGACAAGATCATAAATATTTTCTTCATTATAAATTTATAAAATTATCCTTTCAAATTACTTTTTTTTATTTTCTCTATTCCTTTTTTAAAGTTGATTAATGCATTATGATGAGACCATATCCATTACCTACTACTAATACTAAATCTCCAAGTATCAAAAGCACAACACACACCACAGGACAAAAAATCTACTCTCATATGCTTAATAGACAGGGTACATTAATTACATAGACATAGTACTAGTATATATCTGTACCCACTTTAACCCATTACCAGCTCAAGATCTTGTCTATTTTTTTCTTCTTTCTTGAAAACAAGATCCAAATTTTCTGAATTTCACTCTCAAGGAAGAAAGAAAATGCTGTCAACAACTCTTAGTGGGAACTATGGGTTTCCTCTCTGCATCTCTGGGATCACTCAGCAACTAAGTCTCCCCAGAGAGTATAATATGTCTCTGTTACATTTTCTTTAACTCTCTGTTGACATCTTTTTCTGTTTATTTGACTTGTATCTTTCTGTTTCTGTCTACTCTCTATGTTTGAAGAATGGCAGATCATGACAAGAGAAGGAAAGTGATACAGAGGAGAAGGAGATCAGAAGGTAGCCATGGTGGTGAGGAAGATGCGGAGCGGCTTCAAGGGATGATGAGAGAGGATAAAGATGTTAGAGATCTAGTTGCTTTGTTACAAGATCTAGGCTTGTGGAGCTTTTCTTCTCACACAGCCAAAGCTGCTTAGTAGTGTTTGCTTTATTATTACAAGATCTAGGCTCGTGGAACTTTTCTTGTCCACACAGCTAAAGCTGTTCACTGTTAAGAAATCCTAAAATGCTTTTTAATACATCTCTCTCTCAGTTATCTTTCTTGTAAAACTGCAGATCAGAATCTTTAGCTGGAAAACCTAAGTGTAGTTAAAACTTAAAAGTATGTTGTTCTTCATTCTTGTTACTTGTTGACACGTTTATTTGTCGTTGGTGTGATGTTTTTGGATGCCACTTTTGGCCTTATCCATATATTTTGGTTTTTAGTTCTGAGACTTCATTTTGTTTGATGATAATTTCTATTTTCATCAAGTCTTCATAACAATTTGTTGTTGGTTCACAATCTGATCTTAAATCAATTCGTAACAAAGCATATATACAAAACCTAAGCTAGTTCTGGATATATGCCTCATGTCACTAAGACCCTAACAGTTTGTACAATCTTGAAAAGCAGATTAACATGGCAATCAAGAAGACACAGTTTGTAACACAACTTCTAAATAACCTTTAGGCAAAATTATCCGAAACTTGCATAATTGAAAACCATAATAAAAATGTCTCAGAGATCCAAAAAAGAGGAAGAAAGAAGAGTCACAGAAATAAGAGAGAAAAAAAGAGGCTCAAACGCCAGAGTTTTAAAACCACAGAACCATAAAGAGAGTCGATCATAACGAAAGTCTCATCATTTGGCTCCCTTCTTGACTGCAGCCTTGGTGACCTTGGCTCCAGTTGGGTCCTTCTTGTCCACGCTCTTGATAACACCAACAGCAACGGTCTGCCTCATGTCCCTAACAGCGAAACGCCCCAATGGTGGGTACTCAGAGAAAGTCTCAACAACCATGGGCTTGGTTGGAGTCATCTTAACCATACCAGCGTCACCATTCTTCAAAAACTTGGGCTCCTTCTCAATCTCCTTACCAGAACGCCTGTCAATCTTGGTCAAGATCTCAGAGAACTTAACTGCAATGTGAGACGTGTGGCAATCGAGAACTGGGGCGTATCCATTACCGATCTGACCAGGGTGGTTCATGATGATGACCTGGGAGGTGAAGTTAGCAGCACCCTTAGCTGGGTCATCCTTGGAGTTTGAGGCCACGTACCCTCTCTTAAGATCCTTCACAGCAACATTCTTGACATTGAATCCGACATTGTCACCGGGAAGTGCCTCTAGAAGAGACTCGTGATGCATCTCAACGGACTTGACCTCAGTGGTCAACCCTGTGGGAGCGAAGGTCACAACCATACCAGGCTTGATCAAACCAGTCTCAACACGTCCCACTGGCACCGTTCCAATACCACCAATCTTGTAAACATCCTGAAGTGGAAGACGGAGGGGCTTGTCTGATGGCCTCTTGGGCTCGTTGATCTGGTCAAGAGCCTCAAGAAGAGTTGGTCCCTTGTACCAGTCAAGGTTGGTGGACCTCTCAATCATGTTGTCTCCCTCGAATCCAGAGATGGGCACGAATGGGATTTTGTCAGGGTTGTATCCGACCTTCTTCAAGTATGAAGAAACCTCCTTGATGATTTCATCATACCTAGCCTTGGAGTACTTGGGGGTTGTGGCATCCATCTGTAAGAAGTAAACAACAATAAGGCAGAACACAGTTAGAATAAATTTAAAAGGACCGCATACTGTTAGCATAAATTCAACAGTAAAACATTCAAAATCAACAAGCCAATTACAATACCTTGTTACAGCAGCAAATCATCTGCTTGACACCAAGGGTGAAAGCAAGAAGAGCGTGCTCACGGGTCTGACCATCCTTGGAAATACCAGCTTCAAAACCACCAGTTGTGGAGTCGATGATGAGAACAGCACAATCAGCCTGGGAGGTACCAGTAATCATGTTCTTGATGAAATCACGATGACCAGGGGCGTCAATGACTGTGCAGTAGTACTTGGTGGTCTCGAACTTCCAAAGAGCAATATCGATGGTGATACCACGCTCACGCTCGGCCTTAAGTTTGTCCAACACCCATGCGTACTTGAAGGACCTCTTGTTCATCTCAGCAGCCTCCTTCTCGAACCTCTCGATCACACGCTTGTCAATACCACCAAGCTTGTAGATCAAGTGACCAGTTGTGGTCGATTTCCCAGAGTCGACATGGCCAATGACCACAATGTTGATGTGAAACTTTTCTTTACCCATAGCTGTAAAACAAAACCAACAAAGATCGATACATCAGAACCAAATATACAAGTCACCCACAAATAAGTAACACCTTAATCATCAACTCAGTATAAACCAAGAAAAAACAAACAGATCTATCGAATTCAGAAGCAAACTCATCATCTACAGTACAACAAATCTATTGAGAATCATCAACTAAAGACATCAGAATCAACTAAAACAGCCAAAATCGAGTCAAGCGATGAAACGAAGAGTAACATAGTAGATCGCCTAGATGATACGCTACAAGAACATGCGAAGACGATATACAAAGCAAAAGCTATCTGCAGATCTATGATTAAACGGATCCTAAACACGACAATCAAAAACAATGAGCATACAACTAAAGAGATGCATCTAAACACAGCTTATGAGAAGAATCTAAACCCTAAACAGCATAGAAAAGATGAAGATCGAAAGCCTAAAAGAGAGAGATGACGATAATCACCTGCAAGTAAGTATCGGAGTCTTGCGGCTAAGTGAGACGGATATGAGAGCGCACCCTAAAACACGACGACTCAGGGGTACTTATAGCTACGAGCTCTCTAGGGTTTTCGCTTCCTCTTTGTCGCTTATCGTTTTTACCAATTTGCCCTTATGCGTTTTGGGCCTTTTCTTTTTCTTGTGATTAATAAGTAAAATTGTAATTCTCTTTTCTACATTTTTCCAATTTGAATTATGTGATTGGTTAAGAAAATGCAATATTGGAGATTTTTTTGTCAATTTAACAATTTAGATAAATTTTTTTCTAACTCTTTTATTAATTCAAAAGGTGAATGAAAATACCCTAGCCGTCATGAGTTGGTTTTAATAAAATTTTGAAATTAATAATAATAAATCACAGGAAATATTTTTTAAAAAATGCATTCACATTATGGAGTTGTTGATTAAATTCCGGTTGTTAGATTTGCATTAAAAAAAATTGTTGAATCATAATATCCCTTTAAAATTCAAATCAAATTTATAAGAAGTTTGTTTCTCTTACTATTATTAAAGGAGAAATTTAATTATCTTCAACAATTAATGGAGAAAATTTATGAGAGATGATGACACTATATATAAATTTCCTCCTAAACGTTGAATCAAACCGTACGTGTATGTCGTCATTATGTAGCTATGGTGTTACTTGGACATACTATAAAACAATCTACTAATTATGTTCCAAATTTTTGCATTAAAGTTTAGTTTGCTTAATCAAAACCTTCTCTGGTAGTTAAGGCGACGACATGCATATAGCTTTTAACAAGTCGAGAAATAAAGTTTTTAGTCAACAAAGTAACATATTGATTCCACAGTTTACTAAGCACCATTAACTAGATCTGAATCTCATAAATTTAATAGGAGTAGTAGTACATGTTTTCATTAGTCAACTCAACCACATATGAAAATTCTTACTCCATTGAATTTTAATCAAACAAATCAACCTACTCTGAAAATTAGGGCTTATCGTATCATATAAAGCTTGATTGATTCATCATCACTTGATTAATCTAATTTACATCTCAATCCTAATCTAGTCATAAAAAATCTTCTAAAGAATATGTTGTTATAAGCTTGAAGTAGCTTGAATCAAGCTAAGTATATTTAGGAAAATCTAAATATACATATCAAATTTGTTAGTTTTATTTTCTTCAAGAGTCATCCCATTGAAGTTAGTTTTGCCAAAAGTGTTTTAGAAATATATTTTATATATAAGGAGGTGCTAATGTGTAGCACAACTTATGAGATTTGAGAGATTAAGGTTTTGACTTATTTTCTTTAATAATAAGAAGAGTTATTCTTATTTATCTTTGAGTTTGATATTGTGTGTTTCTAGACAATGTCGACGAAGACGATAACGTTAACAAGCAGCGATGGCGTACCTTTTGAGGTTAGAGAAGCGATCGCACTTAAGTCACAGAAGATATCAGATCTTGTTAAAGACGATCTCAGCAACAACAACAACGTAGTCGTCCCGCTTCCAAACGTGAAATCCAGGATCCTGGCGATGGTGATAGAGTATTGCTACAAACACGTCGAAGGTGATCCCGACGAAGAAGCACTGAAGATGTGGGACACTGAGTTCATGAAGTTCAACGATCAAAACAAACTCCACGATCTCATGATGGCTGCATATGATCTAAAGATTGAAGGCTTGATTCGTCTCACTTGCAAAACAGTCGCTGAAAAGATCCCATACCAAACTGAAGATGAGATGCGTGCTTTTTTCAAGATCAATGATGATTTGAAACCAGAGGAAAAAGATCAAATTCGCAAGGAGAATTCATGGGCTTTTGAATGATCCCCTTCATCAACTTTTTTTTTTTAATTTCTTTTTTCCTTCTTTATGAATCTTTATGCAATTGTGTTTCTTAGACCTGAACAAGTTTAGAAGCTTTGGTTTTTGATTCTACTCTACTAAGTAATAACCTTCAAATGCATATCGTTTTTACAATAGCTTGTGTAATGTCGTAGCTAATCTTGGAAACAACCACACAAGTGCATGCATCTCCTAACTGTTTAGACTCGGCATGAATTTTGAGAAGCAAACTCTATATTTGATTGTGGAACCCATACTGAATCATTGGACAAAGCTTTTGTTGTTTGTAACAACATTGCTCCAAACATGGGATATATGTTTTGTAGTTTAGTTAATATGGATCAAACATTTTCCATAAGCTTCATATGTCTAATATATATGTGTGTATTGTAAAAGGAGGTGAATGTTAACGTAAATGCTTAGTGCTTACTTGAGATTAGATTCAGTAAGAGCAATTTAACTTTTGATTAACTTTTAAGAGACTTTAGTTCACAGACAGACTTACCTACAAAATTTAAGATGAAGAATGATCATGAAAAAGCATCCCAAAGAATCTATCTGCAGAGATCATGGCCTGTGTTTGTACTCTCTTAGTTTGAGTTTGAGTCTGTTTCCTCTGTTTTCAAGTTTCCGCAGGAATCTTCAAAATTCAAAGCACTGGAGCCTGGAGGTAATGTGAAGAGAGATATCAAGATGGTTGTATCTGGTTTGGGTTATAATCCACCCACTACCTTATATGATCTCCAAAAAGTAATTCAAGTTGTTTTTCAATTATGCTTCACATCATATGAATGATATGCTGGAAAATCACATTTAAGCTATATCTATTTCTATTGGAAAATCTTTTTAAATTGCAGATTAGAAAATTAGCATATTATTAATTAAGATAAGATTTATCAAATGCCAAGTACAATAATTATAGTCGCAAATATCAAACTCCACAAGAAATTCCTCCCAGACCACCATAATTGAAAAAGAATCCGAGTGGAGTAGTCCAAAATTTGACTCTCTTACCAACTCTTAGCCCATAACATTTACTATCTAGCAACTCCTCTACAGGAAGAGTATTGATTCTACGTTTCTCATACTTAGAATTCAAGACATCAACATTTGAAAACAGTGCTGCTCTCAAAGGACCGTGTGCCGGGAATTTTCCATTACCCATTGGAGGACTTAAACCAGAAGGCGAAGCCTGAACTACCCTCCAACTCCGACCATATTTGCGCCATCATCCATAAGGTGAAACAACTCTTTTGGCCAATATCCAATAAATGCATTAGGTTTATTTTGTATAAGCCACCAGTTTCCAGATTGTTGATCCTTTTGGTGTACAATGTACATTACGAGAGAAAATGAATTTCATTTATTAAAATAAATTCGCAATAAAATTTAAAACATATTATAAAAAGAAATAGTAATGCATAATATTAGGAAAACTACCTTAGCGATAGACCACTGCAACACTTCCTTATCCCCAGGTTTAAACTTAAAGGGTTGTACCATGGGAACCACACTTGATACTTGAACAAATCCTGGACACGCCATATTGTAACATCCTTTTTCGTTTTTACCCTATCAAAATCATAGTTCATATATACATGTTCTTTGATTAAAAGATGTCACCGTATATATAATGTTCACATGCATACCTTCCAATATCCATATGACCAAAGACGTCCGTCACCGAAAATGCTTGGATTTATCTGTCACAAAAGATTTGCAATACGGAAAAACTATCCAGAGTGTGAAACGAATTAAGAGAATACAAACCAATAAAATGTAAAATCTACCATCATCCCCACTGAGATGAAATTGACTTCACCATAGTATCCACTGCCTAGATACATTTGACTATATGAGGCTTGATCTTGTTTGATGTCTAGGTTATAACCATCATGCCAAGCTGTTATACCATGATATGGACCACCGTGTTGCTTAACTCCAGCAATCTACCAATATATACAATAATATTACTGGTTGTAATATACATATAGATATTTATTAGATCAAATACAAAAACTGAGGAAACTGAATATAATAGCTTACATGTGTTCCAGGGCTATCACCTGATAGCGGATGGAAATATTTTTCAGATAAGAGTTCAGCGTTAATGGTATATTCTTTTGTATTTCTCATTATTGGAACAGTTCCATATGGACATTTTATTTTTTCCTTATATGCTTTGCTGTTGTCTGGTTGATTCTTCCTTTCATATTTTTTTGAAAATGATGGTTTCATCTATAAAAATAGAAAAGGTCATATAGTCAAATCAAAAATCATATTTATAAAAAGAGGTAAAATGTACACAAGAGATAAATTTCTGAAACTCACCTGAATTGTATGGTTTTTGAGAAGTGGGTGATCAAGTCCTGGTTGCTTATGAATATCTATGCAATCATATGTTACATTCCCAGTTATCTACCAATTAATGACAAGAAGAAGAAAAAAGGGATGAGATTAGTTTTCTAAAACAAAAATAAACGAAACGATGTTAAATTAGGACCAAAATAGTAAAAGGTGATGTTGAATCAATAAAACATGGGACTCAAGCTTTTTCTTATTTTGGAAGCTAACCTTGAAAGATGTGAAAGGCAGTGTAGCTTGATCCGAACGAACCAGAGTTATTGAGAACAAAAGATGTAAAAGACTCATAATAACAAGAGCCATCCTGATTCTTGTAGACATTTGTATTAGTTTTGTTTCCCTACGAATGATGTGTGGCACTCTGTACATATTTTTATACACTCTGTATCTTATCAACCGTTATACAGTTGGCACTGCATTTGATATTTTCCTTTTCATTTTAAGGAAATAAATCTATTCTCATAAAGGAAACATTACAATATTTGACTGAATTTTATTACTGTACTAGATAAGGACCCGCCCAGTTTTTAAATTTTGTAAATTAAATTAAATTTAACAAAAATATATTAAAAAATTTGTACGTTATATATAATTTTTTTTGCTACAATACACTGATTTATATCTATTTACAGATTTTTTTATTAAAAGTGTATTTTTTTACACCTAAGTATATTGTATTTTACAAATATATTCTTTACCACCACTTAGGAAAATATCTATATAAACACATTAAGCCAACTATTATATGTCTATTTAATTTCACTTTTGCATATTTTCTTTAATCATAAAATTTGTTGGTTCAAGAAACTTCTCGAATAAAAAATATATTACATAGTATACTGTTGGTGTTGGGTTTCGACGATCGTAAAGCCCGAAAGAGAAGCCCAATAAGCGATAATAACTATTCGAGATAATGGGCTTTGTGAGGCTCAGGAAGTGGGGTCGTATGAAAGAGATGCCAAGTCAAAGTTCGAGGGAGATCTAGGGGATCGCGAGCCGAGATCTTCGGAGGAGATCGAGGAGATAGTTTCTAAGCCAATTTTCTGTTTAAGTAGTCGAGTTCGGATGAGAGAAAAAACACATGTAATTTTTAATGAATACAACAGAGAAAATCAATACAAAATCCAGTTCGCTTGTTCTTCATTGTTCTTGTCGATTTATACCAAAAGTCTGCCCATATCTTATTTCTTAATTAAATCTTTCTAGTTGTTGTTTATGATATCAACATATACTAATCAATGATGTATCATCACAATAGTGTATCACCAACCATAGAGAGAACCTCGGCTCCGCCCTCCTCCCTTATGCAACCTCCTCCACCATGAAAAGATTGGTTCTGCCTTTCTCCTTGGGGAGATAACCTTGCATGCGTCCAACCTCCTCCACCATGGAGAGAACCTTGGCTCTGCCCTCCTCATGTGTGGAGTGAACATGTTCACGTCTTTTAGCTATCTCAAAGTGACATGCTCCGAAAACCAATGAAACTAAAAGCCATTTTCCAACGTCAAAAATTCTTTTGATGGTAACTAATGTTAAATTTCTCAATGTATTGTGGAATTGTCTTTGACACATCATGATGTAGCCTCTGTCTCCGAGCTCCTATGGATCTATCAAAAACAGTTTTTGTTTTTCAATTTATGTATCTATGTTTGTTGTAAGCTTATATTTGATTAACCTATTTTATCCAACCATTAGGTTGATAAGGTTATACTCTTTATCTCCCTTTGAGATTGAATGAATGGTAACAATTATGTTTGCATAAAAAAAAGGTCTACAACCAACTAATCAAATTAGAAGAAAATTAATTTGACATTATTAATGACATAATAGAAAATTATAAGTACGGTAATATATGAATTTCAAATTAAAGATGAAAATATAAATTAAATAATAAAATCTAAAAATATTACAATAAAATTTAAAATACAGTATTAGAAAAAGACGCATATATTAATCTTACATTTTTTGGGTCAACATATTAATCTTACGTATTTCAAACTGAAAAAAAAAAAAAAAAAGTAGGAGAAAGTTTTGGTTTAAAAAATAAGGAAAAATTATCTTCCCATTAAATCTTTTTACCAATAGAAAAAGTTTAAAACAGTGTTTTTGAATAAATTATTTTGTTAAATGAAAATGTGAGACGATCTATGTTTATATAGAAATGAATATTTACATTTTTGAATTAATAATTAACTATACATTTTCATTAATCCCTTTTATATTTTCTTGTTGAATTAATAACTTAAAATTCAAATAAGTAAATAATGTTATAATTTCAAAATATATAATCTCCTAATAATTATTTTTTTAAAAACTTTTTATTTTTGTAATTTTTTTATAATTATCTTTTTACATTATTAATACTATTTAAACAATTTTTTTGTTTTTTGTCATAATCTCAAATCACTCATATTAATTATTAGTTTTTACACATGTCAAAATCTGAGATTGATAACTTGACACATGTCATGATCCTATTAATGACTAACTTTCAAAACCCAACTTTATATAATAAGATAAGGTTAATATTAGTATTAATGAAAATTTGAAAATTACGGAATCTATAATATTAATTGGTAAGCACACTTAGATGTAAAAAGATAACAAAAACATAACATATATCCATGTTGCCAAAAAGACCTATTTACCTACATAATTAAAAAAAAAAAAGGTTCTCTAAACTAATGGTAACAGTTGATAGATATTACCAAAAATAACAATCCAATTTAATATAATTCAATAAAAAATTTAAAACAAATCATCATTTATTTTTTATTTTCAAAAACTTCCATAATTAAATCATACAAATTTGACAAAACAAAAATCGTACTAGCTAATTATGGTTAGTATTAGACGGAAGCAAAAAAAAAATTGATTGTTACCAAAAACTTTAAAAATAGTAATGATATTTTCCAAATATAATCTAAATTAAATATTTAGTACTTTCAAATATAGCATATTTTGGGAATAAACTTTGGATTTTAAATTCGTCATTATCTCAAAAATATTTTGTGATTTGAATGCAATGCATTATCTCAAAAATTCTAACAATCTAAATTCTACCATAAATATAGTAGTCGAATGAGTATTCACTATTCACCAAACAATTCAACGATTTTCTTTACTACTACTATAGCATTCTAAAAACAGAATTTTCTTTGTGATTGTGTTGTTCATTTTGTCTATAGAATTATTATATTTTCATTTGTATTTATATTTTTCATTTGTATTTATTTGTTAATAATCGCTAATATTGACTAATGTTTATGTGCAGTCATACATACGACACCAGAGCATACCTGAATCGTTGTGGTCTTGAGTCGGACTTTTTATGGGTTATGGAGTTAAGCTACTTCTTCTTATACGATGATTCTTATGATTTAATAATAGTTGTTACATTATGTGTACTATAAACTGATTTCTGATCTTTCAGATGAAAGATGATCTCTTCAGCCCAATTTCATCGAACCAATCTATTGATTATAGTGTACAATACTTTTAATATTTGAAATATTAATGATTTGGTGTTCATATATAAAAATATTAACGATTAGCTGCATATTGAATGGAAGAAAAAAACATGGAAGGAATGAGGATTGACTTTGATTTCATCTTCACACAATGAACGTACATAAAATTATTTTCTTGCTCTCATTGATTTATAATTTTTGTTTTGGAATTTGACTTTAATGTAATTCTTCTTTGTAGTTGTCAAGACAATAACTGAGGGTATATCTTATTATATAAAGTTGGGTTTTGAAAGTTAGTCATTAACAAGATTTTGACATGTGTCAATTTATCAATCTCAGATTTTGACATGTGTAAAAGTTAATATTTAATATGAGATATTTGACTACAACAAAAATAAAATATTTTGTTTTAAAAATTATTAATAATGTAAAAAGATAATTATCAAAAATTACATAATTTTTTAAAAAATAGAAAGTTTTTAAAAATAATTATAAGAAGATTATATATATATATATATATATATTTCATAAAATTCGAAATTATAATATTATTTACTTATTTTTAATTTAAGTTATTAATTCTACAAAAAATAGAAAAAGGATTAAAGAAAATATACATTTAATTATTAATTCTAAAATTTTGTAAATACTCACTTCTATATAAACATAGATCGTCTCATATTTAAATAGTTTATTCAAAAATACTGCTTTCAACTTTGTTTAATTGGAAATTTTTAAAGAAAATATACAGTTAATTATTAATTCTAAAATTTTGTAATTACTCACTTCTATATAAACATAGATCGTCTCATATTTAAATAGTTTATTCAAAAACATTGCTTTCAGCTTTGTTTAATTGGGAAATTTTTTTAATGGGAAGGTAAATTTTTCTTATTTTTTTAAGTCAAAATTTTCTCCTACTTTTTTTCAGTTGGGAATAGGTAAGATTAATATGTTGACCAAAAAAAGATTAATATATGCGTCTTTTTTTCCTAATACTGTATTTTAAAATTTATTGTAGTATTTTTAGATTGTATTATTTAATTTATATTTTCATATTTGGGATTTATATATTACCGTGCTTATAATTTTCTATTGTTTCTTTAATTTCTAATTTCAAAATTTTTTCTAATTTCTAATTTTCATCTTTGAAAATAATTATTTTCTAATTTCTCAACCTTGATTTGGTCATAAATCATTCTGTTTTTTGCAAACATAATTGTTACCATTATTCATTCAATCCCAAGAGGAGATAATGAGTATAAGCGCATCAACATAATGGATGGATAAAATTGGTTAATCAAACACAAGCTTGCAACAAACATAGATAGATAGATTGGAAAAACATAAATCATTGTTGATAGATCCATAGGAGCTCAAAGACTATGACACCCTGGTTTGTGGAAAGGTTTAAGATAATTGATTTGGCCACATATGCCACAGAAATGCACTTATTTTTTTGGTTAAGGGTCCTGAGAGAACTTCATGATGGGTGACTTTCCTAGAAGTGATTGTCGGAACTGTGCGAGTGAGGACAAAACACATGAATAGATCATTTGTTGATTTGTAGGGTCGGTAAACAAGTTTTTAAAGCCTCCCAGACGTAACAAACCGGTCATCAAATATTGATGGGTCCACGGGCCAAGAATAGATGTAGGGCCCACTTAGGAAGGTGAGTTCATGGACTGAGAGTGGACATGGGCTCACTAAGCAGGGTGGCGGTTGAGGCGTTACAGAGATAGAAGCTACATCATGGTGTGTCAAAGAAACTTCCACAAATATATTGAAAAATTTAACATTAGCTACTATCAAAAGTTTGTGACGTTAGAAAAAAGGTTTTTACTTTCATTGGTTGTCAGAGCAAGCCATTTTGAGATGGCAAAAAGACGTGAACATGTTCTCTCCACATCGGAGGAGGGCAGAACCGAGGTTCTCTCTATGGTGAAGAAGGTTGGACACAAGGTTATCTCCCCAAGGGAGGAAGGTGGAGAAGGTTTGACGCAAGGTTATCTCCCAAGGGAGGAAGGCGGAGCCAAGGTTCTCTCTATGATGACGCAAGGTTCTCTCAAGGTTCTCTCTATGAGCCAAGGTTGGACGCATGGTTCTCTCTATAAGGGATGAGGGCGGAGCCGAGGTTTTCTTCATGGCGGTCATACATTATTGTGATGAAACTATGCAGAAGTGACAAATGTAATATATTTTTTATTCAAAATATTTTTTGAGCCAACAATTTTAGTAATCAAAAAACTATGCAGAAGTGAAAGTAAAATAGTTAGCTTAATGTGTTCATACTGACATTTTTTAGGTGGGTGATAAAGAATATATTTGTAACATAGAGTATATTTAGGTGTAAAACAAATACACTTTTAATGGTAAAATACATAAAAGATTTGTAAATAAATATAAATCAGTATATTATAACAAAAATAAAATTAATAAATAATGTACAATAAATATTAATATAATTTATAAAACTTTAAACCCGTACATCGAGCGGGTTCTCATCTAGTATATATATATATATATCACACTGTTTTATGGTTCATGTTTCGTTTTTAGTAGTATATCACACTATACTACATAGACCAATTCTAATAAGTTTTTTTTTTGGTCACAAATTCTAATAAAATTATGTTCGATAGGTATCAAAGGAATTTATAAACCGGGAATATGGGTATCTAAATCTATCATAATAAATATAGTCAAAAATGTAATTATTTAAAAGAGACTGTTTGAACAAAATTTTTTTTTTAAAGAGACTGTTATGAGATGAAATTTTTTTACATATACAAGAAAAGACGAGTATCCCATCCCAAATATATGCATCTAGGCTAAATACGTAAAATAAATGAAACAGAATCCGAATCCAAATTTGACTTAAAACTCCTAAACAAACTATTGGAAATGTTTGGATTAGTTTAATATAATATACATGTAATATCACTTACTAAATGATATCTTAAATTTTTTCTTATAAATAGCAATCAGGCAGGTCTGAGTAAAATTTTACATGAAAATTTTCCAATTTAAAAAAAATACGCAATTATAAACCGCACGTACGTACAGGTCCAAAACTAGATCTAAAATATTACAAAAATCTCGCATTTATATCAACATTTTTGAGAATTATGTTTACAAATGTACCTCCGCATGTACGTAAAATAGTCCAAACCTAATTATAAACTTTGTTGTTTTTTTAAATTAACTCCGCACGTACGTGCGGGTCCAATTCCTAGTAGACCATTAAGACACAATCATAATATATGATATTCTCTCATTTAAATAAGTTTGCACGAAAAAAAATCTGCTACCATTACAACGACACGTTTTGTAGACTTTTTTCAATTTTCAAATTCTATAATGACAGTTTTCTTATATAAATAAAACTTCTGCCACATTAGAAATTTAGAACAATGTATAATTACAATTACC
Organism: Camelina hispida; assembly: GCA_023657505.1. NCBI lineage: Eukaryota > Viridiplantae > Streptophyta > Magnoliopsida > Brassicales > Brassicaceae > Camelina > Camelina hispida. The sequence continues at coordinate 30,302,839 of CP094636.1, read as the reverse complement.
CTATCATTGCTATCGAAAATTTGAAATATCCCTTATATAATAAAAAGGAACATTGTTTTGTAAACTATATAATTTTAATAAGTTGGTTACAAATAGATTATAGATTAATTAATAATTGGTTACAAGTTAAATAATGGTGCAACTTTAATATATTTCTAAAATTCTTCAAGAAAATATTCTAAATAATCATTTGATATCATCTAACTTACCATATTAATTTTCATTATTAAATTATTCATCCATAGTAAAATCTTTTGATATCTAACTTAACATATCAATTTATTAATTATTATTATACTTCACCTCTCATTTTTATATATAAGTGTATTTTGTAAAACAAATAAATTATCATATTATTTATTATAATTAAAAAATAATTTTATTTCCGGATATATCATAAGTTGAATTTTTAAAAACAAATAAATTGTTCAATCTATAAAATATTCAAGCTTTAGTAATATTATTCTTTAAGAATAATATCTGTTGAATTAACGGGTCAAAATTTGAATATATAAATTCAATTTCATATTTTTTGTTGAATTTTATAACTTTATATGATATAATAAACTTTAAATAATTTATTTTGAAATATTTTTAAAATATTGAAACTTGATATAAAAGTTAGAAACTATTAACACTCTAAATTGATTTGTTATAGCTAGTCAATAACATATCACTATAATATGAAAGAATTTAAGAAACCAAGTATATTAAAACAAAAAGTGTAATGATATATCAGATTACTCATAATATAATAATTCGCTTTTTAAAAACCAAATTTACAAAATTATGTCTTATAATGACATTCAAGTCATTATGTATAATATACATTGTCAAAATAAATTCACAGACATAAACTAATACAATATATTAAATTTTTATTTTAAAATATAAAATATACAAATTTTTGTATAAAATAAAATTTAACTAGTGTTATACAACATGTACTTATCTAGGATCATTAATAATATAAAACTTACAAAATAGGTGACTTTTCTCAAAGCATCATATTTATCATATGATTTTATTGCATAATGTTTTATCCAAAATAAGCTTTTAAAAACAATCACATAAATTATATTTTATATAAAAATTACAATATATAAAAAAAATTTCAATCCGTGGCACGGGTATTAATCTAGTATATTTAGAGAACAGAAAACATTCCATTACAAGTATTAAATTAATATGATATATACATAATGTATGCTATTGGCCATAATCAAATTGCGGCATAGCAGTACGGCAGTACCAATCAATCATGGTACGCCTAACCAAATCACCGTTTATGCAAGAACTAAAAAAGAAAAGGGAAGAAGCAACAACTATGCAAATGATTACAACAATTAAACAAACAATCGTTAGCAACCTAGCTGGCAGCATTTGGTGAAAGAATCAACCTTTCGTCTTCTCTTTAGCTTGCTAAAGGAGGAGAAGCCTCTCTTGGTGGCGAGGTCGTAGGAGAAGATTCGAAATTCGGGTTTCCAGGGCAAGACTTAGCAAATTGGCAATAACGACATTTCCAACGTTCTTCTTCAGGAGTGTACTCAGAGTCTCGTTCATTTCTCCAGAACTCAATGATCTCTCTATATTTGCTCATCACCCACTCATGATCATGCTGGAATCTAATCTCAGCTATTATAGATTGGTCCTTCTGAAACTCGTACCTGGTATAAAGTTTCCCACTCAGATGATCAGAGATATATATATTAATAATGTTCAATAAGATTGAGAACAAGTCATATTCTACTTGCTTTAGTAGTAATTGTTCGTTTGCTACCGGAAGCATCTTAAAAGTGTTTTCATAGTACCGAACTATCTCTTCAAGTGTCTACACCCAAGTAAAAAAACAATAAGAACATCAATAAGAAACACATGAACTTTAGCTTAGTGAAAGATATATTGTGTAAAGTCAAAGATTAGTATACCTGAGCTTGGATACCTGCGTTCGCAATGTGGTCTCTCACATCTTGGGATAAGACATAATGGCGATTCAAAGAGAAGTAGTCGAAAAAGGGTCCTATCGGGAACCCTTCTTTCACAACAGTGTCCCATAAAAGCTTATAAAGCATTAGCTGAAGCCTATCAAATATAGTTAATTTAACGACAGTTAGCATAGAACTCCCTAGTATTAAACCAAAAACCGAAATGGAGAACGTTTTCTTTCAACTCTAGAAGCACTTGCCTTCCATTCCTCCTCTGTGGCTCAGCTGGAAGTGTATCACGGAGTCGAGTCTTTGTATCTATCAATATTGGTCCAGTATCAGAAGACTCTTGTGCGTACGCGTTTCTAAGCTCGTCAATAATTCCCACAATCCATTGACCTCCAACAAATCCTAAGCTGATAATGATATAGATCATGAACGAACCAATTGGCATAGATACATTACCAAGAACTGGGTTACACAATTAACTAGGTGTAAGTAACAATATAACGATCATGAGACTAAAGCCAAAAACTAGATCACGCAAAGTTACAAACTTGGATTAAAAGATGCCAACCCAACTCCATATAAAAGTTTCATTTGATGATGATTACTACAAAACATAATCTAAGCTTGCAAAAGGTAAAAGCTTTGAGAATGTCACACAACAAGAGGTGTAGAAGGAACTCACAGTAGCAATTCACGAGTACGTCCTTCAAACAAGAATTGATTAACACCCGCGATGGAATTCAACAGCTTTAATGCCCACTTATCTTCATTAGATTCAACTCTTACTCTCACCTTTCTAACTACCTAACCCCATTTTCCATAACAGAACAACAAAGAAGATGTTGTAAGCTAAGTACAAGATGAGACCAACACTAAGATCCAATCAATCATATAGAGAGTAACTGTTACCTCTTCTTCAAGCTGCAAATGACGAGCCTGTCCAGCTTTCATGGCTTTACTAACTTTTCTCCTGCCAAAACAGAGAACATTCTCCATTTGTTTCTCACACCATTCCTAAAAAAAACCAAATACAGTTCCAACATCAATGCTTACTCCTATGATCTTGATCTCAATTGAATCGTAAGAGAAACGTACTGTGCCGGTGAGATCTGTGACACCTAAAGCTTGATTTCTCCTAAACCGACGGAGATAAGAGTCTTCGATATCCGACGAACAAGCTGCGGAGAGTTTCCTCTTGGTAAAGAGAGTAATCGAACGGATGGTTGTTTTTGGGCTTCCGCCGGCGGAGATAATCCGTGACGGAGAAGCGGAACGGATCGCACAAGGGAGGATGGATCGGGTGGCTGCAAGAGCTGCATCGATGATAGCCATTTCTTCTTCACTGACGATCTCGATTGGGATCTCGGGGAAGACATGGTAAGATTGAGGAGGGCTTGAAATAGCATCTGTGGCGGATTGATCGGGCTTAGTGGATGAGGTGGTGGTAAGCGAGTCGGAGGTTGACTCGGAGGGTGACTCAGCCATGTTTTTAAGAGGAAGCAACGTGTGGTCTTCTTCTTCCCGTGGCCATGTAAAAAACTATTCAAACCAAATGGGTAAAAAAGTAAAAAGAAACTAACCATTGGGTTTAGGAATGGTAACCCCGAGAATCATTTACTAAATGTTTTGATTATAAAAGTTTAACAAACAAATCAAAGTACATAATAGTATTAAATACTTTTTTGTATATGGTTTCTGTGAATTCATGTCCCATTACAGCAAAACTAGACAAAGTTACTGCAAGTGATTCTTTTTATCGCCGTACTACTTAATTAGCAGCTTTGTGTGTTGTCTAATTTGGTCAGAGATTAATTCAATATGACATCTATTAAGCACTATTAGATTTGGGAATTGGTGTTTCCCGAAGAAAGTTATTGCACGCTCTATAGGTTATTATAGAAAATTGACTCAAGGATAAAAAAACGTACTTTGGTCCAATGTTCCGAATTCAACATGCGTGTATTATAAAGAGCTAGATGAAAAGGCATGTAACTTTAACTGGTGTTTAAAAAGCCTAATACCAAAGAAATATAAGAATTGGTGTTTCTCGGAGAACAGTAGAAGTCAAATAACTTAAAAGCAATAGGTCAAAATACAAAACTGACACGAGGATTTAAGAAGAATAAAGCTACGATGGTTTAACTCAATTTATGTTCTGAATTCAACATATTATAAGAGAAACAAGAAAGTCACAGAGATAAAGAGAAAAAAGATAGGCGCAAAATCCATCAAAGTTATAAAAAACCACGGAACCATAAGAGAGTCAAATCATAATAAACGAAGGTCTCATCATTTAGCTCCCTTCTTGACTGCAGCCTTGGTGACCTTGGCTCCAGTTGGGTCCTTCTTGTCCACGCTCTTGATAACACCAACAGCGACGGTCTGCCTCATGTCCCTGACAGCGAAACGTCCCAATGGTGGGTACTCAGAGAAAGTCTCAACAACCATGGGCTTGGTTGGAGTCATCTTAACCATACCAGCGTCACCATTCTTCAAAAACTTGGGCTCCTTCTCAATCTCCTTACCAGAACGCCTGTCAATCTTGGTCAAGATCTCAGAGAACTTGACTGCAATGTGAGACGTGTGGCAATCGAGAACTGGGGCGTATCCGTTACCGATCTGACCAGGGTGGTTCATGATGATGACCTGGGAGGTGAAGTTAGCAGCACCCTTAGCTGGGTCATCCTTGGAGTTTGAGGCCACGTACCCTCTCTTGAGATCCTTCACAGCAACATTCTTGACATTGAATCCAACATTGTCACCGGGAAGTGCCTCTAGAAGAGACTCGTGATGCATCTCAACGGACTTAACCTCAGTGGTCAACCCTGTGGGAGCAAAGGTCACAACCATACCAGGCTTGATCAAACCAGTCTCAACACGTCCCACTGGCACCGTTCCAATACCACCAATCTTGTAAACATCCTGAAGGGGAAGACGGAGGGGCTTGTCTGATGGCCTCTTGGGCTCGTTGATCTGGTCAAGAGCCTCAAGAAGAGTTGGTCCCTTGTACCAGTCAAGGTTGGTGGACCTCTCAATCATGTTGTCTCCCTCGAATCCAGAGATGGGCACGAATGGGATTTTGTCAGGGTTGTATCCGACCTTCTTCAAGTATGATGAGACCTCCTTGATGATTTCATCATACCTAGCCTTGGAGTACTTGGGTGTAGTAGCATCCATCTGTAAGAAAGAAACAACAATAAGGCAACACACTGTTAGCATAAATTTAAAAAGAGACACGATCAATAACTAAAAAACATTCTAAATCAACAAGCCAATTACAATACCTTGTTACAGCAGCAAATCATCTGCTTGACACCAAGGGTGAAAGCAAGAAGAGCGTGCTCACGGGTCTGACCATCCTTGGAGATACCAGCTTCAAAACCACCAGTGGTTGAGTCAATGATGAGAACAGCGCAATCAGCCTGGGAGGTACCCGTAATCATGTTCTTGATGAAATCACGATGACCAGGGGCGTCAATGACTGTGCAGTAGTACTTGGTGGTCTCGAACTTCCAGAGAGCAATATCGATGGTGATACCACGCTCACGCTCGGCCTTAAGTTTGTCCAACACCCATGCGTACTTGAAGGACCTCTTGTTCATCTCAGCAGCCTCCTTCTCGAACCTCTCGATCACACGCTTGTCAATACCACCAAGCTTGTAGATCAAGTGACCAGTTGTGGTCGATTTCCCAGAGTCGACATGGCCAATGACCACAATGTTGATGTGAAACTTTTCTTTACCCATAGCTGTAAAACAAAAACCAACAAAGATCGAAACATCAGAACCAAATATACTAGTCAACCACAAATAACTCACAACATAATCATCAACAAATACCAAAACATAAACTCAGTATAAACCTAAAAACAAACAGATCTATTGAAATCAGAAGAAAACTCATCATCATCTTGAGTACACCAAATCTTATCAACCTATAAGAGCCAAAATCGAGCCAAGCAATAAAACGAAGAGTGAAATAGCAAATCGCCTAGATGATAGGCTACAACAACATACGAAGACGATATACAAAGCAAAAGTTATCAGCAAACCAGAGGATTCTCTATCAAACTCAAAGGAGGTAATGCAGATCTATGATTAAACGGATCCTAAACTCGCCAATCAAAAACAGTGAGCATACAGCTAAAGAGATGAATCTAAACACAGCTTATGAGAAGAATCTAAACCCTAAACAGCATAGAGATGATGAAGATCGAAAGCCTAAACAGCATCAAGAAGATGAAGATCGAAAACCTAAAAAGAGAGAGATGACGATAATCACCTGCAAGTAAGAATCTGAGAGAGTCTTGCGGCTAAGTTAGACGGATATGAGAGCGCACCCTAAAACACGACGACTCAGGGGTACTTATAGCTACGAGTCCTCTAGGGTTTTCGCTTCCTCTTTGTGGGTTATCGGTTTTACCAATTTGCCCTTATGCGTTTTGGGACTTTTCTTTTATGTTTATTTTCCTTTTGATTAACATGTAAAATTTTAATTCTCTTTTCTACATTTTTTTCGACTTTCAATTTTTCCAATTTGAATTATGTGATTGGTTAAGAAAATGAAATATCGGAGATTTTATTGTTTGGTCAATTTAAAATTGTAAATAATTTCTTTTTTAACTTTTTTATTAATACAAAAGAGAAACAAAAATACCCTAGCCGACATGAGTTGGCTTTGATAAAATTATGAAATTAATAAATAATAAATCACAGCTAAATCATCGGACATAAAACATTTATTTAACATGCATTCACGGAGTTGTTGATTAAATTCCGGTTGTTAAATTAAATTCCGGTTGTTAAATTTACATAAACAAAAAAACGTTGAATCATAATAATATCCCTTTTAAATTCAATCAAATTTATAATAATTTTGTTTTTGTTACTCCTCTGTTTCAAAATGTAAGTTGTTTTGGTTGAATGCACACAAGATAATTTTTGCTTTTTATAGTTTCTAAAAAAACTCATGATTTTATCTCACCATTTAATTAAAGAAAAGAAAGATAAATGGTTTTAAAAAAGATAAACTTTAATTTTAGTTTGCTTTTTGTCTTGGTTGTTGGAAAACAACTTATATTTTGAAACAAAAAAAAATCTCCAAAACAACTTACATTTTGAAACAGAGGGAGTACTATTACTAAAGGAGAAGTTTAATTCTATTCAACTATTAATGGAGAAAATTTTTGAGAGATGAAAAAAAAAAACTCAATTATTATTTCATTGAAAAAAAAACTCAAATACTATCTCATTATATAAACTATTGTATCCAACAACAAGACATCAAATATACCAAATATAAGGATCATCATCGACCAAACACATAAGAAACCATCTATAACAGTAGCCAAATCATAATCAAAACGAGAATAGTGAGATTACATATCGCTATGATTATAAACTAAACAGCGAAGGACGATACAAAAAATTATTATCAAAATTGAACAATAAAAACACAAATAACTTTAATAAATATGTATAACGTATGTATGATTATATTTAGAAAAGTTATATATTTTAATATTGTATGATTTGAATAAATAAAAGTGTAAAAAATGTTAATGGCATTTAAATTAATTTGTATTATCTTTTTATGATTATCAAATAAATTTAAATTAATTAATATATATTATTATACCACAACCTGCGCATTTGTGCGAGATATTACCTAGTTATAAATACAAACTAAAACAAAAAAACAAGCTTTTATTGATCGAATAGGTAAACGAAAAACACTAGCCGTCATAAGTTAGCTTTGACCAAATTAAATTATGCAATTTTATAAGAATCACAACTAAATTAAATCATCGGACATAACACATACAGTAATGGAGTTGTTGATCAAATGCATTTTTTTTTTAAATGCATATGATTCAATGCATTCACATACAGTAATATTAAGTTGGTTTGTTATTATTAAAGGATGCGTTTAATCTTTATTCAACTATTAACGGAGAACATTAAAAGTCTTAATGTTGGTGTTTCTCAGAGAACATTAAAACTCTTGCAAGTTATATACAACAAAATTGACTCAAGGATCAAAGAATGAAGCTACTTTGCTCTAAATCAATTTATGTTCTAAAATCCAGCATGCAGGTATTATAAATTTATCGTCTATGGTTTTTGCATTATTTTGTACATATGAACAGACCTTTATGTTACAACAAGCATAAAAACAAGATGCAATCCCAAGTCCCAACTTTAAAGTAATGTCTTCTTAATCCAACAAATATACGAACATTTTGTAGTTTAATCCAACAAATATACCAACCACATTCGCTGAACATCTCAAGCCACAACGGGGTACGATGCACATGTAGCAATACCTGCAGTTCAAGAAGGCATTAACAAAAGATCCAAATGTGAAGATTTGAGTATCACATATAGTAATGGTGTTATAGTATGGTTTCATGATGGTTAAAGAACTTACCACACATGTTCTTTCCCATCTCCATCTTGAAGTAACCTTTGTCACCCCAATCAGCTCCCCATGAGTTCTTTATAAGCCAATATGGTACACCGTCTTCAACTCCATAACCAACCGCCAAAACCGCGTGGTTCACATCCTATTGCCACATTCAAAAAAAGAAAACTAAGCTAAGTGCCTAAGATGATCTTATTTGAAACAATTGAAGTCTATTTAGCAGTTTAATGAAAAAAAGTCTTACCATTGGAGTACTTCCACAGTGATCACTAGTGTAAACTCCACTCTTGTAAAGTCGGAATGAGTTCACAACCTCGAATGCTATGCTTACTGGCCGTACCAATCCAACCGCATGCTTCAGTTCATCTTCAGCACCCTGTTGTTGTTGTTTCAATCATCATTACAGATTACAGAAAGTATCTTTTCAGGCAAGTGAACTTAAAAATCTACAAAAGATGCTTACCAGAGTAATGTTGACTGAATCAAGGACTTGCACACCGATGTTTTCTGCTGAAAATTTGCAGGTTTCATCTTTCCCGGTGTAAGGATAAGCTTCCTCTGTGTCGAGGCCACCGTTGGATTTGATGTATTCGAAGGCTTGAGAAGGAAGGCCACCATTGCAGCCATAGTTATTGAAAGCTCCAGCACAATCAACAAGCTGTTGCTCAGAGAGAGATATTGCTTTTCCAAATGCCTGATGGTACGCTGCCTCAAGAGCTCCAGTTGTGCTGCAGTAGAAAAAGCAATCATATCACAAACAATCTTGACATCATGAAATCTAACCAAGATTAGAAAAGATAAAAGGAGATAAAAGGAGATAGTAATCATTGGTTTTTACCTGAATGTCCAGCAAGATCCACAACCTCCCTGGTTTTTGACAGGGCTAACAATACCATCTTCTCTCCAGTCTTTCTGCAATTAACACAATTTGAGGAATCAGAACCAAATAAAAACAAAGGTTCTGCAGCTAAACACATACAGTATTCTTAAAGCTAAAAAACAGGAAAGAGATGGTTTCAGTTCAGCACAAGATTTGAGGTCTTGCACTTACCGTTTTAGGAAGAGCTGCTTCAGTGACTTTATGGCTGCCCTTTAAAGTGGCAGAGCAGTTCTGAGCAGCACCAAGCTTGTTCCTTTCAAACTCTTGCCAGGTCAAATCAGCAAACTCTGTATGGATTCAAGAGACAAACGTAAATATATAGATGGATCTTTTTTTTTTTATTCTCAAACCAATAGCAATGTCTATCTAAACACAAACAAGGACCCGACAACAAGAAAACAATCTTAAATCAGGATAGCTATAAATCATAAGGAAACAGAACAATAACTATGATGCTAAATATTTACGCAAACTACTTGTCTCTCATAAACTCTGCAAATACTAAGTCCAACAATCTTGAATCACGTGAACTAAAAGGAAAAAAAAAAAAAACACTAAAATAATTAACTGAGACGATTCCAAAGACATAAAAAGTTAGTTTCCACGTTTCCTTACAAAGCTTTAATACATATGTCAGTTCGTTAAAGATTCCACAAATGTTTCTTTCTAGTAATCAAAAGGCTCAATACGAGAACGTAACTAGAAAACTCAGTTACTCAGTAGAAGATAAAGACTTACGATTAACAGCGAGTTTGTAAGATAAGCGTTTCTTGTTAGTGGATCTAACCAAATCAAGATTCTCTTTAAAAATCGAGAATCGAAGCTTCATCTCCTCTACGTTCTGATACTTTTTCCCATACCTTCATACATCAACCAGAACACACGATTATATCAAAACAAGGGTACTCAAAGTCAACGGCGAAGGTACCGGTAGTGTAAGGGGATAAGAAGGACTTTCACTTACCGGTGAGTGAAGCGAGCGAAGGAGAGAACGTGACGAGATTGACCTAAGATCTGTGAAACAGATTCTTCTACCTCCCGAAGACCGTCGGAGACCATCCGGATCGGGTTTGACTCATCGAATCCGATATCTGCAGCTGTCGATGCGGCGATGAGAATCACCAGAACTACTGATGATAGGATTATTTTTACAGACATAGCTCTCTCTGTTGTTACTTTTTTTTGTTTGTACTTTTATTATCTATCTCAACGCTAATGTCTGCTTCTTCCAGTGTTTTTAGCTTTAGAGATTGTGAGTGAGTGAAGAAGAAGAAGGAGAGTAGAAGACGGAAGAGAGAGAGAGAGAGATACAGACGGAAACGTTATCGGGACACGTGGTCTGTTTTGAGTGGATTGTATTTGTCTTGTATACTTGGAATGTTGACGTGTACTGTGATGTCATTTATACACTACAACCAATCAATCATATTTTCATAATTTTATACGGTATACGGTAAATTGCACGTTAACCCATGGAATATGGCTTTATCCGCAAGATACCCCCTAACTTATTAAATTAATCTTGCAATCCGGACTTTAACTTGTATCTTTTGATCAATCTTGGAGACTTTGAGTATAGGGATTGAATGGTTAGGATTGAAATGGATTGTGAACTGCACGCTTTTTTTTATTTAACATTCGTAGTAGTTTGTAATGATGCATAGACAAACTACAAAATTCCTTTATACCTTATAAATGAATTTGGTCCTTAACGATTTGTTTTGTCGTCTCAAAAATAGGGTGGATTAAATTGTTGATGGATAGATTACTTCGATGTACCCGTAACATTCATTTAAAAACCACAACAAACCTAGAATTCAAAACTTCATCTAATCAAAAGAATATACAATTCAATGTCAAATTTATAGACTGAATCCCGTTTATTAAAAGTCAAGGAAAGGTGCGAAAGAAAATTGAACTACAGTATTAGATGACTATAAGATGATTGCATGGTGCACAAAAAAAAAAAAATGAAGAAGAAGAGATTGCAATTTTATGTTCGTTTAGATATATCAGATTAGTTTTTTCTTTTTCATTGAAGAGTCGTCGTCAGGAAAATTCGCACTCCTCTTGCTGCTACCGATGCTTTGAACTCCTCTCAGATCAAAAGTCTTCACCTTATTGAACTTCACCGTATTGAATCCATTCCCTGGTCGTGACTTTGTTAATACTATTCGGTGTTTTCCCTGTGGTGACTTTGGTAACACGCAGCGCTTTTCGTACGGTGACATTGGCGCAAGACCGGTGTTGCGTTTGGGGAGGCACGCATCAGCGCTATCTGACGTATCATTGCAACATCCGTCCTCCTCATCTGACCAGGTCCGTCTTAATCTATAATCGGGTCTCTGGCAAAATAAAATAAAATCTAAAATCCCAAGAAATTAAAAAAAATAAAATAAAAAAAATTGGGCAATTTTGCCTTATTTCTTTTTTTTGACATTCACAATGGACTCATGACACTTGCTTACCTTTGCATCTGACATATGTATACCCACTTTCACAAGTTTCGTCACGTTTACGTCTTTCCCGTGCAAGCTCCCTTTTTCACTTGCATTGCATGAACCCTGTACAGGTGAATTGCTTTGCACATCCTCACTTAGCCAACATTCTTCAACCGTCAGCTTCTCGGTCGATTCATCCTCGTTTTCCTCTTTCTTTAGCTTAGGCACTTCCTTGCCTTCTGTAGCTGCTCCTTCTTGTTCCATCAGCAATCTTTTGTTTTCTTAGGTTTTATTGGGAATGAATCTGATGAAAGGGAAACTCAAAGAGCAGGGATGAAATTGGTGTGTTACTTGTTAGGCTCTTATGCTTCAGCTTCATCGATCTGTATGTGTTATTTATATCACATATCCATGTCAAATTATGTTTATGCTTGCCACGGAGGGAGACATTGTATTAACATAAAACGCGTAAACGGCTGCGACGAGTTCGTCACTGCTTTATTTGATGCTTAATTTCTCTTAATTTCGTTACCTATTGTCTGTTGACCCTCATTGCCCATTTCACTTGCTTCTATCTTTTTAGTTTCCAAGAAAACATCAACTCTTAATTAGTACTACTACTCTATAAGTTATACGAAACAACTCATAAATTAATAACTCTTGCATTAAAACGAGTATTATATAAATCGACTAATTGTTCTGTCGATTAAAAACTATATATCTTAAACGAAAAATGACCATATATAGAACCCAACTTTCAAGTTTTACTAAATATAAATATACTCAACTTTCAAAATTTTAACCAACTCTGTTATCTTTAAATTAACACAGTTATTAACTACGTTACTCTCTGTTAAATAGTTGGATCTTGGAAATAAAACACACAAGTTATTAGAAATTCAAATGAAATAAGAAATTTTTTTTTTGTTAAAGAAAATAAGACTTTAAATCTGAACTTGTAAACGTAAAAAGTTTTAGTACAAAGGAAATACACATGCTCATTTCGTTTTCCCGATGAGCCAAAGTCAAGAGGAATTAGGGCATCTCCAAACCACCTCTATATTTACTTTTTAACTCTATTTTAGAGTAAATCTACTCCAACCCATCTCTATTTCTACCTCTATAATAGAGATCTCTATTTTTTCCTCTATATATAGAGGAACTCTATTTTTTCCTCTATAATAGAGTTGAACTTTTTTATTTATTAAATGGTTCTTAAACTTTTAACCCTTTTATATTTATGATCAAAATAAATAAAATATATATTTAAATAGTTTAATAATAATTTAATGAAGTGGAGGTTTTGTATTAAATAATATTTGTGAATGTTAAAAATTTAAATAATATCATAATTTTATGAAAGTTTCACAAATACTAAAATAAATGGGTTAGTTTGCAACTTTTATAATTAAAAAATATTAATAGTAAAATGAAAAAAGAATCTCTACGGAATATCTAGAGATATCCATTGGAGCAAAAGGCACCTCTATTATAGAGTTCCTCTATTTTAGAGGTAAAAGTAGGGAAAAACATTGGAGATGGTCTTAGAGAGCCCAAGATAAAATAATACTCATATATATATATATATATATATCTATATATACTATATATTTTGTCAACGTTGTAATTTATTTCTTGGCAATTTCGCATGCATTATTTTACTCCATTTGCAAGGTTGAAGTATTGCGCATGGAGAGAGATACAGACGGAAACGTTATCGGGACACGTGGTCCGTTTTGAGTGGATTGTATTTGTCCTGTATACTTGGAATGTTAACGTGTACTGTGATGTCATAGTCTATCAACGAAAAATATCAATCACACAGTAATTTCGTTATTAGCCAATCTCTGCCATTCTTCATATCCCATAGTTTTTTTTCGTATTGGGCTAGCATATTTTACTACGGTTACACACACTGAGTCGCTTAATTATATTGAACAAAAACATCTTTATAGCTAGGGAAACTGCAGCAACTAGAACACATATATAGATGATCTTCCACATATATGGAAAGGTTTCTTCATTGACGAGGAGAAGAAACTCACCATGGGTTTTGAAGACGAGGTTGATCAAAGAACATTTATGATCATCGGAGAGGCTGGATGATACGTAACAAAAATGGATATCGGAGTAGATGTAGACAGAGAAATGTTGGCCACATGTGTGCTCTTACGTGCCAAGTTTGGTCCGAATCAAGAAACCTCCACGAGGCAAGAGGAAAAGACAAAGCAGTTTAGAAAAGCGTCGGTTTGATGAAAACAAATCGAGACTTGAAGCATTTGAAAAACTATGACTAGCCTAGAAACAATATGCAAGAGAGGAGGTAAAAGTCAAAGGGATGATTAGTCTCAATTTACACAACGTTTTAGTTTATTATGTTACAAAACTTCTATTTATTTTCTCATTTACATTATTTCGGCCATGCATGTCAATGGATTTGGAACAGAATCTGATTTCAATTTTCAATTACTTGTGTTGTTCCACAAACACAAATCTTTTCAATTTCTGGATTTGCAGTTTATTTTACCTTTTGTTACGTATGGTAAAAAGCCTGTTTTTTTTTTTTTTTTTTTTTTTTTTAAGTTGCTATATAGATTATTCCATTGAGAGAAACTAATAAAATGGTTTGTTATGAAAGCTTTTTCGTTTATTGAACTTAGAAGACAGACGGAGAGTACAACAAACAAACAGAGATATAAAACAAGAGAACTGTTGTAGCAATAACCAGTTTAACCATAGTAAACCACACCTAAACCGGATAGGATAAACCAATATAGTTCGACCAATAAAGTCACCAAACCACTCGGTCGAGCATGTCTAATATTAAAATCTTCTTTCTTTGGTTGACAATATAATCTTCTTTCTTTTCTCCAGCATGTATATGACATTTAAGAACAGTTTGTAAAATTTTAGAAATTAGCAATGTTTTCAAAATTAAAAAAAAAATGCTCATCACATTTCCAGTTTTTGTTTTTTAATCAATAATTTTTCAGGAAAAAAAATATTTTAAATTACTTAAAGATTATCATAAATTCAAATTTAAAAATTATTTTAATCATATAATACATTTATTAAAGATTATCAGAAAACAATCGTCGTAACTGTTGTAAAATATTAACATAAATACACAAATTACTTTAACAAAAAAGGGTCTGGGTATAATCTTTATCAGAAAACAATCGTCTTGTAAAATCCTTTATACTATAAAGCAAAAGTCACATGAACAATAGAAATGTGCCACAGATTTATTTTAATATTTTAATTAAAAAATCACTAATAACAAAAATAAAATAAAATAAAAAAATAACTGTCAATGTAAAAGAAAAAGTATATAAAAAAACACTTTCATCATGCTTCGATATCTCACTTTAAAAATTAAAAGAAAAAAAAATCAGTTTCTTAATCCCTAAATCTGCTCACACGTCAACCACCACGTCGTCTCAGAGAAAGATAACTAAGTTTTCAAACTATTTGTCTCCTATTTAACTCCTAATCAACTCAATTTCGTATATATGTTCTCTCCCTTTCCATTGTTTTGTTTTCTGAAATTTTCATCTTCCTCCCTTTTATAGTTACATCTCTATTATGTTTGTTGATCCCCATGAAATCCTTTAACAAAACAAAACAAAAAAGTCAGTTGATCTCCTCTACATCATTTTATTTGCATATTTGTCATATTCACATAAATATTTGCTTCCGCATAAAAGAGAGTGCGTGTGAACTTGAGGAAGGTAACGAGTAATACGTCTAATCTAAATATGTTGTGTCTCACTCAAATGCATAATCTCTGGTCATGTAAGACATTTGACTAATTGAATGTGAGTAGTTTTGAGTTTACTTAAGAAGAATGTGGAAAATTGAGCTTTAAGTTTAGTTTAATTTTTAATCAACTAGGTTTTGGACCCACGCTACGCGTGGGTTTATTCAATTATTTGATATAATTTGGTAAAAACTAAATAAACATAGCTCCATCTTTTTCTATGTAAAACATTCGTTATTATGTGGTTGAAAACAGAGCAAGAAATTTATAACTTTAACTAAACATAGCTCCATTAGCCTATGAATTAACTACCCAAAACAACATTGTTCATTTAAATATATTGAACTCGAAATTCTGTTCTCTTCTACCATAACTTAGTCTTTAATGATTCTTGTCGTCGATCTTTCTTCTTAATACCCAAAAATCTTACACAAACAATATCAAATCATCTATAACATCATACATAAACACATGTTTTAGGTTTATAAGAGATTTAAAGCATAACCAGAAAGAGAGTGTCCACAATGGTGGCAAAAGTGACGCCAAGACCTATTAATCAACCATAATTGTGACTAATGGTTCAAATTTTACAAAAAAAAAAAGAAATTATGATATGCCTCCGGTTATTATTTATAGTGAAAAGATGCAGGATTGATCGAATACATTTTTTTGTTAATATTCATATTTTATTGAAATATAAGAAAATTAACAAAATAAGAATAAAAATATCAGTTTCGTATATTCCATATGTTGTATTTCAAAAATTTACATTTCTCTTTTTAATATATTGATTTTCTTTTCTTATTAATATTTTTATATTGAAAAATATTATAATTTGAAAAATGTTTCTTAATATGATTTTCCAAGACCCTTTTGACATTATTTTACAGTTTCCTTAGTATTCTTTTTATTTTTGAACAAAAATTTTGTTCGTATAAATTAAACAAACTAATTAGATTCTTTTTCTTCACGTTAAAATGCTTTTGTTTTTTGCTTGTTTGATGAACTAATCAGACGTCAATTGCTTGAAATATGTGTTTAAGAAGGTGTTAGGCACTTCCACATTAGAAAATTTTAAGCTTATCTAACGTCAATGAGCTCATATAATGTATGAAATAGTGACGAAAAAAATGATTCATAGAGGACAAAAGAGTATTATTTCAAATATTAAATATAAAATTATAGCATCATATTTATATAAAATAGTATACAAGACAACAAAGATAAGTACTGTACTTGCTTGTTATCAAAATATAAATATAAAATAGATAGCTGCTTGAAAGTTTTTTTTGCTTGTTTGACCTCTTTGCATTAATTTTTGGACTTGTTTACCATATAACCAAGTTTGGTCAAAACTGACTAACTGATGTGTGTTCTTCTATTACCGATGCAATTGAACGATCACAATCACTATTACTTCCTCCGCTTATTTTTGTTTGTCCTCTTTGCAACAAAGGGTTCCTCGAAGAATACATAGATCCTAACTCTAATCCAACCCCAATCTGACTCTTTGGATGTCGGATCCAATCTCATCTCACAATTAATAGAGTCACAGTCTACTACTCAGCAACAGCCAACAGCCTGATGCTTATGATCAGGTTAGAATTATTCATAACCATCTCCTCCAACTAATCACCTTCTAAACAAATTGACCAAAACTGGTGAGAATTTTTCACTGAACGACAATGGTGTTTCCACAAACCTATGAATGCCAATAAAGCATATACATAATATTTATAGTAAGTTAAGAGGCGGCTAGGTTTCATAAAATATAATAAGTTGACACTAATATATTACAATTTAAATAGAAATATTACATTATCATACGATATTAACAAATTTAACTGTTTTTTTTTTTGGCAATCAAACAAATTTTACTGTTTAGATTTAGAAAATATACATATCATTTTGGTATTTAAAAAAAATAACCAAAATTATATTCTCGAGATTTAACATCTGAAAAATATAAACTTTCTGAGATATTTTAAATGTCTGATCCCGATTGGTCGTTTAAAAAATCTGAATATACAAAATTTTGGAAATTTTAAAAATGTGAAATAATGAAGTGGCTAATCCCTATTGGATGTTAATAATATAGAAAATTTTGTAAATTATAAATATGTTAAATAATGAAGTGGTTAATCCCTATTGAATGTTTAAAATCCTAGGTGGACAGCCTTAGAAGCTTATAGCTCCTACTTTTATTTAGTAGTATAATTGTTTAGTTTTAATTTTTAATCAATTGTTTAGATAAATGTTTCTTTTTGTGAATATTCAGCCAATTTTGACATCTTAATCTTTAAAAATGTTTTCTTTTCCCGTACGAAAGTAGGGGTCTAATACTAGTATTAACATAAATACTCAACGTTTACGAGTTGTTGGGCCTGGGTAAAATCTTGTACTACTTACAAGTAAAAGTTATTAATCTTGACCTAATTTAATTTCCAAAGAAAATAACTTCAGGCTATATATATAGCGCCGCACTTAATGTGTTTTATTTAACACCGTTAGATCTTTGCCATCCATCTTTTTTAACGGTCCTTGTGATTTTGTCATAAAACAGTAATAAAACCCTACCCTTCTCCTTCTCTCTGCGCGTCTTTGTTCACTTTTTCAATCTTCTTCGCCGGGCGACTCTGAATTTTTTTATTAAGGATTATTAACACATGGCGGGGGCTAGCAATGGAACAACGACGCGTCTAAGGCCGAACCTATTAATTACGGGGACTCCAGGAACCGGCAAATCGACGACAGCTGCTGCTCTCGCCGAAGCCACGAATCTCCGGTATATTTGCATCGGAGATCTCGTCAAAGAGAAGAACTTGCACGATGGCTGGGACGATCAGTTCAAGTGTCACATCATCAACGAAGACTTGGTTAGTTTCCTTACTCCAACCCCCCAAATCCCTAATTCCCAATTTCCTCAGTCACTCTAATTTCTCTTTGTTTGACTCGTTTTACATCTCAGCTTCTTTAGCTGCTTGCTTGTTTCAACTTTGGTGGCCATAAGTAAAGCTTTACTCTTTGCTTTAACAAAGATGTGGATTCTCAATTGAATTCGCCATAGATTAAGAAAGCTTTACTTTTTGGAATCTTAGTCCTTACAGCTAATCTTGATGTTACTTTGCTTGATTTCTTGGTTGCGTCTCAAATTGTTCCAAAAAAGTTTTGATTTTTCTCAATCTGATTTTTGGAGTTGCATGGTTTTTGTTTGATACTTTCTTATTGGCCATTCAATTCAAATCATTTGGTTGGAATGAGACGAGTCCTTTCTTAGCTAATTGTATTTGAACTTGGGATCAGGTGTGTGATGAGCTTGAAGATGTAATGCAAGGAGGAGGTAACATTGTGGACTACCATGGCTGTGACTTCTTTCCCGAGCGATGGTTTGATCGTGTTGTGGTGCTTCAAACTGAGAACTCCCTTTTGTATGACCGTTTAACTAAGAGGTCAGTAGTAATTCGATTTCTTCTCTCTCTCTCTTCACTAAGAGTAGCGTTAGCTGTTTTGCTGCTTTTAGCACAGGTTCTGATTGATTGTGTTGTCAACCAAAAACAGGGGTTATTCAGGAATCAAGCTAAGTAACAACCTTGAATGCGAAATGTACCAAGTCCTGCTCGAAGAAGCAAAGGAGAGTTATCTAAAGTCAATAGTCATCCCGCTACAAAGTAACACTATCGAAGATATCTCTCAGAATGTTGCGAGTCTGACTAATTGGATTACAGCATGGCGACCCTGATTGATCATCTGATGCATCTGTAATGGTTACAAGTTTCAAGTTTTTTACTAGTTTCATTAATATGGATTCTGAGTCTCGGATCTTGCTTGCAATTTATATATACTGATAGTCTCTGAAGCACAATTCAGCTTATGTATGCTCTCTTTTTTAATATCTAATGAAAAGACAAAGTTTTCATCTTTACAAATGTGAGAGAACCTGTGTTTGTTCTAATTAAACATGATTTAAGATACATAACCTGGATCATACTATTCCTTAAGAATCATCAATAGGATAAATCTAGTGTCCCGTTAGACATCAATGCGTGTTTCAATTTAATCACTTCCGGAGCTCGAAACCTCAAAGAACAGCGAAACAAGTAAGGGTACGATTTGGTCTCTGTCTTCTCTTATTTGACGAGGTTAATTTCTCTTTTCTTCATTGTTTCTAACAATTTTGATTATAAGGATAAGCATTTGATCATATATCATTAGCAACTGGCTCGTAAAATTGGCAAAGTTTGTATCTTTTGACTTTCAAAGGTGTGTCTATAAGCTGTTCGACAAAATGACTCAATGAGTTTGATCTGTTCCCCTTCTTTGCAGGTGAAAACAATGCTGACGAAAACGTTTCTTTCTACACATCTTCTTGTTTCGAGGTGTTGTTTCTCATCAGTTACTTCAAAGACACTACTCAAAGTGGGGGATGTTTTAAGAGAAACAAGAGTATTCTCAAGTGAAGATGTTAAGGCCTATGCTGAGGTGAGCCATGACTGGAACCCGCTTCATTTCGATCTAGAATCTGCCCGTAAAGCTGGATTTGAGAATCCCCTTGTCCATGGGATGCTTGTTTCTTCCATGTTTCCTCGTATTATCTCTGCCCATTTCGTAAGTTCCCTACTTTTTAGTTTGCAAGTCATATTTTTACCTTGGACCTGTCCGAATACTTTATTTTACAGAGTTACAGAAACATGAACTAACACTTTTGTTGCAGCCTGGAGCAGTATATGTATCTCAAAGTCTGCATTTTCGGTCTCCGGTTTACGTAGGTGATGAAATTCTCGGACTGGTTCAAGCCACAGCTTTAAGAGCAACCAAGAATAAGTACATGTAAGCTATTCTAAACCCACTGGAATACAAAGTAAAAACGTATTTATTTCTTTTCCTTCTGTCATAACTTGACTCTCATTTCGTTTTGCTAGTGTCAAGTTCTCAACAAAATGCTTCAAGAATCATAACGTAACTGTTGTTCTCGATGGTGAAGCTACTGCAGTTTTACCAACCCTTGAAATGTTGCAGCCAAGTCCTTCTGAATCTTATACTCCCTCTGTTTAGTGTTTCATAATATAAGATTTAAAGTTTTTGTTTTGTTTCATGTTTTCAATTTTCTAGACAATTTTTTAATTAATTTCATATTTTAAAAATATTTATTTTATGCAATTTTGTTTATGATTGGTTAAAATTTTTAAAAGTAAACATTCCTTATTAATTATGCATGTTTTTAGCTAAAATATCTTATAGTTTAAAAAGAAAGGAGTATAATATAGAAGAGTTCATTCTAAAATTTTATTTCAGAACTTGACACATGTCACTTAAAGAGTTATTATATGTAAAAAAAACAACTTGAATCAAAGTAATATATTATAACATGTTCAATTTTTCTTCTTCTTTTAAATCATAATTTCCAATAATAATTTTGTGTTTTATTTATTCACTTTAATAAAAATAATTCACATAATATGATTATTAATTTATTTTGTAATCTCATTCTAATTATAATAAACTAAAGTATATTTTAATATAGAGTTTATTCTAAAACTTTCTTCTAGAACTTGACACATGTTAGGCTGTCACCTAAAGAGTTAACATCTGTAAAAGAACAACTTGAATCAAAATAATATATTATAAGATGTTCAATTTTTCTTCTACTTTTTAACCATATTTTTCTGTTTTATTTCTTCACTTTAATAGAAATATGATTATTAATTTGTTTTGTAATTTCACTCTAATTATAATAAACTAAAATATACTTAATATATAAAATTTATAAATATTTATAGAGAAATAGCTGAATATATATTTCGTTTTAAGAGAGAACATAATGTATATTTAAAATTACAATTTGATTAACTTGAAATTCCTGTTATTATATTTATAGTAATTTCAAAATTTTAGATTCAAACCAAAAAAATCAGTTCTTTATTCACAATAAATTTAATTTATGAATTTTTCACATATTTTATTAACTTACATATTCTATCAAATATTTTGTAACTCTCATATTTATGATCATATCCATATTTTAAGGTACTAAATTTTAATTAGTTACAATTATTTATTTGTGTTTATGTTATTTTTTCACCTCTATAATATTTATAGCATTCTAATGAATGATTAATGACAATTAAAAATAGAATAAATAATAAAAATATTAATATTTAATTATTGCATTTTTGTAATTTTTTAATACTTTATGTAAGAGTTTACCATGTGTGTAGCATATGCTATTATGTTTTAAGAAGTTCAACGTGTGTGTATGATAGCTATATATATGTAAGATATGATATATATATATATGGGATATTTTTGTTTTAAAATATGATGCAATATTTAACTTTTCTATCATCTAAATTGTTCTTAATTTTTTTGGGATATTAGTACTATATATATATATATATATTATTCCTATACTATGAATATCAAGATGTATACTTTTATTTTCAATTCTACTTGTCATCTTTAAGATATGTCAGGTATTTTCTATTTTGCTTTTATTTTTTTATTCATTTTAAGATAAATAATTCACATGAGTTTATTACATAACTATTTTTCAAATTCTATTCACTTATTAATATTATTCTAATCATATATCATTTATCAGTATACAGTTAATATATATATATAATATGTTTATTGCCAAAAAAAATTATATATATATAAGAAATTTATATTAGTTTATTAAAACCAAATTATTGTGAATTGTAAATATATATAAGTTAGGTTTTGGTCTCATTTAAAATGGTATAATTGAATCATTTTCCATATGATTTTTATATATGACTTCATCAATCATCTTAGAAAAGCGTTTTTGGTTTTCGATTAATCATCTCAAAAAATATTTAATTTCATAATGAATCTAAATAATATAATAAGTAATATGTAAGTTTTATTGCATTTGTTGGACAGTAGAAAAACTATTTAAGGAACTAAGAAAGCTATAAAACCATAATTGAGGGAAATTTATTTATAATTTTTGTACAACTTTTGAAAGATACTTATTTTAAAAAATATTTATGTAACAATAAACTATTAAATACTCAATTTATTCAGTAAGTTACTAAACTCCTTTAAAAATATATACTTATATTTTTTTATATTAAATTATTAATTTCAAACCAACGCGACGCGTGAGATATTATCTAGTAGCATATAATAGTAAGTTTCTTTGAGTTGTATTATCAGTTTAGAACTTAATATACTTTTTTCTTGCGTTTCAATAAAATTTGATTTTAATATCCTAACGGGCATAATTGTTACTCATTTATCATATGGTTCATGGATAAGTGCTGCACCTTCTCAGACTTTAGTGTTGGGTCTCTCGATGGACATGAGGATTTATCCGGAGTTATATAAAAAAAACATCCCAACGGAAATTCTCTAACAACACTTTCTAATTTTCATAATCTTTTTAACTTTGAAAGATTTAGACTTTGGCAGTGAATGTTTTGCAGTTTTTAATTGGTTTATAGTTTTTGGTTTTTAGATTTTGGCTTTTGATTTTTAATTTTTTTAGTTTTTGATTTTCGGTGTAGATTTTAGTTTTACAAAATCTTAAATAGTAAATTGTTTAGTTTTTGTTTTTTTTATATATATATTTATTTCAAAAACGTTTTTAACTTCTTATATTTTAACTTATTGTTTTGGGTTTTTTTTTTTCTTAAATGTAACGTATATTTGTTTTAGAAATCCACAAAATTTGGTTTTTGGATAAATCTAGTTTTCTATTATTTAGGAAACCTACTTTCCTAGAATCTTGAATGGCTAATTAACTAGTTTTTACAAAATCAAAAACTAAAAACTGGTTCAAAATCTACAGCCATTGAAGCCATTTTTTTGTCAGAGTAAACAAAAACGAGAGAGAAAAAATGGAAAAAAGAGGTTTCAGTTTTAGATCAATCCTCATTAACTCTCTTTGGATCACTCTCACTGGAATCCTCTTGTTCAGTCTCTCCACCACCAAAAACCACAACTTTGGTTACATCAAATTCTTTTCCATAACCGGAACGTTACTCATAACCTTACCTTGGATAATCCAGCTTTTGGTCACTTCTGTTGTAATATTACTGCATAAGACTAAAGGTTACAATCTTATGTGGATCGTTCAGTCACCAAAATCCAAAAAAACGAGTGATCACACTAATGTCGCCACCACTGCTACTACTACTACTTCTTCTTGTTCATCGCCTCTTAACTCTCTCCAGGTTCTGAAGAAAGGTGATGTGGATGAGTACGAGATTAGGATTGTGATTGGTGCTGATGGTCCTAAAAGTCCAAAGGATGGATCTTCTGCAACGCCTTTGGAAATGCTCAAGGAGATTGAACAAGGAAGAAATAACACTAAGCTTCTCACTAATGGACCACCTGTTGCTGCTTAAACTATGACTCTGTTTCTATGTTCTGTTTTCTTTTGTTTGTTTGTTTGTTTTTATTTTTCCCCATTTCTGCTGGTCTGAAACTTGTAGTGCGCTTACTGCTACAAACCTTCTGAATTTTATTAATCACAGATTCACATTAAACACATTGAGAACGTAACTGTACCAATATACAAAGATCCATTTACATTGTCTGAAACCATAGCATATTGAAGAACCAAGAAAGTTCTTAGACTCTCACCTTCCATCTCCGTAAGTGATTGTATGAGTAACAAACATGGAGTTATGTGGGGAAGGAGGAGAGCTTGAGGGTGCTAATGAGCTCCTTGAATTGAAGACTGAATCCAGCAAAACCGGAGTAGAAACTCCAATTCCTGGAGAATCTGGTGAGAAATTTGGCAATGGGAGATTCTGGTTTATAAGTTGTATCACTTGTTCCATGGTTGGTCTGGATTCTGCAAAAACGTTTGTGCAAAGCAATCCAAGTTTCAGAACTAAATCTGTTTCTTCTTCCGAGTATTCACCTCCCAGTCTTGTATCTATAGCTTCAACTATAGAATCCCTTCTCCAGCAGTCACAAACCCATTTGGTCAAATGCCGTGTCTCAGCTGGAATCTTGGGATCTAGTGGTCTCCTTCCACAAGTTACCTCAAGAATGAAAGCACCAAATGCATAAACATCGGTTCTTGTAGAAGTTCCCATTGTTGTTAGCTCAGGTGCCATGTAACCCATTGTTCCTACAGCTGCTGTTGCCGGTAAGCTATCTCCATAGTCTTCAAACCTCGCCATTCCAAAGTCTCCTAGCCTTCCGTTGAACTCAGAATCTAACATGATATTAGAAGCTTTTATATCTCGGTGTAACACAACTTGGTTAGCTCCTGTATGCAAGTAATTTAGAGCAGAGGCTATATCTTTCAAAATGACTAGCCTTTGTGGCCATGAAAGAGCCGGATTTTTTCCGTGAAACAAGTACTGATCAACACTGCCATTAGACATATACTCAGAGACCAGAAGAAGCTCTCCTTTCCTCCTGCAGTAACCGAGAAGAGGAACCAAGTTCCGGTGCTTTAAACTTCCCATAGTCACTACTTCAGCAACAAACTGTTTCATGCCTTGCTTTGCATCGTGGCACACTCTCTTTACCGCTATATCTCCAACTCTAGGCAGAGTTCCTCTGTAGACTTCTCCAAAACCGCCTTTTCCTAAACGACCGTCTTGATCAAACCCTTTTGTTGCTTTGTATAGAGCTCTATAAGAAAACCGGTGTGGACCGTATTCTTTTTCCCATTCTTCTCTGACTTCTGCATACTTCTTTCTCCTGTATAAGTAAATTCCTCCAAGAACAACCAACATTATGAGTACTAGTAACAAGAGTAGAGTGATAAGCAGCGGAGATGTTTGCTCCTTCTTAGCTCTTGGATAAGGAATCTGAGGAAGTTTTGAGAAGTCCAGTCTCTGCAGCAACGTTCTGCTTCTGCTGAAACTCCATCCTAAGATATATTGGTAACTGACTAATGATCCTGTTGCTGCAGAGAATCCGAAAAACAGTCTTTGGTCCGGGAAGATTTCAGTAAGGTTGATGGATCTTGACAAAAGAGGACGGTTTGGCTTCTGGATTGTTAGAGGAGCCACTGTGACATTGAGTAAAGTTCCTTCATAATCCACCCAGACTTGTATAGGGTCTCCACTCAAGAGCTTGATGCTTTGCTTCTTCCCTTTAGTGTCTGAAAAGTAAGAAGCTGAAGCAGACTCTACAGAATTCAGGCTGTTGACGTCTATACCGACATGATTCTTGTCGATATCATCAAACTCTGCGCTCTCAACCGTATCAAGCTCAATAGCTAGAAGCTGAGAAGAAGGAGATCCATTTGTTGAGATGTTGAAAAGTCCCAAGTACTGAGTTGGATCTGCTTGTGTGAAATCTATGGAAGAAGATACAACAAAGGCAATTCCATGGCCACCATCAGCTCCTGGTTTAGGCACCAACGCGCACACAAAATGGGTAGAAAAAGAGATTTTCTTAGATGAATCAAACTTGAATGGTTTCTTGAAGAAAGCATGACCCATTTGCTGTGTAGAGGCATTTGTCAGCTGAAGCAATCCACCTGGGAAGAGGACTTTTGCAGCTCCATCTAGATGAAGATCAGCTTGAGCTTGGCCAAAACCATTGTAGACGAAACCGGCTTCTTGTTGCTGACTATACAAGCAAATCAGATGATTAAAGAAGATCAGTAAGATCAGATACAAGTTTTCAGCAGCCATCGCTGATGGAACAGATAGAAGTCTGGTTTCTTGGGTTCAGATCATAACTTTTCAAACCCAACTTTTCTACACTCCAAAGTCAATTCTCTTCAGAAAATATATTCATATAGAGGCATCATCTCCTGAGTTGAATTTACAAAATGGAAATGATTTTAAATGTAACCGTGACAGTAACCTTCAAACCTGTTATTTTGTGCTGTTGCTCATACAATAATTATATGGTCTCTTTTGTCTGATTCTAGCAAATGTCTAACTCAGATGGCATAATACACACATGGCTTTGGAGAATGAAGCCAAAGTTATCAACATGTTAAAGTGCATGTCTAATTTTTAAATACAATCCAACGTAGTTGGCATATAATAGCCTCAAAATACTATTGTTTTTGGATAGTTGACAGAGTAAGAAAACTATATTATCTTCCTTGTATTTTTAAAACCATGTGTTTTACTCACATTTAAGTTTCTTTATATAGGGATTTCTTCTTATATGATAATGGTGTAACTAATATTGACCAAAACAGTTGAATTTTATATACAATTATCCACATGTTTAATTAAATAAGTTCCATCATCAAAGCATTTTGAAGTCAATGATGGAAGAAAAGAAGAGATGACTCATGAAATGAATATGTATCAGACCAAACCATAACTTAGAGGTTGGACATAATTAGACCGTTAAACATACGTTCAAAATCTTCTGCAAGGCATTTATGAATGATTACAGTAAAAGGGAGCTGTTAGTTAAGTATTATTGGTTGGGAGAATATAGCATTTCCAACAGAAAAATTCATTGATTGGGAAAAGTGAGACAGATAAAACAATTTTGAGAGCTAATAATATATCTGCTTTCTGATATGTACATTGAGGTATACAATCTCTTAGTTTCCAGTGTGTTTCCCCATGGCTGATCTGTATTCAGGTGAGTTATTGGCAGATGAAGCAGCTGACCAGTTCCTTGAAGCTACAAGAGAGCCTGCATCAATCAGAACAGAAGAATGATTGCTAATCCCCACAGTATATGGTGAGAAATCTGGCAATGGTATGTTCTTGTTTAAGTATAGGACAACTTGCTCCATTGTAGGTCTGGATTCTGGGACAGTATTCGAGCAGAGCAGACCAAGTTTCATAACCATCTCGACTTCCTCGGATAAGAACTTTTCATGCAATAACCGGGGGTCGATAGCATCAAGCAAAGACTCCCTTTTCCAACACTCACAAACCCATTCCATCAAAATTCGTTTCTCAAGTTGCAACTGTGGCTCCACAGGTCTCCTCCCACATGTTACTTCAACCATGAAAACACCAAAGGCATACACATCAGTTCTAGTGGAAGCTCCCATATGAAGTATCTCTGGAGCCATGTACCCGATAGTCCCAACGGCGCATGTTGAGTCTGAGATGCCTCCATGGTCATGAAAACTAGCCATACCAAAATCCCCTAACCTTCCATTGAACTCAGCATCTAACATAATGTTTGAAGCTTTGATATCTCGGTGCAGAACAACTTGGTCAGCACCTGTATGAAGGTAACATAGAGCAGATGCAATACCCTTAATAATCCCAAGTCTTTGTGGCCAAGAAAGTACCGGTTTCTGGTCATCAAACAAATGCTCGTCGAGACTACCATTGGTCATGTAATCAGAGACAAGAAGAAACTCATGCTTTCTCCTGCAGTATCCAAGAAGTGGAACAAGATTCCTATGTTTCAGACATCTCATGCTCACCACTTCTGCCACAAATTGCTTCACACCTTGGTCACCATTATGTGACATTCTCTTCACAGCTATTTCTCTGCTTAAAAGAAGATTTCCTCTGTAGACTTCTCCAAAACCTCCTTTACCAAGAAATCCATCCTTGTTAAATCCTTTTGTTGCCTCGTACAAGGATTTGTAAGAGAATCGATGTGCACCAAATTCCTTTTCCCATGCTTCGGTTACTTCTGCATACTTGCACCTCTTGAACAAGTACATTCCAAAAAGGGTAGATAAGCCCATGATAGCAAGAAAACCAAGCAGGACAATAAACAGTGGAGGTATGTTCTTATGTTCAGCTCTAGGATGAGGAACTTCAGGGAGTCTTGAGATGTTAAGTGGCTGCAATGATCCTCTTCTTGTGCTAAAACTCCAAGAAAGAATATACTGATAACTGATAGCTGTCCCTGTTGCTGCAGAGAACCCAACAAAAAGTCTTCTGTTTGGGAAAATTTCTGAAAGATTGATGTGATGTGACAAAAGTGGCCGACTTGGCTTCTGGACTTCACAAGGAGCCATCGTCACATTGAGCATATTGTCTTCATAATCAACCCAAACCTGTATTGGTTTTCCACTCAAGAGGTTTATGCTTTCGTTCTTCTGCTTTATGTCGGAATAGTAAGATGCAGAAGCTATTCCAACCGACAGAGGACTGTTCACATCAATCCCCACATGGTTGTGGTCTATATCTTCAAAATCTGGATTCCAAATAGTGTCAAGCTCAACAGCAAGGACATGAGAAGAAGGAGATCCATTTTTTGATACGTTGAAAATCCCCAAGTATCTAGTTGACTCTGCATGCGAGAAATCCATAGAAGGAGATACTACAAAGGCCATGCCATGACCACCTTCAAATCCTGGCTGAGGCACCAGAGCGCAAACGAAGTGTGTTGAGAAGGAACTGAGACCAATTGATTCCTTGTAGAAAACATGAGCCATTTGATGATCTAAAGCATTTGTAAGCTGCAACAATCCATTGGGAAGTACTGTCGCAGATCCATCAAGATAAAGATTTTCTTGGCCACGAAAAGTTTCATAGACAAACCTTGTCTCTTGCTGACTTGACACTTTAATCAAACAAAAAGAAGAGATCATCAGCAGGATCTGAAACAATCCATAAGTCATTGCTGATGATGAATCAGAGAGTCTGGATCTGAAACTGTACAACATATTGATAACCTCACAAGCTGAACAAAAAGAAACAAAGAAGGATGCTTATGTGTTAGTAATCCAAAAGCTTAAAAGTATTGTTTGTTTATCCAAGGGAACAATAGCACCAGATGCAGTCTGCCGTTTTTTTCCTTTACAATCTGGACTCTACTAATGTTATTATATTAGATAAATTAACAATAAAGCTTCATTTGGAACAATATTTTAACATAATTTAACCAAGTTGAACAAAAAACAAAAGTTCAACTCAATGCTGCATGTGGTTTTGTGGTGTACTTACAAACGTTGATAACGGGTCAAACAAAAATTAAGCGCTAGCTTATGCCTTGGACTAGATGCTCACTAACTTTCATTAGATTTTACTCCTACTTCTTCGACTTGAAGTTATCTTAGGCTTTGACCCCAAAAAAAAAACAATTAAGATCTGTACCATACTTAAAATATTCCGTTGGCCCTTCCCGATGCAGAGAAAAAAGCCATGTTTCATTTCCAACAAAAGTATGAGACAGAGTAAAAGGTTCAAGGCTAATAAAGCTTTAGCACAGTTAATACAGCTATGAATGGTCTCTAGATGACGAATATTGTTTAAAGGTTTGTGTCTCACCACATTAATTAACCTAAATCTTCATGAGAAAACACAATCATCTTGGAAACAGATCAAAATCATCTAAGAGGAAACCCCTCAATGTAAAACGAAACTCAGATAATAAGACTATTGTTCAAATAAGTGCACCTTGTGTAGTTTGAACATTTGCTGGATAACATGTCACAACGTTTCCTTGATTCTGTTGCCTTCACCAGTTACTTCAGGCCGATAAATCTCTAAGGGCACTGAACAGAGACTTAATAGGGTCAGTGATATGACCAATTTATTTTAGTAGGGTGAATCATAAGAATAGAGAGGAACAAATTTAGGCGGTGGTTTTGGAGAAATGACCTGACTTCCTTCATCCTCACAAAATTTCTCAAGCGGGACAAAACAGAGAGCACGAGCTTGAGGGAGAAAGAGAGGTTTACATGCTTGCATAGGAACTACTGAATCGCATTGTAATCACTTCAATCAGTTAAGATCCATTTGGTTCTGTTAAATTAGTTCTGTTTATTTGTTGTATACTTGTTTTGGATCCAGTCAGTTTAGTTTATCTGTATTGACACAGCTCCAGTCATATATAGTAGCATACTGAGGACTAGTACTAAAATGAGGATTTGGTAACAGAGAGAGGATTACAGGTTATAATAATATATGTGAACTGTATAATCATTAATCAAAAAGTATTTCCAAGGAACAAACTGAATTTGTTGGGACAAGTGATGCAGACAAAACAATACTGAGAGCTAATGAGATCTGCTTGTTGATATGTACATCAGGAATTACCTCACACTGTCGATGCTGGAATGATTGGACTCGTGATCTTCTGCAGGCAATGTTACCGTTTTGACAGCGGGTGAGATTTTCTTAGGCTTCTCTGGTTCTGAAACTATGTGAAGAGAGTTCGTAGTGTCTAATGTCTGTCCCCATGGCTGATCGTTTGACTGACAAGCATAAGGTGAGTGGTTTGTTGAGGAAGAAGACACTGAGGGGACTGACCAATTCCATGACGCGGAAGAGACCACAAGCGAGGATGCATCAACCAGAACTGGAGCAAATGTACCAATCCCCAGAGTATATGGTGAGAAGTCTGGCAAAGGTAGGTTTTTGTTGAGGTACAGAACCACTTGTTCCATTGTAGGTCTGGATTCTGGCACTATATTTGAACAGAGAAGACCAAGTTTCATAACCATCTCGACTTCCTCGGCTATGAATTCACCTCCCAATCTCGAGTCGGTAGCATCAAGCAAAGAATCCCTTTTCCAGCACTCACAAACCCATTTGATCATATGTCGTTTCTCAACTTCCAACTGCGGTTCCACGGGTCTCCTCCCACAGGTTACTTCAAGCATGAAAACACCAAATGCATAAACATCAGTTCCAGTGGAAGCTCCCATTGTGATTAGCTCTGGCGCCATGTACCCTACAGTACCCACAGCTGCTGTTGTAGCTGCATTGCCTCCATGCTCATGAAACCTGGCCATGCCAAAATCCCCTAACCTTCCATTGAACTCCGTGTCTAACATAATGTTGGAAGCTTTAACATCTCGGTGCAGAACAACTTGGTCAGCACCTGTATGCAAGTACCAAAGAGCAGAAGCGATACCCTTAACAACCACGAATCTTTTTGACCAAGAAAGAACTGGTTTCTGGTCATCAAACAAATGCTCGTCAAGACTACCGTTTGGCATATACTCTGAGACAAGAAGAAGTTCTCGTTTTCTTCTGCAATACCCAAAAAGTGGTACAAGATTCCTGTGTTTCAGACATCTCATACTCACGACCTCAGCCACAAATTGCTTCACACCTTCATCACCATTATGGGAAACTCTCTTCACTGCTATTTCTCTGCCTTTTGGGAGATTTCCTCTATAAACTTCTCCAAAACCTCCTTTTCCGAGAAACTCATCTTTGCTGAACCCCTTAGTTGCTTTGAACAAGGACCTGTAAGAGAACCGATGTGCATCAAACTCCTTTTCCCATGTTTCAGACACCTCTGAATACTTCCTTCTCCTGCGGAAATAAAGTCCTGCAAGAACAGCCAACACCACAACAGCCAGACAAACGGGCAGGATAATAACCAGTGTAGACAGTTTCTTATGTGGATGAGGAACTTTAGGAAGTTTTGAGATATCAAGTCCCTGCAGTGATCCTCTTCTTGTGCTAAAACTCCACCAAAGAATATATTGATCACTGATCGCTGTCCCTGTTGATGCAGAGAACCCAACAAACAGTCTTGATCTATTCGGAAAAAACTTTGAAAGGTTGATGGGGTGTGACAAAAGAGGTCGACTTGGCTTCTGGACTTTAAGAGGAGCAATTGAAACATTGAGCATAGTGCCTTCATAATCCACCCATACCTGTATAGGCTTTCCGCTTAAAAGGTCTACCCTTTCGTTACTCCCTTTCATGTCGGAATAGTAAGATGCCGAAGCTATTGCTACAGATATAGGACTGTTGACATCAATCCCCACATGATTGTGGTCAATATCTTTGAAATCTGGATTCCAAATAGTGTCAAGTTCAACCGCAAGAACGTGATAAGAGGAAGATCCACTTGTTGAAGCATTGAAAATCCCCAAGTATCTAGTTGACTCTGCGTGAGTGAAATCCATAGAAGGAGATAACACAAAGGCAATACCATGGCCACCTTCAACAGGTGGCTTAGGCACCAGAGCACACACAAAGTGTGTTGAGAAAGAGAGTGGTCCGGATGAACTAAACTCAAGTGGTTTCTTGTGGAAAGCATGACCCATCTGATGCTGCGAAGCGTTCGTCAACCGCAGTATTCCACTGGGAAGTACTGTAGCGGATTTATCAATGTAAAGATTTTCTTGGCCGAGGAAGCTTTCATAGACAAACCTTGTCTCTTGTTGACTTGATAATGAAATCAGATGAAGAGAAGAGATGATCAGGATCTGAAGCAACCAACGAGCCATCCTAGATGATGAAGCAGAGAGTCTGGATCTGATGTGCATCTCATAACCTCGCAGCAAGCTGAAGAAAAAAAAGAAAATGAAAACAAACAAAGTATGTGAGCTTCTGTTTTAGTGATCCAAAGCCTATCAAAAACTTTGTAATATTGTTTCTTTAATCAAGAGAATCACCTTGGCTTTACAAACTGTACTCCACTAACACGATATTTATGTAAAGTTTAAATTAAAAAAGCTTCACGTGATTTTCAAAATATGCTTCAAACAATATTTTAACTTATATGATCTCAACTTCAATCTAAATAGACAACGCAGCTGCTCCATAGGGGGTACCAAGAAACAATAAAAAATACGTGTAACAAACATTTATGAATTATTAATCAAGGTATCTTGCTTCAGGACCAATGCTCTAGAGACTAAATATGTCCAAAAAACTAAGTCTTATGTCCATCATGAAACAATACAAAGTGAACTCACGATGGACAAGATGAATTCAGGAAATAATCTATACAAGAATGGACAACATGATGAACTTCTCGAAGGGAATACAACATTGAGATGAATTCATATGACAACGATGACAATAATGATGAACTCATCGATGGACAAAACTGATTCACATCAATTTGTATATTTTTATGTTTTGAATCGATTTCATTCTAAAATCTAGTTCACATTTTCAATAAAATATTCTAGTTGCCGGAAGCACGACATCGCATACACCGGTAAGGCCATTGCTATAGATTTCAGCTTGTAGATCGTGTACCAACTTGCATTGGATTCTTCTTCTAAATTCTACTTAAAGCTATCTTCCAAGGAAGTAGACAAAATATATAATAATAAAAAAAAAGACATATTTTTAAACATGCCTTTGGCCTTTCATACGCAGATTGTAATGATATCAACACAATTATGAGGCACAGACCAAAGGGAAGAAGCCTAGGAAAGCTTGTCCTATACACAACAACTATGAATATTCTTTAAATGATGAATATGACGACAAGGGATAGAAACTATAGCTAGGTCCTACCTCGTTAACCTAACCCTTTAGGACTTCCTAATTCAGCTCTACAAGTGCAGAAGAATACATCCTACATGAACCAAAAGTTTCAATCACTGAAGCTAAGATTGAGAGAAGTTAAAATAGACAATTACTATAACATAATACTCTCTTCTGCTAGTTAGAATCCGCAAATAGAGCATCTCTTCTTTGACTGTTTGGTTTTTTGTCACGGTAGTAACCACACCAAGAGCAGTATAAATAATTAGCTTAGAAAACTTAAACTCTGAAAACTCGGATCTAAACTAATTTCCAGCATTTAGAAAAACGTTTACCGAGTGGCCACTCACACAGGTTTCTTCCAAAGGTTAGTTCAATCACAAAGGCAACAAAAGGCATACATCTCAGCAAGCTCTTGACCTATGTGGTGAGCTCCTGTGTGCGCACAACTGAGAGCCCCAATCGAGGCTTACTTCTTGTCATGGAACATTCCGCTCTCAATTCAAAATTACTCCCAATGAGAAAACAAATTTAAGGTAATCTTCAGAGAAAATTTTGAAAAGACTAAAGCTTTACTCAGAAAAGTGGAAAATTTTCCAAGAAAATCTAGAAAATTGAAGAAGAGTATAAAGCAATTTGTTGTTTCCGAGAAAAATAAACAAAAGTAGCTTAAAAAAAACGCCATTATTGGAGGAGTCTGGAACAGAGGACTTAGCACAGTAAGAAAGAGATAGAGGGAGAGACGAAGATTTGCGACACTTCCGTAGAAGAAAACTGAAATTTGAGAAAGAGACATCTCCGTCTTGTAAATTAGATAATTAGTAGGGGTATATTCATAAATTAAATATTACAGTTCTAGAGCAACCATTTTCAGTTTTTCACTATATTGACTGCAAACTTTTAAAATAGTAACCAAATTAAAATTAAAAAAGAGAATTGTTGACAGTGGGATTTGAACCCACGCCCTTTCGGACCAGAACCTTAATCTGGCGCCTTAGACCAACTCGGCCATATCAACATTTGTGTCCAACGAAGACCATCAACCTTCAAAAGACTTCTTCATCGTCCAACTCCGTATTGGATCGAGTGAGTAATAAACTCTGTCGTCGGAGAAGAAGAACTGTCTCCTCCTACCAAAACCGGAGTAAGCATCCCTATTCCCGGTGAATCCGGTGAGAACTCCGGCAACGAAACTTGTCCGTCAAGGTACTGCACAACTTCTCTGATGTCAGGTCTCGCTTCCGGGACAAGATTCGTGCAGAGCAACCCTAATTTCAGTACCATCTCGATTTGAGACCTAAAGTCTCCTCCACTCAATTTAGGATCTCGAGCATCTATTAAAGCTTTGTTTCTCCAGCAATCACAAAC
The DNA here is from genome assembly GCA_023657505.1 of Camelina hispida. Lineage (NCBI taxonomy): Eukaryota > Viridiplantae > Streptophyta > Magnoliopsida > Brassicales > Brassicaceae > Camelina > Camelina hispida. The sequence goes on along the minus strand of CP094636.1, from coordinate 30,267,959 downwards.
CCATTTCACCAGAATCTGTTTCTCAATCGTCAGATTAGGTTCTACAGGCCTTCTCCCGCAAGCTACTTCGAGTATCAATGCACCAAATGCATATACATCTGTTTTAGTTGAAGCTCCCATTGTAGTTAGCTCAGGTGCCATGTAACCTACAGTTCCCACAGCTCCTGTTGTGATTGGATTAGCTCCATGGTCATGAAACCTAGCCATACCAAAATCTCCTAGCTTTCCAGTGAAGTCTCTGTCTAACATTACATTAGATGCTTTGATATCTCTGTGTAGCACAACTTGTGTAGCTTCTGTGTGTAAGTATTGAAGAGCTGAAGCTATGCCTCTTAGAATCATTAGCCTTTTGAACCAAGGAAGTGATGGTTCTCTGTTATGAAACAAGAACTGGTCAAGACTTCCGTTAGGCATGTACTTGGATACGAGTAGAAACTGGCCTTTTCTTCTGCAGTAACCTAAAAGTGGAACCAGGTTCCTGTGATCCAAACAACCCATGCTTGCGATTTCAGCTACGAATTGCTTCATCCCTCGTTCTCCTTCATGGGAGAATCTTTTGACAGCTATGTCTCCATCACCAGGCAGAGTTCCTTTGTAGACTTCTCCGAACCCTCCTTTACCGAGGAAACCATCTTTGTGGAACCCTTTTGTTGCTTTGTACATGGATCTGTAAGAGTATCGGTGTGGACCATACTCTTTCTCCCATTCCTCTCTTACTTCTGCGTACTTGTTTCTCCTGTATAGATAAGCTCCTACTAGAAGTGCCAAGAGTATGATTACAAGTAAGATCAACAGAAGAATCAGCAGTAGAGGAGGTTTCTTCTTAGGATGATGAACTTTGGGAAGTTTTGAGATGTCTAGCTTTTGTAATAACGCCTTGCTTCTGCTGAAACTCCAACCGAGTATGTAATGGTTATTTGCTAACTGTCCTGTTGCTGCAGAGAATCCGACAAACATTCTTTCCTGGATAACTTCTGAAAGATTCATGGATCTTGATAAAAGACTCTGACTTGGCTTTTGAATCCCAAGTGGCGCCAGTGAAACGTTTAGTACAGTTCCATCAAAGTCCACCCAGACCTGAATGGAATCTCCACTCAGTAGATTTATGCTTTTGTTCAGACCTTTGTCTGAAATGTAAGATGCCGGAGCTGATTCCACAGAGGTCAAGCTGTTAACATCGATGCCAACATGATTGTTATTGATGTCATCGAACTCTGCACTTTGAACAGTATCAAGCTCAATAGCAAAGATATGAGATGAGGGAGATCTGTTGGTTGTGGTGTTGAAAAGACCTAAATACTGAGTTGCATCTGCGTTTGAAAGATCCATGGAAGGAGATAGAAAGAAAGCAATCCCGTTTCCTCCAGTAACTCCTGGTTTACGCACCATTGCACACACAAAATGCGTTGAGAAAGAGAGAGATTCAGATGAATTGAACACCAAGGGATGCCTGTAGAAAGCATGGCCCATTTTCTGCTCTGAAGTGTCAGTCAGCCGCAAAAGTCCACCGGGAAGGATTTGAGCAACCCCATCAACATAAAGATCTCCGTGGCGAAAACCGTTGAAGATAAACCCAGTTTCTTGTTGACTTGACAGGTGAATCAGAAGAAGAAAGGAGATCATCCATCCAGATCAGATCCAATCCTGGATCCATTGTTAATGCAGAAAAGTCTTGCCTCTGAGTTAATGGTATGGCAAATAACTATCCTCTCCATCTGCAAAACAAGGTCAGATTATTACTCCACAACAAGAACAAGCTGCATTTTACAAACCCAAGAGAATTGGTAAGAGTTGACTTCAACAATATGATGGCTGTCACAGTTTGGTCTTCTTTGTTAAAAGAATACACAAATTCCACGCATAACAGAATTTCCTTGTAATTTAACAGTATTCAAAAGCAAGCTTCTCACTAATTGTCATACCAAGTCCTACTTGTCTTAAATAATATAGAATGTTGAACTGTCACTATCTCTGAGTATTTCAACTCTTATAGATGTCGAGAGCCTACTCAAGTGGGCTGAAACATGCATCTCCTAGGATGTCTGATTCGCGAGAAGAAAAACTGCAGGTACCTGAGATCTAGCATGAACAAGGTTAGCTGAAGACCAAACTGTTGCGTCTTTGGTGTCTGCCAGATTCCCAAAATAAATCTAACACTTGAAAAGAAACAATTTCATAACCATATTATAGATCAATGCTTTACAAATGTTTAGTAAAGTAATTGCAAGAAGTTACACTAAATATCAGTCTTTATTAATCACTCTACAAGCCAAGCTTGATGGAGGATGTCAAGAATGAACATGTGTGTATGTGTATATACATCTGTAAAACAAAATCGGGTGGAACTAGTTGAAAATAATCAGTCAATATCAAAAGGCCAAACAAGTTGTTAGAAACTTTCATCGTCCACTCCCGTACAGAACTGAGTGAGTAATAAACATAGAGTTGTTGGAGGAGGATGACGAAAATGATAGTGAAGGGAGCACGAGCGGCGCTGGTGAAAGTGCCATTGGAGTGAGAACTCCAATCCCTGGAGAATCGGGCCAAAACTCGGGCAAAGCTAGGTTTCCGTTTAAGTATTGCACCACTTGTTCCATGGCTGGTCTTGAATCTGGAGCAAGGTTTGCACATAGCAAACCGAGTTTCAGAACCTTCTCCACTTCCTGGGATGAGAATTCTGTCAACCTTGGATCTCTAGCATCAATCAAAGAAGACCTTTTCCAGCATTCACCAACCCATTTGATCAGAAAACGCTTTGCAGCAGGCAATCCAGGTTCCACAGGTCTCCTACCACATGTTACTTCAAGCAAGAAAACACCAAACGCATACACATCAGTTCCAGTGGAAGCTCCCATTGTTGTAAGCTCAGGTGCCATGTAACCTACAGTTCCCACTGCAGCTGTTGTGCTTGGATCAGCCCCTCTGTCATATAACCTGGACATGCCAAAATCTCCCAACCTTCCATTGAACTCTGCGTCCAACATAACATTTGCAGCTTTGATATCTCTGTGTATAACAACTTGGTCAGCTTCTGTATGTAAGTAACTAAGAGCTGATGCGATGTCTTTGAGTATCATAAGTCTTCTCCACCAGGGGAGAGACGATCGATCATGATCAAACAAGTAATGGTCAAGACTACCATTTGGCATGTACTCAGACACCAGTAATAACTCATGTTTTCTCCTGCAATACCCAAGAAGTGGAACCAAGCTCCGGTGTTTTAAACTCCTCATGCTCACGATCTCAGCAACAAATTGCTTCATACCGTGCTCACCATCATGTGATACTCGCTTCACAGCTACTTCTCTCAGCTCTCTGCTCCGAGAGAGAGTTCCTTTGTAGACTTCACCAAAACCTCCCCTCCCAAGAAATTCATTCCGATTGAACCCTTTTGTTGCTTTGTATAAAGATTTGTAGGAATACCTGAGTGGACCATACTCCTTTTCCCATTCCTCTCTTACTTCAGAGTACAAGTTTCTCCTATACAAATAAGCTGCAACAAGAATCCCCAAAACTATGAAAGCTATTAAACCAAGCAGAACAATGAGCACAGGAGATGGAGAGTTCTTTTTAGTGTTAGTGTGAGGAATCTTGGGCAGTTTTGAGAAGTCAATGTTCGGGAGAGACGCCATGCTTTTGCTGAAACTCCACCCGAGTACGTACTGGTAACTCATGCTTGACCGGTTGAACCAGAAAACCCGACAAACATTCTTCTACTTTGCAAAATATCAGTAAGGTTGATGGATGTGTTTGACAAAAGAGGTTGGCTTGGTTTCTTGTTTTTAAGAGGAGCCAATGAAACGTTCAGTGTTGTTCCTTCATAGTCCACCCAAACCTGGATAGGATCACCACTCAAGAGATTTATGTCTACCTTCTTCCCTTCTTTGTCTGAAAAATAAGAAGCGTTGGCAGATGTCACAGACACCGCGCTGTTCACATCAATACCAACATGATTATCGCTGATGTCTTTCACATCTGAAGCTATAGAAGTATCAAGCTCTACAGCCAACACACGTGTGGAAGTAGATCCACTTCTGTTGAAAATCCCGAAGTATCGAGTTGCCTCTGCGCCTTTGAAACCAGTGGAATCAGACAGAAAAAAAGTTATGCCATGGCCACTCGGATCACCTGCAGGGAGCAGTGCACACACAAAATGTGTCGAGAAGGAGACTGATTCAGATGTTTTGAACTCAATCGGCTTCTTGAAGAAAACATGAGCTATTTGAGAACCCGTTGCATTTGTCAGTTGCAGGATACCACCACCACGGGGAATGATTCTTGCACTACCGTCAAGGTGAAGATGATCATCAGCTTGACCAAAGTTGTTGTAAACAAACGTCGTATCTTGTTGAAACGATGGACAAACACAAAATATCACCCATATGATTCCCAGAAGCAATCCTCGAATCATTGGAAATGACACTAACAGAGAGAGAGTTATCGTTTCTCTTTTGCTTTTGTTTACTTCTCTCTGCTCCAATTACTTAACAATTATCTCTTTTCTCTTTGGTTTGTACACCCATTGAATACGACTTCAGACTTCAGAGTCAAATATTACGACTGCTTTTGGTATTTGGAATCTTTAATGGTATATAACCTTTCCCTTAGTAAGACTTTCGAACACCTGTCAAAGTCGAAGACAGCAAAAATATATTCCATTAGACACAAAAGAAAAGCGGTAGAAAAAGATTAGCCTTTAATACAATTATGTAAAGAGGAAAATGTCAAAAGGCTCACTGATCATTGAAAAGAAGAGGACGACGGTGCAAAACAAATCTATTGATAAAAACAAGTAATCCAGTTGGCAGAACCACTGGATCATTTGGACATTACTTCAAAGTTTTTTTTTTTGTCAAATCATTAAATTAACGGATAAGAATTATATCGTGTTTCACGGTATAATACTCATTGACATTAAGATAATATAGGATACTAGTATAAGGTAGATAACTTTTTTAATACAGTATGAGTATGTATATTACATTATGTCAAAGGTCAACTTTATTGAATACTGACAATTTCAATCTTACCTTTAACAAACTCAAGAGTCTCATATCCACACGCTTTACGGGAAGTTTCCACCTATCTTTCCTAAGATTTCATGGCTATTCCAAATATTCCTGCAGGCAGACAAATGATGATATTATTAGATCCTCATATCAAATCATAACAATCCTAGGTTCAATGGCCGTGCATTTGTAAATAAGATGCACCAATAGAATTTTGTTAGTATAAAATTTCCTTGTAATCTAACATGTTTCAAGAGTAAGTAGTCCATCATTTTCATTCCAAGTCATATAATAAATTTGAAGGGTCACAGTCTAAAATAACATCAGTAACCTTACCTTTTCATTGGAAGAAAAAACACATCTCCTACTTGCACCGCTTGCTTGTATTCAAGTTCGCACATTGACAAATCAGTCTCTTTATGTCCTGTTTCTGCAGCGCCTATAGCTCACAACCAAATCCACAAGAAAACAAGTAAACAACTCCTATGAATATCAATATCATCATTATCCATTGTCGAGTCATTTAATTGACCATAATCAGCAGAAAAATATATATATCATAACGAGAGTACAGTCACAGAACAGTATATACGATTTTGACTTGAAACATTGATAAATGTGACGGCAAATTCTATAATATGACAATATACTAAGAAATGACGAACCTTCCTTCAGGCTATTTAGTAGAAAGCTCAAGCAACAAGTCAAAACACATTTGATCTCCGCCTCAGCTTCTTGACTACGAGACGTTTGCATTGCTGCTGCAAATCCCAATAGATGGGGACTTCAAAGAGTGAATTTAACTCAGCTAATCGTAAAAAAGCAGGATAGTTGAATCAATCTTCACCGGGAGCGAAAAAAGACGGCGACTGATATCTCCGGCTGGGGGATTCCGAGACGGTGATGACAACTGAGAAGAAGAAAAAGTTTTGATTTCGCCTTGAAGGTAATTGGGTGGGTGGGCGATGTGAACTGGGTTTTATCCCGTCCGATCTCGGCCCATTCGTAATGGGCTACTAAATACAGTGAGTTGATTGTATTGTATAGATTTGTAATTAAGTAATGTCTAAAATACACTAAACCACGTGATTGAGTTAGGCATAAAATCCCGATAACCAATCCATAACCAGTTAGAAAATTTTCCCGATAACCAATCCATAACCAGTTAGAAAATTTTGGAGTCAATCATTCAAATTACAATATTTTGTGCTTAAATTTGATGAAATGATATTTGTTCCCGTAAGGTACGGGTACGGCGTTGTAATTCAGTTCGCTATCAAATCTCATTGAAGGGAAACAAAAAAAAGATGAGCAAAGCCAAAAACCAACTCACGAAAAAGACGTAAAATAACGCGAAAACATTGCCCTAACTTTAAACCCAAGTTGTCCACAAATTCAAAGATTACCCAATCTCATACTGTCATACAAGTCATGGAAACATGAACCTCAAAAAGAAAGATTAAAGAGAAGAGAGCATATAGCAAAAGAGTCTGAACCTGGAAAATACAAAAAGCAAAAGATACCAACTTTGGTGTCAAACCAAATCTCAGAAGTGAGGATAGTCAGGATGGAAAGGGTTCGTGAAGTCCTCGAGTTCATAGCCGTCTGAGTCGTACATTATTGTGTACTTTCCATACTTTCCAAAGTATTCGTCATCCTCATCTGCATTAGCACAGAGTGCTTCCAGATTCTTACGGGTATAGTATTCGCCAAACTCATCCTCATCTGAATCATCATCATCCGACTGGTACAATTGGCGACGACTCTTGGGAGACAGCATATCGGGGGTAAAGATCACACCTACAAGATTAACAAAGAGTGCTTTTAGTATGAAAGTATATGAGATTCAAGGGTTTTAGAGAGATTTGGAAGGACACATTACCATCTGGCAAGTCGAAGAAGGGGTCGAAGGGCTCTTCAGGCTTAGGATCGTTAGCATGCGCAAAATGAAGGAGGAAGTCATCATAGTCGTAATCATCTTCATCTTCATCTTCATCATCATCATCATCTGTTGGAGGGTTAGGATGCAATTTCTTATACTCGGTGCAGGACAGATTTGCATGCCACGGAACTTTACAGTCCACACAGAAGAGGCCACGACATTCGACACATCTCCTAACTCCAGATTTAGGATAAAGAGACAGTAAGCTCTTGGCAGTTTCAGCAATCTTGGTTTTGGACATCAAAGCCAAGCACCACGGGTAAGGGCAGTAAACTCTCTCTGTGACAGGTATTGCATTCTCTATAAGTCTTTGTTGCCACATTTTACTCAGCTCCGGAGTAAAAAATTTGCCACAGGCACCGATAACCAGCTCAGTCTTGCAGCCATCGTGAGGACATTTCGGAACCATTCCGTGAAGCAGATTCACCTCGACATCTTGTTTCACACATCGAAAGCAAAAGCGGTGACGGCATTTGTCAACAGAAAACATGCGCTCAGCATAGATGTCGTCGAAACAGATAGCACACTTCTCTTTCCGAGCTGCTTTTGCTTCGCGAGGATCTTCACGAGGGGTGACCTTAGAAAGCATTGATTCCCTTGCAAGTTTATAAGCAAATTTCACATCATTTCCATCCACCAGAACAGGCTGACTAGATGAAAATTGTTGCATGATGGTTTGTAGATCATTCAACAACAAGGAAATCTTCCTTTGCTTAGCCACATACTTTCCCCTGGCCTACATTCAAGTAAAACACACAATCTTATGAAACATAATGACAGGAATAGCCAGAATACAAACTAAACCATCTCGAAAAAAACAAAAGCATAGAACCTCAGAAGTTACAATCTACCGTCTCATAAACTAGTTAAGACTAACGCACTCACATCTTCACAATGCAAACCAAAGACATAAGATAGTGGCTTACAAAAATGGTCACAATCTGGTATGCTAAAGTTGGCATCTCTATTAACATACTCTTAACCGTGAATACTTTTTTCCTATCTACTCATCCTAGTTTGAACTCCCATCACAAAGACACACACACACATTCACTACTATTTTAGATTTCAGAACAGAGGAATCTAAAACAAAAGGATTCAACAACTTACGTATTGGAAAATAGGATAAGAATCACAACAAAAGACGATACGTTTGATCCCCAACTTCAAAGCTTCGGTTAGTCCTCGTATCAATGCCTTGAGCTCCGCTCCCTGACGACTCACGCCATGGCCAATCAATGGTCCCTTCATCTCGAACAACAAATTATCCCTCAGGTCACAAATAGCAACACCAAATCCAGCCAATACGTCGGTCATCTTCTTCCCCTTTCCGTTCTCTTCGCTAACCAAACCCTTAAAGTAAAGCCTATACCGTACGTTCCCATCGAATCTTCCAGAAGCAGCGTGAACCGTCGAACTACCTTCTCCGACCGATTGAACCGCCGGCGAAGGTTTGATATTAGGGTTTCCGGAAATGTTACGGGAGTTGCCAACTCCAGCGTTAGGGTTTCGTTCATCCGTACGTACAACACCAGTGACAGTGCTTTTTCCTTTAGAGTTCCCTTCGCCGACGGCTCTCCTGAAATCGAAACCGTTACCGTAACCTTTACGTGTCTTAGCCTTCGTCGGCTTCGGCTCGTCTTCAACGACGATAGCGATACCACACGTGGCAACAACCGGCGGCGACGGTGGTCGTTGAGATCGGGAAGGTCTGATATTAGGGTTTCCGGAAGTGTTTCCCGAGTTGCCAACTCCAATGTTAGGGTTTCGTTCATCCGTACGTACACCACCAGTGACAGTGTCGTGGGTTTTGGCTTTTCCTTTAGAGTTCCCTTCGCCAACGGCTCTCCTGAAATCGAAACCGTAACCTCTACTTTTCTTAGGCGTCGTCGGCTTCGGCTCGTCTTCAACGACGATGATACCACACGTGGCAACAACCGGAGACGGTGGTCGTTGTGGAGTACGAGATCGGGAAGAGAGAGAAGCGGTGAGTGATTCCTCCATCTGTAACCAGTAAGCGTACTCGGAATTGGACTCGCGAGGCAAGAAAATCGTACTTTTGCTTTTCTCTCTCTCGCAGCGATGAATAGCAAATCAACGGTTTACTCTCTCTCTCTCTGTTGTGGTGACGGGATGGGTTTTTTTTTTTTTTGCTTTTACGTCGTCGTCTATTTTTTAAAAATTATATACAGAGAGACCCTTCACAGAGACACGTGTATGTGGAAAAGGGTAAAAGACGTAATTTTGGGAACGGCTTACATGGGACGCTTCTTCTTTGTTTTGAACTTGGTCAAAATTTAGTAAAAGAAAGATCAATAATAAATTCTTAAATTTGAAACCAGAGAATAAAAAGGTAACTGTGAATTGAAGTCCATCTAATGTCTATCAGTCAGTTTGGTGTTGTTGAGTAGAAAAAGGAATCCATCAGATCAAATTAAATCCAAGTCAATCAAGAGTCAAGACAGTATCATGAAAAATAATGAAAATTTCAAAATTTAAAAATTAGATGTGTTTAACGGGCCTAAACGGGTAATAACTATTTAACTAGGCAGCCCGATTAAACCCATTATGAATTATATACAAGTACTTTCATTTTCTACTACATTTAATTTTTAAAATTTTAGTACTACCTCTGTTTCACAAAGAGTGTTATTTTGACACATCTTCTTTGTTACAAAAAAAATGTTATTTTATGTTTTCATTGCAGTTTTAAAGATTAAATTCTCTTTTTTATCCCTATAATTTGAGCTTATTAATTAGAAAGAGAAAATTTTTAGTGTATTTATTAAGGGTAAAATAGAAATTTAAATAATTTTCTTAATTTGTGTGCATTATGTCAAAATGACACTCTTTGTGAAACAGAGGGGTATTTATTTTTAATTAAACAACACATTTAATCATATACATTAATGCATACTTTAAATTCATTATTTACTACTAAATTGTAACTCAAATTACATAAATTGTGATTTGATTTTTTCTCTTCCATTCATTTTCATTTAAACATACTTTTATGTATATGATTGTAACTCTTCTATTTAATTATTTTAGAAATGGAACTTCCATCATTTTTTATCCTATAAATAATCATTCTCACATCCTCCTCTACCATATCCCAAATCCTAAATATTTTCTTAGTTTTTTATAATGTTTTTCATAGGTTGAAAACCCAATTAAGGGTTTGATTATATTTTTTGTTTACTATATATTTTACATTGTTTTGATTTTTTTATAATGTACTTCTTCTTTTCTTCTTTGTTTTCTTATTTATTTTGATTTAAAATACATATGTATTCTAATATGTATAATAAAATTTTGATGACCATAATAATATTTTGGTTATAACCATCTCAAGGGAATCAAGCTAAAGAAAACATCTTAATTCTTTACTTGAGATGTTTGTTTAGTTCTTACAAATTCATGTATATTTATTTTGTTCATCAAATTTGAAAAGTTCTCATGAAATAAAATTTTGTAATATAATTATCAAATCAATTTTCTCTTATCTCTCTCTTACCTCCAACAAAATTGTAATAAATATATTTTAAAATATTCATCATTATATTTAGTTTGTGATTCAACATATAAAAATCATTATTTTAAAATTTAATTCAAATATGTACTTTAAGGATTTTGCTATATAAAAAGCAATTTGATATGTATTTTCTTTCTAGCTTTTACTACAATGATGAAAAATTAAAACTAAGCCTAGCAATATAACTTAAATTAAGGGGAATATAAAAGATTGTAATATAATTATCAGATCATTTTTTCTTAACTCTCACTTACATCCAACAAAATTGTAATATATTTATTTTAGAATGATAATCTTTATATTCAGTTTGTGATTCAACATATAATGATATAAAATCACTATTTTTTAATTTAATTCAAATATGTATTTTAAAGATTTTTCTATATAGAAAAACAAATTGATTTTTTTCTATTTAGCTTTTATTACATGGATTAAAAATTATAACTAAACCTAGCAATATATCTTAAACTAAGTGGAATATATAAAAACAATTATATAAAAAAATCTTTGGGAATCTTATTTTAAAATTTTGATTGCATTTCATATGATTTTAGAGAAAATATGTATTTTCATAATAGTTTAGTTTTTAATTATTAAATACTTTATATTATGTGTTAGTTTGTATGAAAAACTTAAATTATATATTTAAATTACATAGTAAATTTTTGTTTTTATTATTAATAATATTTTATTACTCAAATACTCAAAAATACTAATGAAAATTATTATCAAAATTGAACAATAAAAACACAGATAACTTTAACAGATATGTATAATGTATGTATGATTATATTTAAAAACGTTATATATTTTAATATTGTATAATTTAAATAAATAAAAGTGTAAAAAATGTTAATGGCATTTAGTTAATTTGTATTATATTTTTGTAATTATTAAATAAATTTAAATTAATTAATATATATTATTATACAACAAAAATATTGTTTAAAAAAATGAGACGACATCGTTTGATAGATTTTGCAGAAAATTGTTTTGGACTCAAGGCGGCGGCGGTCACGACAAAAATCTCTGCTGCTAGAGAGTCTCGACGGTCTCGATTCGTCTTCGAGGGATCCGAATCTCTCGCTCCAATTCTCGATCTATTCTTCTCTCAAGTTCGACAAATCTTGGTGGGTTGGTCTTCTTCTTCTTTACGTAAGTATTAGTCTTCCTCTTCTCTCTTTTCGATTTTTTCCACTGTGAAAATCGAAATCAACAATAATCTAATCATGGGGTTACGCTTTTCGCTACTGCATAGCTCTCCATTGGGTCCTTGAAGCAATAGTTCTCCATTGTTAACTCTGCTGCACAAGTCCTTGATTCTCTCTGTTTCTTCTTCAAAATCAGTACTTCAGGTTTCGTTTCTTCCTATATCCCTTTCTCTAGTTTTCTCCTCCCTTTGTGGTTACTATCATGTTAGTACACAGTGTCATTGCTTGCTTCTGTAGAATACATCATCTTAAAATGAGAATGTGATTTACTTTTTCAAATTCACTTGGTTGTGATTTGTATTTCATTGTCACAGTTAAGAGATTGTATTTAGTAATAAACTAAAAGCATTTACAATCTCCTTTGTTCAACACATTATGTTTTTTTTTTTTTTTTTTTAATATGGTAAAGGTTTGATTTTTGATGCTATATGTATATGCAGTTCAATTCCATGGGGCCGAGATGGAAATGGAAAGGTGCTGAAGCAAAAGCTCTTGCAGAACCTATTTCAAATTCAGTCTCAGAGCTCAAGCTCTCTCTAGCCAAGACAGAGTCTTCGGGTACCCTCTCGAGTTGCAATGTGCTTCTAGTGGTTGAGCCAGAGCAAGCTGAGCTTCTCGACCGTTGTTGTTTTGGCAGACTCATTCTATCTGCAGAGAAAGTTAAGAAATGGATTCAGTTGTCGTTTGAAGAAGCTTTCTTTTTGTTCTACAATCTCAAATGCATCAAAATCTCTCTTCAAGGTCGTTGCTTGGAGAATGAAGTAGACACATGGATGTACATGAAATCAAAAAGACCAAACTTCCCAATGTTTTACAAAGCTTATTCACATCTACGATCGAAGAACTGGGTTTTGAGATCAGGGTTGCAGTACGGTGTGGATTTTGTGGCGTACCGTCACCATCCATCTCTTGTCCACTCGGATTACTCGGTTTTGGTTCAGTCTGGTGATAGTGATCGGTTAAGAGTGTGGTCAGATATCCATTTGTACTGTTCGGTTAAGTGGAAGTGTTGCGAAGACGTTGTTGACTCTCTACGTCAATGGTAACTTCAAAGGAGAGGATTTGAATCTACCTTCGTGTTTGGAGAACTTCACAGTGGAAGAACAGACAATAAGTAGGTGGAGTCCACAAAGCGGGGTTGTTGAATCACCGGGAGCAAAAAAAGACGGCGACTGATATCTCCGGCTGGGAGATTCCGAGACGGTGATGACAACTGAGAACAAGAAAAAGAAAGTTTTGATTTCCCCTTAAGGGTAATTGGGTGGGTGGGCGATGTAAGCTGGGTTTTATCCGGCCCGATATCGGCCCATTCGTAACGGGCTACTAAATACAGTGAGTTGATTTTATTGTATAGATTTTGTAATTAACCACGTCGTTGAGTTAGGCATAAATCCCGAGAACCAATCGATAACCAGTTAGATCATTTTGGAGTTAATCATCGAAATTAATTCAAATTATAATATTTTGTGCTTAAATTTGATGAAATGATCTTTTGTTACCGTAAGGTACGGCGTGTATTTCAGTTCGCTATCAAATCTCATTGAAGGGAAACAAAAAAGATGACCAAGCCAAAGATTACCCAAACTCACGAAAAAGACGTAAAATGAAACGAAAAGATTGCCCTAACTTTAAACCCAAGTTTTCTACAAATTCAAAGATTACCCAAACTCACTGTCATACAGAACAAGAAGTCATAGAAACATGGAACCTCAAAAAGATTAAAGAGGAGAGAGAGCATATAGCAAAGAGTTTGGACGTGGAAAATACAAAAGCAAAAGATACCAACTTTGGTGTCAAAACAAATCTCACAAGTGAGGATAGTCAGGATGGAAAGGGTTCGTGTAGTCCTCGAGTTCATAGCCGTCTGAGTCGTACATTGTTGTGTACTTTCCATACGTCCCAAAGTATTCGTCATCCTCATCGGGATTAGCACAGAGTGCTTCCAGATTCTTACGGCTATAGTATTCGCCAAACTCATTTGCAGGAGCATTATCATCTGAATCATCATCATCCGACTGGTACAATTGGAGACGACTCTTGGGAGACAGCATATCAGGCGTAAAGATCACACCTACAGGATTCACCAGAGAGTGCTTTTAGTATGAAGTATATGAGATTCAAGGGTTTTAGAGAGATTTGGAAGGACACATTACCATCTGGCAAGTCGAAGAACGGGTCGAAGGGCTCTTCAGGCTTAGGATCATTCACCGCATTATCACTCTGTGTTTCCAGATTATTACGGGTGTCTTCGCCAAACTCATTTGCAGGAGCATTATCATCTGAATCATCATCATCCGACTGGTAGAATTGGCGACGACTCTTGGGAGACAGCATATCGGGGGTAAATATCACACCTACATGATTCACCAGAGAGTGCTTTTAGTAAGAAAGTATATGAAATTCAAGGGTTTTAGAGAGATTTGGAAGGACACATTACCATCTGGCAAGTCGAAGAAGGGGTCGAAGGGCTCTTCAGGCTTAGGATCATTCATTGCATGCCCAAAATGAACGAGGAAGTCATCATAGTCGTAATCATCCTCATCATCATTATCATCATCCTCGTCATCATCATCAAAGTAGTTGTTAGGAGCCAGATTGGCACGCACTGGATCTTGACGTGTGATGAAATCATCCTCGTCATCATCATCAAAGTAGTTGTTAGGAGCCACATTGGCACGCACTGGAGCCACATTGGCACGCACTGGAGCCACATTGGCACGCACTGGATCTTGACGTGTGATGATGTATGTTTCATCCCAGGTTGGGCAGCGTTTTACACAAGTCTCTGTTTTCTTGTTCCATCCACCTCCGCAATTGTAACAAAACTCATGCCCACATCTAACGAGAATACCAAAGGGAATGTCGAATAGTTAAACACAGAAAGATTGCAATTTGTCTTATTGATAAAAGATTTTAGGAGGATCAAATGTGTAGAGAAATCGATAGATACCTGCAAGTTATGTGATTGCACCCTTGTGTCAGTTCAATCATGTGTTGGCACTTGCCACATTGGCGCCACATCTTATTATTAGCAAGAGACTTTAGCTTCACATCATCTGCTGGAGGGTTAGGATGCAATTTCTTATACTCGGTGCAGGACAGATTTCCATGCCACGGTACTTTACAGTCTACACAGAAGAGGCCACGACATTCGACACATCTCCTAACTCCAGATTTGGGATAAACAGACAGTAAGCTCTTGGCAGTTTCAGCAATCTTGGTTTTAGACATCAAAGCTGAGCACCTCGGGTAAGGGCAGTAAACTCTCTCTGTGACAGGTATTGCATTCTCTTTGAGTCTTTGTTGCCACAATTGACTCAGTTTTGGAGTCAAAAGCTTGCCACAGGCATCGATAACCAGCTCAGTCTTGCAGCCATCGTGAGGACATTTGGGAACCATTCCGTGAAGCAGCTTCACCTCTACATGTTGTTTCACACATTGAAAGCAAAAGCGGTGACGACATTTGTCAACAGAAAACATGCGCTCAGCATAAATGTCGTTAAAACAGATAGCACACTCCTCTTTCCTAGCTGCTTTTGCTTGGCGAGGATCTTCATGAGGAGTGACCTTAGCAAGTATTGATTCCCTTGCAAGCTTATAAGCAAATTTCACATCATTTCCAGCCACCAGAACAGGCTGACTAGATAAAAAGTTTCCCATGATGCTTTGTAAATCATTCAACAACAGCAAAGTCTTATTTTGCTTAGCCACATACTTTCCCCTAGCCTACATTCAAGTAAAATACAATCTTATGAAACATAATGACAGGAATAGCCAGAATACAAACTAACCATCTCAAAAAAACAAAAGCATAGAACCTTATAAGTTACAGTCTACTGTCTCATAAAATAGTAAAGACTAACGCACTCACATCTTCACAATGCAAACTAGAGACATATGATAGTGGCTACAAAATGGTCACAATATGGTATGCTAAAGTTGGCATCTCTATTATCATACTCTTAACCGTGAATACTTTTTTCCTTTCTACTCATCCTAGTTTCCAGATGAGAACTCCCAACACAAAGACACACACACACATTCACTACTATTTTAGATTTCAGAACAGAGGAATCAGCAACAACAACAAACAAAAAAAACATATCTTTCAATTCGGATTCAACAACTTACATATTGGAAAATAGGAAAAGAATCGCAGCAAAAGGCGATATGTTTGATCCCCAACTTGGAAGCTTCGGTAAGTCCTCGTATCAACGCCTTGAGCTCTGCTCCCTGACGACTCACGCCATGGCCAATCAATGGTCCATTCATCTCAAACAACAAATTATCCCTCTGGTCACAAATAGCAACCCCAAATCCAGCGAGTACGTCCGTTATCTTCCCCTTCCCGTTGTCTTCGCTAACCAAACCCTTAAAGTAAAGCCTATACCGTACGTTCCCATCGAATCTTCCAGAAGCAGCGTGAACCGTCAAACTACCTTCTCCGACAGATTGAACCGCCGCCGAATGTCTGATATTAGGGTTTCCGGAAATATCACGGGAGTTCCCAAGTCTAGTGTTAGGTTTTCGTTCATCCGTACGTACAACACCAGTGGCAGTGGTGACAGTGGCTTTTCCTTTAGAGTTCCCTTCGCCGACGGCTCTCCTGAAATCGAAACCACTACTTGTCTTCGCCGTCGTCGGCTTCGGCTCGTCTTCAACAACGATAACGACACCACTTGTGTGAACAATCGGAGGCGGAGACGGTTGTCGTTGAGATCGGGAAGGACTGATATTAGGGTTTCCGGAAGTGTTTCCCGAGTTACCAACTCCAATGTTAGGGTTTCGTTCATCCGTACGTACCACACCAGAGGTGAAAGTGCCTTTTCCTTTAGAGTTCCCTTCACCGACGGCTCTCCTGAAATCGAAACCGTAACCTCTACTTGTCTTAGCCGTCGTCGGCTTCGGCTCGTCTTGATCGTTTTCGACAGCGATAACGACACCACTTGTGTGAAC
The DNA here is from genome assembly GCA_023657505.1 of Camelina hispida. NCBI lineage: Eukaryota > Viridiplantae > Streptophyta > Magnoliopsida > Brassicales > Brassicaceae > Camelina > Camelina hispida. The sequence continues at coordinate 30,251,306 of CP094636.1, read as the reverse complement.
AATCGGAGGCGGAGACAGAGACGGTGGTCGTTGAGATTGGGAAGAGAGAGAAGCGGCGAGTGCTTCCTCCATCTGTAACCGGTAAGCGTACTCGGAATCGGAATCGCGAGTCATGTAAGCCATACTTTTTTGCTTTTCTCTCTCTCTCTCTCTCTTTCTCTCGCAGCGATGAGTAGCAAATCAACTGTTTTTACTCTCTCTCTGTCTGTGTTGTGGTGACGGATGAGTTTTTTTTGTTTGTTTTGCTTTACGTCCATCGTCCTTTTTTTTTTAATTATATACAGAGAGAGACTCCTCACATCACATCACACGTGTGTGTGGAAAAGGGTAAAAAGGTAATTTTGGGAACGGCTTACATGAGAGGCTTCTTCTTCTTCGTTTGAACCTGGTCAAAATTAAGTAAAAGAAAGAACAATAATAATTTCTTAATTTGAATTTTGAAACCAGAGAAAATAAAAAAAAGGTAACTATGAACTGATGTCCATCTAAGAGGGGGGTATTCAAATGAGTATTTTGGAGAATTTGATGGATTTAGGATATTTTGGATTTTGAGAGTTTTTAGGATGTTTTGGTGGATTTGTTAGTTTTTCAATTTTAAAAAAGGAAAAATATTTTGTGATTTGGTGAGATTTTAAGAACTCTCAAAATCCAAAAGAACTCTAAAAGAACTCTAAGAACTCTTTAGATTTTAAGAACTCTAAAAGAATATATTGGGTGGTTTTAAGAGATTTTTAGAACCAAAATACAAAAATTGGATTCCAAACAAAACATTCTCGTCATGAAGAGAATATTTTTGCAAGGTCATCGTCTTCATTCTCGTCATGAATAATTAGAAAGCTTCAACTCTCACCCTCTTGTTTTCATCGTCTCCATTCTCTTCACCACTATATAAACGGGAAATTCTCGGAGGTTGTTGATATCATCATTGCTAACATTCATACTTTGGACGAAGCCTTATGTTTGTGTATTCCCTTGACTACGCATGTACCGTCTTGCCAATGATTGCAAGGCTGCAAAGAAAGGAGGTGGTGGTAGACAGTTTGATGGTCTTGTTGATGTTTACAAAAACACACTCAAGTCTGATGGTATTGCTGGTCTTTACTGTGGATTTAACATCTCTTTTGTTGGTATCATTGTCTACCATGGTATGTAATTTGGACTCTGTGACTCTGTGAAGCCTGTTCTTCTCACTGGAGACTTGCAGGTGGTGCCTAAGGCCATGTGCATCGCATGGTCCTTCATGCGTCCCACCTAATTAAAACATTTAATTTAAATCTAAATCACATATTATACGAAGAAACGTTCCTTATAATGGGACGAAATTTATGTGTCCCTCAGGACACGTGTGAACCTGTAAATGGATGTTGTTTTATTTGTAGGGTGAAAGAGAAAAAAACTCGACGGATCCGTCGTGTGTGTGTTTGTGAGCCAAAACAACAAAAACCCATTTTTTCACAGAGAGAAGAATCATCTTGATTCAATGTTGATACAGAGCATCCTCTGTTAGGGTTTTTTCTAGGGTTTCTTCCTTCTTTCTTTCTTTCAGATTAGTTTCTTATTGGGTTGTCCGTAGAATCAGAATTTGGATTTGGTTCAATCTTCTGTGTGAAAACAATCAGATTTTGATTACTGGGTTTTTTAAAAGACTGTTTTTTTTTTCCCCTAATTTTGATTTGCTTCTTCTGGGTATTGTTAAAGAGACGAAAGATTTGGGTTTTTGTTAAGAAAGGATGATTCCGTCGTTGATGGTATCAGCTATACAGGTAGCAGAGCTATCAGTTAGCTCTGTTGTTCATATGGTATATGGGCTTTACATATTCAGCTCCGCTGTCGCCGGAGATCTTACTCAGACGTTGACTGAATCAATCTTCAAACCCAAAGCCAACATTGAAGTCAAACGAATTGACCAAGAGAAGACGACAGACGTCAATGCTTTGCCTCCTATTGTTTTGGTTCATGGGATTTTCGGATTTGGGAAAGGAGTAAGTTTGAAACATTCTTCTCCTTCTACACACATTGGAAGGGGTTTTGTTTTTTTTTTGGTTTGTTGATTGGATTTGTCATTGCAGATTATGTTATGAGATTTTAGTCTTAGGGTGTATTTTGCTGATGAAGGATGTGTTTGGTGTTTTTGTAGGGCAAGAGAACTGTTTTATTATCTGAAAGGTGGATTAGTTGATTATGGAGAAGATCACAGTAAAGCTTGTGGACACTCTCAATTTGGTCGTTTTTATAAAAAAGGTTTGGACTTCTATGTGTTCTCTTTGTTTTATTTTTTGACTAGACTTAAAGATTCACTTTTTAGCTGATGAAATGTTGGTTTTAACTTTAGGGGAATACCAAGAATGGAATGAAGATCATCCTATTCACTTTGTTGGTCACTCTGCTGGTGCTCAAGTTGTTCGTGTGTTGCAGCAAATGCTTGCTGACAAGGTAGATTGCTTATAGACTTTATCAATTGATTGAGCGGGATTTGGTTGTGTTATTGAACTTCTTTGCTTATGTTCTGTTGATTTCAGATGTTTGAGGGTTATGAGAACACGAATGAGATCTGGGTGTTGAGTTTAACATCATTAGGATGGGAAGTCCCTGAAACCTATATCTCTGCTTCACCCTCCAGTGGACTGGCTTGTTCACTAGTCAAGCTTTCTGTTTATTCTTATTTTCTATGCAAGCCTGCGTTATTTAAACAAATGCATCTTATTTTGTGTTTCGACACCAAGTTCTATCTCTATCGAGTTTTGTATTCACCTGTGTGTTTATTTGTGTTATTAACATGAGGTAGTTTATTGGCAGGATCCTCTCTGTCAAGGAGTCGATCTGATGTGACCAGGATGCCAAGCCCTTCTTATAAAGGCCATTCAGAAGCTGAATTGGTAAGTTTGGTTAAAATTCAGATTGTTCTCCTAATTTGCACGACTTGTTGTGTAATATAAATGGTCACGGCATCTGATATCTCTTGCCTGAACTGTTTGTCCAGATTATGTGTGATTTGAGGAGAAGTGCTTCTAACAAAGTAAGTGGTACACCGATGAAGAAACTCATTGCTCGAGAAATGTCAAAAGATGTCGAACATAAACAGAGCCCAACTAATGTGGTTGCTAAGTTGATGGGTTTGGAAACACTTCCCCAGATGCATCTTGAGACTGCTGCTACACAGCGAAGCAAGTCCAGAAGCTATTCATACGCGAAGCAAACTTGGAGTCATAATGTATGACTGGATCGACATATGTGTTCAAGTGTGAGCATCCGATCAAAACTCAGTTTGGATTTGTATGTTTTGTTTTTTTTTTTCAAGTTTTTATAACTTTGTAATTTTTTTATGTTTTTAGTGTCAATGTTATATATTTTATTTTAATTAAAACTTTAATATGTTTTTACTTATAAATTTAAATAATTAATTTTTAAAATTAAAAATATTATTTTTTTTTTAGGGGACTAACTATTGAGGGACACCAATGCTCATACCAAAATTAAGAAACTCTGAAAATAAGATTAATATATTTGAGGGACCAAATTTTTGTCCCAACCAATGCACATGCTCTAAGTAAACTGAGATGTTGATGACATTAACACAAATGAAGTTGCAGAGAGAATCAAGTCCAGCTTTTATTTTGGTGAGAGGATTTTCACTACAGAATGCAAGTTTGTGAATCAAATATACAAAACTCCCATCAGATTTGCAAAGGAGTTATCAGAGATGATGCTTGGCTAAAAGGAGCCAACCCAGCAGCTTAATCACGGCGTACTTCAGCCCATCGTCGATGTAGGTCTCCCAGTTTCGTCGTCAATGGCAATTTGAGGGATGAGATTCGATCCCTAATGGCCTTGTGAACGGTCCTTACTAGAGCACTAGATGAGTTGAAGCTTTGATTGTGTATCCGACCATTCCTCTCACGCCACAACTTGTAGATAGTTGTTGAAACGCCATGTAGAGTAATGTCTTCTCTTGAAGCGTCAACTGTGATGAGCACAAAGAAACAAGATTTCGTGTCCAGTCCGGATTGAGCTTTTGACGGAGAAGATGAGTAGTCAGCTCAGACTATATGGTGAAGGTGAATGGACAAGCAAAGAAGAGGTGATCTCTTGACTCATCTTTCTCTCCACAGAATGAACATGGTTGGTGTGCTCCCCAAGCAGGCATAACAGTTCCGGTGGATAAACGACACCATAGAGGGACATGTTTTGATTATTTATTTTTTAAAAACAAATCTTTCAAAATAACACCTCCTAAGGTGTGATTTTTTCTATTGGATTTCTCTTGTAAAAATGTATCCAAAGTCTCCTAAAATCTGTGTTTTGGTTTTCTATTTTTAAAAAGTTAAATTTTGAATAACAGTTGATTCTATATGATTTTGACAAATTATTGATTGAATAACAAGATATTGTGAATGATTTTAAATGATTCTATAGAAATTCCAATTGAATAACGTTGGATTTGGAAAGTGATTTAAAAATCATAAGTTGAATAACATATGATTTTAATAAAAAGCCAAAATCCTCCAAAATCCTCATTTGAATACCCCCCTCTAAATATCTATCAGTCAGTTTGGTGTAGTTGAGTAGAAATAGGAATCCATCAGATCAAGTTAAATCAAAGACAGTATAAATAAAATTAATGAAAATTTCAAAATTAGATCAAGAAACACTAAACTTTCCTGTTAACATGTGTTTAACGGGCCTTAACGAGTTTTATTACTAGGCAGCCCGATTAGACCCATTATGGATTTTTCTAAGAATTTAATTCAAAGGTAACGACACCGTTTAATAGGTTTTGCTAAAATTGTTTTGGAGTCCAGGCAAGTCACGACAAAAAAACCTTTGCTGCTAGAGAGTCCCGAACGGTCTCGTTTCGTCTTCGAGAGATCCGAATCTCAGCTCCAAATTCTCTCGATCTCTTCTTCCTCTCAAGTTCGACAAATCTTGGTGGGTTGGTCTTTATCTTCTCTACGTAAGTTAGTCTTTCTCCTCTGTCCTTTTGATTTTTTCCACAGTGAAATCGTAATCAACAATAATCTAATTGTTCACGGGATTACGTTTTTGGCTATTGCATAGCTCTCCATTGGCTACCTTGAAGCATAGTTCTCCATTGTTAACTCTGCTGCACAAGTCCTTGATTCTCTCTCTCTGTTTCGTCTTCAAAATCAAAACTTCAGGTTTCGTTTCTTCCTATATCCCTTTCTCTAGTTTTCTCCTCTATTTGTGGTTACTATCATGTTAGTACTTAGTAGTACACAGTTTCATTGCTTGCTTCTGTAGAACAAATCATCTTAAATGAGAATGTATAATCACTTGGTTGTTATTTGTATCTTAAAGGCCGATTGATCTTTTAATCGATATCAAAAGTTCTTAGTTTTACTCAATCTAGTTCCTACTTGGTTTCTTCAAGATGCGTTTATACAATGTTTATATCAGTTCCTAGACTATAAGAGATTGTAGTTAGTAATAATGTTTACAAAAAACCTCTTTTGTTCAACCCATTATCATAATGGCATTATGTGTTTTTTGTTTCTTTATGGTAAAGGTTTGATCTTTAATGCTATATATGCAGTTCAATTCCATGGCACCGAGATGGAAATGGAAAGGTGCTGAAGCAAAAGCTCTAGCAGAACCTATTTCAAATTCAGTCTCAGAGCTCAAGCTTTCTCTAGTCAAAACAGAGTCCACGGGTACTCTCTCGAGTAGCAATGTGCTTCTAGCGGTTGAGCCAGAGCAAGCTGAGCTACTCGACCGTTGTTGTTTCGGTAGACTCATTCTATCTGCAGAGAAATTGAAGAAATGGATTCAGTTATCGTTTGAAGAAGCTTTCTATTTGTTCTACAGTCTCAAATGCATCAAAATCTCTCTTCAAGGTCGTTGCTTGGAGAATGAAGTAGACACATGGATGTATATGAAATCAAAAAGACCAAACTTCCCAGTGTTTTACAAAGCTTATTCACATCTAAGATCGAAGAACTGGGTTTTGAGATCAGGGTTGCAGTACGGTGTCGATTTTGTGGCGTACCGTCACCATCCATCTCTTGTCCACTCTGATTACTCGGTTTTGGTTCAGTCTGGTGACAGTGATCGGTTAAGAGTGTGGTCAGATATCCATTGTACTGTTCGGTTAAGTGGAAGTGTTGCGAAAACGTTGCTGACTCTCTACGTCAATGGTAACTTCAAAGGAGAGGATTTGAATCTACCTTTGTGTTTGGAGAACTTCACAGTGGAAGAACAAACAATAAGTAGGTGGAGTCCACAACTTAGTCGTGAAGATGAAACCACAAATTCAAAACCACATGTTACCACTGTGAGTAATTTTAAAACCCTTTGACGAACCTTTCCCTGTTTAACTTTGAATTTTACGTATCAATTTAAACTATTTTTTACATATACAAGAGCGATCATCATCATGCATATGTTACACATCCAAAGAAAACAACACGTAAAGTAATAGAACAACATAAACCATAACAGAGTAACTCCGAGAAACAACTAAACTAAAATCTCATCAAATTTGAAAATGACTAGGATGAGATTTGGTCATCCTTGCCTCACCAACCGCTTCATCATTATCAATTCTCTTAACATTCCGGTAAGCAGCGTAGGCGATGACATAAAAGATAACAAGTATGATCAAAACGACAATGTTGATCACCGATACTTTTCTCCAACTCTTTTTCAAGCTACCAAGAACACCTGCTTTACAAGAGCTACATTGGTAACACAGTACTCTCTGGTCATTGTTCCACAACATACAGTCCGGGTTCGGTCCCACCATTTCTCCTCCCGGAATCCAAACTGTCTCGTTCACATACGTATAGCCACAATCTGTTGGCGGCTTGCAACATCCTGACTACAGATGCAAAACAAATAGAAATCATACAAGGTTCTAATTAACAAACAAGTGTCACACATAGATATATATACATACCTCAATAGGAGTAAGCTTTCTAAAGTAAAACATCTGAGGAGTTTCAGGAACACCATTTAAATCTCTAGCAATCTTCTTACAAACTCCAGAGTCTCTAACACACGATCTGATTCCACTCCAGTAACCATTATCAGTGACACGATCCTTTAACCAACCGGAATAATCACGGAGATAATAATCCATATACCGACGGTTCATCACGAACCGGCCTGAGCCTTTATCAGTAACAGCATAAGCGAAGATGATGAAACCGATGAGAGCAGCGATTACTAAGAACATGGCGAAAAGGTAAAGCCACATGAGGAACTTGTTCTGGTAACAAGCTCCGGCTATTCCGGCTAAAGAAATGACCATGATTGAGATACCGATGACGATGAGTGGCCACTGGAGGAATCTGAGGCAGTCGGTTGAGTTAGCTCGGCTGCTCAGCCATATTCCACCGCCGAGGATTGGAATAGAGAGGAGGAAGGTGAAGAAGTTTACGAGACCTACAAGGTTATTACTTGATCTCATGGTTCTGTTTTTGTTTTGTGAGTGTTGCTCTGTTTCTTGTGTGATTCTGTTTTTGGTGTTGTTGTTGATTGAAATAGCGGTGGTGATGAAATGTGAATTACATCAATGGACATGCTCTTGTTGTCTGATTATGACACGTGTTAAGTGACGGTTAACTAAGTTTTTTTTTTTTTGGTTATATATTACTTTGACTAAATTGGTTCTGAACTGAAATTGTGTTTATACATGTGTTTGTGTAACTGACTGTGTAGTGCTAATGTGAAATATATAAACAGTGTTATTTGCAAAAGTAACTGTAAAATAACTGATATTTTATGAGTTAGATGGACCCATAGACTATGGCCATAGTGTCCCAAATTACAGTTAACGATAAAAGTGGGGTGCTTTAGCTTTAAAAAAGTTTTATCCGACCGACCATACTATCAAGTCTCCTCAATCCTACCCAGTTCTAAAAGTCCGGGCAATGCACTTGGCACGCCTTTGATGAAAACATACTATTGTATTGGTAATTGTTAAAATTGTAAATAATATTATAATTTCAAAATTTATGATATATATATATATATAATTTTTTTTATAATGATCTTCTTCAAATTTTAAAGCTGTTTAAATTTTATATATTTTTTTATAATTGGCTTTTAATGTTTTTAAAACTGTTCATAGTTTTATTTTACATTTGGAAGTTTACATAGTTTTTTTTAAGATTTTAAATAAAATTAGGTTTTTTTCTCTATTTTACTTTTATATAAAACCTTTTTATAGTAGATTTCGAATTTTTACATTTTTATTTTTTTAATTTTTGTAAATTTAGAATTAACATATGTAAATAATATTATAATTTCAAATTTTATGATATATATAATTTTTTATAATAATCTTATCCAATCTTTCTTTAACCACTAAAATCATATCCAATCTTTCTTTAACCACTAAAATCAGAAAGTATAAGATCATTATGGACCTGAAAGCAACAGAGAGCTCCAAATTCATAATCCAAAACAATGATCCAAATTAATTTGGACGGTTGTTAGCTCAAAGCAAGAAGACTTACCCGACGTCTCTTGCCTTCTGTCTTGAGAATTTACCTGAGGCCTTGAGGTTGAGCTGATGGCATCATTAGTAGGTGAAAGTGAAAGACCAGCATTGACGGTCATCTGTTAGAGAAATAAACCGATACAAACAATCCAATTTCATTCTAACTTCTTAGGTATAACAAGAAGTTTCATTAACTTACTAATTAAGTTAGTATTATTTAGCAGAGTTCTGACTAAATCATACCAGAGGGCCTGACACGTAGAAGACCTTTCATAAGAACGTGAAAGAGCAAGTCCGGTCATCTGTTAAGAGAATGAAACCGATATTAGAAACTGATCCAATTTCCTACGATATCACATATAAATCTTCATAATCAGCTAAACAAACAACAGACCTCGACTCCAGTAATATCATAATGACTTCATTGACTAACTTAGTATCATTTAACACACTACATCACAAAATATTAGTGCAGAAATGGATCAAATCTACACCAGATGCGGAAAAATATTATTTTTCCATCAATTATACTAAAATCTAGTTTTAATACTTTTTATCAAATTCTTGATTAATATAAATATTATACACATGTTCTCTAAATATTTCTCCTTAATTCCAAAATACATTGTACAATTAATTTTTACAGTAATTTTTATATTTTTCTAGTTTCTTCTCTGTTTAATCATTATTTTTTTTTTGATATTCATGAGATATCCAATGTATTTTTAACCACTAAAATCAGAAAGCATAATATCCGGGTCGCACAAGCATGAAAGCAGGTTCACACACCTTGTAATCAATTAACGATTTTCTACTCTTTCTATTTGTTTATCTCTGTTTGGAATATGTTAAAGCACAAAACACAGATATGTTAAAACTTATAAAAAGTAAGAGAGTTGTACTGGACACATACGAACTCCTAAAATATAGCTTTCAAAAAATAACTTAAATCCTTGTAAAAAGAGATTTACATATATCCCTCAATAAAATTAAAACAGATACATATTTGAAATCCTACTTTTGGAATAGGATGTTGAACGTACACACTATATATTTGATACAAGGACTGACTAACAAATTGTGATGTTATAGAGTTTGTTCTACAATACTCATCGTCATGGAGGCAGATTGGTGATTGTTTTTATTTTTGTTTCTTTATGGTTCCTATATGCCTATTAGATTTCCAACTAATGATGTCTTGATTGCATACGGTATCTTTTTGTGGTTTGGCAGGTCCAAGAAGCAAATACTTTACGTCATCATCATCATCATGCACATAATTATCGTGTTGGCCGTTCTTGCAGCGGTCGTGTACTGGTGTACATATAAGGCTAAACAAGATCCCCTTAAACGACGACCAGATTTTTTGGGGAAGTTTTATGTTTCTCTTCTACATCATTGGCGCTAGTGCCGGGCCCGAGGCACCCTCAGATGCCAGTTTCTTCGTTACTGAATGCCTGAGTGATGTCGTTGGGATTGCTCTCGTCGTCTTTCTCCTCTATTGTATCTCTCCCATACTCGCTCTCTATGTCGGATTACCCTCTTCCATTGGGTTCATCGTTGCCCTTTGCTGTGGCTGTCTATATGCCGTAGACTTGCAAGAAAACCAAAGTTGCCTACCAGTCTAAGCAGGCTGCAGGCTCTTACTATGGTCGATTTTCGTTTTGGTAAAAGGTAAAGCCACATGAGGAACTTGTTCTGGTAACAAGCTCCGGCTATTCCGGCTAAAGAAATGACCATGATTGAGATTCCGATGACGATGAGTGGCCACTGGAGGAATCTGAGGCAGTCTGTTGAGTTAGCTCTGCTGCTCAGCCATATTCCACCGCCGAGGATAGGAATAGAGAGGAGGAAAGTGAAGAAGTTTACGAGACCTATAAGGTTATTTACTTGATCTCATGGTTCTGTTTTTGTTTCGTGAGTGTTGCTGCTCTGTTTCTTGTGTGATTCTGTTTTTGGTGTTGTTGTTAATTGAAATAGCGGTGATGATGAAATGTGAATTACATCAATGGACATGCTCTTGTTGTCTGATTATGACACGTGTTAAGTGACGGTTAACTAAGTTTTTTTTTTGTTTTTGGTTATATGTATTACTTTGACTAAAATGGTTCTGAACTGAAATTGTGTTTATACATGTGATTGTATAGTGTCTGTAGTGCTCTTGAGCTAATGTCATTGTTCTATATATAAACAAGGTTATTTGCAAAAGTAACTGTAAAATAACTGATATTTTATGAGTTAGATGGACCCATAGACTATGGCCATAGTGTCCCTCCCAAAATACAGTTAACGATAAAAGTGAGTGCTTAGCTTTAAAAAAGTTTTATCCGACCGACCATACTCTCAAGTCTCCTCAACCCTACCCAATTCTAAAAATCCGGGCATTGCACTTGGCACGCCTATGATGAAAACATAGATAGTACTGTATTGGTTTTTGCTAAAATCTAGTAGTAGTATTAAATAATGGTTGTGTAATTTTAAATGTTAAATGGGGTGGGCTTGGTGAAGAAAATGAATGAGCAAACTTATGGCCCATTTAAGCAAGACTATTGGTAGACCTTGGTAAATAAAAAAATTAACATGGTGAACATTTGACAGTAAGCAAAAGGAATATGAACTTATGAAGTCAGAAGAATAGGTTAGGTGATTAGATATTGTGTTGCTTGTTTGAATTTTATTTTGATTCGAAACAATGGAGTCATACCATTTTGGCTACGAACCAAATTGTTGACAAGTACAATAAGTGAATTGAGAAAATATTTATAATCAAATATATAGATATCATAGACTGAACACAAGAAAAAGAAAGTAGTGTATAAGAAAAAGAAAAGTGTATAAAAAAGATTCCCGGGTTTGATTTTGGACATTGGAAACTGTCTAAAACCGGAAATCAAATTTCAAAAATCAAAAAACCAATCATCAAAACGACAAACGTACTCCTTTGTCGTGCTGCGTTTTGGAATAACCTTTTGTTCCCTTCCTCTCTCTTTCTCTTTCTTTGTTTGCTCAGACTCACTGCCCAAAGCCACAACCCACATTACATTACCAACTCTTCTTTCTCTCTCTCTCACACACTGTTTCCCTCTTGGACTCTGCAATCTTAATTAGGTTTTTGCTTCTCAAATCTCTCTTCCCATTTTCCTCAACCACGAACTCGCAGCGTAAGGAGCTCTCTCCTTTTTGTTCCTTTAAATTTGGTTCTGTAGAACTTTTATTAGCTACACTATACCCTGGAAAAATGTAGTGTCTTTTTTTGTTTTCCTGAGAAAAAAGTTGTCTCTTTTGCATATTCCGCTTCCTCTTTCGTATTTTACCTTTCAGAAAGCTCAAGTCTTTTTGGGTTACATCCTCATTTAGCTTTAATCTCAATTAAAATTTTCTAATTTTTTGTTTATTTGAAGAAATTAAAGTATATAGGGTTTAACCTCAAAATGTCTCTGTTTTTTTCTTCTTCTTCTTCTCTGATTTATTGTGTTTGTTAGTATTATGTTAGCTTTTAGTTTACTTTTGAAGCAGGACGTTGGGATAGTTTAATCTTTGCATTACATTACTTCATATCTGACTGGTCTGATTTGTTTATATAAAAAGAACTCCTTTTTCTTTGTTTTTAGTAGTTTTTAAGGTTACAATGTTGAAGCTTTTTTTCTTTCTCTCTGCCTGCACTGTGATTGTTTACTTTTATTAACATGATCATTGCACTCAAGTGGTTTTACTAATTAGATTCTCCTTTTTTTCTGGAAAAAGTTTTATCTAGTAAACCAAATACTAGATTTCTGATTGTCTTGTTGACTCTTGAGTGGGTATATATATCTGTTTAATTTTTTCTAATTTATGAAACTCATTATGATTCATGATAGTAGTAGTAGTTCTTTAACGTCTTAAGTCCCCTCCTTCCACGGCAATAATGAAGGAGAAGATGGAACTTGTTCTAGATAATGACAGTATAACCCTCGTGTGTCCCGACCCTCGTGTGTCCCGTTTAGTAGCGTGAATCTGGTGGGGACGTTTATGTAAATCTACCACATTTTGCTGCTTGTGTAGTTTTGTAGGACCCTTTGTTTACCAGCCTTGATGATTATAGGTTGTGAACATTACATAGTCAAGAGGCAACTATTGAAGATTCGTTTTATGTTACTTTATAGTCAAACACCTTTGTGTTGTTAGCATCAATGGTTTGTTATAATGTCAAGACATAAGTTGGCTTTCTTTCTCTTTTTTTTGGGTTTATTTGGATACATCCAGAACAAAAAACAACTCAGCTAATGTATTCATCTTTTGGCAATATGCTTCTGTATCACCTGAGATGTGACTTTGATTGTGTTGATTGTGGTCTGTCCCATTTTTATGATATTGAATCAAGTATTGTATTGTCCATTGAGTGGATTATTAAAGAACCAAATCTTGGTGTGGTGTTCAAGAGCTATGAGTGAGCAGATATGGTTGAGTAGAACGGTCTTACACCAAAAAAGAAACCATATTGTTTTAATGAGATCAGATGTTTGATCAAGAATCATGAACATGATGGCATACCTTTAATTTAATGTGGTTTTGCAGTAGGTAATAATGCACAATCCAACGAGTCTCTCTATGTCTGACATGAGACACTAGTAAGAAATGAACTAAAAGATTTTGTTTCTTCTTTAGGATGTTCATTTTCTGTTAGTGGATTTGATTACAGACGTAAAGAAATGTTTTTTTTGACGCTTATCTTTTCTCTGTAATAACTCCTATCATGTTTTCTCTCTGCCATTGGGCTTTTAAATATGTCTCCATCTTTCTGCATTTAATATTCATGAGCTCTATACAATTCTTGGTGGGTCAGGAGGCTACATTGAAGAAGCAAAGAGGAGGCTGAAAATATCTATTCTGTTAACAAAGTTTTATTCATCCTGTGCATTGGAGTGATAAGATTACAGTATGCAGACCCAAAAGGCAAGGTAAATATTGGTTTTTGTCTTTGTATGGTTCTTTGCATTTATAGCTGATTCTTCTCCTTTTTTGTGATTATCTTGTGGGAGTTTTGCACTTTTCAACGCTGAATCTTGAAGATTACATTCTTGTGGTCCTCAAAACATTTTTGTTTCTATTTAATCAAATCCTACAACAAGTTTTCTCTAATCTCTGAAGGAAGAAGAAGACTCAACAAGTGATGATTGTTAATAATCTGTTTCTATTAGTTGAAGTTGTTTTCGTTCTCTGACTCGTTTGCTTGCAACTTTGGAGTGTGATATCTTCTTGGTTTACAATTTAATATATTTTTGTGTGTTTGGGGCAGAAATGGATCTCCAGATGTTCCTAAGAAGGTGTCTCCTCGAGCTTCTCGGTCACTGAAGATAGGATCGCTAGAGTCTGAATCCTCTTCACCTCCCGTCTCAGCTAATAACAGAACACCAAAGGATAAAAGTCCAAAAGTTCTGGATCGTAGGTCTCCACGAAGCCCTGTCTCTGAGGTATGAACATCATGTACTAAGCTGAATCAGATTCAATCCAACGGTCTTGAAAGATTTGTTTTTATTGTTTCATTCATTGTTTTGGGGGTACTAAATTTCATCAATTCCTTTTATTTGCATGATCCAAAACAAGCCTTTCCTACATAACATGTTTCTGTATTGATTTTGATGGGGGAAAAATTAGGATACATTTAATTTGGGGGCCTATGGATATAGAATTAGGTGGAACATTTAAGTTGGGTAGTTGAGAGATGATAGTGTAACTAATTTTGACTCAATTGTCTGCTTTTTTCTTCTTCTTGGGATTATTGTAACACTGTGATATGTTTCATGGCTAACAGAAGAAGAGGCCGAGTAGAATAACGGAGCTAGAGTCGCTAGTATCACAGCTTCAAGAGGAACTAAAGAAGGCGAAAGATCAAGTCTCAGTGTCTGAAACATCAAAGAAGCAAGCAGAGGAAGAAGCAGAGAAGTCCAGGAAAGAGCTGCAAGAAGTTTCCTCTAAGCTTGAGGAGAACCAGAATCAGTTTTTGGAAGTTTCACCCTTGGAAGAAGAAACTGATAATACCTATTCTCTTGTTCATCAAGGTATTATATCTCAGGAGTGTGGTTTGGAGTTTAGTGCTACTGCTGGTGAAAGAGCAGGATTGGCTGCTGTTGCTCATGAGATCCGACAGCTCAAGCTTCAGATTGAGATGGTGGCTTCTTCTGAAGCTGGTCATGTGAAACAAGCTGAGTTGCATAACTCGGAGGTACGACTTTTGAGAGGAAACTTGATGGACACGATTTTCATTGTCGAGAGTTTCAGGAACCAACTTACGAACAACTGTGAGGTATCAGAAGCTGAGACCGAGGCTATGGCCACTGAAACTCTTAGGCAATTGGAGAATGCGAAAAAGGCAGTTGAAGAACTGAAGTCAGATGGCACAAAAGCGGTTGAGAGTTACAAAAAGATGGCGGTGGAGCTTCAACAGTCAAAATCAAGGATGGCGTGGCTTGAAACTCTTGTGAATAAACTTCAGACCAGTCCAGAGGATTTGGAAAACCACGATATCCTGCTTAAAGACTATGAAAGTTTGAAACGTGGGGAAACAAATGAGATGGAGGAAGAAGTATCTTCCTTAAGATGTGAGGTAGAGCGACTGAGAGCGGCTCTAGAAGCTTCTGATCGAAAAGACCAAGAGGGGAACGTAGAGGCTTCTTCTCGGTTACGGATACAAGCTGAACTCCAATCTGAACTAAAGATAGCTAAATCTGAGATAGACGAGCTAAAGGCGAGGTTGATGGCCAAGGAAACAGAACTACAGTTTATTTCAGAGGATAGAGACAACCTATGCCAAAAACTGATAAAGAACCAGAAAGAGATAGATGTTGAAGCTGAGCTGAAGAAACTAAGGGAGGGGATCGAGAATTTAAAGGCAGATTTGATGGATAAAGAGACAGAACTCCAGATTGTGTCGGATGAGAACGAGACACTGAAGTCAGATATCCACAAGAGGGAGACAGATGTACAAGATGCATTCATGAAGCTAGGGATTGCAATGGAAGAGGCTGACAAGAGTAGCAAGAGAGCAGTAAGAGTCACGGAGCAACTAGAGGCTACTCAAACTTCAAACTCGGAAATGGAAACAGAACTCAGGAAGCTAAAAGTTCAATCAAACCAATGGAGAAAAGCTGCTGAAGCAGCTACCGCCATGCTGTCTGCTGGAAACAACGGGAACTATAATCAAACGAACTCTCCTTACTCTGAGGATATCGACGATGAGTTGACGAAGAAGAAGAATGGGAATGTGCTCAAGAAAATTGGTGTTTTGTGGAAGAAGCCTCAGAAATAGCTGGAGAATGACTAATATAATTAGGTATTATCTTCTATAGTTATTTTATCTCTTGTTGTCTATGTTTCTCTAAAGAGAGTAAGAAACTGACTCTTGCTTTGCTCATCTCGGTTTCTGCTTCTCAGGTACCGTCGATATGGAGTTGGATTATAAGAGCAACTCCTGTGACTCCGGTATTGATGTGAATTAGTAGTAGTATGAGAACTATGCTCTGGAAAAATACTTGTTGGAAAGATTTTAAGTTGTGGTAATTTTACTATTATGTTACGTTTCTCCAAGGAGGAGAGATTACTAAAACTAAAAGTCTGTCATCGTGCAACTAGGTAGATGGTAGTAGTACCTGTTGTTAATGTTCAAAAACATGAAAGCCTCTGGTTGACACCAGCAGGATAAGAATTATCTCTGGGCCTTGGCCTAATGGGTCCTAGAGATTGAAAATTAGATTCTATGGAGGAGGTAGATAAAGATAACTTGCAGTTTCTGATTTTTCTATAGAATGATATATGCTTCTTGTCCTTACTTAAACTTATACTTTTTCATTCACCCATTGATTGATCAAATACGAAGATCCGAAACCCCGTAGTTTAAAAATGAGATTGCCTCACTGTTCTATCCACTAACTAATCCGTTCTTTTCGGACGCGTGAACACAAACTTAACCTTCATCCTTATTAGTAGTGTACTTTTTGACTATCTGTCCAACAAACAAACGAGTTGTTTTTACTTTTTACTGTACAAGGAACAAAATAGAGAATGTCAAGAGAATTGTTGACAGTGGACAATAAAACATATACAAATGTGGTGTGAATGTTTGTATATACATAAACACAAAAACACGTGTTTCTATGTGTAAAGAAATAAACTACCAACCAACCAACCAACAAAGATATTTTATATTCAAAACATTCTCTCTCAAGTGTGTAATTTAGCCTATGTAAGCAAAATTAGGTTAGGTGAGATCTTTCATCTTTGCTTAAGTCATCAATTCTGGTCTTACATTCTCACCCGGTACATATTCAATTTATACATTCCAAGACTGTTTAGAGCTTACACTTTCGATTATCTTATCTTATAATACTGGCTAGTTGAATTGATTAGAGTACTAATATAGCAATAACTAGTCCACATTATACCAATACTCTAATTGAAATTATATAACATTACTAATATTGATTCTTTACGTCACTAAATCAAACAAGTATAAACATCCAACTTCATTGACCGAGCCATTAAGAAGCCTCTTGATGTCAGATTATTGTAGGAGAAAATAATGATTAGGGTTTGAACACACAATTATTCCACTATAGTAAATTATTCTTTTCTTTCATCAACAAAATAAGAAATTGTCGTTCATCTTAGAAACAAGAACTTCAAAATTATAACACCAAAGGAAATGTTTCATTCAAAACATAGTGAACATACAAATAAAGGAACACAACAATTTAGAACATAAACCGAAAAAAGAAAAAAAAACTACCCCAACCCCATTTTGCAAAAGTTTCAAACTCTTCGAAGAAGCCCTACTACTATATCTCTATACTTCCTTAACCATTTCATAAAATAGCTACCCCCATTTTGTTCTCCCAATTAAAAAACATGAAATTCAAACCCTAAATCAAAACCCAAATAATATTGGGGTTTTAAATTGAACTACATTAAAGCACCAGAATTAATATAGTTCATATTGGTCCAAATCTCTCTCCCTGAATCAATATGATCTACATGACCACCACCGCCCGCTCCTATGTTCATCATCCCAAAGCTCTCTCCATTCATTTGCCATGGGAACCCCCACAAGACCCTGCTTGGATCACCCATCCCAATATCCAAACCGCTGCTCCCGTTTCCAAACGCATAACTAGCGTTCCCCTTTTGTTGGCTTGCCCCAAACACACCCTCCATGTCAGACTGATGAGAGCTACTGAATTCCGAAGGAAACCCTAGATGTGCAGAACTCCCCGGAGGTTGTTTGTTCAGCAAGGCAAAGGCTAAGCTGAGATCAATCTGTTCATTGTTACTATACCCACCGAAACTCGCCGCGGAGAATGATTTCCCGTCGTGGGACGCCGGTTCTGGGGTGGTTCTGAGGCTTCTCGTAGCCGAAGATGTGGACCTTTTGTTTTTCCGGCAGCCTCCGCCGACGGGGATGTTCCTTAGGGTTCCGCCTTTAGTCCAGTATCTCCGGCAAGATTTGCAGAAGTAGCGAGGCTGAGTGAGGCTGTAGTTGTTGTAGTAACAAAACTTTGTGTTTGTTGAGTCACAACGTGGACACCTCAGAGCTAGCTCCGGTGGCTGTGGCCTTGTCGCTGCAGCCGAACGTTTCTTCTGATCCTGATCATCTAATTGTGTTGGGTTTGATGAATATGATGATACTCCCATGGCTTCTCTTGCTTTGTTATAATTCCCAAACACATCCTTCAATAAGACAAAGAAAAAAAAACACATCAAGATTCTAATATATAGACAAATAAAAAAACCCATCAAGATGTAAGAATTTGTGGATCTTTAAATTGTAGTTTACCTGCTGGTGTTGTAACAAATGATCCATAAGAGCTGATGAATCTGAGAAGCTGCTTGAAGAGTAAATGAGTGTGAGTAGTGTTTATGTGTTGGGAGATTGAGATTGTTTCTTGAGATCAGAGAGAGAATGATGGATATGAGTAGAATTAGTAAAAGTGAAGCAAAAGGAAAAGCCAAGCATCTGTATATATACATGGGAATGTGGGAGCAGAGAGAGAGAGAGACACACAATTCTTGTTGTGACCTCGATATGATCTCATATTATTTTATTTAATATTTAATTATTTTCAAAACAAAATGGTGGTATGAAGAGGAATAATGTGAACCAATTCGGAACGTGATTTGGAACAGACATAAAGCCGCCGTTTATTCATTTTTATAATGTGAACAAAAATTCTACATACAGTACGCATATTATTAAATTTATCTCTACATAATTAGTTGTTTGATAAGGGTATTGGGAAAGTACATAAACTGATGATAATGTGTTACGATCTCTCTTCAAGACATGTTAAGAGTACTAATGTCCTGAAAAGAGCTTTTTTATTGGTCGATAATACTAATGTTTTGGATGATTTTGATATCTAAAAATACTACAAATCATATTAAACATATTTACCAAATAATCTAACATATATATATTTTGACTGTATAATATGAAAAAGAGTCATATTATTAATATCTTACGGAAAAAAAACAATAACGTTTACGAATCAAAATTGTAGTTTTATATTGAGGTAATTAATTGTACAACCACAGAAAAAAACATAAACCAAAACTCTTGTAGCCTAAAGTCTATACTATAGTCCGAAATAATGCTCGTTTAGCCACTCCACCAATAATGTATCGGTTAAGCTGTCAACTTATATATAAATGAATGAGTTGCAGTCGTCGTTATCAAGAATGTGAAATCGGATCTATTTGATTCAAGATGAATAGTAACCGTACGATGATGGATGAGAGATGGTTGGAGTTCAACGTCGGATTCCCACGCACTCAGCTTCGTTGTCATTTCTGTGTTTTATGTCCCAATGGTCCGTTGAGTTGTCACCACGCGGGTCCCGTACTCATCGCAATGTCTTGTTTCTTCCTAAATGGACCCCTTCCGTTTCAAAGTGACCTTCGTAGTTCGTACAACAAAATATATGTGATTTTCTATTTCGATCGTTCATATATATGAGTACATTCTAATTCCATGTTTAAAGCGAAAACAATTACAGATACTCATATTTATATTAGTATTAGTTGGTTTCTTAGCATGGGAATTTCTTGCATTGTAGAACGCATAAAAGCTATTGTCGGTTAACGATTTCTTAAGCCTTGTTTCTTCTATCGGGTATTACGTACTAAATATTTTATCTTTTAAAAACTTATATTTTATTTTATGTATAGATTCTCTTTATTTGATAAGACAGAAATGTTTCTATTTTTGTCAAAACATATTGGGGCTACAGTTTCTTTCCTTCTTAATTTATGCCTCTATTTTACTTATGCAATTCGTTGAGCATAATTGTCAATGATTTGTTGTGTAGAAGTCAGTATTGATACATATTCAAAATTGAAAAATGGTTAAATATGTGTGTTTATAAATCTGGAACAACTGTCATCAACACAAACTAAAATACTTCTTACGGATATTAAAATAATTTTTTTTCAAAAATGTGAATAAAATAATTCTAGGTACATATTGCTTTATATATATTCACAATAAGATATGTAAATAGAACACATGATGAAGTAAAAGCAAATAATTGGCCGGACAATGTGTTGTATAGCTCATCATCATGATGTGCTTGCATTATCCGATGGGGATTTTAAAGTTCATAGAGACACAAATCACACCTCGGTTTTCGGGAAAGACACTTCTATGAAGACCGAGATTTGGTCTAAGGACCATATCCACACATATGTTACATCATACTATGGAGTATATTATAATCTGTAGAATCTTATGGAGTATATTATACGATTTTTTGAACCTTGTGTCGTGGGAGAGAATGTGTAACTTAGCCATACTCTCAAACTATTAAATAATGTTGGATAGTTCTCTAGTGATTATTTTGTTGGTCTACTGAAAACATGTTTCTTTTTCTATTACAAAACGAAAAATTAATTATAGATTAAATGCATGTATCAATTAGCGACAAATGCTAATTTTTTTATTCGTATGCATATATAGACGAATCAATCATCTAAACTTTTATACGACGATGGTTATACTAAAATGGTAGATGTATATTAGAAAAAAATTTGAGGTATTATAAATGCTAAACTATTGAACATTACAAGAAGGAGAACAAAATTCCAAAAGCAAAGCTTAAGATAAGGATCTCTAAAGTTCATATGTATTTTCAATTCAAAACTAGTTAGTATATATTATTATTTTTAAATACAAGTTAGTAGTTAACAAAGTTTTTTTTTTGTTTTTACAAA
Organism: Camelina hispida; assembly: GCA_023657505.1. Classification (NCBI taxonomy): domain Eukaryota; kingdom Viridiplantae; phylum Streptophyta; class Magnoliopsida; order Brassicales; family Brassicaceae; genus Camelina; species Camelina hispida. Next base: position 30,230,608 of record CP094636.1, on the reverse strand, counting down.
CTAACAAAGCTAATCATGTGTTTACATACTGGAATTTTTTTAACAGAGGACATCAAAATTAAAAATACAGCGGAAACTTGATGATTGTAGATTATATTACGTATGATTCTAAGCTTAGAGATCATAATATTCAGTAAATCACTCAATATATAATCTAAACTTTATTTTAATTGTATACTATATTATGGAAAAATCATTTTCTTATGAAACTGTTTCCGTCAGGGAACTGGTGATTTATTCACAAACAATCATTGGGGTCTCCAAATAAAACTGATGATCATTATAATTCGCTTTGGACCCTACCTACTTGTGGCTCCCAATTTTTATCAAATTAATGATGACCAATACTATCTTTAAGTTTTAAATTTAAATTTAATTAATCTGGTAACATTTATATAAAATAAAATTATACCACTAACACTCACACACCTTTTAATCAATTAACGATTTTTCAAAATTTTTTATTTGTTTATCTCTATTTGGCATATGTTAAACACACATAATTTGACCATATATATTTTTTTCTAACACATACAATATTACATGTATTATATCAGTTTTCAGCTGTTTCAGAATTATAAGTTTACGTTTATTGAAAGTGTCGTCCATTATTTTCAGAATACGATTTACTCACAGAACTTCACCTTTTTCAAATTTAGAAAAATAAAATAAAGATTGATGGGTTGGTGTGACTTGTGAGTATATTAGGTAATGAAATATAATGTTTGGGGGTGTATTAACTAAATATATATATCGATTAAGTTTTAATATTGGAACAATGTAACATTGAAATCGATGGAGTCATGGAGTATAACATATTGCATACTTGTCTTGGAACTGATGTAAGATTTACAGGAAAAGCGTTTTGTATAGTATAAGATATGCAGTATATGTTGCCCATTGCTAAAGAACATCGTTTTATTGTTTTTTTTTTTTCAGTTAGAACAATACTCTAGTCTAAAGTTCTCGATTTGTGTAGAGTTTCAGAACTCATTCTTTAAACTAGTTATCCAGATTATGAAAGTATAACTTGGAGGTTGCATTAACAAACTTACAGCAAAGTTTGTTAAAGAAAATGAATTTTATTTTGATGAGACTATCAAATTAATCTATAAACTTTGTACATATATCAAATTTCGAAAGCTGTGGAGGGTCAATAAACAGGAATGAGAGTGACATAACATGATTCTTCCATTCAAAATCAACAATTCAGCTGGAATAGAACATTATAATATGTCTTTGTATATAACTGGAAGTGGTGGTGGGGGCACGCAGAACATATAAAAAAGACAAGAGTTTTGTGTTGACCAGTCAAAGTTGTAATATGTTCAGTTGCTTTAGAGTGTCGTAATTAGACAAGTGACAAAACTTAGAATTTTATGGGCAAATAAAAAGTAGTTAAAGCAGATCGTATTGATAAGAGAGCTCTCATATACTACTTATATATGAATCATTTTGCAATCTATCTCGACGTGATGATGTTCTTTAATAGAGTGATCGTTATTGTAATTATTATTAGTACTCTTTTGTTTTCATTCGTATTTGACCTAATGCTAATTCGGATCTATAGGAGTATACAACTTTGGTTTGATTTATCCCAAGTGAAAACTAATACTAGTAATTTATTGAAATGCGATAACTTTTAATTCTTATGCTATTTTTCTTTAGATGATTATACCGTTGGTGTTTGGTTGATGGTCTAAGCAATTGATGAAGACGAAAACTTTAATGAAGAATTACTTTTGTTAAATCAATGACTGCGTCAAGTTGGTCCATCTCATCTCATAATTATGGTTTAAAAATTTATAATGATCGTAAGTACAGATTACTACACTACAAATTTTAAAACTGTATAGGAAACAAAAAAAAGAATAGCTATCATTTGCAATTCCTCATTATAACAAGTGAAGCCTACAACAGGTCACACTTGTATTGTATATCAACTTCAATTATTATCATTTAATTAAAAGTAATTAGGATAGGATATTCTTGATGAACTACCAAAACAAACGACGTGTGAGAAGGAAATAAGAAACCCTAATTTTTCTGAAAATATTAATTACTAAGAAACAAGAAAAATCGGAACAAGTATTCGACGAGGGAGGGGCCAAATGACGACAGAGTGATTGGCCGGCGGTAAGAATGGGACCCAGGTGTCGGCAAATGGGATGACACGTGGCGGCATGACAAAGGAATAATTTGGAGTAAATCGAGGTAAGAGATACAAGTGATGAGGAGGAGAGCAAAGTGGTCGTCGTAGCAGCCTGAGAGAGTGATTAGGTATTTTGCTTGGCATGTGCTGTCTCACTCACATCACAGTCAGTATTTTTCAATTTGAAACTCCCACTATATTTAAAAAAACATAATAGCCAAATCTATCTGTTTCCAAATTATCTCTGACAAAGAAAAACATTATTGAACCAATTCTTCATCTTTACTCTAGTTTGTTTTGTTGTATCTAGTACTAGTAGACAATTTTTTCGTTTATACTACTCATTTAGTATCAGGGTGTTTTACTCCTTTCAGCTTTGTTAGAATCATGTATTTTATATAAATACGTGTTTTTCTTGCATGATTATTATAGTTGAGAACACTACTAACGAGACGAGAGTCGTGTATAAAATAATGGAAAAAGAAGAGAAGAAGATCGGATTAGACCAACTCCAACCTATCTCCATTTTCATCTCCATAATGGAGTTTGGAGTCAATTTTGCTCCAACCCATCTCCATTTTCATCTCCAAAATAGAGATCTCCATTTTTTTCTCTATATTTGGAGACTTCTTTTTTTTCTTTACACTACAATTTGGAGATCTCTATTTTTTCCTCCAAAATGGAGTAGGGTTGGAGTAAAACCCAACTCCAAAATAGAGTTACTCCATTTTGAAGAAAAATAGAGATATGGGTTGGAGATGCCCTTAGAAAGATTTGAGGCGCAATTTCCAAAGGGACCCGCATAATATTCTTGCCTCCATCTTCAAGCAAAGCATCAAACCACAGCGTAGATTCCCATGCATCCATCTCTCTCTTCTTACCATTTTTTAATACTATCTTCTTGGGAGCTTTCTTTTTTGTTTGTTTCCACTTTAGTGTCAAAATGTTTTCTCGATTTCAGAAAAATGGATTCGTTTTTTCACCATCTTATTCTTTCTCTTTGATTCATTCATTCATCAATAATGTGATCTATCGCTAAAAATCTCTACTTCTTTTTAATTTTTAGAAAGCGTATTTTTTTTCCATCTGTAACTATAGCTAGTCTACTACTACTACTAGTTCCTCAAAAGTGATTTATACGATATGTTTTCAATTCTCAACAAATATTACTAGTATTTAGTAATTTTATCCCAAGAAGAAGAAAATAGTACTATTAAGTGTAGTTTATAGGACTCAACAAAATATATCATCTCACAATAAAAACTTCTCCTCACACACACTAATAATTTACATGTTTCGTTTAAAATGATACAAGTTCTTAAGTATTGGAAATTCACATACTTTTTTTTTTATTTTATGAAACTTGAACTTTTAGTATTAAAATGTAGCTATAATATGACTTTTTTTTGTGTGTGGTAGTTTTGTAATTTAATGACGAATCTTGTAAAATCTACATCATTTTACAGATGATTTTTCGTTAAAGTTTTAGAAATTTTTTACTTATACCATAGACTCATAGTTATAGTATGTGTCGTCATCAAAATGATGCCGTGACGTAGACGCGCGTCACGGGTTCGCGTGATAGAGTAACAAATGTTTCGTTTTGCACCGTGGACCTATATTACGAACTTTCATTATACTCTATGAAATTGGGCCTACAGTCATTAGACCAATGGGCTCAAATAGTTTTGTTTTGACCTTCGCGGTTAAAACTTTAAAAAGTTCAAATTAGAGAGAACACTGATATCATAATAACCGGTGAAAATATCAAATGTTTTTAGCTCCGGTAAACAGTTAAAATCATCCAACCGGAATATTGTATCTATCCATACTCGAATGACATCTCTCATTTTTACTCACACACTCTGAGACATCAACGTCTTGATCAGCTCCAATATCTCTGCTCTCAAATGGTTAACAAAATCTGGTACAGTCTTCTTCACTTCAGCAAACCACAGCTCATCCCGGTTCTTCATTCCCTCACAGCAAAACCATTCGCATATAACCCGAGCGACTGCAAGAAGGTAAACACCACAATCATACCCATTCTTTTGCTGCGGTGTATCACTGCACTCTCTGTACGTTGCGTCTCCGTTACCCACAAATGGAGAAACCGCCTCGAAGAGGTGTTTGGCGTTAAATCTGTTCACACCCATGAAGCTATCGTGATGGACAAACGTGTTGGCATCTTTGTAGTACACGAGTAAGCTCCAATGCAATCCACCTTCTGCTACCTCCACATTGAGATTGTCGTTAACAGGGAATATCAGAAGGTCTTTGTCGTGACACTTGAGGGGTTTCATGAAATCTTTGAGGGATTCAGTGTCGGGGCAGTTGCAGATCCAGAAGGCAATGGAGGGAGGGATGAGTGAGATGGTAGTGGAACTGTGAACCGAGGATAAGTAGCTTAGGTAGAACTCGATAACACGATCATTCAGAAAGTTTGGTCCACTTAGGATGTCCAAATCTGATCTCCTTAGGACGACATCTTCGAAACTGAGGATCTTGTCATCACCAGAAGTATTCCCCATAGCGTACACTGAGAAGCTTCAAATGGCTACACTGAAGAATCTAGTAACTCTGCAATATACATAAACACAATTTGTTAAGCCACTTATAGTAAACACACAGAAAAGTAGATATTCTATTAAGTAAGAGATTCGAAAGATTCAATAAGCTCGAATTGCTTCTTGTTCATTCAAGAACGTTATCAGTAACATCAGATCTTACTGTTTAGCATAAACCTAAACTAGAAAAAAAAGCTATTGATGGACACAGGACAATACCCAGAGAACACTCAAACGTCATCAGTTTGATTCAATCGGAAATTTCAAAAACCTAATTGGATCAAACCATACTAAGCGTGTGGAACAAAGGCCATATACATCAAAGCTTGGTATAAAAACAAATTCTCGTTCAGGCATTTTATCGAACAGTTTGAATACAATACAAATTATTTCGTAAAACATCCACAATACAAGGATCAAATTGCTCCGATCATCTAATAAAACCTAAAGATGGATTCCAAAAACTGAACGGAGATAAAGAAACTCAGATTCTTATCAGCGGAAAGAAACTTCCTAAAGATTCATTCATTCACAAACAAGATATCTGGATTTGATCAGGGAAAAAAAACACATAGATAAGTAATCAAATTACCTTGATCCAATCGATACGTATACGCGATTCCTGAAAGACTCAGCTTAGTTTTCCAGCAATCCGCCGCTTGAAAAAAACTGTAATCGGAATTGTTTTAGAAAACCTTCATCGCGAGAATAGTATAAGTATTACTCCCACCAAGAAGAAGATGAGAAAAAGAAAAGGGAAATACAGAAAAGGAAAAGGAAAATATTTAAAGAAACGGATTTAGTTTGTCTTACAGAAAAGGAAAACAACGAATCGCAAAATATTATATTGGGCTCGTAAGCCCAACCAATTTGGGCCGAAAGCTAGGTCTTATAAGTATCTTCACAATTTTGAGGTGACGATTATACCCTTCTTATCCCGAGGAATTTTACGATTTCCCCACCACCGCCGTCGCAAAAAGTTGTCAACCTATTTCGTAAAACGATGTAGATTGTACAACTTTTACTTGTTTCCATTATTCTCAGATAAATTAAAATTATTTAAGTTACGAAAAATACTAGAAAAACGGGAAATTTTGCGAAATTAGTTTCCTTTTCCTCGTAGAGAGGCAGATAATGTAATTCCTACTTGTGTTGTAACTAGGAAAAGGAAAACTAACAAAATTAGAACATTATAACTTCTTCTATAAATACTACTTAGCATCACAACAGATCCAAACAATCTCATCATTCACAATTCTCTCATACTTCTCAAAAACCACACAACAAATTTATTAAAGGAAACCCTTTTCTGTAGATCATCATCAATGGCAGTCGCTGGTGATACCTTTTCAATGTCGACCATGTTCAATGCTTTACCATACCCTAATGGAATCTCCGGTTCCGTTCCTCCTCCGGGTTTCGCCCCACGCGCTTCCGCCACTCACTTGCACGCTGCGTTGTTCAACCTAATGACTTGCTGCGAAGGTGTGTCCTCCTTTAAAGAGATGATCGCAACGTTAGACAAAACTGAGCTTCTGAGGATGGCCTCGTTGCTTACGTCAGACTCCGATTACTTCATGGCCATCGTCACAAACAAGCACGGCTCGAGACGCGTGCAGAAGCTCCTCGGCAAATCAGATGACGTTGACGTAATCTTCTGCGCCGCTATCTTGCGCCGCTTCCTCCACATCACGACCGACAAATACGCATCCTACGTGACGATACGAGCCATGGTCGTTTTTGATGAGGAGATGAAAAAGGCAATGTACGAGCAGATTCTCTACTACGCTCTCGACCTAGCGCGTGACCAACACGGCTGCATCGCCCTCAACGATATCATAACCGACGCGGACGATCCTTACTACAGAGATCAGATACTAGACTTGGTCGCATACAACGCTCTCAGCCTAAGCAACGACGCTTCAGGGAACTTTGTGGTCCAACGTGTGCTTGCATTGAAGGACTTGCGTACCATGCACAACATCGCGGTTAGTCTCCGTGGCCATTGCATTGACCTCTCGTTTAAGAAGTATGGAAGCTACATCGTGGAGAAGCTTCTTGAGGCGGATGAGTCAATGGTAGTGGTGGTTGTGGAGCTCTTGGAGTGCGACGGAGACAGGTTGATGAGGCTGGCAAGGAATGAGTTTGGGAGTTTCGTGGTTTCCAAGGCACTGAAATCGACGAAGATGTCTAGGATTGATCTGTTTTGGGATTTGGTGAAAAAGCTCATGCCTTTCCTCCGTATCTTGCGTAGGTCTCACGGAAGCAACATTGCAAACATCTTGGAATCATTAAAACTTCGTTGCTGATCAGTAACTCTGTGTTTAAAGGTATAGTTACCTAAAATTGGTCGGGTGTTTAAGGTAGATTACCTAAAACTGTTCTGGTGTTAATGGTAGTTACATAACTCTTGTAAGAAAGATTTTTTGAAAAGCAAGGTTGGATTTTTAATTTTTTTTATAAAAGTTACAATTTGAAAAACGAAAATTGTTTTGTTTTCGGAAATAACAAACACAATAAGCAATAAGATCTTCTCCTCTCCTCTGCTCTCTAATAGTCTATCATCTTGTTTGCTGCAGAATCCAGCTTGAAATATCAAATATAATACCGTAAAGAAAACACAATACCAGCAAAATAGAAAATTTGGAATCATCAGAATATATATGACTTGTTTATTTCGGTTCAAAAGTAGCTAGAAAATGTAAAAGGTAAGTTAATGAGAGTTATAGAACATTAATTGATTCTGAATACGTTATTCATGTCTCTGCTTCTAAACCTCTGCTCTCGGAAACCTGTCTTTGTAAGATCTTCTCCTCTTCACTCTAATGGCTTAGTCTCTTCTTCCTTGCCGCAGACTCTTCCTTTTCTCATTCTTAATGCTAAACCTTGTGGAGCGGATGTCGGAAAACTCTTAATTATGAATTATAGTGAACGTTACTTCACTTATCTTGAAAAGAAGGTGCCTTTGGAGTTGTTTGATCCAATGGTAACGATCGGGGCATCTCATGGATGGGTAGCTACATTAAAGGACGACGGGATAGTAATTTTCAGAGATTGTTGTTTCAAAACCTTCGCGAGCAGAGCAAGGAGAATGGAGATCTTCTGGATTCGTGCTACACAATCGAACACTTGGTGGAGTCCAGAGACACTGGTGAAACTTTCTTGGTTAAGAGGTACAAAAAGACCGCCAGGATCATCAACCGTATTGCCAAAATGATAACAGAGACAGTAATGGTGTTCAAGATAGACGACGAAGGAAATGCTGTTTACACTAAAGACATCGGAGATCTCGTCATTTTCCTCTCAAAGTCTGAACCTTTCTGTGTTACTTCTAGATCCTTTCCCAACATGTTCCCTCACTGCATCGTAATCTTGGATGTCGACGAAATGGCAGTTGTCAGGATGGACGAACGATTCACCTCTGTTTCAAGTTCAATTTATAGAGGCCGATTCAGAGCCCCTTACATTATTCCACCTCAAAAAAACTACTAGTGTGGAATAATTGAGTTTTGAGTCTATTTTATTTACTCTGAGATTGATATGCATATATGCTCCTTAGTAATAGTGTGTACAAGTACAACAATTTGGGCTTACTACTTTTCTACTCTAAGCAGAGAAGCACTTATGGTGCATATATTCAATCCCGGTTACACAAATAGAAACTCAAGTTGTTGAGAAGGCTGGGATGTCTAAGAACAAGTTGTTGAGATACTCTAAGTGGTTAGGAAACTGGTTGTCAAAGAAGCACAAGACACGACGAGGAGAATAATTGCTTACAAAACTCAGCCTTGTTCTTGTACTTTTTGAGTCTACATTAATCAGTTACTAAGCTTTTCTCATTTGTTCTTCTTGTACTTTTTTGAGTTATGTTAGAACAGTTGTTGGGTCTCTTTTTTTCTATTCCGTATCGAAAATATCAATATTGTTGTTTGTATGCGTTTTGTTCTTTCGATAATCTGAAACGACGCTACAAATTTCATATACACAAGAAAACTCATTATGACCACCAACAACATTAATATGAAGTGAAGCCAAGCATGATCTCTATTACATGAAGTGATGCAACCAACACTTGTTTTGTGCTTTTGTTCAGGCTTCAGCCCAACGTGGTAACTAATTAAGCAAAGCCTAAATGATGAGATTTTTCAGGTAATAGTCCAATACAAGGCATTTGTTTAATGAGGGTTGTTAGGAATATTTGAATGTAAAATTTAAGCGATCGTACACTATATTCCTATTACTATTTGAACTGAGTTTACTTTTCTTTGTTTTATTTGAATTAAGTTAACTTTTTATTTTTTTTAGATATTGATTCGCATATTTTTTTGAGGAACGAGATAATTGTTACTTGGCGTGTATATATTTAGGTTTTGGGACGAATTCAATACCTAAATATATTTCTAAACTGATATAAAGCACAAAGCTCATATATATCGAGTTCTTTTAATTTACAAGGGTTTGACAAGTGAGGACATGGCGGCGAAGAGCAACACGGACCCCGCAAAAGCAGGAATCAGGGTTGCAATTGGTAACAGTAAGGAGAATACGCTGTTTAGGACTAGGCCGAGAGGAGCTTTCTATCCTCGTCAAACCAAGGCAGCTAAGAAAGAGTCTTGCGTTATCTGTTTCGAAAACATTGATTCTGAACTTATTATGTTTCCAGCTGATGAATGTGGTCACTCGTTTTGCTCTACTTGTGTTAAAAAATATGTAAAGGTGAAGCTGCTTGCTGGAAGGATACCGAATTGTCTTGACCTTCGGTGCACATCTATGCTGTCTATTGATAGATGCCGCAATCTTTTGACTCCAAAGCTGAATTGTATGTGGAGACAGAGGATTATAGAGAACTCAACACCTTCCGCAGACAGAGTTTATTGTCCTTACCAAACGTGCTCTTACTTGATGTCCAAATTCAAGCTTTCTCTTTCTGCACCTTCTGACTCTGGATTTAGGAAGTGCTTCAAATGCGGTGGCTCCTTCTGCGTCCACTGCATGGTTCCATGGCATAGTTCGCTATCGTGCACCGAATACAAGAAGTTGCATCCTAATCCTCTAGACGAGGATACAGAGCTAATGTCTTTGGCAAATCTTGAAGGGTGGCGTCAATGCGGCAGGTGCAAACACATGGTTGAACTTACTTGGGGATGCAACCATCTAATTTGCCGGTATAATTTCTCTCTCTGTCTCTAAGAATATATATTTTTATTTGGGGTTTTTTCTTTAACGAATTTGATAATGTTTTGGCATGTAAAGGTGTTGTTGCATATAACATACAATTTCATGCTTTCTCGTTTAGGTGCGGATATGCTTTTTGCTACACGTGTGGAGCCGGTTGGTATAGTATGAGCCATGGAAAATGCACCACTTTTCGGTCAGGAAACGTACACCCGTCGTTTACTATTGTACTAGTTTCCTTGATATGCCTAATTGTAATACTCGCAGTCTATTAAGACGACTCAGCACACACAGCTGGTTGCATCTATTATATGTGCTTTGTTCATTCGACACTCTGTAACAAAATATTTTTTTCTTTGCTCTATAACAATTTGATGTTTTATAGAATTTTTCAAAAAGCTATACTGTTTTTTTTGTAACTAAAATCCATTTACAATTTTTATATAAGAAAAAAAAAATAAATCAGAGGCACGACTTCGACCCCTGTTATATCGCTGAACCCTCAAAATTTGCCAGACTTCCGACCAAACCCCATCAGCAGAAATCAAAATCTATCCAAGGCACCCAAACATTAACATCGCTGCTCTCTGCACAGGAGAAAACATATCACTCTCACATATACTACTAAAACGAATAGATGATTAACCAACAAAAATCACACATTACAGAATTAAATGATTCAGTACCTTTCAAGTTCAAATTGCTCTTGGGGAATCTATGTTAGGGTCCTGCATCTTTGATGAGAACTCAATTCTATATGTGAACAGTCGTAGCAGTTTTTGAGTATAATTTTCCCAACACTCGGGATCAACCAGAGAAAATCCAACAAAGCGGAACCTCTCTTCATGCCAGAATCACATTCCATATGTCCTATTATACACATCTCCGGGACTTGGAATCCGGAATTTGGGTTCTTCGTATCCGTTGTTGTATATGCTCCCATTAAACCCCAGCCGTTCATTCCTAAGAAGCTCTGCCATGCCTAGAGAGTTAACACTTTGGCCTTCATTCCACTTATCGTAGTGACCATTAGACAAGAATGAATTTGCAGATGGTTGTTGTCTTGGGTGCTGTGAGAAAGGGGATAAGCTACTTCCCTGTGTTTGATCCATTAGCCTTGAGCTGATTCCATAAGGATCGGTAAGTGAAGGAGATAAGTTTCTAAGGTCATGATGAAACCCATTGACTTGTTGTTGTGCACCAGACAAAGACTGCTGTCTCAACATTTGGAATCCTGTTTCATTTTCAAAAGAATTCAGTTGTGATGAGAATCCTGATCTCCTATCCAAGTCTGCATTTACCATCCCTCTGCCTACAGCTAGAATTGCAGGATCCACAAATTCAATATCACTTGCACCACTCGAATTACCAACTGAAGGTGGTACTTGATATGCATTCCTCAGCAAGGAAGAAGAGTCAAGAAAACGAGTTCCTACGATACAAGTGCACAATAGTTATATAGTCTCTAGCATGAACTACACTCTAAGCTACCCCCTAATAGAAGAAAAAAATAAATACCTGGCACAGTATCAGAAGATAAGCCCATCCTTTCATGTGAAGAGAAGCCAGGAGGCGGTAACCTGTTGGGAGCAGAAAATCCTGGAGGAGCAGAAACTTGGGGTCGTGAAACTGCAAGAAGACAACGGGTGAAAAAGTTGGAAATCTAGCAGAAAAATATAAAAACGAGAAAAGTCAGAAATACTAACCAGGATTCTTGTGCGAGGAGAATAAAGGACTAGCAGCAAAGTTATCCAATCCACCCGAGTAGTTTGATGCAAATCCATTTAGACTCCCGAGATTATCTCGATAAATATCTCGGCTCACTACAGACTCCTGAATAGGTTGATTTCTTGACAACTGCCCATACATACTATGGGTGTCGCTGTCATATGCTTGATTATTAGATTCTTCATACCGTGCAAAAGAAAATCTAGACTGGCTATTATGTTGCTTTAGGAGGTTTGAGGGTTTAAGAGTACTAGATCGCTGATCAACTTCGCCGAGCAACTCTGCCAAATTGTGTGTAGAAGTCAAGGATTCATCCCATGGATCAAAATCGAGTGACAAAATGTTTGAAATTATAGCATTCTCTGCACTGTTGATTTTGTTCCTGCCTTCATTAGAAAACAGAGAGTTCTCCACAGTGTTAATTCCTTCATTAGCAAACAGAGAGTGCTCCACACTGGTCATGGATTTATCACCAAATCCATTTGGAAGATGTCCATTTGGAAGATGCAATCTATCACTGCCTCTATCCAAAGAGGACCTCGAATTTGAGTCGTTCACAACTGACACACCTGAAGTTTCACAAGGCGGGGAAGAACGAGAAGCCATATGATTTGTATCCAAAATGGAACTTGACAAATTAGACAAAAACCGCGAGCGGATAATATCCTCTTCAGGGTGATGCGGTTGGCTATCGAATCGTGATCTATTCTCCACTTGTAATTTTGAGCTACCTTGCATCTGCGATTGCAGATCTGATCTCCACTCCCACTCTGGCCTTGAGAGGGGGACCCCGTCCTCTGATACGATAGCTTTCTTATCAGTGTTTATCGAACTATCCATCCTACATTGCTCTAACTGTGGCAACTTTGATACCTCATGACCAGGTTGTCTAATAGAACCTTGATCACACCAACTACCAATCGCCATTGTAATATCGGGATGTTCATCCCTACAATTCATATCAATCCCCATGCGTGCAACACCATCCGACAAGTTTCTTACAATAGGGCCATCTTCTACAGCTTCATTTGCATCGTTAAATGAGTTCACAGTAGCTGAAGGCTTGTCAATGTCCCCGTCACCGTAGGAAGAGTCTAATGAACTGGATAACCTATTGCTATTGGGATCTCTATCAAGTGAGGTAGTCCTCTTGGACCCGGAATCAACCACAACATTATGCTGCAAAGACTTCAGCACGCTAGGTTTGCTTTTGTCCACAACTATTTCGCTTTCTTCTTTGCGCGATGGTCTTTTAAGAACGTCACTAGAGGATACAGGCCCATGAGCTGCGTTTGCAACAACAGCGGAAAACGCCAAGTTTCCATTTACCGATGTTGATCTTTGCACATCAGAAGATCCATTTGAGGTAGCCGAAGTTGCTAAAGACTGCTGGTTTGCAATATGTGTCCCCCTGCAACAGAATTCCCTATTTTATCAGATTTGACCAGTCGGAAATACTTCACATAAAAAGCATCAGGTTAAGACATACCATGACGCTGCAGCAGGGAGAGCAGTTGACCTGCTAGAGCTCCCACTCCCACTAGGAGGAGAATACCTGGGAGCACTTGCTGCATTCTGCTCATAAAAATATATAGACATCAAATATAAGCTCAGTAAACCAAATAAATTTTTATAGCTAGTCATGCTACAACATCATTTTAGTAATGAACTAGGATTAATAAATAAGAAAGGCTTCGAGATTTTTTTGAGGCTAAACATCCTAGGAAATGGTTTGTAATCTACTCAGAAGTTAAGAAAACATATTCTTGGAACACATGACTCAAGTCAAATAGAACGTAATGTCAAGAGCAAGTTGAGATTGAACTGAACTTACGGTTGAAGGAACCTTTACAACTGGTTTTGCAGAAGAAATGTCACTGAAATAAGCATCCAGTGGTGGAGGTAGTATGCTCCCTGAACGGTGCTGCATAGTATTTGTTGCTCCAGTGATTTGTTGAACTCTACTCCTTCAAAATTACTATAAGACTTAACTAATCATCCAAAAATACTAGAGCAACCATCATGTTTTACATATACTAAGTAAAACGGATCCAGGAAACAGAACAATCATGAATGCAAGAAGGAATTATAAAGTTTTAGATGGTAAAAATTTACCTTGTATAAGCTGATATGACTTCATCTTTTGTGAAACTATCTTCTTGAGAACCAACCTCATGCAAATAGAGACAATCAGGATTGACGCATGCCTGAAACAAAAACATGCAATTCATAAGCCGAAAAGACAAAAAAAATTAACATTTATCTGAAAAGAGGTAACCAAAAGAGCAACTCAGAGGCTCAGCAAGCAGAACATGAATCCATTGGAGACCTACCACATTTCTCAGCCATGCATGACAATACTTGGTTGTCCCAAAACATGCCCTGCAATATACATGAGTGAGAGTACATAATTATTAGGTGAATGATTTCAGATAGTTTCAGAAAATAAGAAAGCAAGTTAAAACTTACTTCAGTGATTTACCATCCAAGATAAACCCATGAACAGCCTGAATGCAGCGAACAGCCTCTTCCTCTTTTCCATAAGTAATATATCTGGGACAGGAGAAATTTTTATCAGAAAAAAAAAAAAAAAAAAATTATAGCAAAAGGCAAAGAAATTTATGCTAAGAGGAAAGTTTTACGATAAGGGAAGTCTATACAGAAACGCACACACTGCATGTATTGTTTGGGAATTGTTGGATGACACCAGATGTTGTTCGGGACATGGAAACCTTGAGAACTTTTCCATACTGACCAAAATATTCTTTATGCTGGAGTAGCTGAAAAAAAATGGAAGGCTAGTTAAATAGCAATCCACAACAAAAAGAATATTAGAGGTTTGGATGAAATTTCACATACATCTTCATCTGCTAGATTAAGGGGCAACCCAACGATGTAAACAAGATTCCTTTGAATCACTCGCACACTGGTGAGTTGTTGCTTTCTTCCCTCAGAAGGTTTTGATTTAGACTTTTGGATCTTCTTGTGCGCCATGTTGCCTTCCGAGGCCAGACTGGGAAGGGGCAATAGAGAAAAGCCATCAGCAAAAGAAACCAAAAAATATTTTACCAGACTAAAAATTAAACTCGCCAAAAAGATAATGCATCATCTACCTGTCACAATTAACAGTCATCCCTACAATCTTTTCTTTGTCATATGGAGTGCGACAAGCTGGACAACGCCCTTCTATTTGATCTTTCTCTGCCATGTCCACTATGTGATGCCAGCACCAAACACATATCTGAATCACATATCACAAAAATATTAACAGAACTCATATCTGAATCACAGATCACAAAATATATTAACAGAACAAAAATCAATGGTCAATGAGGCTAGCACAAGATGTGCAAAATTCCACCACTGAGTCAATTCTTATCAAATCTATTCTATTTCCGTGCTACGCAGATAAACCCGTAGCAGAAACTTTGAGATAAGCCAAGAATATTATATCGTAACCTAAGCAGCTTTGAGAAAGACGGGAGCTATTGAGCATTTCAATTAGCAAAACTGTTCTCCCTACTATAATACTAAGCAATGACAAGTCAATACACTTCTTAACAGAAAACTGAAGGTAGATGATGGAAAATACCTGATAGCCGCATTTGCAAGGCTTCAACTGTTGATCAGTCAAGTCCATCTCTTCAGCACAGAGTGGGCAGGTCTTCTCTCCATGGTCACTCATGTTGGTCTATAAGAGAAATTGAGATACATTAATCAACGAAAGTTAAGAACACCCACAAACGCTTCTATAGATTCATAAGGTATCATATACAAGTAAAAAGCCATACTGCGCTGAAACCACAATCTCAACCACAGGCTGGCTAAAGTTTGATAAGTATCGAAATCTACATATAGGTTGTTCGTTGCTTTCATAGAGATATAAACAACAGATATAATCAAATCATAGAATTATCAATTTATCATATGTTAACTCATCTCATCAACGTTATCAAATGCCAAACTTATAAAAAATCTAAAATTTATTATAAAAATTCAAACTTTCAGATCGAATACTAAGGAATATAACAATCAGAATATAAAAAAACAACAATCTAGAATGAAGAACTCCAAAAAAAAAACGATCTGTGCATGCGCCGTGAGACGATTCAATTAAAGACGCGTCAACGGACAAAAAGTGAAAACCAATCGTTATGGCCAAAAAAATCAATCAAATCCAAAGTCTCAATCACGATTAACGATCCAAACTAATAAACTGATGATCCAATTAAAAAAAAAAACCCCGTCGGATTAAAAAAACACAGAATTAGGGTTTTGAGATTCAGCAGATTCAAACTCAATGAGAGAAAAGGAATGAGATTTCTCAATACGATGTAAGAAGAAGAAGAAGAAGAAGAACACATACGATTCGAGAAGGATCGATTGAGATTGCTGAGGGAGGGAGGGAGGGAGATGGAAGAAGATTTTGAGATGAGGAAAAAAAATGGAAGGAAGCTCGAACGAGAGAGAGAGAGAGAGAGAGAGAGAGAGAGAGAGATATGGATGGCTGTGATTTCTGGGGCGATGGCTTTTTTAACCTTTTAATATTTATATTATTATTTTTTTGTTGTCTGCTGCCAGATCCACGTTGCTGTCTTGTTAAAACTATTAAAGGGGTTTTGAAACTTATTACCCTTCGATTTCTTGTTTTATTACGATTTAGTCCGGTTCGGTTTTTGTTACCCGGTTGATTTTGGCCGGTTTTATGTTACTACTAAAATTACTAGACCACATGTAAAAAATCTTCTAGTCTTGGAATTTTTTTTATGTTACCAAAAAAAATGGAAATTACACAACCACGTATAAGGAAAGGTATTTATAGCTGTATGACTACATTTTAAAAAAAAAAATTATCTATGTGAATAAATAAGTGACAACATCTTATTATCACATTTTAGATCAGTTAAAATCAAGGGGCTGTTATTGGAGAAATGATTTATAAATCCATATGGAATGGTAAATTCTAGAAATCAAAACAGATGGATTTTGAAATAACATATTTTATCCTTGGATTTGAATCTTTCTATATTACACCATCAAATCCATTCAAATCCATTTAAAACATAATATGGATTTTTAAATCTAAAAACAAATCATTAAATGAATAACATGGGATTTTAACAAGTATTTGTAAATCATGGAACCAATAACACATCATTTTGATAAGTATTTTAAAATCAATGATTGAATAACACATGATTTTTGTCTATATTTCCAAATCCATTAAAATCATAGAACCAATAATCCCTTCCAAATATATTTGGTATTAAGTATACTAGATATGCCATATACAAACAAATTTTATGCTATTTAATTTTATGAATAATCAAATTACTTAATTTTATAAATAGTTATATTTGAATTAGACTAAAAATTTGTTAAATTGTCGTGCTTGTAGTTTGTGAAAGCAGTCTAAGTCGTATCGTTTGTCAGTTACTAACAACGAGCTTCGTTGCGGTTATCCAAAGCATAACACTTCATATCGATGATAGGCTTTTTAGGCGTTAGTTTTTTCTTACCTGAAAATAAAATTAAAATTAGATTAATTTTGACCAAAATAAAATCACTGTATTTAAAGATTATATTGGTTGTGTTTGATTTTGTAATATATTTTTAAAACAGCTTGAAAATTATTTGGATTATTTGGTTTTTCAAATGCAACCTCATAATTCAATGTTATCCAGCTTTTGATGAACAATCTTCCAAATTCGAAAAAAGAACTCTCCAAATAATGCAAACAAGAGTTTCTTATTTCACTCTCATTGAATCATTACCGTGAAATCTTTTGATGAAGAAAGCAAATGTTAACTCAATTAATTCAAAATATATATTTCATTAAATATAGAATTGATATGTTATTTTTGTAAACATGAAATGTATATCAAGTGATCCAAATGAATAAAATTCATGATACCCGTTTTAGTTTATTTTAATCAAAATATCATTAAGTATACTAGATACAAATTTGTGTCATGTATGAACGAATTTTACACTATTTAATTTACAAATAGTTATGCTATTTAATTTTATAAATAGTTATGATAAAGAATGTTTGAAAATTACATAGTGGTTAAATTCATGTGCAACTCGTTCTTACTATCAAAAAATGTTTTCGAATGTTTCAAACCTACATGGTCATTAAACAACAAGGGTAAAATATTAGATAAAAACTACGAATAGAAAAGACTAATGGGAAATGTATTTCTTTTGTTCTTGTTAATAACTTGAAAGTTTAATTATATAAAATACAAAAATTGAGTGGGTGGATAAGTTAATTTCAACGTTTGACAATAAATTTCATAATGCCATCAATTGAAACAAAAGATGGTGGTATAAAGGCCCCTTGATCGATCGTTTGAACTTTCTTTGTATTAATAATATTTCCACCGAAACGGATATTTGAAGAGTAGTTGAAAAGTCTATTGCCTATTCCTCTACTTGTAAATTTGTAATGGATATGTCAATTGATCCTTGTACTAAAATTCTTTGGTATTGGAGAAATTATATGAAAAAGTTCGAAAGACATCATAAGTATTAAGTCGACACCACATAAGAGATACAAAGCACAATCACCGGTTGGTTCGGTTCGGTTTTATCGTATTAAAAAACCTCGGTCGGTTCGGTTCTGACATTTTTCTATTAATTAAAAAAAAAAAGTCTTATTTATATTTATTTCCTTTGAGCATTAGCGAGAGAACAATCCCATTGAAGCAAAGCACAGAGAAGAAAAAGAGAGACTCGATTAGCTCACAGATCCACCCCCACAAATGGATAACAGTTCCCTCGTATCTGATTTCCTCTCCTTCCTCAATGCTTCTCCCACCGCTTTTCATGCCGTCGGTAATTTCCCTGTTTTCTAGTTCCTCAGAGTTTGATAGTTTCTGTTGTGTAAAGTTTTAAAATTGATTTGATTGATTTGATCTATAGACGAGTCAAAGAAGCGGCTTGTAAAAGCTGGGTATGAGCAAGTTTCTGAGAGAGATGATTGGAAGCTCGAGGCCGGCAAAAAATACTTCTTCACCAGAAACTACTCCACTATTGTTGCTTTTGCCATTGGTCACAAGTAAGTACCCACTCATTGTTGTTGTTGTCTCTACTAATCTAATATAGCTGCTGAGTTAAAAGTGAGAATCTTTTGGATTTTTTGTTTTTCGAATAGATACGTAGCTGGTAACGGGTTTCATATCATAGGAGCTCACACTGATAGCCCTTGCCTCAAATTGAAGCCTGTATCAAAGGTAGGTGCCCATTTCGGTTTTTTTTAGGAGTTTCACTTGCCTTTTTAAATTATTTTGACAAGAAAGTGTTTTTGACAGATAACTAAAGGTGGATTCTTGGAGGTTGGTGTTCAAACATATGGAGGTGGTCTGTGGTATACCTGGTTTGATCGTGACTTGACTGTTGCTGGACGTGTTGTTGTTAAAGAGGAGAAAGCAGGAGGTTCTGTCTCTTATTCTCATCGCCTTGTCAGGATTGAGGATCCTATTATGAGGATTCCTACTTTGGCCATCCACTTGGACAGGTTTAACTTCTTAGACTCTTCTTGTTTCTAATTGTGTTTGCGATTAGCAGAAGACTATATGTTTCTCACTTATTTTATGTAGAGAAGGTTAAAATAAGACTTTTTCCTTTTTTTGCCTTGCTGACAGGAACGTGAACAGTGAAGGTTTTAAGCCAAACACTCAGACACACCTCGTTCCTTTACTAGCAACAGCTATCAAGGTGCGCTTGTCTTGCTAAAATGTTTGTTTGCACATTAGCTATCTTTGGGAACCCTTTAACTTTTGGTTTTTTTTATCTATGATGTCAAACCGTGGTTGTCAAGTTTGCAGCAGACTTGAATTTTGCATTCTATTTACATTGTGTGATATATATTTGAAGGCGGAGCTCAATAAAATGCCAGCTGAAGATAGTGAACTTGTTGGAGGAAAGAAGTGTACTCAAAACGCGAAGCATCACCCACTTCTAATGGAGGTCTAGTTGAAATATGAGATTTGTAGTTTTCATTGTGAATGTTAGATCTTGTTCTGGTTTAATAATCAAGTAGTCATTGTTTTTTTCTTTCTAATTCTTAGATTATTGCAAATGCGCTGGATTGTAAACCTGAGGAGATATGCGATTTTGAGCTGCAAGCATGTGATACTCAGCCAAGCATTCTAGCTGGTGCAGCAAAAGAATTTATTTTCTCGGGAAGACTAGATAATCTCTGTATGTCATATTGCTCTCTGAAGGTACGTCTTTCACTTTAACTTTTAGAGGAATATATGAGTCCATGGTCTATATTTCCTGATCTTCACTATGCCTTAGATGGCCTTCACTCTCTCCATGTTCTTCACATATAAAGACATGTGTTTAAGCCCAATTTAACTTAGTAGATGTTTCTGTACAAGTATGTTAACTCACGTCGAGTGTATAGGATTGATATGGGTCACATCAAGTGACTTAAGCATCTCTAACCATTTGCGTCTCTTTGAATGGGACTCAGTATCTAACTTTATCCATTATGCTACTGAATACATTGATGAACAACTGTCAGTCGGCTCGGGTGCTCAATTTATCTGTCTGCAATTGCGTCTTTCTTATTTTAAATCTGATGCTGAACTATATGTTTGCAACAAATATTTGAACTTTGTACATAGGCACTTATAGATGCAACGTCTTCTGAAAGTGACTTAAAGGAAGAAAGTGGAATAAGAATGGTGGCACTATTTGATCATGAAGAAGTTGGTTCCAATTCAGCCCAAGGAGCTGGTTCCCCTGTCATGATTGATGCTATGTCACACATCACAAGTTGCTTCAGTTCTGACACTAAGGTAGCAACGCATTCAAGTGATAGAAATTAAACTGGGGCTTGTGTTATACTTTTTGTTTCTTGTTGCTCATTATAGTTCACTATTTATTTAATCGTCACAGGTGCTTAAGAAAGCGATTCAAAAAAGTTTGCTAGTATCCGCTGACATGGCACATGCTTTACATCCAAATTTTATGGTAATCATATCATCATTTGGCAATATATTTTTCATAAGTTGATGTCTATCCTTCATTGCATTGTAATTTCATTTTTATAGGACAAACACGACGAGAATCATCAGCCGAAGATGCACGGAGGACTTGTCATCAAGCACAATGCAAATCAACGTTACGCAACCAATGCCCTAACTTCCTTTGTATTCAGAGAGATAGCAGAGAAGCATAATCTTCCTGTTCAGGTATGATTTGCCCGAGAGTGATCCATAATTGAGTATGGACATGTTTGTCCAAAAAAATAATAATGAGTATGGGCATATAAAACTGCAGGATTTTGTGGTGCGTAATGATATGGCTTGCGGATCCACCATTGGTCCAATCCTAGCAAGCAGTGTGGGGATAAGGACTGTTGATGTTGGAGCTCCTCAGCTCTCGATGCATAGCATCCGTGAGATGTGTGCTGCAGATGACGTGAAGCATTCTTATGACCACTTTAAAGCTTTCTTCCAAGAGTTCACTCACCTTGACGCCAAACTCACTGTTGACGTTTGAGAGCTTCTTATATTTTATTTTGCTATTTAAGTTGGATCTGAAAGAAATCTTAATCCTTTGTTAGGAATTAACGTTTACAGTAATAAGGATTTATAGCAATGTTATGTTGCTTGGGGTTAATTATCATCAATCTATTCTTCTGAGTATTCATCAACTTCTTACTAAAAGATTGAATTGAGTTGTTTATGTCAATTATCTTGAAATGATACTGATGTTGCGGTTCCAGACAAACCCGTTATTGTCCATGATGATAATTTATATAGCCCTGGTCAGACTCTAACAAATCACAAATTTGGTCTCAAGCTTGTAAATGTCATGGATTGAATAGAAAAGGCACGACATGTTCACTTGTATATGTACTAAAATCTTGTGAAATATCTCTATTAGGTTTGACCTAATGAATATCTCAAATTGTGATAAGAAAAATAGTTCTTGTGTAAGCCACTCATACCTCAAACAACATGTGCTTTCTACATATTTTATTTCTTACGTATACAAGATCATAAAGTGAGTGTGTTCAACAAAGTTTTAACCTTCAGCCTTCAGTAGTGATAAGAGAGTAAAAAAAATAGTTAAGTAGAAGAAACCTAGTTTTCAGTCAAAAGCAGGAGGAAGACCTTTGTTATTATACTTTGTACAGTCAAATGGTCCTACAACTTGATTACTCTTCTTCTTGACCTGGCCATCACAAAAAACAAAATGGTTTCCTCAAGTTAGTTTTCACGAACTAATTTTATGACATCTACTTATCTTTTGAATGAAGGTATTTGATAAGTTGGTCAGTTAATGAAGATTATAACAAAATTAAGAGATATTAATCAACCAAACTAATAAAGTCCAAATGTTTTGAAATTCCCAGTGTTTCAACTTGTTTCCTAATATCAAAAGCAAATGGTAATGAGAGGGGGAGAGAGGATTATACCGGAGACCATGGACCTGGTTCAGGAACAGATTTCTCTGTTGGTGAATGTTGCACACGTCCACTTTTCAGTGTTAAAATTTCCTGCATATTTAACAGAAGAGTACTTGCTGAGAGATTACCAGAATAATTATATATTTAACAGAAGAGTTCATTATCAAGGTTTAATTCATATATTTGAGAAATTTGTACCTCCCCAGCAGCTTCAATTGCAGCTAACCACTCGTCAGAAAATGGAACAGCATTTGGAGGCTTTACAATTATAGGATCAGGTTTCTTCTCAAGTTTAGCATCCCTATTTGAAACAGTGAACTATCAGCGGATTTCTTTAAAATGAACTGCACTGGAGAAAAAGAAAAGGATTACTAGTGAAGACTATACTTACAGTGGTATTATCTTATCATTGCCTTCTGATGTCTTGCTTTCTAATGTCAAAATGTCATCGCTGAGTACATTGGACTCGTTAGTCTGCATATCATCTCTGCCTGAGAAAGTCTCTTTCATGGCTATTGGAGTTCCTGATTCTTCCTCTCTGGGCGCAAGTGCTACAGGATCAGGAGAGATCTTTACAATTTTAATTTCCTCTCCTTCTTGGGGGACGAGTGCTTGACCAGAAACCTGTGCACTGAAATCCTTTTCAGCATCTATCTGGAATTTAGCTTTTACATCATAGTTATGCTCAATGCTTCCGGAATTTGAATCATCTTTTGACATCCCTTCAGGTATTCTGGAAAAAACTGTGCTCTCATGTAGACATTCAGGATCTCCAAATATAGAATCCGAGGAACTGATTGATTCACTTAGTAGAGTTTTAGTTTTTCCACACAGGTCTGACGCAGTATGGATATCTTCTACTTCGGGATATTCTTGCTTAAGAATGCCCTTGACGGAAAACTCATCAATGTCACCAGTGAGCTCTGAATCAGTAATCACATCCACCTCTGTGCGCTCCAAATTATCCTCAGGCTCCTCATCTGAACAATCCGAGTCTGTAACCAAATCCATGTCTTCGAGCTCTGAGTTATCTTCAAGCTCCTCATTTGAATAAGCGAAAACAGCAGCAGATGCATCTTTTTCTGGAGAACAACCAACTAATGTTCCAAGTTGATCAGCTTGTTTCGTTGCACAACCATCGTTTACATCAGATGTAATTTCACTACTCGAACAATTGTATTGCTTCTGCTTTTCAGAAGTTGATTTCTCCGGGAAGGGCTCAATCTCCGTGCTAACTTCAACGGAGGAAAGCATTAGTAATTTCACTTGTTCCATGTTGTCAGCATCAGAAGAACCAGTAAAGCATTCTACCTGCATATCAGGCTCATCAGCTCTTTCGTCCCTGGTCATGACATCTATCTCATGGCCACCCTCTTTCATCTCAGAGACTAATTGGCTTGACAGATGTTGTTCTTCGGATTCTCTAAACCAGTCTTTGCATGCAGAAAATGGACCAATGAAGTCAGCCTCACAGTTTGTCTCTGTGCAATCGCTTATTTCAGTTCTCTCCTCCGTTTCTAATACAGCTTGACCATTACACACCATGTTATGATCACAAAAGATATTCGAAACCGCATTTTCCTCAAGATGGTTGCATGGTGATTGAACACAATCTGGTGCTTCAGCAGGCCGCAAAGGTACGAAAACATTTTCAGTATTACCTAACTTATTTTCTGAAGAAGACGGATCGTCTACATCACCCTTTATTGAACCAGAATCCCCATTGAAAGTTGGTTCTGCAGTGAAGGAATCTAAAACCTCAGGCTGCTTTGCTACATTTTCAGTAGAATGATAGACAATTAACGCATCTTTTTCTCCAGAAAGGCAATGACTAATCTCCTCTTTATTTCTAGGGTGCACGCATCCATTTAGAGGTTGTCCATGTACGTCCGCTGTATCAAAATGTCTACTAAAATCATTGGTGGAACACATATCTTCTTCCTCCCGATTGCTGACTTTCAACTGTGAGTAGTTATCAAACAGTGTCAACTCGTCGCAAGGAGGACCCTGCATCGGGGAATCCATAGAATCTTTCAGCGGTAAAGCACAGTATTCTTTTTCTGAGCAGCAAGACTTCCTTCTCTCATCCCTATTATCGTCAGACATATTACCATCATGCACATTACTTTTGCAGCCTGAGTGCGGTATCTCACTGTTACTCTGGAATTCTTCACACTTTGCAGTAGAAATCTTCTCAGATGTACAATAAGTTACATCATCCATAGCTAAATTTCCCGTATCATCTTCAGCGGTACATTGGTGCTGCAGGTTTTCATTTATCTGAGAACTCAATGAACAACACAACGCTTTGGATTCTACTTCCTGGGTGCTTTTCAAGTCCACTTTCACCTTTTTTTGTGAAGGTTTGGGTAATATAGATTGAGCAGAGAATTTTGCAGTGGAACCTGAGCTGCTGAAGTTTCCAGTTGCTGCCTTTGAGTTAACACCAGGAACCTTTTCAGAAATTTGGGGTTTCTTGAAGGTAGGGATCGAAGAAAAATGAGAGGCTGAACAAACATCAGATCTGGCTAGCTGACTATTTTTGTCTCCTGCACCGTGCGACGGTTGAGAGTCAGACTGCAAAAATCAGGAATAAGTATGAGAGATTTACAAGCACAAAACCTAGTTATGACACGATATAATTCAGTATATTTCAATAATATACCTGACTGAAATAGCCAATGGAAGGTTTTGGCACTCTTAAGCCTGATGGTTTTCCCAGTCGTGAAACTGCGGACTGCGTGTTTCCAACTCTGTTGGAAGAACTTTGAGCTAACGAGGTGCCTAGAGTAATTACATTAGAGTCTGTCGATCCACGACCAGGCATAGCCACAATTGATGTAGTCATAGGGCCAATGTTGGACTTTCCAACAACAGAATGCTGTGAGTTGGATACTGAAGATATTTCTGATGTTTTGCTGATCTAGAGTTCAGGAAAATGAAATACATTACTCTCAATCGGAAGACAATGGGAAAGAAAGCATTTGCTGGAAATTTATAGTGCATAAACTATTTGCTATATTGGTTTGCAGAGGGGCAGCGTAGCTTTACCATATTTCTTCTTGCTGGCTTAAGAGAGGGCTTAGGAATTGAAGATTTACTCGCGAGACTGGATTTTGTTTTACTCTTGATGCTTGAAGTGTTTTTCGAGGAACTTCCAGATCCTAAGCTTCTCTGAGAATTCTCTGTCGTATCAGAAGAGAAAACCAAGGTATATCAACATCAACATATAAACAAGATGTCGCAACAGTATTTTCGGGAAAAAAAGGTAAGAGAGCAAAAACAGGTTATGAGGCATACTTAATTGAGTAGGTTGACTATTTTTCGGTTTGCTTGGACTTTGAGTGGTCCTTTTCATATTGTTTGGAGCTGTAGTTGGGTCAGATTTGGTTGTAGGAACTTTAGATATGCTCATCTCCCTGCTACGTGATGTTGTTGTATGCACATTTGCAGGTCTTTTCAGGGTTCAAGGAAGTTAAGGTTAACGAGCCAAAAGAACAAAAACAAGAAAGCATAGAAGCAGCCAATAATGGCAATTGCCTAAAAACTCGTTAATCAAGTTAAGAAAAGGATATGAAGATGAAGGAGGAGGTCGGGGGCAGCCACTGCGCTTGGAACCACTCCTCAATTCCTGAGCTGATGTAACTTTTTTCTGGGCCTATAATGCAGACATTCAATGTTTAGATAAAATGTGCCTTAAGGAAATTGTAAACAATGACAGATCACACTCATTAGCTCCATAAAATTTAGGTCCAGTAAGTAAACTCACCAAGGAAGACTGTGCTTTAGATGGTGATCCGTACTTGGGCAGTGTGCCACTCACAAACTTCTTCTCTCTGTATTTACTATTCACAGGCAAATCGTCAAATAAGTTTTCTTCAAGTGCTTGTAGTCCTGGTGAAACACTAGTACATTTGGAAGCGGAAGTTGACTCTCTATACTCTTCCTGAATGGCAGATAACCGATCTCCACCAATTTGGCAAGCAGTTCCAGTTATCTTAGATAGCTCAGATGAATCCAAAACACCTGGTTCATAACCATATCACACATCTTAGTACCATAGACTAAACAAGAGAATGGTAAACAAATCCATATAAAAAAAAACAAAGTCACCTTCTTCCGTTGAAAAAGCTCTATCCCATGCTAAGCTTTTGCGCAGATTAAAACCAGCATTCTTTTTCTTCTTCTTCATCTGCTGTCGCTCCACACTCAATTTAGGCAATTCAACTTTAGAATTCTCCTTTCCTACACTATCTGTATCAACAGAAGCGCATGGCTGCTCCATGCTGTTGTTGTTTCCTGTAACTCTTCCTGCAATAAGAATCCACTTTCATATATCCGCTAAAATACACAAATGTATACTCCATAGTGAACATCTAAATTCCCATTTTTCCAAACAACGCTTATTCAAATATTCAAACACTCTAACAAAGGGAGAAATTAAATTCCCATTTTTCCAAACAACGCTAATTCAAATATTCAAACACTCTAACAAAGGGAGAAATTAAATTCAAGCTATGCTAATTCAAATGTTAAAAACACTCTAACAATTGAACGAAACTCGGATCCAGAAATCGAAGCGAACTTACCAATTGGGGAAAAAGGAGGCCGAGTAGGAACGATACGACTCGATCTAGGGATTTGAAGAGGTGAGCAATTCAAATAACTCTTTTCTCGGCTCGAATTAACTTTCTTCGGAGTATTATTCAGAAGCCAATAGTCTTCGTCGTCTCCTCCAGAGATATCTAAGAGATCCTTGTCCATTTCTAGCCTCCTTCCGCTTTCTAGCAGTTTCCGAGATCTGACAAGTGGGGAATCCGAAATCGTATAGCTAGCTAGGGTTTTTCCCTACTTTTAAAGAGAGAATCTCGTCGAAATAGGCGAGTTAACGTAGCCGGTTATCGGAAAATCGTTCCGCCGATGTAAGATTCGACTGTAGAAAGGAATATTCCGGCCTCGTAAGCGGGAAGAGAGGTTGAAAAGAAACTTGAAATTGAAAAAGAAGATCGGACCAAAACGTTCTCCTATAATCTCAGGTTAATTCTGTCATTTAATTCAGATATATTGGGCCGGAATTCAAGCCCATACCTTCTTTGTGGGCCTTAACCTCAATTTTGGTTCTCCGAAGTTTTTTTTTTTTTTTTTTTTTTTTTTCCAATTTGAGGCAATAGCGTTCAGGACAGGACAGTCTCTCTGTTTTGGCTACAAAGGGTTAAAATCTCTAAAGCAAATCTCTGTTTCTCTATGTTGATGAACTCATTTTCACCTTCAGTTCCATTAAAGATTTAGAGTTTTTAGAGACAAAGAGATGAATAAAGGTCTCTCCTTTTGTTCTTGATTCTATACAAATTACACAATGTAACATATGTTCTGACTTGGTTTCTTTCTATGCAACAGGAAATTATGTGGATGGTCGTATTCCAAAGTTCTTCAAAGTGTATTTACCTGATGAATCTGGAGATGATCTGGTAAAGACACTCTTCTCTTCACTCTGTTTTTTGGTTTTTCTTATATATGTTTTATCTGTAGATTTCTAGTTTTATTGAAACTTTTAGGTCCTTTTCACAGGCATTACCCATCTCTTTCAACATCTTTTTACCAAAGTCGTTGCCTAAAAACGTAATGGTTAGAAGCATTTATGGAAACATTTGGAAAATGGCGTTTAGGAAGTGTTGTGGTGATATCGAGAGATTTGTTATGGTTAATGGTTGGAAGAAGATTGTAAAGGAGGTAGGTTTGAAGGGTGGAGAGTTCTTGGAGTTTGAGTTTGATGGCTCTTGGTGTTTCAATTTCTGTATCTACGGCCGTGAAACGTGTAAAATGCTTAGAAGTTCAGTGCAAATCGAAGATGTATCGTCTGATGGTGAAGATGAAAAACATAGTGATGATATCACAGTTCTTGATGATGAGAATGATGATGGTGTAAATGATGGTCAGTATTATGGTGACGAAGATAAATCTAGTGAAAACATCATCGTTCTTGATGATGATACTAGTGATGTTCAAGACTATGGTGAGGAAGATACATCTACTGAAGATATCATAGTTATTGATGATGATGAGAATGAAAAAAGAGAAGAGGAGTTAAAACAGAGAGAAAAGAGAAAGGTACGATAGAAACTTTTTGTCTTGTGAAGTTAACTGAGCATCACTTGTCTTTTAATACTCTTGCGTATAAAATTTGTTAGGTTCTTTCTTTTAGAGAAGATAACAGACAATCTCTGAATAATTACATGAACCCTATCTATACAATGAAGAAGAAGAATCTGCAAAGTGAAAATCTGGTAAGAAATGTTAAAATCTCATGTGGTTTTTGCATTTCCATTATCCAATAATGTACCAATTCTCTTTTATGTTGCTTTCTTTGTATTGCAGCGAATACCAACTAAGGTCATACACGTCCCTGAGTTCATCAATCTGAGTTTATCAGAAAAACGGAGGAAGCATTTTAAAATGCACGTAATTTAAAGTTTAAACTCATAAAATATGTTATGTCAAAAAAAAAATGTTATATATATATATCATATTTTATCATCAATCATAAATAGCAACCTTTATTTATTCTTATAAGAAGATTTCGACACCAATTATCAAAAAAGAAAAAAAGAAGAAGTAAATCCATGTTTTATCTTCTGGTTTAGTTCTTGTATAGTACAGTTTGGTTAGTATATATAAAAACTGTTTTTATAATGATCACTTTAACTTAGGGATTATCATTTTCGTCAAATTTGGAAGTCGCTCTAGATGTCTCTAGCTCTCATGGTTTTGAGTAAGTCATTTTTAATGGATACACTAATATTTTCTAAGAAAACAAAAATAAATGTGGGAGAGAGATGAGCAACAAAAATCAATCCAAAGTTGTTAGGCTGAAACAACAATTAAACATGCATGGAAACAAAAAGTCCAATATTCATGTCGAAGTCCTGCTGATGATGGCAACATTATTGTATTTATTGTTTATAGAAAAACATTATTATTGTCGTAGTGAAATATGAATACTGTATAAGATTATTATGAATTTTTCCATTTCTCACTCTAATTATTTTAAAAATATGTCATTTTCTTCAAATATTCTAATGTGTAAAATTATGTTTTACAATTTTGAAAAATCTATGAGATTTTAGCCAAAATGACAAAATCCACAAATACCAACAAAAAAAAAAAAAAATTGGCCTTTGATAATTGATTCTAGTGAAATAAGTCAGGTGATGCGAGCGTGCACGCTTTAAGCTATCTTCACTCAAAATATTCTTCTTCTTGGTAACACTCAAAATATTATTGTTCCAAGTGTATTCGTCAATTAGAAAATCATAAAATTTAGCATAGTAAAATACACAACCTAATGCAGTAAAGTAATAGAAAACATTAAAACATTGTTTCCAGACTGAGATTAAAGAATTTCAAAGGCTAATTTTCACACATTAAAGAGAGACAACTAATGCTTAACAACCCTGAAAAATGTAAATAAAAAATGTGATTTAACATTGCGGAGAGACAAAGTCTTGTTTCCAAAAACGGACAATGACTCTCTTTTTTTTTCATAAGTTTCTTCGTCTCAGCCAATTTGTAGTCTTTTTTTGTAAGTTTCTCTCTCTCGATGCTCATGACTCATGTAGTCCTATGATTCATATCACTCTTTATAGCGAAAGAATCTCTAAATGATTAAAAGACACAAACAAAGAATATTCTAAAATTATTAATAATAATAATAATAAAAGATTATATTGAGGTCTGAAAAACTGCAAAGTTATTACTAAACAATTAATCACAGTATAACACAGGCATCTCCTAGGCTAAACACTATTCTATTTTAGTGTAGTTTTAACACTAAATTTTAGTTTTTCTCTAATCAAAACACCAAGTATCACACTTAAACTATTTCAAAACATATAATATATTATTATATCTATTCATTTCATAATCAATAAAACTATTTCAAAACATATAATATATTATTACATCTATTCATTTCATCATTTTGTTATTTTTATATTTGTTTTTTTAATTAATAAAATAAGTAAATAGTTTATATTTGTAGTATATCATACCAAATTTTGTGTGCCACTGTGTGGCATTACACTATAGTAGTGTGAATTTTAGAGTTCCATTAAAGAGATTTTAGTGAAAAAAACTACACTAAAATGGTGTTTTGGAGTCCCATTAGAATTGGTCTCTACACAAACATATATATTTTACATAATTAATTATTGTCGTCGATATCATCAAAATATGCAAGTTTAAATGATTATGTGACGTATATCTTAGTAATTTAAGTGTTGGTCTCCCCATTCATTATCTCAATTGAAGTTTGGATTGTAGATTGTTAATACAAGTTGTTATAAGAATATTTAGGAAAAAGGTAAACACTTTTTGTAAGAGAAATGAAAAAAATAGTAATATGTTATTTTGGTCATATAAGAGATGTGATTATTTACTAACAATCTACAGGCTATATATGAGTGTTTTTCAGTTTTATAAAAAAAATTTAAAAAAAAAACGTTTTTTAATGAGAAGGTCTTGTTCCAAATGCTGATGTAAAAAAAAAAAGACGGACGTGACTGAAAATCAGCAGCACAACAAATAATAATAATAATAACAATTAATAATATGATGATATCTATGAATTTGATCACTCTACTATAATGAAGGTAGTAGTAGTAGTTGTACATCGTAGTTGTAAATTTTATTTAGAAAGAATGACTATACTAGGACATAAATCGATGTTTATTACTAGACTAGGTTAGTTTATTTTTAACTTACTAAACTAGTACAAATAAGTTGTTAAAAAGACGTTTAACCCTTCGTTAGTTGTTTAATTTCGGAGATGCCATTTAATTTTCAAAAAAGTGATTTATTTCGTGAAACCCTATGTATTCGTGAAAACCCTAAAGAGACTTCAATCGCTTTTTTTCTCTACTGGCGAAGTGATTGCGGAGGCGATATCGGCGGGGGTTCGTACGGAGATCTCGGTTGGTCGGAATTTGGGTGTAGATTTCAGTGGTGGGGATTCAGACGGAGATTTCGGTGGCTGGGCATTCAAGCGACTAGAAATTTGGTTCGTGTTTCCTTGGGAGATTGTGGATGAGATGAGTTCGTGAAGGGGAAATCAGGCCGTGTTGTGGCGAAATTGAGTAAGAGGCGAGAATAATTATGATTAATACAGTTTGTTAATTGTTTTTTATATGTAACGAATGGTGTGTTATTTTTTGGTATGTAGAATCAACGTGAAGAAACCGGTGAGGTGTTAACTACGACCAACCGAGTGGAAAGTATCTGGGTAGATAGTGATGATGAAAAAATCGAAAGGTAAGTCTGTGATTTGAGAGAGATGTTTAATTTTGAAATTAGGTTTGTTGAATTTGTTTTGTTGAAATAGTTAATAGCGAAGATGGGAGGGATCTTGTATGGTACAGGATGAAAAGCTGAGCAAAAAGTATTGTTTTGTCGTTTTGGGGTGTGTTTTTGGAAAAAAACTTTTTATAATCCGCATGTGTGTGTATGTATATGTGTAGAGGTATCTTGTTTGTGTGTATGTGTACGTGGTAGAGTGGTATGTCGTGATAGAGTGATTTGATAGAGTTTGATAGATAGAGTTTCGTGATTGACTTAAGAATTGTCGTTTGTACAATTCAGTAAATAGAATCTAAATTAGTATTGTGTGCCATTTGCAGTTAAGGGATCAAGTGCAGAGAAGAAGTATCCTCCAAGGCTGTATCCTGAAGGGAAATCTCCCCTACAGAGACGGAGTATGCATCATAACTGCACATTGAGCAGTTTTGGATTTATGAAGGAGTGCATTGGGGATGATGTGTACGCGGATATCAGGGATAATTCGCAAGTAGGTGTTATCTTAAAACTAGCAGATAGTGACTATGTATGGTGGGCAAAGTTGGTGCACTACATGTTAACTCGACAGCTGGCAATAGAGAGGAGCTATGAGATGTGGGCATTGATTGAAGGGAGTCCTATCAGGTTTTCTCTTTATGAGTATGAAGACATATCCGGCCTGAACTGTGATATGATAGATGAAGAGGATAAAGTGGATGTTGATCACACTGAATTCTGGGCTCAGTTAAATGTGGATGTAGGGGTTGGTCCAAACTGGTTTGATTTGGATGAAGCGTTGAAGCAGTGTAGGACCTCGCTTCCTGAATTGAGAAAGAAGATTGGACTGTTGTTTGTCCTTCATGTTGGTATATTGGGGCTATCTCGGTCCAGCAGGATTCCACTAGAGTATGCGAAACGAGTTCTGGATAGTGAGGCTTTTGAGAGATTTCCTTGGGGTCGTGTTGGTTTTAAAGAGCTGATTCAGTCAATAAAAGTTGTGTCCTTTGAGAATGATACATATGCTATACATGGATGTGTACATGTCCTAATGGTATGGGCTTTGGAAAGTTTGGTTAACTTTGGAAAAAAGTATGGGAGGAAAAGAAAAATTGATGATGATGATGTCGAAGAAGTTGTGCCGCTACTTTGCTGGGGTGGAGGCCGCCCAAGGATTACAGTTGAATCCACATTAGCTGCAGAGAAGAAGTTAAAGAAAAGGTAGTAAGTATAAATTTCTCTAATTAATAGACATTTTTGAGGAAAATGTGATATTTTAACGAAACCCTATAAATGAATATATTTTTAACTGGTTGTGTGAACGTATAGGTGGACGTTAAGCATTTGGTTTTCAGACGTGAAGAGGATATATATCCAATGTGGCCAGGGGAAAATACTGTATTCGGAGAAGGTGTTGGTGGAAATAAGCTGTTGGATAATCTGCTACATGATCTTTTCCTCGGATGTGTAGATGAGAAAGAGTGGTCTTGCGATGCAGAGGAGGTTGTTTATGATAAGAAAGCGGAGAAGAGGCAGGCGGCAGCTAGTAGTGGAGATGATTTTGTTGACCCACCTCCAATGAAAAAGTATAAGGCGAGAACCAGCTCCGATGGTGATGTGAAGGGCGGGGAGAAAGGGGCATTAGAAGGCGTTTTACAGCTGTTGGGTAAACTTGATTGCAAAATGGATGAAATGAATGAAAACTTGGGAGGGAAGCTGAAAAGTATTGGTGAGCAAGTGCAAGAGATAGAAAAGAAGGTTTCAGTCCTTGAGAATGATGTGGTTGAGTTGAAGAGAGGAAAAGAGATCTCGCCCGAGAAGGCAGAGTTGGAAGAGACGCCTGTTGAGGAAGAAGATCATGTTGCCGACGATGAAGGATCAAAAACAGGGGAGGCTGGTGGTGAGGTCGAGAAAGATGAGGTAGGGTTGGTTTGAAATTCTTTTTAAAAACATATACATTGTGAAAATTTTTACAAAGAGAAGTGGTTTCTCTGTGCAGAATATTGCATAGTTGGTGGGCATTGACAATTTTGAAGCTTTACTTTCTTTCTTAGCACTGTATCTTCTTTTCCAATTTCCGTTTATGGTTTTTTACCAAGCCAAATGTTTCCTAAAAGTGTTGAGCTGAAGATATAAATCATATTGAATTTACACACATAATTCTAATCATGTCATGTTTTTCTATTAATGTCTCTCGTTTTAGTCATGGCTATTACAGATGAAGCAAACATCACAGGATGATTTTCCCATTTCATGTGTGTCCAAAAATCCTGCGAAGAAATCCAGATTGTCTCTGAAGAATATTAAAAATATTCGAAGGGCAGCACTTGATGAGAAGAAACTGAAAACACCCATTACAAAACAACCAGTTGTAGCTTGCCTTGAGGAGACGAGGAAGGAATTTACGACACCTAAAAACCAAGGTGGGAGACTTCTTACAAAGCAAAACCAACCGTTATCGTCGGATTCAGGTTTTTCGGACCCTATAGAGAATGCGGCTAGGAAAAATATTGAATTGGCTATAGACAAGTTGTATTTGTTGTGTAAGGATGATGATATTGGTAGTCCAAATAAAAGAGATAGAAACCTTGCGGCAACACAGCTTGACCCATACATTGGGTCATCAGTAGTTAAGCGCATTCTTAAGGGGAAGGTCCTTTCATCAGCGCATTATGATCCTTTTGAGAAAGTGTCTGCAGGCAAGGTTGACAAGTTAATGGCTTTCATAGACGATGAGCTGTTAGTCTTCTTATTTCATATTGTCAATTTTACAAGTTTTTATGTTATTATTGAATAGAAGGTCTAATGTTTTGTTTAACCATTGTTTTTTGCAGCGCAAATGGGCTCGATTCCTATGACTCATCTGCTAATTTTTACTTAAGGATAATGACACCGAAGGAGTTGTGGCCTAAAAAAGATCCACGATACGGGTGGTTGAAGGATGCGGTAAGTGTACAATTTGTTTCCATTATTGTGAATTATTTACCCCATTTTTTGGAGACATCGAATATTGATGTCTTTTTGTAAACGTGACAGCACTTGTGTCCAATGATGCATATGCTCAGGAAAAGGTCTATGCAGACCGTGTCCCCCTTCTTATCTGATAGGATTGCCTTCCTAGATCCATGGTTTGTCAATCAATGGGCGCAAGACTACAAGAAGTTTGAGTGTGAGAAGAATTGGTTGTTCCCTGAATCATACTTCAAAGTCTACAATGGTCTCTACCCTAATTACGGTATGACGAAGAAGAGGTGGGTTGATGATGTCGATGTTCTTTACTTTGCACACAACATCAATAATGACCATTGGGTAGCTGTGGTTGTGGACTTGGTGGGTCGACGAGTGAATGTGTATGACAGCATCTGCAGTTTGTATTCAGATGATGAGGTTATGAAGTCTTGCAAGCCATATATTCGTATGACTCCTGCGTTAATGCATTCTGTTGCTCCTCCAGAGAAGAAAAAAAAATTTAGTGCTCGAACTTTCACGTTTTACAGGTCTAAAACGTGTCCTCAAAACCTTCAGCAGGGGGATTGTGGTATTTTTGCAGTTAAATACATTGAGTGTTTAGCTATTGGCATTTCGTATGAAGGTTTATCCGATGCAGCAATGCCTGCCATCCGATTAAAACTTGCAGCTGAGATATTCGATGAGGTTCCCGACACTGATTGCTTCATTCAAATGTCTGACCCTAATCCTCGTGGTTCCGAGACAGGTGGTGTTGAGTTTATATCACAGAGAGAAGCCTGTGTTTATTACACATACTGGCCGCTAAGATACAATAAAAAATAAAATTGCTTAGACTATTTCGGTTTATATTAGACATATTAGCCGCTACTTTAATACATATTAGCAGTTTATATTATACATATTAGCCGCTACCATAATACAAAAAAAGAGACATACACTTATTAGCCACATAATATATTGGTACTGGATTTATGGACCATACATACCTTTTCAACACATCTCCCGGAACTTGCAAGCATAGGTGAATGCGAAACAATGTTCACATATATCAAGTCCGTTGTGGTGCTCCAACCAACACAAAGGGGCAATTTCGAAATGGTAATAGCCGTCGAAGATACGATATCCAAGAATCCCCATTTCTCTAATTTGTGTTTCAACTTGGTCTGCGATCATCACAGCGTCGTGTATGTTAGGCACCTTCCTGAAGAATGCTTTCGTCAACAGGAGCCCATCTTCCAAAGCCCCACACATGATGAGCATCATAGCATATGCGAAGTGTGCATAAATGCTCTCGGTAGCGGTTTCACCAAGCATATCTAACACCGGTTGTGAAGGGCCAACTTGAGTCAATATTCGAAGTGACTCGACATATTTTGCTGTGGGATGTCCTTTTTCAAGACATGTCATCAAGAAAGGCCTATACGAGGAAGAAACATTAGCGAGGTGACCATTGAAAATAAATTCATCCAGATCTACCTCAGACAAGACTTCGTCGGAGTAAACAAGCTCTTTGTACGCCGGTCCAGCAGCTATAAAAGGACCAAGGTGCCGAAACCCTTGCTTCCCTACACGGCGGATTATATCAGCAACCACAGGCGTTGGAATGTAAGCCATTTTTAGTTATCTTTAGGTCGAGAGTGCAACAAGTGAATACTACTGCAGGTTGCTTATATAGAGCCTTATTCGTGAGTAAATAAATTTTACAGTTTCCGGTTGGGAAGATTAAATTTCCCATTTAACACACACCTAACTTTGTGATTTGATAGACTATTAAAGCGCCATGGGTTACAGTAGACTAAGAGATAGAGCAGAGTTAAAATCAATCAAGTCTTAAAAAACGCAAACGAAAAGGCAAAAAAATACAAGTTAAACATTGCATGTTTGACGATTGTGGCCGGTATGCCCACAGTTTCCACAACAATGGGCTTTCCTGGGCCTTTTACTCTGCATGGCAATCTCGAATGGCCCTTTAGCTCTAGTCAGCTTCGGTCTTCCAGATTGAGTCCTCACCGGTGGTGTTTTCACTATTTTCTCAACAACATTGTTTGGTAATGGGCATGATTCATCCTTCGGCATAACTGACTTCGCATAACCAAGGCGTAGATACTCTGTTTGAAAGTATTGATGGCACTTAGAAATCCGTGAGACATTAGCAGTATGTGCGGCAGCAATTGCATGTACACACGGGATTTTATCAACATCGAACATACGGCAAGAACACTTCTTCTGGGATAGATTGACCACATGCATGTTTGGCCCGCTTCTAACTTCGTATTGGTTCTGGTCGATCTCTTGCACATCTAGTAAACTAGCTCTAACAACTCGGGCCTACCAAACAGACAAAAGTTAGTTAGTAGATGTTTAAGTAGGAATAAGCAACAACAACTAACGAAAGGCAAACAATATTATCTTACCTGGAGAAGCTCCTCAACTTGAGTTGTTAGAACAGTTGTCATCAGCGTAGCTTGTTTCCGTCTCGCAGCAAACCATCTGGTCAACATCATCCGTATCTCCTCTAGGAGGCTAACTATCGGATACTGTCTAGCTGCTTTTAAGACATTGTTGAGAGACTCTGCTATGTTGGTAGTGGTTAAGTTATATCTATCACCTGGAAAGTGTACCCGACTCCACTTACTTACATCAGCCCGCACCAAATACGCATGTAGGTCTGGGTTCACCTGATGAATTTGATGAAACAATTCATCAAATTCTTGTAGCCTATAAGCAGTTGCAGCCTTCTTTACCAAACCAAAAGTCTCAGAACCTTTAAATCTAACCAGAATATTTTTGTGGAGATGGTAAGTACAAATCCCACGACTAGCAAGAGGATACACTTTTCCTATTGCTTTCCCGATGGACTTATGTCTATCCGATATAATGGCAAGCCCTTCATCATCTTGAATAACACGGCTGAGTTGTCTAAAAAACCATTCCCATGACTCATCATTTTCCGTATCAACCACAGCAAAGGCTAGAGGAAATATGTTGTAGTTGCCATCTTGTGTCGTCGCCATTAGCAACGTCCCAAGATATATGCCCTTTAAAAATGTACCGTCAACGACTATGACTTTCCTCATGAATAGAAATCCATCTATGCTTGCCCCAAATGCTATGAAAACAGATTTGAATCTATCTAACTCATCCACTTCTAACCTAGTCAGAGTTCCTGGATTTGCTCTTCTAATCATGTATAAGTACGAAGGTAGTTCTGAATATCCACTTTCATAACTACCCCTTACTAATTCACGGGCACACTTTAGAGTACGATGACCTTTCCAATAACCCATCTACAACAAAAAGGAAATTTTATAAGAACCAATATGAACCCAATTAATATCACCGTTTTCAGCACATGTAAAGTTTCATACCCTTACCTTTATACCATACCGTAGATTAAGGCCAGCAGCAACATGATTTGCCACAACACCAGATCCTATACAACCGACGAATTCTTTGTAGAGAAAAGCCAATATATCTGGGGTTGCTTTCCTAGACCGTGCAGACCTTTCGGTTACAGAACAGCTGTGTTGCCTTTGATAAATCCGAACATGGAATATTGGAGAATCACCTATCGTTGAAGCTCTCACCCTCCACTGACAACCACGAACCCAACATTTTACAATATACAAAGTAGGCCTTGATTCCAGCACATAAAAGTCAAACTTTTGGACCACACTTAATATCTTCAGTCGAACCAACAAATCTTTTTTTGATTCATATGTTTGACCAACCGCTATATCAATATCTCTGATATCTAATTCGTCAAACAGACTGCGAAAACTACAATTCCTTGTAGGAAACGAAAAACCTGAGTCTGCTACACTTGTTTCTCCAATTTCCTCTTCGTCATCCTTTGTTTCCTCAACTGCATTTTCCTTAGGCAAACTATACTCTTCATCCCCAGAACTTGCTCCATCTGGGTCATCGAAACAATCAAACCTCATTTCGTTGTCTTCATCGTCCACTTCTTCCTCGTCTTCGGCCACTCGTTTTTCCCCACACGCCTTCTCTTCATACTTATCATGACCACTATCCATCTCCACTTTGTCGTATTCCCCACTTGTTGATTTCTCCTCATCTCTTGGATCGACGATTTCAACACACAACCGACTCACTCCTTCTCCTTGACTTTGTCGGATGAGTCCTTGAAATTGTCGCCCATTACAAACAAACACCGGCGGGGTGTCCTCTGGTAAGGATAACGACGCACTCTTCGATGCTAATTTGTATGATAACTTCACTTCACAAACTCTTCTATCAAACCCGAAATCCTCGTACACCATTCCAACAAAATCCTCATAAGAAATTCCTCTCCGCAATCCTATCACTCTACAACCTCTTCTTACATCGACTCTAAACAACCAACGATTACTACAAAATAACCACTTCCCACATAACATAGGGATCTCCAACATTTTTTCATCAAAATTAGGTTAAGTAATTGGAATGGACGAGATAGGCTGGACTAGGGAACGCAGACAAGGTTTTTCCTTCTATCAGTTTTATCTTCAGGGCATAAAAGTCTTTTCATCTAATGGGGAACTCCATTTAACCTACAAAAAATATGTTAGGATTGACCTAACAATCCAATAACTCTATCACCACACGAAAAGATAAGTCTACGAATCTTATCCCATTTTAGTAAGCAGTAACTCTATCATAACATAATTTAAAAACTCTATTCTTACCGATAACTCAATCAGGATTGATAACTCTACTGTCACTATTTATTAGTCTGCCATATAACTCAATTCTACATTCTTACTCTATCACCACTACAATTAAGTCTATCACCTATCTCAATTTCGCCCATAACTCTAAGAATCTTTTTATTACTTACTCTACCACCACTAAATTTAAGTCTACGGTAGCGACTAACTCTACCGTAAAACTCTCTGTTTTTAACTAACTCTACCATAACTATTTATAACTCTTTCGCGTAACTCTACTAGTTTATTAACTCTATCATTAAACTATATCTCTACCACCATAACTCTGCAATCTATCGAACAACTCTCACAAAATCCATAAATCTACTCGTTAACTCTACCAAACTCATCTAACTCTACCGTAACTACAATGGTAGACTTATGGATTGGCGGGAGATTTTCCCTCCAAAAACAGCTCCCTTTTAACGCTCTCTTTCCTACGTGGCTTTTAATTACGATGGCATGTTTCGTTATTATTTTTTTCCTAACACAATTTTCCAAGGGCTATTTTGGTATTTATAATCAAAACACCTTACCCCCCGTTCTAGTAATAAACATCGATTCATGACCTAGTATAGTAACTCTCCCTTTTATTTAGAGTAATATAAAATCTTTTTTTTTGTGAAGAAAAAAAGATGCACGTGTAAAGTAAATAAGATTTTTGTGAACGTACTAACAACAAAAGTGCTATCACGTATAAAGTAAAATAAGATTTCGTAGATGTACAAAAATCGTACAAAAAAATTTCTTATCAATAGTTACTAATAATAGGATAATAATATTAAATAGAATTATTATTCATATTTCTCACAAATTGAGTTAGAACCAAAAACTTCTTATGTTTTGTCTTTTCTTCTGTCTTCTCTTCTCTCCTCAGTCCTCTTGTACTCTTGTCCTCCGCTCTTCTGATCCCATCATTTTTACTTTCAACAACAACTCTTCCTCCTCACGTCTTTGTTACAACCCTCCTCCACCCTCTCCAAAAACAAATTTCACATACCTAAATCCTTCTCTTCACTACCCAAACATCACCAGTTTCATGTTTTTAAGGCTTCAAACTTGGGAGCTCCTCCAAATGGTAAAGAGAACGATTTTGAAAAACATTTCTTCCAGAACATTTTCGGAGGCGTTTTGAAAAACGTCTATGTGGATCCACACAAACAATCCCTAAGAAAGGCGGATGCTGTAAGAGAGGAAGGGGTCAGTTAACCCCATTAAATTTTATTTTTCTTAATGTTTTTAGTTAGAAATAGTAAAATGCTCCCTCTAAATTTTGTATTTTGACCCCATTAAATTTAGAATTTTTATTTTGACCCCTACAAATTTTGTATTTTGATCACATTTAGAACTAAATTTTCATTTTGATCCTCCAAAAAGTTTGTATTTTACTCCATAAAAAAGAAAAATTTCATTTTGTACCCCTAAATTTTGCATTTGCATCCTTTTAGAAAAAAAAATTAATTTGATTCTCTTACAGCTTGATTTTGGTTCCGCCACTGATCCCTAACATTGTCTCAATGGCAGCTGGCCTCTGAGACCTTTCTCTACACATTTCAGGAAGCTGTGTGCGAGTTTAACAATGAGGAAAATTTGTTTGAAGTTGTATTGGAGAAGGGGACATGCCAGATTAGATTAACTCTTTGAGAGTTTGAGCTTGTCATCGGTAAAGATATCAAGAAAACAAAGACGAATTTTGATCTAATAATTGAGAAAAAGAAGGAACTCCAAGGTTGATACATCTTCAAATCCACCTTTGATCAAGCCAGAGACCTCAAGTTCAAGGTATATGTTTGGATTATCAAATCTCGGATCCCGTGTTCTATATTCTCCTTACACTCTTATAATGCATATACAAACAATAACATTTTCTTCTCTTTTTTTTATACAGGGTCATATAAGCAATGTCAGAGGGAAATACACCAATGATGTTTTAAACTTACTCAGATATTTGATATATTCAGATATTTTTGGATTGTTCATTTTTATTAAACTCAAATACATATAACTGGTGTTTGTTGTTCTAGGTATTCAACCAAAAACGCATGGTGATATATGGCTGGGCCATGGATGTTGAAGATGACTACATCTTTTGAAAACCACCCTCAGATTTCTTTTTGCTTATTTTGCCTTTTGAGTGGCTCTTAGACTTTTGTAGTAAAAACTAAAATGTTTGAATCGGTTCCTTGCTTGTTAATCTGATATTTGAGAAGCTATTTGTTGTCAACTTGGCTTCTTATTTTATTTATATAGCTAATGTTAAAGCTTGAACTCAACGTGGGAATCTCTCTTTCATTGGGAGATGGTCCAAAGTACGCATGTTTTCTCTGTAGTGCACCAAATATGATTTACTTTACTTGCATATGCATCCTGCTGCAATCGTCAGTCAAAAGGTTTCTTTGTCAATATCTAATTGCAAGTTTGCAACAACTCAAAGCTACTTTCCTACTAGCTAGCTCGAGCCCTCTTAATTTTTGGTTGATTCATGAATTGCTTACCCTTCCATTTGATCCGTAGTCACACAGATGGAGAACCACATGGCCGCAGCAGCATGTGATACGCCTTTCAACTTCTTGAAGAGGAGTTCAGACCATCTCATTAACCGTCTTTTGCATTCTTTTCACCCATTCTATGAAAGCAACGAACAACCTATATGTAGATTTACACATGTTATACTGATCAGAATTTTTAGTGGCAGGAAATATCAAACTTTAGCCAATTTAGCCTATGGTAGAGATTGTGGTTTCAGCGCAGTTTGGCTTTTTTACTTGTATATGATTGCTTATGAATCTATAGAAACGTTTTGTGGGTGTTCTTAACTTCGTTGATGAATGTATCTCAATTTCTCTTTTAGACCAACATGAGTGACCATGGAGAGAAGACCTGCCCACTGTGTGCTGAAGAGATGGACCTGACTGATCAACAGTTGAAGCCTTGCAAATGCGGCTATCAGGTATTGCCATCTACCTTCAATTTTCTGTTAAGTGTATTGACTTGTTACTGCTTAGTCTTGAAACTGAGTATTATAGTAAGGAGAACATTTTTTTGCTCCCGTCTTTCTTAAAGCGTCTTAGGTTACGATCTAATTTTCTTGGCTTATCTCAAAGTTTCTGCTACGGTCTATCTGCGTAGCACAGAAATAGAATAGATGTGATAAGAATTGACTCAGTTGTGGAATTTTGCACATCTTTTGCTAGCCTCATTGACCATTGTTTTTTGTTCTGTTAATATATTTTGTGATATGTGATTCAGAGATATGTGTTTGGTGCTGGCATCACATAGTGGACATGGCAGAGAAAGATCAAACAGAAGGGCGTTGTCCAGCTTGCTGAGTCCCTGAGTTGTTCTTTTGGTTACCTCTTTTCAGATAAATGTTGAAATTTTTGCCTTTGGAGTTATGAATTGCATGTTTTTATTACAGGCATGCGTCAATCCTGATTGTCTCTATTTGCATGAGGTTGGTTCTCAAGAGGATAGTTTCACAAAAGATGAAATCATATCAGCTTATATAAGGTAAAATTTTTACCATCTAAAATTTTATAATTCCTTCTTGCTTTCATGATTGTTCTGTTTCCTGGATCCGTTTTACTTAAAATTAGAAGTGGAGGATAGATCACCCATTCGATAGCCAACAGCATCACCCTGAAGAGGATATTATCCCGCTCACGGTTTTTGTCTAATTTATCATGTTCCATTTTGGATACAAATCATAGTGAAGAGGATCTTTCTTTTTGTTCTTGTAAATGTTTTTGGTGGTCATAATGAGTTTTCTTCTGTATATGAAATTTATAGCGTCGTTCAGAGTGTCGAAAGAACAAAACACATAGAAAATATTTATATGTTTATATAATGTTATAGAAAGAAAAAAAAAAGACCCAATAACTGTTCCAACATATAGCTCAAAAAGTACAAGAAGAACAAATGAGAAAAGCTTAGTGACTGGTTAATGCAGACTCAAAAAGTACAAGAGCACGGCTGAGTTTTGTAAACTCAAAAAAGTACAAGAACAAGAACAAAAATCTGATTGGTCCACTCGAGAAAAAGTTTGGTAAATTGAAGAGGGAAGTTGAGGGTCAGACAATCAGGAGATCGGGTACAAAGTGAAGTTTACTGATAAAGTGATTTGTGAGTTAGAAAAGGAGATGGAATGGTTTGGTTAGCGAAAAAATCAAGGTCCATGTTATAAGAGGATGATCTCTTGATAAAGCTATATGCATTTATGAGTAGATTACTTATGTTGATGCTGCTGTTTATACAAATCTACTTCTAGATTTTGTTTGTGCGCCTGCAACATGAAGTGTATTCATCATATATTGTTACAACTCACCAAGGAAGATTGGACAAAAGCTACTTTAGTTTGTGGCTCTTTAACGTGAAGTGACGATAAAAACCCTTCTCGATTATAGTTTGTGGCTCTTTGCTTAGGACTATATCGTCATTTAAGCAATATATAGATTGACCCAAACTTTAGGCCCATTTCTTGTATTAGTGGGCCTTGGCGATACTTTGGTTCTGTTAACGAAATATTTTTGAATTAGGAGAGTGCTATTAAATGGTTTGTTTTCCATTTGAAGCAGTAAAGCATGAAACAGAGAGAACACTCTGTTTTTGCAAGTTTTAGCTACAAATGGGCAAATGGCCAAAACCTTTAGATCAAATCACATCTGAAAAATCTAAGATCTGGAGAAACTTTATTCACCTTTTTATTTTCCTATTAAAAAAAATTAGGGTTTCGGAGAGAGAGAGAGAGTGTGTGTGTCTAAGAACAACAAGAAATTGACGACAATGAACCAAGGTTTTATCACATCCTCTGTTCCTGATTCTTCCATCGTAATGTGTTCTTCTAGACATTGATGTTTCTTACTTTTTTTCTTTTGGAACAGCAACTTCTTCGGATGGTTCTACTTCAAAGTTCTTTAAAGCTTACCTTCCTGGTGAATCCGGAGATGATCTGGTAATAAAACACACTACTCTTCACTGCTTTTTGTCTTTTTGTTTTGTTTTCTGGTTGCTTGAAACTTGCAGAAACTTTTCAGGTACTACCCATTTCTTTCAACAGCTGTTTACCAAAATCTTTACCTGAAACTGTAACTGTTAGAAGTGTTAGTGGAAAGGTTTGGAATATGGTGTTGATGAAATGTGGTGGT
The DNA here is from genome assembly GCA_023657505.1 of Camelina hispida. Lineage (NCBI taxonomy): Eukaryota > Viridiplantae > Streptophyta > Magnoliopsida > Brassicales > Brassicaceae > Camelina > Camelina hispida. The sequence continues at coordinate 30,186,407 of CP094636.1, read as the reverse complement.
GAGGCTGAGAGATTTGTTATGGTTAATGGTTGGAAGAAGATTGTTAAGGGGGAAGATCTGAAGGGCGGAGATATCTTGGCATTTGAGTTTGATGGCTCTCGGTGTTTCAATTTTTGTATCTATGAGCATAAGACAGCGTGTAAAAGGATTAAGAGAAGTTCAGATCAAAACGAGGAGATCAACATGGATTCTGATGGTGAGGAAGATACTCGGGCTAGCAATGATGTTACCGTTCTACATGATGATGATGATTCTGATTATCATGATGCTGCTGTTGAGGATTCTGATGATGATAATTCTGAGGATGATGATTTTGAGCTTGAGGATGATGATGATGCTGAGAATGAGGATGATGGTAACAACCCTCAGTTTACTGTGACACTCAATCCAAAGAGGCGAAGCCAACTGGTAAGCAAAAAAACTAAATGTTCAAGATATTTCAACACTTCTATTTAAACATCTTTGGTTGTTTTATGTGAATGCATCAATAGGGAACATATCGATATGGTATATGATGTTTCTTTATTGTTGCAGAAAATACCGGCTCATGTCATAAAGGACTATGGTTTAACCTTCCCGGAGCGTATAACAGTCATGGACAAATTGGGAGCATTGGAGAAAGAAATCAAGATTCAGATGAATGGCTGCATCTTTGTCAAGGGATTTGGAAGTGTTTTCAGAAGGAACAAAATGAGGACGACTGATAAGATGATATGCGAGGTTAAGAGGACTGGGACTAATCTGGTTCACACCATCAAGGTCAACATTATCAGGGGATGATCTCTTCACTATGCTTTTATGAGTCTTATGTGTCGTAGCTGTGACTTGGTTTTATTGTGTTAGCAATGCTAAATCGCTATCTATGGATTTGGTTTATAACTACGGATTTGGTTTATAACTAAGGATTTGGTGTAAACATGTCTCCTTCTTCTTTCAAGTTTTATCCATTAAGAGTCATGAGGTCGTGCCGAAATATGAGGTCCCGTAAATACTACCACAAACTCTGGGGGTTTTCCATCAAAATCAGTGCAGAATGTAATCAAAATGTACTAATGGCGAGGTGAAAATGTAGCTTGTGTGCTGAGCAAATGATAAATTGAATGTTATTGTTTCCTAGAAAGTCTTACCTTGAAGTTTGGCAAAGGAAGCTATGGTGGAGCTCGTTGGTGGTTCATGAAATGGTCGAGAAGTTGATGAGATGTGTAATCAGATGGGTGGATGACATAAAAACTGAAGAAGCGCCGAGAACGAAGGCAAGTAGCTGTGCATGAGGGCTTCTGAGAATGAGAATCCTGAAGATTGCTACTGTGGCGGTTCCATCACTGGACTGATCTTGCATTTGCCATGTCCTGGCTGTGATGATAACGTGACATAAGACCTTTATCTGGTGTCTTTCCTGGAGACAAAAATCAAACTTTTAGCGCAGAAGGATTATTCACTAAACTATTCTCGTTTTCCAATTTAATGCTGCAGATATTATGCTTACACTCCAGACTTATCAAAGTAAAAGGATGAAGATCTACTGATCTAGTCAAAGTTGAGTCAAGCTCAAGGACTATTGAACTAATCGAATTCACTTATTGCAAATATTACTAGTCGGGGTAGGTAAAGTTTGATAAGTTAAAAGTTGTCTTCTTATTTCTAATGGTGTTCTAGTTCTGGAAAGAAGGTGCACAAGATTGGCCATATGAAAAATGCAAGGTGACAAAACAGTTGGATATTAAGAGATGTGTGCTATGGTATTTACCGTGGGTGAACAGAATGCAGAAGGTAAGATATGCCGATTAATATGGTCTGAAACTGAAAGGCGTATCACAGGTTGCTGCAGCTATGTGGTTCTCCATCTGTGAATATAGATCAAAAGTGGAAGGGTAAGAATTAGAAATTCAAGAATCAAAAGAGGGATAGCTAGTGCGAAAGTAGTTTTGAGTTGACAAAGAAACCTATGACAAAGGGTTGCAGCAAGATGCATATGGAGGTAAATTAAATCATATATGGTGCGAAGACATGCGTACCTTGGAGCTCCTTACACATATAATAGTATAATACCATTATAGGGACATGGTAAAGGCGGAGGGGACTATATTTTTTACTTTGGACCATCTCCCAATGAAAGATGTTCTCACATATAGCTATATAAAGAACATCAGAAACCAAAGTTAACAACAACTAAGCTTCTCAATACTGAGCAGAGTATTTAACAAACAAGAAGCAGCTTCCTTAATGTTATTGTTGTATGAACAAGTTAAAGTTAACAAGCAAGAAGATCAAAACCCATACATATGCTCCTACTATGCTAGGAATCTTGTGTAATTTATGTGAAGATTAAGGCAATTACAAAGCTAAGTTATCAATTTTACAGAAACCAAACAGAGGTATATCTAATAGATCCTTCTCCATTGAGAGACCTAGTTGTCACGCAGCGTCCGAGATATAAAGAAGGCGAAATCGAACCTCTAGAGATTTTTCTACTAACAGTGTGAATACGTCGGAGAATGTTGAACGACGTTTTGAAATTTCCGGCGAGAAGAATGTTGAAAGCAAATACGACGACGATCTTGGCCGGACTAAACAACTGAAGTTACTATTATACCCCCATCGCGACTCGTCTCTGTGACAATACTGTCATATTAAACTCTTTCTAGAATGGACCAAAATTTAAGCCCATATGTTTCGTGGGCCTTGGGGAAAGCTTTTGTTTACTAACGAATCTTCTTTTATCAAAACGTTGTCGTTTGTATAGTGCTTTTCCTATTTGAAGCAAGAAGTAGAAACAGAGAGAAACCTCTGTTTTCCAAGTTTTTTCTACAAAAGCGTCGAAAAGCCACTCAAAGAACCATTGCGATCTGAGAAAACTGTGGTTTAAAACAACTTTACTCACCTTCCTATCCCATCAGGAACTAGGTTTTTCAGATCGCAGCTCTACATTGAAGTAAAAGTAGTTTGTACCAGTCCTTGAAGTTTTATTTTTTCCATTTGAAGCAACAAGCGTTCCAGTCTCTGTTTTTTTGCTACAAAAGGAAAAATCTCTAAATCAAAGCACAAGATCCAGAGAAGTGAAGATGAACAAAGGTTTCTGCTTTTGGACTCTTTTTTTTGTTCTTGATTCTACAATTTACACAATGTATATCCTCTGTTCTGATTTTGTCTTGCTTTATAATAGGAAACTCTTCGGATGATCTTCTTCCAAAGTTCTTCAAAGTGTACTTACCTGATGATTCCGGAGATGATCTCGTAAACTCTTCACTCTGTTTTTGGTTTTTGTTTCTTAGATGTTCATCTATAGATTTCTATTTTGGTTGAGACTTTCACATATGTTTGCAGAAATTACCCATTTCTTTCACCAGCTTTGTACCAAAGCCTTTTCCTAAAACTGTAACGGTTAGAAGCATTTCTGGTAGCTCTTGGGAATTGGCGTTTAGGAAGACATGTAGTGGTGATGTTGAGAGTTTTGTTGTTGTTAATGGGTGGAAGTTGATTGCTAAAGATGAAAATCTCAAGGGTGGAGACTTCTTGGAGTTTGAGTTTGACGGCTCTCGGCAGTTCAACTTCTGTATCTACGAGCGTGAGACGATGTGTAAAAGGATAAGAAGTTGTTCAGAGCAAAGCCAGGAGATCAAAGTTGAAGCTGAGAGTGAAGAAGAAACTCGAGCTTCTGATGACGTTTTAGCTCATGATGATGATGATGATGATGATGATGAGGAGGAGGAGGATGAGGATGATTCTGATTATGATAGTGATGCTGCTCTTGAGGAAGAAGGTAATGATGGCGATGAGTCTGATGAATATGTTGTTGATGATGCTGTTAGTGAGGATGATAATGATGATGTTGAGCCTCTTGGTGCTGATGATGCTGGCGATGATCGCCATCTTCTTGATGATCCCGAGAATCCATCTTTTACTCTGAGACTGAATCCGAAGAAGAAAAGCCAACTGGTAAAACAAATTTGAATGTTCAATATTATGAGTTTTTTTATGTGAATGCTAATACAAATATAACAATCAATTTATGCTTTGTTTTATGATGTTTCTTTCACAATGCAGCTCATCCCAGCTCAAGTCATAAAAGACTATGGCTTGCATTTCCCTGAGAGTATCACTATCGTTGATCCACTAGTGAAAAAATTCGGGACATTGGAGAAGCAGATCAAGATTCAGACGAATGGTAGTGTGTTTGTCAAGGGGTTTGGCAGTATCATCAGAAGAAATCAGGTGAAGACAACGGATAAGGTGATATGCGAGATCAAGAAGACCGGTGACAATAACCTGGTTCACACAATGAAGATCCACATTCTTAGTGAATGATCAGTCAGTCATGTATCTCTTTAGTTATCTGTTTGAGTAAGTTTTTAAGTTTAAACAAGACTACTGTGGTTTATTAAATTCATGTAAAAGAGTCTATTTTCTGAATCCAGTCAGATCTATATAATGTCTTGTGTTGTTGACTATATAAATCTATCTATTCTTGTTCTGTGTGGCTTCCTGCAACAAGTAGTGAAAAAGTCTCCCAGTAGCTTCATACAAATAGAATGCATTGTACTTACATTGTATGGATTCATCTTAGAGATATTATAGTAAAATTACAAATGGGATAGGGTTTCTGTTTTGGTATTAGCCCTCAGTGTATGTTACAAATTACAAGCAGAAAGATACCCACACAGTGACAATAAGTGCAATAGATTTTAGGACAAATCGTCGTATTGGCTGGCCTTCCACGGTTGGGTCCAAGTTATTCCAACTTCAGGGTTGTCTAGAACCTGCACATTCACGTAAGAAGAATGTTATTACTAGGTAGTTTTATAGGACCGTAAGGAAACTATTGCCCTAAATACGTGTTTGGGACTGACAAAGAAGCTGCAAACAGGAGGAGGATAATGCTACAAAACTTGGAAACTATGCCTTAGTCTTCTATTCACTAAGGATTTCTCATACTTTTTGCATGTTTCCATCAAGGTTCATACTAGTACAAGCATGTCAAACTCTAGGGGTCTATCATCAAAATTGGGTTCGTTTCATGTGGATAGTAAGAGTAACATAATGAACAGGAGGATGAAACTGCAGCTTCTGTGCTGAGCCAATAAGATGAGTTGAAAGTTGTTGTTTCCCAGAAAGTCTTACCTTAATTAGACGGAGGGAGGAGGAAGCTATGGTGGTGGCTGTGAGCGGTTCATGAGATTGTGGTGGTGGTTCTGAGATGTGTAGTCAGATGGGTGGACGACATAGAGACCGGGCTGATTCAGATTGAAAAAGGGCTGAGAAGGATGAGGTGTAGCTGGCGATGAAGGCGGGCGTGTATCTGAGAGTGAGAATCCTGATGATGCTGCATTTGAGAACAGTGGCGGTGCTGTAGCTGCTACAGCGGTCCCACCACTGGACTGATCATGCCCTTGCCATGTCCTGGCTGGAAAGCTTTGATGAGAACGTAACATTAGACCTTTCTCTGGCGTTCTTTCCTGGAGACAAGAATTGAATTTTTAGCACAGAGAATTATTCAATGAGATCTTCAAATTTTCCAGTTTAATGATGCAGATATTACTACACATAAATAGCAAGCAACAACATAGAACTGTTTTTAAAGGATATCACCAAGTCGAGCTCATGTACTTAATCGATCAAACATCACAACAGTAACCAGGTTCTGAACATCTATCTAACTGAACTCACGTATCACAAAAACTACTCATAGGTCAAGTAAAGTTTGAAAAACAGTTAAAAATGTCTTTCTATATCTTCTGGTGTACTAGTTTTGGACAGAAGGTACAGAAGATTGTGAAAGTTATAAATGTATGGCAGTAATAAACAGTTGTGAGCTATGGTATTTATATTTACCATGGGCGAAAAGAACGCAGAAGGAAGGGAATGCCGATTACTAAGATGATCTGAACCCCTCTTCAAGAAATTGAAAGGCGTATCACATGACGCTGTAGCCATGTGGTTCTCCATCTGTGAATATAAATCAAATGGAAGAGTCAGAAATTCATAAATCAAGGAAAAACCATGAGGGGCTCGACCAAGTTAATGGATCGACAAAGAAACATTTGATTAATGGTTGGAGCAAAACGCATATTTGGTGCACTAAACGGAAAATCGCACCTTGGTGTTCCGTCCACACATGATACTGTTGTTAGGGACATGGTGAAGCCGTTGGGCTCTATCTATTTGCTTTGGACCATCTCCCAGTGAAAGAGAGATTCCCAAGTTGAGGTCAAGCTTAACATTAGCTGAATAGTGAATTCAGAAAACAAATTTATAAGTTCGTAGTAGCAGAGATATCAAAGATGGCAGCAAAAGCTGCATGGCATTGACCAGTTTAATAAACAATGAACCGAGCATCAATAACATTACCTGCCTCGGGAATCATCCGGGATGCATGAGGCTCAATTAAGGAAGCTGCTTGCCTTCCATTCCATTGCATGGCTGCCTTGTCACAACCCCTAATTCCATAAGAATCTAAGCAATTAGTCTTGCAAATTTTCCTAATAGATAAAAAAATTCAGGATAAAAGATTTCATCACAATCACCAACAGCATGCAGCTTATACTCAGATAAGAATCATCTCAAGACAGATATAAGTGTCTCATAGCCATTAGAATCTCTAGACCCATAATCACAAAGAGGGTTTTCCTACTAATGGTTCTAGCAGAAACTTTTTCACATCAACTAAAAATAACCAAAACCTTCATCTGAGTGATCTCACTCTTTTTTAGCAATGACTAACAACCACATTTAGACTAAAACACAACGAACACTGCATGTGTAAAAGCCCAAAATTAGATACAGGGAAAAGTTTATTACATGTTTCCATGAAACTGCTCCATTTGAGCACCCCAGCCGCCAATCTTTTGCAAAGCAACTCCTTGATATCTTGAATTATTCCTTGAGAAACCAGAGCTCTGTCGCCGAAGTACTTGCACAACTTCCTCTTTAGAAAGATTTGCCATCTGTAAAGTTCGAAAACAAGATAAGAACAAATCACCAGCATTCATGTCTTCATTGTATATTCCATAACCGTAATCAAAACCTGCTTGAGATCCTCTTCATAATCGCTGATAACGAAATTGATATCAGCCTCCAAACCCCTGAACTTGACAGCAGCTCGATCATAAGCCCTACACGAACCAATGTTTAAAACTTACGAAACTATTGTAACACAACAAAAAAACAGTTGGAAGTATCAATTAAATCCAAAAAGGCATTTACCTAGCTGCAGCATGGGCAGTATCAAATCCACCTATTGAATTCAAAAAAGTTTAAAGCTTTTATTAGAGAGCTAAGAACACAAACATCAATAAAAACATCTCACAGTGGTAAAACCAATAGAATCCAAATCCATACCTAAATAAACTTGTTTGCCGCAATCCCTGCAAACCAGTAAAATTGACAAAAAGGTAATTAAAGACTAATACAAAATCTACAAAGACTCATCTAAAGTAAAATTTACCAGATATGAGATTCCCATCTCCCTGTCCTCCGGTAAAAAGTAACACCTCTATACTGAGAACTCTTAGACCTAGGACCTCTCCTGCTTTTCTTAACCGGCTGTGACGGTGGCTGCATCACCCTTACATCACCACCACCACCACCACCGCCGCTTCCGCTGCCAATAAAGTCACCACCTTGATTCCCTCTCTGGAATGATATATCAACGGTGCTCCTAGAACTTTGAGCGCTCGAATCCATAAAATTAATACCATCTCTAGGAACAGGAAAAAACTCCTTAGTCATCATCACATCACTTCTCTCATCATCTTCTTCTTCACCTCCTCCTTTAAGTATTTCAAATTGAAACTTAACGGTTCTAGTGGAACAGAGCTCATCTTCACCATCGATACAACTAGATGATGCTTCAGCATTAACAACAGAAGAGTTCGACGTCACTGACTCATCCATCTGATTTAAAGAAACCCCTTTTACAGTAACCGAATCGACGCCGAGATTGAGATCCAGCATGAAAAAAAAAAACCGAACCCAGAAAAGTCAACGATCGGTCGTTAATTTTAGGAATTGAACAGAGAAGAAATATCACATTTTCATCTGAGAGACAAAGAGTTGGGAGATTCTGAAATCGTTGGAGAAAGGGAATAATAATCTCTCTCTCTCTCTCTCTCTCAGATGTAGTTCGATCACTATGGAGACAAAACAAGAGATTCAAGAAACATGATTGGTGATGAAAGAGTTTTGTTCTATGAGGGACTTGAAGAGACAAGAAAAATGACAGCTTTCGCCGGACGAAAAGAGATTATCGTCGGCGAAGGAAGAGGAAGAGAAAGAAAAAAGAAGAAACGGGGGGAATGATGATGGGACGTAAGCCTGTGGGTTAGTGGCAACAAAGGAACATTAATTAGTTTTTTTTTTTATTATTTATTATTCCTTTTCCTTTCCATCTTTCTCGGCAATTGGACACCGGTTCTGCCTGTTTCCGGTTGAAAGTTAAAATTGTGCTACTTTTTATTAGTATGGTTAAAAATTATGAAATTTTACTGTTATTACTTTTTAGGATTGCAGTCTAAAATAGTACTTCCTCTGTTTCAAAATGTAAGTTGTTTTGGAGATTTTTTTTTGTTTCAAAATATAAGTTGTTTTACAACAAAAGAAAAGTAAGTTTATCTTTTTTAATTTTATCTTTCTTCTTTAATTAAATGGTGAGATAAAATCTAGTTTTTTAGAAAAAATTATCTTAATAAAACAACTTACATTTTGAAACAGGGAGTAATACCATGGTATAGCTTTTGGTAATTTTGTTTTTTTAAAGAATGTAAAATTATATTCAGATCAAAAAAAAAAAACCTTTTTAGCATAAATGTATCCTTAGTTTGAAGTAATTAGAAAGAATTAAAAGAATTAGAACAATTGCATAACAAGACTAAACTTTTGATTGGAGCTAGACATGTAGCTCATCTTTTAGTTTGTTAGGATTGAGGCGCTGAATGGAAAGCAACTTGTTGCGGATTAGGCAATCCAGGTCCGGGTTAATTAAACCGTAGAAGTTGAACGTTTCTTGTAGTGTCTCTTGTTCCTCTCACACCAGATGGTGTGGACTGAGGCCTGGACAACAAAACGAAGAACCCGTGAAAGTTGAGGAGGAGAGAAGCGTTATTATCTGATTGAAGTAAGAAGTATAGTGATGGCGAAATAGGTTGCAGGTTAGTCCTGCCCAAATCCGAGAAGAGTAAGCACATCCACAAAAGAGATGCTCTAATGTCTCCAACGAAGTTTGGCAAAATCCACAAGAAGTGGCAATATCTATGTATAAGATAAGTTAATGAACAAAGATAAGTTATTAAATAGTATTACTACACTAGATATGCATATGCTAGCCTAGAGCCTATGGACATTAAACAATACAATGCTGTTATTCATGGAAAAAAAAAAGTTTTTAATTCATAAATTAAAGATGTGTTAATTAGTCATAAGTTAATTACACCAGTTTGAACTTTGAAGTGTGTTTTACCTATAACCATTTTGTAAACACACATTGAAAATCATCAAAATTAGCTTTCATTTTTATTCGTAAACAAACTGAACTAAAGTGAAATAGTAGTAAATTTTAATAAAGCAGAACTTGTTATACATAGAATGAATCAAAGGAGTTTGATCAAAAAAAAAAAAAAAAAGAATTAATCAAACGAATTCATTTTACTAGAGAATTAGTTGTTCAAACAGAATTTGTCATCTTAATCTAGACACAAATAAGAAATTAGAGAGAAAGAAAGAGAAAATGAATCTAAGACCTATTCACAACTTTGAAGACACATAAAACCAAAAACCACTTAGAAGACACATATTCATAACTTTGAAGACAAAGCATTTGTTTCCATTCATAGGCGGGTCCTATAGTTTATAGATACGTCCTACTCACAAGAAAGAAAAAAAATCCATAAAGAGTGAAATAGAATATTATGATGGCTTTATAAGTTGGATAACAAAGTTTCCAACTAATGTAAGTGTCACATGTAAAAAAATGTGAAAATAATCAAGAAATTAAAAGCATAAATAAACAGAAATTATATCATCTAAAAATTAGTGGTTATTGTAAAACGAATGTGAAAATAGTTTAAGATGATAGAAAAGCAAATTTCACTTACATCAGGTTGATAACTTGAAAAAGAAAAACAAAAAATGGTCGACAACTCGACATAGTGATGAAATTTGGTTTTAATTTGTAAGGTTTTGACAACCACACACACATTAATAACTATTGACATTGAAGATGTCAGTTATCTTTGACTCGTTTGGAATCATCAAGTTTTAGAGAAAATAATACTATTTACACTGTTAAAATCTATAAATTCTAGAGAAAATAATCTCTACATCAAATTTGTGTGTGAGTTATCCATTTATTTTTATATTTGTCATTGAATAGTTAACACATATATGTCTTTTCAAGTTCTACAACATTGTCAATTGGTGACATAAACTATTTTATAACGTATAAACCGAAAAATAAAATAAAAAAAAGGTGAAAAGATAACAAAAATATATGAAAAATTTGTATTCAATCATATGAATTAGAAGAAAAGTATATTTGTATTCACTAGTGTTGTTTGAGGGTAAGGAATATGACCTGAGAGCAATGTGATACAAAGAGATCAACGAAGAAGTTCAAAGGTTTTTGAGATTGGGTAATGTCCAAAGTGTTAAGATAAGATAAAGAAGTAAAGGTTGCAAACATACACCAATCACAAATTTTTCAGTTTTTGTGTTTTCTTATTTTTAACATGGTCCGCAAATTTGTATCTGGGTGGTAACAATATTAATACACTATACAAAATGACCAAAGTACGTATATCATGATATATTCTTTATGTTGCATTCATCGGAGTTCGAACTCAGGGTTACTGGCGAAAAAAGGAAAAAAAATGACTTGAAAAAATATCTTCTAGTTGTGTCCATCCATACGAATCTCTTTTTTTTTTTATTTTTTTTTTGTCGACATTTGTAATTTAATTTGTTTATGTAATGGGGTAGGTCAAATGATAAATTTGCGACTTGTTTTAGCCGGTTGCCAAAAAATTGGAGTGTCAGAAAAATCTCGAAGATCATGAATATTAACGAGTAGAAGAAAGGCACGTGTACAACAGAGATTAAACCCCAGCCATTCAACTACTCTCTCTCTAAGGTCAAAATCTTCCTCATCTGTCTATCTGATCTGACGGCCCACATCCGTTCTTAGTTCTTACCTTCCTGAAATTTAGGGAATTCATTTTTTTTCTTTTTTCATTTTCATTCTACTTTTTTAAAAAGATTTGCCATTTTATCAAGTACAACCTTAATTTTACTTTTGACGAAAATTGTTGTGTAAAACTGGGTTGTGGTACTGTACTTGCAAGAGAAAATAAATCGTCTGTAACAAAAAAAATTGAAATACGTACCCTATTACGTTTCATTAAACCAGAGAAAACGAAATTTTCAAAAGAAAACCAGAGAAAAAAAAAATAGTCTTTATCTAGAATTAAAAAAATGTCACTGTTATTATGGCTTTGATTGGTAACATGATGCTCCACCGCTTGTGCAGGCCCCCGTCAATTCCTTTGAGTTAAGTTGAGTTATGGACTTAACTCAAAGTTTATTCAAAAATGTTACCAATCAAGAATAAAACTAAATTTTTTGAAGTTGAGTTTGAATAATCATGTGTTATAGTTGATGTACAAATTTGAGGTATATCCTTTGTAAAATTGTTAACTCAAAAGATTATTCAACATCATGGAATTTTTCATGAGTTAGGATGTGGTAAGTTGAGTTAGCTATTTTTTCAATTAAAAAAACGAAAATACAGTTATATAAAACAAAATATTTTTTTTTTGTTTAATTCATATATCAATAAAAATAAATTTTACCTTTTTATTTTATTTAATAACTTCTTTATTAGTTATTTTGAATTTTTTATATTTTGCTAATTTTGTTTTTATCATTTGAATCAAATTAGGCATAGATCTAATATCATAAGATTGTAAATATTACGAAATACATGTAGTTATTTTTATTAATATATTTTACTATTAAATTATTTTAATTTATTTTATTAATATTTTTTACTAATATATTTTATTTTCTTTTATTTTATTAAATTTATTCACTAAACTTTTTAATAATTATAATTATTATGCATTTTTAATTAAAATTAATTAAATAATACATACTGCAATATCTACCACAAAAGTGTCACCAGTCAGTAATTTTGGTAAGATTGATAAATCATATGCTTACAGCAATTCATTACATTAAACTGCTATTTTTACCACATAATTTTTACTGCAATATACATTGAATTATAATATTCTCTGTAACTCAACTTAAAAAAACCATGTTACCAGTCAAAGCCTATATTATTTTCTTTTTTTTTGTTGTCATTTTCTTAATAAATATTATCAATCATTTCTATGTAAAATCATAAATATATCAAACATACACTATAGACGTGGACGCCTCATGTCCTATCTTCTTTTGATGGATGTATAATATTTTCTGTTCTTCTTTTTTTTTGGGCAAAACCTCTACATACCTAATTTATCACAATTTTTTTTTTTTTTTTAAATCACAATTTGGATAAAGTCACCTTCGCAAGGTCTCATTGTATATTTCATTTGATTAGACCGCAATTTCACTTATTCTGTTGTACTTTAGTTGAAGGCTTTTTGTTCAAGATTTGTCTTTTAAGAATTTTGTAACATTTGTTTTGCTAATTGCGATACATCACGTTCTCTAGAACACAGATTCACTAGCATTGTGGTTTGGAAGCTTTTCCACTAGTGTTTTTCTTACCTTCTTCAGACTTTAGTTATAGGATTATAAAACCCGGTTGTTGCTATGATATACAAATCGCAGATAATATATTTAAATTATCATAGTTGTCCACAAAAGTCCATGATCATATGAGTTTATTATTCAGAAAAATGAATATTGTTTCTGGTACGATGTGACACTGCAAATTCAAGTTGGCCATCTTTTCGTGCGATTTTTCAATTATATGCCGATTTTAATACAAATTACGTTAGACAAGAACTGGCAAGTACTGTATTTTTTATTCATATTTTAAAGTAAGGGTAATTTAAAACAGAGAGTAATTATGTGTTTTCGTTTACAAAAAAAAAAAAGCCAATAAACCGTCCTGCAACAATCAATAACTAATTGCCGATAAAGCTTGCAGCCGAGTACACATATTCCTGTGAGAATCTCCAACTAATTGTTTACTTACCGACGTTACCGTCATTGCCATCATTACTCGTAGATAACTAACGAAAGTTTTCATCTCCTAAATTGGTTTGTTTTAGCTTCTCCAAACTTTCGGAAAAAAACAATTCACAAGAAGAGACGTAATAGCCATTTAATTTGCGTATTTTCAAATTGTTTATAAAAACTTCAACCTTGCTTATCAGAAAACCTTAATTAAACACCAAAAGTCCAAAACCATTTCTTACAAGAATTATGTAAACTACCTTAAACACCAGAACAGTTTATGTGTTGTAACCATCTTCAGACGTAGTAAACACAGAGATACTAATACTAAAGTCAGTAACGAAGCTTGACTGATTCCAAGATGTTTGCAATGTTGCTTCCGTGAGACCTACGCAAGAGATGGATAAAAGGCATGAGCTTCTGCACCAAACACCAAAACAGATCAGTCCTAGACATCTTCGTCGATTTCAGTGCGTTGCACACCACGAAATTCCCATACTCATTCCTCGCCAGCCTCATCAACCTGTCTCCGTCGCACTCCAAAAGCTCCACAACCACCACTACCATCGACTCATCCGCCTCCAGAAGCTTCTCCACGATGTAGCTTCCATACTTCTTAAACGAGAGCTCAAAGCAATGGCCACGGAGACTAACTGCGATGTTGTGCATGGTACGCAAGTCGTTCAATGCAAGCACACGTTGGACCACAAAGTTCCCTGAAGCGTCCTTGCTTAGGCAGAGAGCGTTGTATGCGACCAAGTCTAGTATCTGATCTCTGTAGTAAGGATCATCCGCGTCGGTTATGATATCGTTGAGGGCGATGCAGCCGTGTTGGTCACGCGCTAGGTAGAGAGCGTAGTAGAAAATCTGCTCGTACATTGCCTTTTTCTTGTCCTCATCAAAAACGACCATGGCTCGTATCGTCACGTAGGATGCGTATTTGTCGGTCGTGATTTGGAGGAAGCGGCGCAAGATAACGGCGCAGAAGATTGCGTCAACGTCATCTGCTTTGCCGAGGAGCTTCTGCACGCGTCTCGAGCCGTGCTTGTTTGTGACGATCGCCATGAAGTAATCGGAGTCTGACGTCAGCAACGAGGCCATCCTCTGAAGCTCTGTTTGGTTTAATGTTGCGATCATCTCTTTAAAGGAGTGCATACCGTCGCAGCAAGTCATTAGGTTGAACATCGCAGCGTGCAAGTGAGTAGCGGAGGCGCGTGGGGCGAACCCCGGAGGAGGAACGGAACCGGAGATTCCATTAGGGTATGGTAAAGCATCGAACATGGTCGACATTGAAAAGGTATCACCAGCGACTGCCATTGATGATGATCTACAGAAAAGGGTTTCCTTTAATAAATTTGTTGTGTGGTTTTTGAGAAGTATGCGAGAATTGTGAATGATGAGATTGTTGGGATCTGTGGTGATGCTAATTAGTATATTTATAGAAGAAGTTTTAGGGTCTTTTGTTAGTTTTCCTTTTCCTAGTTACAATACAAGTCGGAATTACATTATTTCCTTTTCCTTTTGGGAACTTAATGATTTTACTACTTGTATTTGGAAAATAAATGGAAACAAGTAGAATTGTGTACATTCTACAACGTTCTACGAAGAAGTTGAATTACAATTTAGCAACAAAAATCAAATTAACTTGTTTCTTTTCAAAAAAGGAAAAATAGCAACTAAAGAGCTTTGCTATATTTTGACTCTGTTTCGGAGCGTTTCAGCTATAGTTGACTCTGTTTCGGAGTATTTATACATCTGGGCTATAATAAATTGAAGGCCAAGAGAACTCTCTCAAGATTATATATCTCACTCAATAAGTCTTTCTAACTCATATATGCTTTGTGTTGTCAAGTCTTTTACCCCCAGAGAACAAGAGAAAAAGATTTGAAGACTAATTCATTAAGAAACAAAAATAGCAAAGCATAAAGAGAAGAAACAGAGAGAATGCTTCAAAACACACACTAGTATTCTTCCTCGTTTCCTGGATTCTCATCATCGCTTCATTATTATTCAGAGATTGGAGAGAGAAAGATTAAGTAAGATCTTGTTGGTGGAAAAACATAATGGATCATCCATCACCTATTGATGTAGAAATTTCCTTCATTGTACATCACTGTATCATATGTGCCTTCCTGTGTGAAGGATCCAATGCCAATGGAATAAAGAAAACCATAATGAAAAACACTAAAAATGGAACCAAAACCAACTCATGGTGTTGAAACACTGGATTCATAGTAGTGTCAGTTTTCCCATGTACAGTGAATGCCATCTTTATAAGCCCCAATCACACAAATATCAGATCAAACTTTTCAGTTATGCTAACACAAACCCAATATCTATCTAAAATGATGATTCTTGCTGACTTCATCAATGACCGTAAGAAGAAACCGTAAGAAACAAGTCAAGTTTGAGCGAGAAGCGTAATTCAAACCCTTTCGATTGGAGGATCTTCGTAAACAACGAACTCAACTTCGCAGTGCTTGCATTCATAAACCTTGAGTTTTTTTTTTTTTTTTTTTTTTTTGTTTGTCAATAAACTAAATTAGATTTTGTTCAGTTTTTCTTGTCACTGAACTAAATTAGAGTAATTAGTATTTTTTTTTTGGTCACATCCAAGAAAACTGGTGGATTCGAGGGGTAAGAATTCGAACTTTATTATTACCTCTAACTGCAACTAACCAAAAAACAGAGAAACAAGAAGAAGAAGATAATACCAAACAGAGATTGTAATTATTATTCAATACAGAGTCTAGCTAAACACCACAGCCAGTAATACCACCATAAAAATAAACATCAAATATACAATAAACTCAGTTAAAATCTCACCACCAGGAGGTCCAACAACCTCATTGAATTCGGTTAAGCGGATCGGTTTAGCTTCATAGGTGTAGGAAAAAGAATATCCACACCTGAAAAAGGTAACAAAGGAAGCACAAAATGTTTTTATATACAGTAATTGTGTTATCTTAACGACAATATGTAGCTTTCAGGAAAAATATCAAAAGAGGTTGTATACGTACCTGCAATTTATGGTGTCGCATCCGGAAGTACGTTCAACCATGTGTTGGCAGTTGTCACATTGACGCCACCGTTTATGATTAGCTAGAGACTTAAGCTTTGCTTCATCGTTTTCAGTTTGCAATATCTTGTAATAGCCGCAGGTTAGCTTACTATGCCAAGGAACTTTGCAGTTGATACAGAAGTCGCCACCACAACTGATGCATTTCCTACGTCCAGGCTCAGCAAATGAAGAAGAAAGCTCTGTTTTGGACATTAGATACGAGCATTTTTGGTATGGACAGTAAACTCTCTGACTATGAGGCATCGAAACCTCTCTAGTCATCATCTTCCACATCAAACTCTGCTTTTCAGTCAATATCTCCCCACATTCATCCATAGATATCTGAGAATTACAGAGATACTGAGGACATGTCGGTATCTTCCGATCAAGAAGCTGAACCTCGACATGTGCTTTCACACAAGTTAAGCAAAATCTATGACCTTGTGCACAAGCAGGAAACATGAGATAAATATCAATGTCGTCGAAACAGATATTGCAAGTCTCTTCCATGAAAGTACTGTTCTTCTTCTTCTCTTCCGTGAAACTGTTCTTCTTCTCTTCCATGAAACTGTTCTTCTTCTTCTCTACCGTGAAACTTTTCTTCTCTACCGTGAAAATTTTATTTTCTTGCGTGAAACTTCTCTTCTCTTGCGTAAAACTTTTCTTTTCTTCCGTGCACCTCTTCATCATAAAGGGTCTAGAGAAAATCTTAGAATCTTCATTGAACATCTCAACAAAATTGCTAGACATGAATCGATTTCTCATAACTTTCACATCACCCATTAGCATAGCAATCTTCTTCTCCTTGGGATACGATATTCCCCTTAGCTTTAAAAATCAAATCAACGTTACATCAAATTCATTTCCTAATTAATATTATAATATGTACAAAAGGAAAAGAAAAGGGAATCTTACGTATTTGAAAATCTGAGGGAGACGGCAGTATATAGTGATGCGCATGATCCCTAAATTAGTGGCTTCTTCAAGACCACGCAACAAAGCCCTAACATCAGCCTCCTCTAGGGAAGTAGTCATCATGTAATGGTGACGAAGAGGTTCAATACTCTTAAACACCAGATTATCCTCCTGGTCGCAAATTTTGACATCAAGTCGCGTAACCGAGACTGGCGTTACACTCACCAAACTTTTGAAGTAAAGCTTGTAAAACTGACGGTTCGCATTGCGTTTTGTTATAGCGGCAGCGCGATAATCACCTTCGAAGTTCATTTCACAAGCCACAGGGTTTAGTGTAGTATGAGATTTACGATTTATATATAATATATAGTAACAACAAGGAAAATCTACAGATTAGATTCTTGAAGCTTCGTAATCATCATCTAAGCTAAGAATATTTTGAGAAAATCGTGGCAAATCATAGTTCCATATATATCCAAAAACTATAAAAGAAAAATGAAAGTCAAACGTCGTCGTTTTGTTGACTCTTTCGCTACGAGATCCAAACGCTCTCTACCGTGAAAGATTCGGTTTAGGACTCTCAACCAAACACTCTTCACAGTCCAAGTAGAGGTGTCAAACGGGCATGCCCGCGACCAAACGGTCTGACCGCGACGGTCTTTGAAAGAATTCCTAAGCACTAGAACTACTGGTATGCAACTTGTCTGACCGCTAAGTCGGTAAAAGCATTACAACGTAAATTCCTAAGCACTAGAACTACTGGGGTATGCAACTTGAGACATGCTGTATATGCTATAAAGAAGTAACCAACCAGATAAAGAAAGAATCAACTAGCTCTATAAATGATGAAGAGACCTAAAACTAGTGTGGAGAAACACAATTCAATGTATTCTTAATCCCTCTGCTGTGTACAAAGATGATATCTAGAATTATAAAAGCAATGACAAGCTCAAGAAAGGAGAAGTGAATCCAGATTTAAAGAGTTCACAACTCACAGTAACAATGCAGTCAAGTGAAGAAGCCGATCATTGACGTTCATCTGGATTCACAAATCGATACATGAAGAAGCTGTTTCATCCACAAAATACACATATCAACACAAAAAAAAAAGGTTCCTCTAAACTAAAACCATAAGGTTCTGTCAGTGTCATCATCATCAACCTTTTGGTGTTGAGAGACGTGCGGCTTTGTTGGTTCCAGCATTAACAAAAAACTCAACACATACATGCACACACACACACAAACAAAATCAATGTTAGACGATGGAAGCAGCCGTTGTTAAGTCATAACTCGAAATTGCATTATAGAAAAACAAACAACAAAGATTCACGAAGCAAAACCAATCCAGCACAACTTGTGTTTTGTGTTTTTTTTAGGAAAATGTGATTTTGCGGGTTTTGTGTAGGTGATTAGACTTGACAAAAAAGAAAGTATAGGTGATTAGAAAGAAAAAAAAAACCTAATGGGTACCCATAACTGATAGGGTAAACCCGCGTAAGACTTTATAGTTATGGGTACCTGCCCATTTTTAACCCATTTATTTTCTGAAAAAAAAACAGGTCCTAAAACCCAGTTTTAAGCATGGGTTTCGGGTACCCATTGGGTTTTTACCCACTTTTAACATCCCTAAGCACAAGTTATCGAAATATAAACAAAACAAACCTAAATGAATCCGCAATCGGGTACCAGTCTTCACTCAGATTCATCAAAAACATCTCTGAATTCATGGAGAATTAAGAAGAATTGACACAGGTTGAAAGAATCGAAGAAGAGGAGAGATGTTCTTCGGACTGATGACCGCAAACCCGCGGTCTCAATCGGACAAAACCTGACTAACCTGCAAACTCAACCCGCTATTTTTTGGGCATCAATTTTAAAGCCCATACCCAATCCGTTAAGTGACATAACGGACAATGCCCGCGGGCTTTAGGCCCGTTTGACATCATCTAAATCGAAGCTTTTGATTTTGTCCACGTCACCACTCGAGTCCCACATTTACACGTAAGCTAATTATGCCACGTCATCACTCCCCCAAAAAAAATATCTTCTCCGACCTTTTTGTTTTGGTTCGACCACCTCCCTTAAAAAGTCTCGATCTTTTCAATCTTCTTCTTCTCTGTTTCTCTATCAAGTTTTTTTTTTTTTTTTTTTCTTAATTCTATTTTAGTAGCAACTGGATTTTGTTAGTTGTTGCCTTTGTTGGTAAAAAGAAAATATTGATACGAATCAAAACTTAGATTAAATGCTAAACAAACCAGATTAAGCAAAATCTGTTATTTAATTTATTTATTTTTTTGGGTTTCGAAGTCAGACATGGTGAGAGATTCTGGTGTTCTTCATCCATGGATAAGCTTTATGCTTCAAAGGTCTGTTCTTTCTTCTTCTTCTTCTTCATTGTTCCTTTGACAATCTTGTGCTGCTTCACTTTTTGTGCTTATCTCATTTAGTATTAGTTTGATACTGTATCATTTGCTTATAGTTTGATTTTGTATGTGGGTTCTGAAGTTTTCCTAAGAACTATTAGAAATTAGGAGATCTAAGAAATTAAAGAGACTGTGTTCAATGTGTTCCAAGTACTGTGATGATTTGCTATAGGTACATTCATAGAAATTTGATTAGCCTTTATCCAATTTCAGTTTTTTTTTTTTTTTTTCTTTCTCTTTATTGGCTTGAGGTTTTGGTGAAGGGATTGAAAATAAGTTTTGGCGAAAGAAGAAATGTGCAAATGTTATGTCAGTGTAGAGAGGAAGTTTCTGCAGAATCTTAGACGTTATTTGATGCTGCTTCTGTTCTATCTCGTTTATGGAGGCTGGTCTTGACACTGTCATATGAGAAAATTAGTACAGTAAAACCTCTATAAATTAATAATGTTGGGACCAAGACATTTTATTAATTTATAGTGATATTAATTTATCTATAAATTAATAATTATTAATTTACACTATAAGATAATAATTATTAATTTATAGATATATTTTTAATTGTTTAAATTTTTTAAAATTATGAATTGAGACAATTTTCAAATGTTGTAAATTTTATGGTTTAGGAATTGAACTTGTAATATTTAGAAAACATTATTGACAATTAATTACAAATACTATAGACAAATTGACTTATATATACACATGACATACATAAATTCAAATTTATGAATAGTATCAATTTTCCTATTTTAATAGTCTGTCAAATTATCAAATTGTAAATACTGCATAAATAAAATTTGAAAACTTTAAAAATTTAACTATTTTTATGACATGCTAAAGAATATTTTAGAGATATAGTTATAGGTTGAAAATACAACATTACAATTGTTCTATAGAAATGAGCTTTAGGAGAAACATACATTATTATTTCACTATATATATATGTATATATATATGTAAATTTACATGATTATTAATTTATGATATTATTGGGACTATAATTTACATGGAGATTTCAAAAAAATTATTATCTTATTATCTTATCGAATTTTGTTAATATTTACACTGGCCCGACTTGGGACCAGCAAAATTTATTAATTTATAGTGTTTATTAATTTATAGAGGTTTTACTGTATTCTAAAAAATGTGTTTTAATAACAACGAAACTGGTGATGAAGTTGAAACTGAGAGGCAAGTGTTTGGTTTATCCGAACAAGATGAGTTTCGAGTTGAAGATACCACCACTGGAAATGCGAACGATTTGATACAGATTTCTCAACAACAACCACTATCGGTAGCTCCTGTTGTGAAGTGGGAGAGGTATCTCCCAGTTAGATCTCTTAAGGTTCTTTTAGTGGAGAATGATGACTCAACACGCCATATTGTTACTGCCCTTTTGAAGAATTGCAGCTATGAAGGTTTATTGATTGAATTGATCATCCTTTTTTAGCTATCATATTGTTTGCTTTCGACTAACTGTTGTTAATTTGGAAACTTTTTATCAGTCACTGCTGCTTCTGATGTCCTTGAAGCCTGGAGAATCCTAGAAGATGAGAAGAGTTGCATTGATCTTGTCTTAACAGAGGTTGTCATGCCCGTGCAATCTGGAACTGGTCTGTTATCCAAGATTATGAGCCATAAGACACTAAAGAACATCCCTGTCATAAGTATGTACTTAAATCCTCATCAAGTTTTTCTGGACCTAGTTTCAGTATGTGTAACTCAAGATGTGATGTTCTCTTTTTTGTAGTGATGTCATCTCATGATTCTATGGTTCTGGTCTTTAAGTGTTTGTCGAATGGTGCTGTTGATTTTCTCGTGAAACCCATTAGAAAGAACGAACTAAAGAATCTTTGGCAACATGTCTGGAGAAGATGTCACAGCGTAAGTGTTCTGCTGTGATTACTTGTTTTCAAAAAGTTACTCTGTGGTCTTATTTTTACTTATGAGTTTCTTTATATACCAGTCTAGCGGAAGCGGAAGTGAGAGTGCAATACAGAACAAGAAGCCAGTGAAAACTGAAAGCTCTGAAGGGTCAGAAAACGATGCCAGCATCAGTGATGAAGATCATGGGAATGAAAATGGGAGTAATGGGTTGAGTGACCGAGATGGTGGGAGTGATAACGGGAGTGGAACTCAGGTAATACGTTTCTATAGCGATAGAGAACAGTTATGTCTGAGGTATCTGTTTATGAATCTTAATTGGTTTTCAATTACAAAAATAGAGTTCTTGGACCAAAAGAGCCGGTAACAGCACTTCACATTCATATCAATTTCCTGATGCAACCAATATGAACCTGGGAACCTATGCCAACAGATGGGATGATGTTAATAAACTGAAGGAGATTGAAGATCAGAATGAACAGATAGGTAAGATCATAAACTCATTAGTCAATTAAAGTGTCATCTTGTTAAACCATTCTGGATAATTTGTTTGTTGGTAACCTAACTCGTAACGATGAGTTTGCAATAGGCGTGGGATCGCAAGAAGGAATTTCTATAGGTAACAAAGTTGAAGAACGAGGAAACCATGAAAAGGAAGCAAACTATTCTGTTCAAGCTTTGGAAAGAAACAATGATGACATGCTGAATCGCTCTTCTGGTAACTCACAAGTAGAAAGCAAAACACCTTCGTCTAAACCAGAAGATTTGCAATCACTCGAGCTAACTCTGACAAAACCAAGAGAGGCTGGAGATTACAGAACCGGTGATCAAAGTGTTTTGAGGCATTCAAATCACTCTGCATTCTCAAAGTAAGTTCTTGACCTCAACTGCAAAATAAATGTCAAAACTATGACTGATTTGGAGTTATTGTTTCGTGTGTGATATGCAGGTACAATAACGGTGCTACTTCTGCTAGTAAGGTATTTTACGATATGTGTTGTGCTGTCTTTGAAGTCTATGACACTTTCCATCAAAAAGCTTTAATTTTGCTGAGTTAGGCTCCAGAAGAAAAAGTGGGAAGTTGTTCTCCTCATGACAGTCCTATTGCAAAACTGATGGGTTCGGGTTCAAGCAGTGATAATCCTTTGAATCAGCAGTCAAGTGGAAGTGAACGATCGGCACAAAGAGAAGCTGCTCTTTTGAAGTTTCGCCTTAAACGCAAAGACCGATGCTTTGAGAAAAAGGTATAGCCTTCTAGACTAAACAAGCTTAAGCTCTAGTTATTTTAAATACGAAATTCATACGCCTGTTTTGTTTGTTTTAGGTTAGGTACCATAGCAGGAAGAAATTAGCTGAGCAGCGGCCTCGCGTCAAGGGTCAATTCATTCGCAAGTAAGTTCAAATCCGTTTAACGTTTGTCCAAAAGTTTCCTTCTATAGTAATGTATTGACATGGAGTCAACCCTTTTTTAACCTCTAGGGGGGATGATACTAAATCAGGAAATGAGAGAGAGAGAGATAAGAGATACACTTCGAAGATCTGAAGACTGAAGAACAAAAAAAAGTTTAGCATATTTGGTTTTTTTTTTCCATATAAAAAAAAAGTCTATAAAGATATCGTATTTCTACAAACATAACATTATTTGCTATAATATTTATTTTCTACAAACAATCATTTTACTCACTAATTCTGATTAATATTTAATATCCCTTCACTACACTTTTTATCCACACTATATTATTCTATGAATCACTGCCGTGCCAATGATTCTAGAGGCTTGGGGCAAAATTTTGTAATGTAAAATTTTAGAAAACTTAACTAACAATATATCATCTAAAATTTGTGTTAAAATAAAAATTTTATAGAGTTTTTGAATCAAATACTAAGAATTATAAAAGATGATAACAAAAAGATTAATGATAATGATGATAAAGTTCAAATTTGTAGTTAAAAACACTTGAACATTGAAATTAACTGAATAAATTTATAAAAAATATTTGTCAAATGTGGCCTAAAAAAATATGATCGAAGATGTGGCCTAGGGCTATTGCCCCATTTTTTATTAAGTAAGCACGGCACTGCTATGAATATAATTTGAGTATTTTTTTTAATTGTATTTTTGTTTGTTAACTGCCGTTATTATCAAGAAACGAAGTAACGAACCAGTAAAACAGAGTTAAGTTGTAACTAACAGAGTCAAAACAGAGTATTATTTTATTTTATTTTCTCCCGCTCTGTATATATATTCGCCAACGAGATCATTTACTGCTCACCATCATCAACTCACTCCGTCTCTCTCTCTCTCGCTCTAGTTTGCTATTTGAGAGTCTGTTTAATTACGTTCTTTTCCCGGGAAAATAGTTTCTCGAGAAAATCAAAAAGAAAAGCCTCAAGAAAGGATCTCTCTTCGTTGATCGCTACGATGAGTCGTTTCTTTTGCTGTGTCACAGGAGAAACCTCAAATAGCGCACCGCCGGAAGAAGTGTTTGACGACGAACCACTTGAGGACACCGAATCCCTCAATCGTTTGTGGAGAGATGAACTCCAGATCCCTGACTCTCGCAGTCGTCAAGCTCAAGGTTCCGTTTTCGTTTCTCTTTCTTTTTCAATCTTCTGAAATCGAGATTTCTTGTGTGTGTGTTATGGTTTCTTGTGCCTTAAGCAATTCTGTTTCTTAAGATCTTACTGACTCCTTCGTTTTGATATCTTCACGTTATTGATCGTCTCATGCAAGTGAAAGTATTAGTAGAGTTCTTCTTGTGTGTGTGTTATGGTTTCTTGTGCCTTAAGCAATTCTGTTGCTTAAGATTTCACCGACTTCTTCGTTTTGATCTCTTCACGTTATCGATCGTCTAATGGAAGTGAAAGTATTAGTAGAGTTCTCCTTGTTTGATTGTTTCCATGGAGTTAACTGATTCATTAACGTCATATGTTCTGCCGTGTACTACAAGAAATCGAAGCTAGGGTGATCTGATCTTGTTCAATCGATCTTTAACGTTTAGTAATTCATATTGCAGAGCCGGATGCTGCTCTTTTCCCTGTAACTCCACCTCTACCTGCCAATTGTGGACGACCATATCGATGGCGCGAAATCGTAGACTCAACCGTAAACTTCCGGCAAGAGTTTTTTCTCGGCAATGGCAACTTCGGCCAAGTCTATCGCTGCGATTTCAAAAGAACTAACGAGGTATAATAAACCCCAAAAGGTCATTTCCTCTTATGGTTAAACATCGAACCCAATTTCTAAACCAGAACTGCGACTTTTTGATTCGTTAGGTTGGAGCTGTGAAGATTCAAGCTCATAACAACGAAACTGGTCATAAAGAGTTCTTGGCAGAGGTTACAACGTTGCATGAAGCTAATCACCCAAACGTGATTAAACTTCTGGGCAGATGTTATGGCCGCAGAAACCGTGCTATAGTTTACGAGTTCATGCCCAATGGCACTCTCGGACGTCACATCTTTGGTAAAGATAACTCAATATCAAACCCTTTATTGCTTCTGGTTTAGTTTCTAAACTCATTAACGTTCTGTTTTTGTAGATTACATGAGGAAGAGTCCGATACCTCAAGGTCTAGAGCAGCCAACTCGGGTTTTGAATTGGGGGACAAGGATGAAAATTGCTGAGGGTGTAGCTGAAGGTCTGATTTACCTACACGACGTGCTAAAAGTGATCAACCAAGACGTCAAGGCTGGGAATATTCTACTTGATGCGAATTTTGTGCCGAAGCTGACTGATTTTGGATTGGCGACTAAAGTCGTTGTAAACAGACGCGGCGTTGAGAAGCGGAGCAAGATCACTGAGTTGAAGGGAACTATGGGATACATCGCACCAGAAGCAGAGCAATCCCACTGGGTTTCGACCAAGTACGATGTCTATAGCTATGGAGTTTTTCTGATTGTGCTCTTCACTGGAAGGAGACCTTATAATCAGAATCCGGATGAAACTGTTCCTGAGGATAAACGGAAACTCACTGATTGGGTATGACTCAAACCTCGTATCTAGCAACTTTTTATACGTTTCGTATTCTGTAAGTAATATATGAACTGAGTTGTGTTTTGGATGTTCTTTCTTTTTTTGTTTGCAGTTTTTGCGAGTATGGGCTAGGTATGGGGATGTGCCTGAGGCAGCTGATACTGCGCTCGGTAATGCGTATTCGGTCGAAGGTTTAAAGAGAATATTTCAGACTGCGAAGCTGTGTATTAGCGCAGACCCAAAGGCACGGCCTCCCATGCGTGATGTGGTAACGATGGTTCGTCAAGCTGCTGTTTTCCCGGTCAGAGTGGTTCCCCTGGTGGAAAGGAGGCATACGGTGTAAAGAAGTTTTCTCAGGCGGTTTTATGTAGGCTTTTTGGTTTTTTTGGTTTTTCCAGATACATATTCTGGACTTGGTTTTGTAACGGATGGTTTTGTTACTATTTGATCAGACTAATTTCACTCTTTACAAGTTTTTAATCAACGTTTAAGATCTTTTGTCTTCATTTCTCTGTTATGAAACTTCTTGATATAGGATAGAAGAGGTAAAAAAACAGAGCATACAAGTTCTTGTTGGCGTTTTGGTTGATGTGTAAGTCTTCCAGAATTAGCCTTTTTGATTTCCGATGCAAGAACCCACCAAATCAATTCTATCGGATCAATGATTCTGCAACTTTACAAGTTAATTGTTGTGAAAGGTCTTGACTCTTTGATCATATATACCAAGAGAAGCTCTATTATATATATGGTTTGAATCAGTAGTTTAGTGGTTATCATCTACTTAAACATGGATTCATTTGCCTTAAGGATGGATGATTTCTAAATCTGTAAATGAGTGTCCAAGTAGTGACGACAGCTGAACAACAAAACTAGTATTAAAGAGATATTCATTTACAAGATCTAAAGAACAATATGATATTTACAAACTTTAAGAGAGAGTTTGGTTATTTTTTTAGTAATGTTTTCTTTTTATTTTTGTTTATTTAAAGTCTATAAAGATTATTGCCATCATAATTAGTAAAGTACTCTTGTTCAAATATTTCCTCCGTTCTAGTTTAACTCTCGTTTAAGCTTTTTGCACACAAATTAAAGAAACTATTAAATTTTATGTTTTGTCCTTATTAATATATTTTATAATTTTTTCATTGGTTGAAAATTTAATACAGCAGGGATAAGATTAGAATATTCATCAAACATCTGCATTGAAAATCTAAAACGACAACTAATATGAAACAAAAATTAAATCATAGAACGACAACTAAATTAGAACGGAGGGAGTATCATATTTCTGTATATATATTATTGTACTTGCTATAGTATTAATACTAGATTAAGACCCGTAGAGCACGGATTGAAATTCATTTTATTTATATTGTAATTTTTATATAAATTCATTTTATTGTTTTTAAAGTTTTTTTGGATAAAACATTATGTAATAAAATCATTATGCTAAATATGAAGGCTTTAAAAAAAGCATCTATTTGATAAGTTTTATATTGTTAATGATTCTAGATAATTACCCGTGCTATAACACTGGTTAAATTTTATTTTGTAATCTATCTTGTAACCCACTATTTAACTTGTAACCAATCAATCTATCAATTTCGTAATCGATCTTTGGTTAACGTTGGGGTCTATGGATAAAATCTATGGAAAATAAATTTGTAATATTGTGTTTAAAGATCTTTGGAAACAACGTAATATAGGACTAAAATCTTCCAAAAATACAATTTTGGAATATCCATGATTTTATTTGTTATCATTAATATATCAGTTATCAATTTGGAATATCCCTAATATTTAGCTGTAACCATTAATATTAATATATGGATTAATCTATAACCTATTTGTAACCATTTGTAATCATTTATTAAAAAGGGGATTCTACAAACAATCATTTACTCATGAATTTTGACTAATATTTTAATAGTGTTTAATCAAGTTTTTGTCTTTATATTTTTACAAGATACATCATACTTTAAAGGGAGATTCTCAAAAATAGCACAAAAGAAAAAAAAAAATTTTCAAAAGTAGCACAACATCTCTTAAATTCCAAAATAGCACTATAATTCAAAATTTATCTTTCAAAATTAAATTTTAAATTCAAAATACTAAACCCTACCCCTCTAGACTATACTCTAAATGTGAAATTGAGAACTCAACCCTAAAAAAAAAAGTTCTAAAAATTAATTTGAAATATTTTAATGTGTTAAATAGTACTATTTTTAGAAATTCATGAAATGTGTCCATAAAACATTTTTTTAGTGTATTTTAAAGTGTTTCTCTATTTTGAACATCTTTTTAAGGGTTTTTACGTGTGATACTTTGATATTTTTTTTTATATATTCAATGAATCTAATGTAACAAGTGTATTATTTAATTTTATAATTAATTATAAAAACTTACTGAAGAAGTAGAGCTCATATATATATATATATATATATATCCTCCGGCTAGTTCTTTTAGTGTTCATCATTCGACTATCTCTATCTCTCTCTCCACTCTTTCTCGCTCTAGTTTTTTTCGTATAGAGTTCTCTCTCTGTCTAATTACATTTTCCGGGAAAAAGTTTCTCGGGAAATAAAAAAAAAACTAGAAAAGCCTCAAGAAAGATATATCTTCGTCGATCGCTGCGATGAGTCGTTTCAAGTGCTGTTTCGGAGGCGGAAGCTCAAGTAACGTAGTGCAAGATCCAGAGGAACTACCGCAACCACCACAACCACCGGAGCCAACAGGTCCATCGGAAACTAGCGACGAAGAAGGTGACTAGTTTAGTTAGGAATACCGAACTCTCTGACGATCGTGAACTATTCTCGTTTTATGATTTCTTGTACCACAAGCAAGTCTGTTAATTAGAGTAACTTCTTTTGGGAAACAAGTATCTCGATCTTGCGAAACTGATTTAGGGTTCTTCTTCTTGTTCGTTATCTTTCTTTCTTAAGGTTTCGTTAAATTTCAATGGAATGAGATCGTAGAAGGAACCGAGAACTTCGCTATAACACATTTGATCGGCCATGGCAAAGTCGGCAAACTCTATCGCTGCAATTTCCCAAGAATTCATAAGGTATGAACCCTAAAAGTCTTGTACTCTATTGGTTAAAGAATCGAAACCCAGTTTCTGAAATCAGAAACTTTTGATTGATTCAATTAGGTTGGAGCTGCAAAGGTTCATGATCATGGGATTCATGGCGACTTTTCTGGTCTTGGTGAGTTCGTGGCAGAGATTATAACGTTACGTGAAGCTGATCACCCAAATGTGATTAAACTTCTCGGCAAACACTACGGCGTGCAAAACACTGCCCTTGTCTACCAATTCATGCCTAATGGCTCTCTTGACCACCATCTCTTTGGTAATCAATACAAACCTAATCAACTCTGTTTTAGTTCTAATCAACTCATTCCAGTTTTATTAACTCGTTCTCTCTTTTTGTTTGTAGCAAATGCGAGGCAGTTTCAGGGTCTAACGCAAGCAACTCGGTTTCTGGATTGGAGCACGAGGATGAGAATTGCTGTGGGTGTAGCCGAAGGTCTGGTTTACGTACACCAGGGGCTTTCCTCGATTCACAGAGATGTCAATGCCACAAACATTGTGCTTGACGACAATTTTGTCCCGAAGCTGACTGGTTTTGGAACCGCGGCTAAGATCGCTTACGATGAAGACGGTGTTGAGATGCAGAGTGGGGTCAGTAGGAATGGAACTGAAGGATACCTCGCACCGGAAACAGAGAACTTCGGATTGTTTTCGACCAAGTCCGATGTCTATAGCTATGGAGTTTTTCTGTTAGAGCTTTTCACAGGCATGAAAGCTTATGATCGGGAGAGATCCGAAGCGAATAAGAAACTCACTGATATGGTATGGCTCAAACTTTGTACATCTAGGTTTTGTTTTTTATACGTTTCGTGTTTCAGAAGTAACGTAGGTTTTCTCGAATGTACTTTTCTTTTGCAGTTAATGCCACTGTTGAGTCTGATAACTAGATTGGAGCAATCGCTTATTTTAGTTGATGTTGCGCTCGGTAAGAAGTACTCGGCTGAAGGTTCAAACAGAATATTTGAAACTGCGAGGATGTGTTTAAACGCGCAGCCACTTGAACGGCCTGCAATGGATTCTGTGGAAACATCGGTTCGTGAAGCTGCAGCTTACCTGGTCCCAGAGGAGCAGCCCAAGGTGAATGATAGACGTTGTTCGACATAAGAAGTTTGATCAGGCGATATTATGTAGGGCTTTTTTTTTTTTTTTTTGGTTTTGGTTTTTGTAGAAACATATTATAGACTTGGTTGTGTAACAGATGGTTTTGTTACTGTTTCTATGATATGAGACAAGGTCAGGGTGTGAACCTTTTGAGACAATGTCATCTTTTAAGTAGTTGTTAATCAACGTTTGAGATCTTTGGTCTTCATTAATTTCTCTGTTACTGAACTTTCTAAAAATAGGAGAGAAGATGAGGGAGAGGAAATAACAGAACAGAATAATTCTTATCTTTAGGAATTTTCAAAACAATCTCTTTGGTTTCCGATGCGTAGATTTGTGAAAGGTCTTATTATATAACAGGAGAAGCTTTCTCGGTTGGTAGGTTACCCTTGGATCCACATCTCTTTAAATGTTTCAATAAAATAATTAGTGTTCACATTTCGAAAATTAATGTTCTTTTACATCCCATTTGATATAGGAGTCGTTTGTTGGTATTGAATCTATTTGCAAACCGTGTTGATCTAATGGAGGAATCATCAACATCGACATCACACCAATGGCTGCAAAACCAAACGTTGTTAGAAAGACAATGGCAAAACAACTGACCGGGAAACGTGAAGATTCGCCGCTTCATTCGGCTTTTTTTGGTTTTTAGGTTTTTCCAGAATGATATTATAGACTTGGTTTTGTTACTATTTGATCAGACTACTTTCCATCTACAAGTTTTAATCAACGTTTAAGATCTTTTGTCTTCACTTCTCTGTAATGAAACTTCTTGAAATAGGATAGAAGAGGTAAAATACAGAGCATAAAAGTCTTTCAAAATTAGCCTTTTTAATTTCCGATGCAAGAAGCCACCAAATCAATTATATCAATGTTTCTGCAACTTTACGCACAAGTTAAGTTGTGAAAGGTCTTGACTCTTGATCATATATACCAAGAGAATCTATATTGTATATGATACGAATCAGTAGTTTAGTGGTTATCATCTACTTAAACATGGAGTCATTTGGCCTTTAGGATGGATGATTCTAAATCAGGAAATCAATGTCCAAGTAGCTAGTGAGTAGTGACGACAGTTGAACAACAAGACTAGTATAAAAGAGAGATTCACTTCCAAGATCTGAAGAACAACATGATAGTTTTACAAACTTTAAGAGAGAGTTTGGTTATATTTTTAGTAATCTTTTCTTTTTATTTTGTTTATTAAACTCTATAAAGATTATTGCCATGATATAATTAGTAAGTAGTCTTGTTCAAATACGGAGTATCGTATTAGATATACTATTGTACTTGCTATAGTTTTTATGTTCTACAAACAATCATTATATTTACTCATGAATTTTGACTTATATTTTAACAATGATTAATCAAAAGTCTTTGTCTTTATATTTTCACAAAATATCCATAATACATATTTTATCTATCTTTTAAGGCTTTGTAATTAGTGTATTATTTAATTTTATAATTTATAATAAAATTTACTCATAGAAGTAGAGCTCATATTTTATCCTCCGGCTAGTTCTTTTAGTGTTCATCATTCGACTCTCTCTATCTCTCTCTCCACTATTTCTCGCTCTAGTTTTTTTTCGTATAGAGTTCTCTCTCTGTCTAATTACATTTTCCGGGAAAAAGTTTCTCGGGAAATAAAGAAAAACAAGAAAAGCCTCAAGAAAGATATATCTTCGTCGATCGCTGTGATGAGTCGTTTCATGTGCTGTCTCGGAGGCGGAAGCGCAAGTAAAGTAGTGCACGATCCAGAGGAACAACTACCGCAACCACCACAACCACCGGAGCCATCAGATTCATCTGATTCATCGGGACCAACAGATTCATCGGGAAGTAGTGACGACGAAGGTGAGTAGTTTCTTTACGAATATCGAACTCTCTGACGATCGTGAACTTTTCTCGTTTTCTGATTTCTTGTACCACAAGCAAGTCTGTTTTTAGAGTTAACAAGTATCTCGATCTTGCGAAACTGATTTAGGGTTCTTCTTCTTGTTCGTTATCTTTCTTTCATAAGGTTTCGTTAAATTTCGATGGAATGAGATCGTACAAGGAACCGAGAACTTTAAGATAACACATTTGATCGGCCAAGGCAAAGTCGGCAAACTCTATCGCTGCAATTTCCCAAGAATTCATAAGGTATGAACCTTAAAAGTCTTGTGCTTTATTGGTTAAAGAATCGAAACCAAGTTTCTGAAATCAGAAACTTTTGAACGATTAAATTAGGTTGGAGCTGCAAAGGTTAATCATGGCAAGACGCCTGGTCTTGGTCAGTTCTTGGCAGAGATTAGAACGTTACGTGAAGCTGATCACCCAAATGTGATTAAACTTCTCGGCAAACACGACGGCAAGACAAACACTGCCCTTGTCTACCAATTCATGCCTAATGGCTCTCTTGACCACCATCTCTTTGGTAATCAGTACAAACCTAATCAACGTAGTCTGTTTTACTTCTATATCAACTCTGTTTTAGTTCTGTATCAACTCATTCCAGTTTTGTTAAGTCATTCTCTTTTTGTTTTTAGCAAATGCGAGGCAGGTTCAGGGTCTAACACAAGCAACTCGGGTTTTGGATTGGGACACGAGGATGAGAACTGCTGTGGGTGTAGCCGAAGGTCTGGTTTACGTACACCAGGGGCTTTTATCGATTCACAGAGATGTCAAAGCCAAAAACATTGTGCTTGACGACAATTTTGTCCCGAAGCTGACTGGTTTTGGAACCACGACTAAGATCGTTTACGATGAAGACGGTGTTGAGATGCAGAGGAAGACCAGTAAGAATGGAACTAAAGGATACCTCGCACCGGAAACAGAGAACTTCGGGTTGGTTTCGACCAAGTCCGATGTCTATAGCTATGGAGTTTTTCTGTTAGTGCTTTTCACCGGAAGGAAAGCTTATGATGATCGGGAGAGACCTGAAGCGAAAAAGAAACTCACTGATTGGGTATGACTCAAACTTTGTACATCTAGGTTTAGTTTTTATACGTTTCGTGTTCCAGAAGTAACTTAGGTTTTCTCGAATGTAGAAGTAACTTAGGTTTTCTCGAATGTACTTTCCTTTTGCAGTTAATGTCAGTGTTGACTAGATTGGAGTATGCGCCTATGGTTGTTGATGTTGCGCTCGGTAAGAAGTATTCGGCTCAAGGTTTAAACAGAATATTTGAAACTGCGAGGATGTGTTTAAACGCGCAGCCACTTGAGCGGCCTGCAATGGATTTTGTGGAAACGTTGGTTCGTGAAGCTGCAGCTTACCTGGTCCCAGAGGAGCAGCCCCAGGTGAAAGAGAGACGTTGTTCGACATATTAAGTTTGATCAGGCGATATTATGTAGGGTTTTTGGTTTTTAGGTTTTTCCAGAATCATATTATAGACTTGGTTTTGTAACGGATGATGGTTTTGTTACTATTTGATCAGACAATTTCCTTTACAAGATTTTAAATAACGTTTAAGATCTTTTGTCTTCATTTCTCTGTTATGAAACTTCTTGATATAGGATAGAAGAGATAAAAAAGCAGAGCATAAAAGTTCATGTTGGCGTTTTGTTAGATGTGTAAGTCTCAGAATTAGCCTTTTTGATTTCCAATGCAAGAACCCACCAAATCAATTATATCGGGTCAATGATTCTGCTACTTTATACAAGTAAAAGTTGTATGAAAGGTCTTGACTCTTCTCTTGATCATTTAGACCAAGAATAGCTCTATATATGATTTGAATCAGTAATTTAGTGGTTATCATCTCCTAGAACATGGAGTCATTTAGCCTTTATGGATGATTCTAAATCAAGAAAAATCAACGAGTGTCCAAGTAGTGATGACGACAGTTGAACAACAAAACTAGTATACAAGAGACTAGAGAGATTCACTTCCAAGATCTGAAGAACAATATGTTAGTTTACAAACTTTAAGAGAGAGTTTGATTATATTTTTAGTAATCTTTTCTTTACATTTTGTTTAGAAAGAATTACTCAAATGTTATCCAAAAGTTGGTTTATTACTCATATCTATAAATCTTTTGAAAATTACTCAAATGTTTAGTGCCATGGGTGTAATTACAATTTACCCCTTAAGTTTTATTTTTTGATTTTGAGTAAAAAATTAAAAAAAAATACACATCAGCAAATTAAAATACACATCATTTTCAACTTTCCACGTTACTAAACAATTTTTAGAATTGAGAATTGTTTTTCTTTTTACCTCCCACATTTAAGAGAAAAAACACAAAACTCACTATTAACCTAATTTCTATCTTATCTCTCCACTCCCGACATTCCCCACTCATCTTGTTCCAGCCCAAAAAGAGAGATTTAATAGAAGATGTTGTCTGATTCAGATCTGGGTCTACACCAACAAGTGCAAGAAATCCAGATTCGACTTGGTCTAGTCATGGTCGGAAAAAAACTTTAGAGTCGGAAAAAAAAAAACTTTAGTCTGCAAAACCAAATCGAGACCTCTGCTCCTGCAAACCCTAGATCTCTGCTTGTCTTGTTTCTTAGTAAGTCTTCCTCTTAGAAAACCCTATATAAATCTCTCTTTTTCATATCTATGGCGGATTTGGATAAATGAGGAGGAGTAATCGCCGACATTAGACACGACGGCGGTGGCGGCGGAGGAGAGGTTGAAGAGAGGGAGAAGCTAACGGAACTTGAAGGAATCTCTGTGTTGGATTTTGATCTGCTTTGCTCGACGGTTACCCTTCAGACTCAGGGAAGTGGAGGAAACTCAAGAGGTCGGAGGGTGACGATGTAATGGAGGATAATTACGACGGCGGCGTTTTGTGGCTTTGCGATGGAGGTACAAAATTTTATGATGAAATATCTGTTTTGTTGAAGATTTGGCTTAGTGGGATCCTATTGTCGAGATCTGTCTCTGCCACAACCATGGTTTCAACCATCGTTTTTATCTTGAATTATGAATAGGAAACAGTGTTTTGGTTCTTGTCTTAAGAATTGTATACTTGTGTTGTTGTCTTGAGTTAGAACTGATCCCTTTTGTTTTTTTGTTCTTCAGGAAAATCCCAAGAGATTTGATTGAGGCATCTCTCTCTGGTGCTGGATTATCCGTGATTTAGAACTGATCCCTTTTGTTTTTATGTGTGAAGACTAACACATGATTCTGGCTGATGGTTTAATTTGCAGGAGCTGAGTAGTTATTTAACATCCATTACAGTTCATGAACAAGCTGTGAGTATGATTTGTTACTAACCATTTCCCTAACAGTATTTAAGTAACCTCCATTACAGTTCCTCGATTGCTTCTTAACAGGTCCTTGTTAAACTTTGTGTGGCTTATATGACATGACACTGCGTTTTTATTGTGCAGCAGCGGTGAGGATTATCGGTTGATCAAAACCCCTTGAAATCTGTTTTATCTTTCTAAGAACTCTCACATGTGTTCGTTTTGTTAGCAGTATTATCATGTAAGCAACAATTTCTCAGTCAAGAAATCGTTATTAGTTTTAACATAAACATAGAGACTCTTGACATATCACTTTGCTATAGACTATTAATGCTTCTTTGTTTTTCATGTGTTTTTGTAGTTGAGTCTGAGCAAGATACAAGTATGCGGTGTGTTTGTACTCTCTGTTACTCACTTTACTTTATAGTTTTCAATATAATTAATTATGATTTATTTGTTTATATAAATTACTTTGACTGCAAATCTTGGTCTTCTCACAGGTTAACTCTATATTTGACCGCAAATGTGTGATGTCAAAGGTTCACACGTATGAATGTATTTTGGGACCAACCAAAGAGGTTAGTATTAACATTGAAGTGTTAGTTTGTTGCAGGCTGAAACTGATTCTGTTGATGATTTTTCTTGGTAAAGAGTATTTGAGATCTTCTTTATAAAGAGGTTGTAGATCCGTTTATGTATCTTCTAATCTTTGACTTGTTAAGTCTCTTTGTTGGGAAAATTCAAGAGTGAGGACCACAAGAAGACAAGTCTTGAGTAAGAATGGTTGTACTAAAGCTGGAGACTTGACGAGGACTTCAAGAAGGCCAAGGAAAAGAGTTACTTTCAAGAAGAAAGTAGGAGTTCCAAGATTCTACTTGACGCCATTAAACAGTCATATGGCCAGCAAATCCGGTAAAAGTAGGCTGATGAATTAGTCTGATTCCTTATCTTTGATTGTTCAGTTCATGATGGACTATATATTGAAACTGTGTTGTAATTAGCAATTACCCTGTGTGTTACTTATTATCCCATTGTTCTATAGATATATGAACTAAAACCATATCCCATTGTTCCAAGGTTTTATCTTTTCAAAGTTCTGGCTGATTTACGGTTAAGTTACGGCTGAGTTATATACTTCACACAGCTGAGTTATGAATTACGGAGTTATGAGATATTAGTATGTATTTTTTCTTTCTTTCCTGGATTTTCGTTCTGTCAAATTTCTAATAAATTATCTAATTAAAAGGTCTTTAGATATCACAAAAGTGTTGTCGAGGAATCGCGAAAAATCACTAATTTTGTGTCTGTTCAGATTCACACATAATAAATATATAAAGTTAGCTTTTCTTACAATATATTATTCAAATTAATTAAAAAATTGAATTCGAGTTGCGAATAAAATAAATAAAAGTATTTCTCAAACATTTGACTGATATGGTTGAGTTATCGGCATAAACGGCTGACTTATGAAATATTTGTAAATTCAAATTATTATAACTCAAAATTAAAATATAGAATAAAAAATGAATATTATAATCATTATAAGCAATAAAAAGTAATAATTATAGATAAAGATTGATTTTTACACAGTCGATCAAAATGTGTAAAACATTCAAAACATGACATTTAGGGGTTAGGGTTAGAGTTAGGGTTAGGGTTAGGGTTTGAGGTGTAGGGTTCATATTTTCAACATTATGGGTTTTAATATAACAGTTTGGTTTTGGTTATATTGTGTTTGGTTTAAGGTGGTAATTTGGATATACTAATATGATAACCATTTGAAAATTTAAAATTTTTGAAAATACTTTTCGGTTATTTTCGGTTATGGGTCGGTTAGATGAATATATAACCATAAATAATCCAAATGTTATCCAAATTAGGTCGATTAACTTAATATAACCAATAGCAAGCCGAATATAACCGTAATTAACTAAAAATAATGGAAAAAATAATTTCCGGTTCGTTTCGGTTTGGTCGGTTATTTAGTCATTCTAATTTGAGGGTTGGCTGAGTTATGGTAACGTTATGGCTGAGTTATGCAACAAATATATTAATTTATTATATACCTTCTCGAGAATACAAAAAGTGTTGTTGGGGAGACGCAAACAATAATTATGTTTATTATTAAGAACAACAAGCGTAATAAATGAGATTTTAGCGATTTTTTTATTTAAAAAAAAAAATCAAAATTTGAATTTGAATTTGAATTTAATTTTTTTTTAATAAAAGTATTTCTCAAACAATTGACTGATATGGCTGAGTTATCGACATAAACGGCTGACTTATGAAATATTTGTAAATTAGAATTATTATAACTCAAAAATTAAAATATAGAATGAAAAAATGAATATTACAATCATTATAAGCAATAAAAAGTAATAATTATAGAAAAAATTGATTTTTACACAGTTTGATCAAAATGTGTATAACATTCAAAACATGACATTTAGGGGTTAGGGTTAGGGTTTGAGGTTTGGAGTTCATATTTCCAACATTATGAGTTTTAATATAACAGTTTGGTTTTGGTTATATTGTGTTTGGTTTAAGGTGGTAATTTGGATATACTAATATGATAACCATTTGAAAATGTAAATTTTTTTGAAATTACTTTTTGGTTATTTCCGGTTATGGGTCGGTTAGATGAATATATAACCATAAAATAATCCAAATGTTATCCAAATTAGGTCGATTAACTTAATATAACTGATAGCAAGCCGAATATAACCGTAACTAACCGAAAATAATGGAAAAATAGTTTCCGGTTCGGTTCGGTTTGGTCGGTTATTTAGTCATTTTAATTTGAGGGTTGGCTGAATTATGGTAAAGTTATGGCTGAGTTATCGTTTAGGGTCTTCTCAATAATTTGAAAACGTATTATTCTTTCCTGGGTTTTGTTCTGTCAGATTCCTAATAAGTATTAAAACATCTCTCGATATTACAAAAAGTGTTGTTAGGGAAGCGCGAAAAATCACTAATTCTGTGCCTGCTCAAATCCACACACATAATAAATTCATAAAGTGTGATTTTTATCACAAGATATTATTGCAAATAATATATGGGTCTTTTGTTCTGTAAGATTCCTAATAATTACTAAAACGTCACTCGATGTCACAAAAAGTGTTGTTAGGGAAGCGCGAAAAATCACTAATTTTGTGCCTGCTCAAATCCACACGCATAATAATTCATAAAGTGAGTTTTTTATCACAAGATATTATTGCAAATTATTAACTAATTATTATCCTTTGTAGAATTGTTAACTCAAAAGATGATTCAACATCATGGAAATTTTCATGAGTTAAAGATGTGATAAGTTGAGTTATCTATTTTTTTAATTAAAAAAACGAAAATTCAGTTATATAATACAAAAAAAATTAGTTTTTCATTTTTATTTAATTTATATATCAAGAAAAATAATTTTTACGGTTTTTCTTTTATTTAATAACTTTTTTAATTACAAGATATAATTGCAAATAATTAAATAATTATTATTCAAATTTAGAATTTTATTTTTCTAAAAGTATTTCTCCAACAATTGAATATTAAAATTATTATAACTCAAAATTTAAATTTAGAATGGAAATATGTCTATTATTAGGTTAACTGATGGTTTCCCGCCAAAATATCTCTTTACGGCTGAGTTATAATAATTACGGGAAAACGAAAGGTCATGTGACGGCTGAGTTATAGTGAGTTATGGTTGAGTTATCAGAAGAAACAATCTGAAAGTAAACAGATGATATATATGACTTTATGGCTGAGTTATAATATTTACGGGAAAACGAAAGGTCATGTGACGGCTGAGTTATAGTTAGTTATGGCTGAGTTATCACAAGAAAAACCTGAAAGTAAATAGATGATATAGGCTATGACTGGTAACATGTGTTACTATTGACTTAAGTTGAGTTATGAACTTAACTCAAATTTTATTCAAAAATGTTACCAATCACTAACAAAACTAACTTTTTAATTAGTTATTTTATTTCTCCTAAATTATTATTTTTTATTATTATTTGAAATGAAAATAGACATAGACCTAAATTTTATTCAAAAATGTTACCAATCACTAACAAAACTAATTTTTTTGAAGTTGAGTTTGAATAATCATGTGCTATGGTTGATGTACAAGTTTGAGGTATATCCTTTGTAAAATTGTTAACTCAAAAGATTATTCAACATCATGGAAATTTTCATGAGTTAAAGATGTGGTAAGTTGAGTTATCTATTTTTTTTAATTAAAAGAACGAAAATTCAGTTATATAATACAAAAAAATTATTTTTTTTCGTTTTTCTTTAATTTATATATCAAGAAAAATAATTTTTACTGTTTTTCTTTTATTTAATAACTTTTTGATTACAAGATATTATTGCAAATAATTAAATAATTATTATTCGAATTTAGAATTTTATTTTTCTAAAAATATTTCTCCAACAATTGAATATTAAAATTATTATAACTCAAAATTTAAATTTAGAATGGAAATATGTCTATTATTAGGTTAACTGATGGTTTCCCGCCAAAATATCGCTTTACGGCTGAGTTATAATCATTACGGGAAAACGAAGGTCATGTGACGGTGAGTTATAGTGAGTTATGGCTGAGTTATCAGAAAAACAATCTGAAAGTAAAATGGATGATATATATGACTTTACGGCTGAGTTATAATATTTACGGGAAAACGAAGGTCATGTAACGGCTGAGTTATAGTTTGTTATGGCTGACTTATCACAAGAAAAACCTGAAAGTAAATAGATGATATAGGCTATGACTGGTAACATGTGTTACTATTGATTTAAGTTGGGACTTAACTCAAATTTTATTCGAAAATGTTACCAATCACTAACAAAACTAACTTTATTCAAAATAGATATAAACTAATAATAATTTTATTTCTCCTAAATTATTATTTTTTATTATTATTTGAAATGAAAATAGATATAGACCTAAATATTTATTCAAAAATGTTACCAATCACTAACAAAACTAATTTTTTTGAAGTTGAGTTTGAATAATCATGTGTTATGGTTGATGTACAAGTTTGAGGTATATCCTTTGTAAAATTGTTAACTCAAAAGATTATTCAACATCATGGAAATTTTCATGAGTTAAAGATGTGGTAAATTGAGTTATCTATTTTTTAATTAAAAAAACGAAAATTCAGTTATATAATACAAAAATTAGTTTTTCGTTTTTATTTAATTTATATATCAAGAAAAAAATTTTTACTGTTTTCTTTTATTTAATAACTTTTTAATTACAAGATATAATTGCAAATAATTAAATAATTATTATTCAAATTTAGAATTTTATTTTTCTAAAAGTATTTCTCCAACAATTGAATATTAAAATTATTATAACTCAAAATTTAAATTTAGAATGGAAATATGTCTATTATTAGGTTAACTGATGGTTTCCCGCCAAAATATCGCTTTACGGCTGAGTTATAATAATTACGGGAAACGAAAGGTCATGTGACGGCTGAGTTATAGTGAGTTATGGCTGAGTTATCAGAAGAACCAATCTGAAAGTAAATGGATGATATATACGACTTTACGGCTGAGTTATAATATTTACGGAAAACGAAGGTCATGTGACGGCTGAGTTATAGTTAGTTATGGCTGAATTTTCACAAGAAAAACGAAAGTAAATAGATGATATAGGCTATAACTGGTAACATGTGTTACTATTGACTTAAGTTGAGTTATGGACTTAACTCAAATTTTATTCAAAAATGTTACCAATCACTAACAAAACTAACTTTTTTAATTAGTTGTTTTAATTCTCCTAAATTATTATTTTTTATTATTATTTGAAATGAAAATAGACATAAACCTAAATTTTATTCAAAAATGTTACCAATCACTAACAAACCTAATTTTTTTGAAGTTGATTTTGAATAATCATGTGTTATGGTTGATGTACAACTTTGAGGTATATTCTTTGTAAAATTGTTAACTCAAAAAATTATTCAACATCATGGAAATTTTCATGAGTTAAAGATGTGGTAAGTTGAGTTATCTATTTTTTTTTAATTAAAAAAACGAAAATTCAGTTATATAATACCAAAAAATTATTTTTTTCGTTTTTATTTAATTCATATATCAAGAAAATTTTTTTTTACTGTTTTTCTTTTATTTAATAACTTTGTTTAATTAGTTATTTTATTTCTCCTAAATTATTATTTTTTATTATTATTTGAAATGAAAATAGACATAGACCTAAATTTTATTCAAAAATGTTACCAATCACTAACAAAACTAATTTTTTTGAAGTTGAGTTTGAATAATCATGTGTTATGGTTGATGTACAATTTTGAGGTATATCCTTTGTAAAATTGTTAACTCAAAAGATTATTCAACATCATGGAAATTTTCATGAGTTAAAGATGTGGTAAGTTGAGTTATCTATTTTTTTAATTAAAAAAATGAAAATTCAGTTGTATAATACCAAAAAATTATTTTTTCGTTTTTATTTAATTCATATATCAAGAAAATTTTTTTTACTGTTTTTCTTTTATTTAATAACTTTTTTAATTAGTTATTTTATTTCTCCTAAATTATTATTTTTATTATTATTTGAAATGAAAATAGACATAGACCTAAATTTTATTCAAAAATGTTACCAATCACTAACAAAACTAATTTTTTGAAGTTGAGTTTGAATAATCATGTGTTATGGTTGATGTACAA
Organism: Camelina hispida; assembly: GCA_023657505.1. Lineage (NCBI taxonomy): Eukaryota > Viridiplantae > Streptophyta > Magnoliopsida > Brassicales > Brassicaceae > Camelina > Camelina hispida. The sequence continues at coordinate 30,144,915 of CP094636.1, read as the reverse complement.
CTTTGAGGTATATCCTTTGTAAAATTGTTAACTCAAAAGATTATTCAACATCATGGAAATTTTCATGAGTTAAAGATGTGGTATGTTGAGTTATCTTTTTTTAATTAAAAACGAAAATTCAGTTATATAATACAAAAAAAAATCGTTTTAATTCATATATCAAGAAAATTATTTTTTACTGTTTTTATTTTATTTAATAATTTTTTAATTAGTTATTTTATTTCTCCTAAATTATTATTTTTATTATTATTTGAAATGAAATAGACATAGACCTAAAATTTTATTCAAAAATGTGATAAAGTAGAAGAACAAGGTGAATAAGAAGGTAAATAGTTCACTTATTAAACCAGTTGAAGAACAGAGTCGAACGACGTTTCGTATTTCGGAGAAAAAGATGATGACATGGAATGCTGACATGGATGCTGCATCCGACGTGGCAAATCAGCCATGAAACAATACCATAACTCAGCCTAACTAAAACTCAGCCACAACACGAAAAACATTACAGTAATTAAAAAGCAAAAAAATGCTGCCAAACTCAGCCGCCTCATGAACTGAAAATATGTAACTCAGCCGTATCGTTTGATAAGTCAGCCGTAACTGAAAAACATTCTAGTAATTAATTTTTGCCAATAAGTCAGCCGTCAAACGGCTGACTTGTCGATAAGTCAGCCTATGACGGCTGAGTTTATAGTTTTTACCATAACTCAGCCGTAACTACATCGCATAAGTCAGCCATTTTCATAACTCAGCCAGTCGGAAAATGGCAACTCAGCCGTGTCGTTTTGATAACTCAGTCAAAATTTTGACAACTCAACCATCAGGTGATAACTCAGCCATTACTACAGCTGAGTTATGCGCATAACTCAGCCAAATGTAATAAGTCAGCCATAACGCTTGGCTGACTTATAAAAATAACTCAGCCAGATTTTCATAAGTCAGCCGTCCGCTCTTACTCAAATGTTTTTTCGATAACTCAGCCGCAAAATACCTATAACTCAGCCACAACATACTCGTATCGCGTTATGGCTGAGTTATGGTACACGTCAGCGATTTCGACGTGGCGTCTGACGTGGCAATGACATTTTTGTAATAACGTTTTTTCCGGTAACATAAAAAGGGGCACGCTGGGTATTTTGAAAATACCCGAAACATTCTAGTAATAAAAAAGTTTTTTGTAGATTCTGGTAATATTACCTAAAATGAGTAACATTTGAGTAATTCACCCTTTTGTTTATTAAAAGTCTAGAAAGATTATTGCCATGATAATTAGTAAGTAGTCTTGTTCAAATATCGTATTTCTATAGATATACTATTGTACTTGCTATAGTATTTAAGTTCTACAAACAATCACTTACTCATGAATTTTGACTAATATTTTAATAGTGATTAATCAAGTCTTTGTCTTTATATTTTCACAAAATATCCATGATACAGATTACCAAAAGTAGCACCCAAAAAAGTTTTTTTTTTCCAAATGTAGTACAACATCTCTGAAATTCTAAAAATAACACTATATTAAGTATTCACCCGCGGTACACTACGTGAATATTTTTTACTTTAAAACAATTTAAGTAATATTTTATAAGTGAACAATATATTAAATCAATATATTATGTAGTGCATAAGTAGTATGTTTGTGGTGTATTGTGTTATAGTGAAGTTAGGATATCATATTGTTAATTAAATTTTATGTAGTATAAAATGTACATATTTTTTTTATGTGTCTATTTGGTTGCAATGTATAGATAATAGTATTTGAAATTATTTTGAATTTTTAAATTTATATGCGTATACTATATTGTGACATTGTAATTTAGTTTGTTTCATCTATTTATAATTAGACACTTTGAAACATTTTCATGTGCTGTTTCGGAGGCGGAAGCTCAAGTAACGTTGTGCAAGATCCAGAGGAACCACTGCAACCACCACAACCACCGAAGCCAAAAGATTCATCAGAAACTAGCGACGAAGAAGGTGAGTAGTTTAAGTAGGAATATCGAACTCTGACGATCGGGAACTATTCTCGTTTTCTGATTTCTTGTACCACAAGCAAGTCTGTTAATTAGAGTAACTTCTTTTGGGAAACAAGTATCTCGATCTTGCGAAACTGATTTAGGGTTCTTCTTCTTGTTCGTTATCTTTCTTTCTTAAGGTTTCGTTAAATTTCAATGGAATGAGATCGTAGAAGGAACCGAGAACTTCGCTATAACACATTTGATCGGCCATGGCAAACTCGGCAAAGTTTATCGCTGCAATTTCCCAAGAATTCATAAGGTATGAACCCCAAAAGTCGTGTACTCTATTGGTTAAAGAATCGAACCCCAGTTTCTGAAATCAGAAACTTTTGATTGATTCAATTAGGTTGGAGCTGCAAAGGTCCATGATCATGGCGACGACTTTTCTGGTCTTGGTGAGTTATTGGCAGAGATTACAACGTTACGTGAAGCTGATCACCCGAATGTGATTAAACTTCTCGGCAAACACTACGGCATGCAAAACACTGCCCTTGTCTATCAATTCATGCCTAATGGCTCTCTTGACCACCATCTCTTTGGTAATCAATACAAACCTAATCAACGTACTCTGTTTTAGTGCTACATCAACTCATTCCGGTTTTTTTTGACTCGTTCTCTCTTTTTGTTTGTAGCAAATGCGAGGCAGGTTCAGGGTCTAACGCAACCAACTCGGGTTTTGGATTGGGACACGAGGATGAGAATTGCTGTGGGTGTAGCCAAAGGTCTGGTTTACGTACACCAGGGGCTTTCCTCGATTCACGGAGATGTCAATGCCACAAACATTGTGCTTGATGACAATTTTGTCCCGAAGCTGACTGGTTTTGGAACCGCGGTTAAGATCGCTTACGATGAAGACGGTGTTGAGATGCAGAGTGAGGTCAATAACAATGGAACTGAAGGATACCTCGCACCGGAAACAGAGAACTTCGGGTTGGTTTCGACCAAGTCCGATGTCTATAGCTATGGAGTTTTTCTGTTAGAGCTTTTCACCGGATGGAAAGCTTATGATCGGGAGAGAGCTGAAGCGAACAAGAAACTCACTGATATGGTATGACTCAAACTTTGTACATCTAGGTTTTGTTTTTTTATACGTTTCGTGTTTCAGAAGTAACTTAGGTTTTCTCGAATGTACTTTTCTTTTGCAGTTAATGCCACTGTTGAGTCTGATGACTAGATTGGAGCAATCGCCTATTGTAGTTGATGTTGCGCTCGGTAAGAAATACTCGGCTCAAGGTTCAAACAGAATATTTGAAACTGCGAGGATGTGTTTAAACGCGCAGCCATTTGAACGGCCTGCAATGGATTCTGTGGAAACATCAGTTCGTGAAGCTGCAGCTTACCTGGTCCCAGAGGAGCAGCCCCAGGTGAAAGATAGACGTTGTTCGACATAAGAAGTTTGATCAGGCGATATTATGTAGGGTTTTTTTTTTTTTGGGTTTTGGTTTTTGTAGAAACATATTATAGACTTGGTTGTGTAAAGGTATTAATGAAAGACTATCATCATATCACCTATGATTACTCAAATCTCATATACTAGGTACTAACCCGCGGAGAACCGCGGGCTGAACATTTTTTTAATAAAAGTTTGTAATAATTTATTTTATTATTATGTTATTTATAATAGTTTGTGATTAAAAATTTGATTTGATTATATTATATGTTATTTATAATAGTTTGTGATTAAAAATTTGATTTGCTTATATTATATTTTTTGTATTTTAAATATGTTTATTGAAAACTTGTCAATAAAACATTTGTATGTAATTAATAATATTGTTTAAACATTTGTCAACTAAACACAATCCTTACTAACATGTAAAAAAGAGGAACTAAATATAGCTAGGAAAAGTTCTAAAAAGTCTCTTTGAAAACAACATTCATTGTTTTTTTTTTCTGTGGCTTTCTTTTCTTGTCTGTAATAATTTTAACCTATGGTGGAATTTTTTTTTATAAAATTTGTAGTTGTATATTTTATTCAATTTGGTTTTTTAAATCTTACCTGTTAATTTTTTCTTAAGTACAAAATAGTTTTGATTCTAATAGATTGTTTTACTTTTCTATAATTTATTTTATTTGATGTGTCCTCAATTTTCATTTTTAATTAATTTTCTTTATTTAATTAATTAATTAATCTTAATTAAGTTTTTTGAATGACAATTGAATGTATTTTTTTATATATATTTTAAGGTTAGTTTCATATTTGTACTTCTCAATTAATATAGTAGGATAAAATTTGTAGTTGTAGATTTTATTTGACTAAATTTTTAAAATCTTAGCTGTTAATTTTTTTTTAATATGGATTAGTTTTGATTCTAATAGATTTTTTTTTTTAATTTTCTACAATTTATTTTATTTAATGTATCCCTGATTTTCATTTTTTAATTAATTATATTTATTTAATTAATTTATTAATCTTAATTAAGTTTTTCTAATGACAATTGAATGTAATTTTTTACACATTTAAGGTTAGTTTCATATTTGTACTTCCCAATTAATATAGTAGGATTACTCTAATATATATTAATTATATTATTTTATATAGTCCCTTTAATTATGTCATTTGATTATGGGTTGCACTTATATATAAGTTGTATCATTCTATTTGATAATAAACACAGCAATAATAATAATACAATCATATTTTCTCTATTCACAGAAAAAATGGTTTTGTTACTGGTTCTATGATATGAGACAAGATCAGGGTGTGAACCTTTTGAGACGATGCCATCTGTAAAGTAGTTGTTATTCAACGTTTGAGATCTTTGGTTTTCATTAATTTCTCTGTTACTAAATTTCTAAAAATAGAAGAGAAGATGAGGGAGAGGAAATAACAGAACAGAATAGTTCTTACCTTCAGGAATTTTCAAAACAATCTCTTTGGTTTCCGATGCGTAGATTTGAATTCGATTTCCGTGAAAACCCACCAAATCAACTGGATCAGGATGGATCATTCTTCAACTTTACAAGTCATGTTGTGAAAAGGTCTTTGATTATATAACAGGAGAAGCTTTCTTGGTTGGTAGGTTATCTTAGATCCATCTCTTTAAATGTTTCAATAAACTAATTAGTCTTAACATTAATGTTGTTTTACATCCCATTTGATATAGGAATCAGAAGAGATGGAGGAAGCATCAACATCAACATCAACACCAATGACTGCAAAACCAAACGTTGTTAGAAAGAAAATGGCCAAACAACTGACCGGAAAGCGTGAAGATTCGCCACTACATTCGGCTGTCAGACGCGGAGATTTCTCTGCGGTGAATGAGATTTTGAGTAATCATATGGAATCAGAAGAGGAACTAAGTGAGTTGTTGCGGAAACAGAACCAATGTGGTGAGACTGCTCTTTATGTGGCGGCAGAATATGGTGATGCGGAGGTGGTTGCAGAGCTCATCAAGTACTATGATCTTGAAGACGCCGAGACCAAAGCTAGAAATGGGTTTGATCCTTTCCACATTGCTGCTAAACAAGGCGAATTGGGTATGCATTTTTGTCAACTTTCATGAAAATTCTTAATCATAAAGAAAGTTTGTGATATTGATCTTAAGCATTGGGAAGAAACACTTAGATAAACACATGATTAAAGTGTTATATCTTTGTTTGTTTTGAGGAACCACATTCACATAATGTGTGATACATTGATGAAATTTGGAATATGTTATATAGACGTTTTGAGAGTACTAATGGAGGAACATCCGGAGCTAGCAATGACAGTGGACTTATCAAACACGACGGCTTTACACACTGCCGCGGCTCAGGGACACGTTGAGGTTGTAGAGTATCTACTAGAAGCCGCAGGTAGTAGTCTAGCCGCGATCGCAAAGAGCAACGGGAAAACAGCATTGCACTCGGCGGCTAGGAATGGTCACGCGGAAGTAGTAAAGGCGATTGTAGCGGTTGAGCCGGACACGGCAACGAGAACCGATAAAAAAGGTCAGACGCCACTTCACATGGCGGTGAAAGGACAAAGCATTGATGTTGTAGTTGAGCTAATGAAGGGACATCGCTCGTCGTTGAATATGGTTGATTCTAAAGGGAACACTGCGTTACATGTTGCTACTAGGAAAGGTCGCATTAAGGTTCGTTAATCATCTCCAATAACATAATGTTTATTTTCAAATTTATACGTTGCTACACGAAATTTATACGTTGAAAATTAAATGTAATGGTATAAACTCAATAATAAACAAAGCATCTTGGAAAAATAAATTTATTGAAATTTTAATGTGAATGCAGATAGTGGAATTGCTTCTAGACAACAACGAGACAAGCACAAGCACAACAGCCATAAACAGAGCCGGAGAAACGCCGCTCGACACGGCTGAGAAAACCGGCCATCCAGAGATCGCCGCGATTCTCAAAACCCGCGGCGTTCCCTCAGCTAAAGCCATCAACAACAACCCTACTCGGCCAAACGCGGCGCGTGAGCTCAAACAAACGGTAAGTGACATCAAACATGAAGTTCATCACCAGTTAGAACACGCTCGAGAGACGAGGAAACGCGTTCAAGGAATCGCTAAACGCATTAACAAAATGCACATAGAAGGTCTTGACAATGCGATTAACTCAACCACAGTCGTTGCTGTTTTAATCGCCACCGTCGCTTTCGCCGCCATTTTCACCGTACCGGGACAATACGCTGATGAGTTGAGTTCACTCTCTCCGGGACAATCCCTAGGAGAAGCGAATATAGCGGATAGACCAGCGTTTGCGATCTTCTTTATATTCGACTCGATCGCTCTTTTTATATCTTTAGCGGTTGTGGTGGTTCAGACTTCAGTGGTTGCGATCGAGCAAAAGGCTAAGAAGAATATGATGGCTGTGATAAACAAGCTGATGTGGTTAGCTTGCGTTTTGATATCGGTAGCGTTTTTGGCGTTAGCGTTTGTGGTGGTTGGTGAGGATGAGAGGTGGCTAGCGGTTGGAGTGACGGTGTTTGGTGCAACGATAATGCTCACGACGCTTGGGACAATGTGTTATTGGGTCATTATGCATCGGATCGAGGCTTCTAATGTGAGAAAGTCGAGGAAAGAGTCGACGGCAAGATCGAGACAATCAGGATTGTTGGAGTTTTCTGGGATGTTAACCAAGAGAATGTATGCTATTTAGTGATTTAGAGACAAAAGTGTATGTGTTAAGTTTTTGTTCTTGAAAGATTTTTCAAAGATGTAGAAAGCAGAGACTGAAGCGTGTGGAAGAAGTAAACGAAGTTAAACCGTAATTTCATTTTGTTTTTTTCTTCCGTTATGATATATGAGGCCATTAATGTTCTCTCTTTAAAAAGTTTCTTTCAAGGAAACGTTTAAAACTAGCATTGAACTTTTAAAACATTTAAAATTTCTTTCTAATTATTTTAAAACATTGTGGAAGTTATCCTTGATTCTGAGATCATTGGGTATTGCTACACGCCAATATTTAACAAATTTATCAAAATGATACAACTGTTATTATTATGATATTTTTTTAAAAAATCTATTGGTCAATGGTACATTGTAAAATAACAAAATATAATCTCTAAACATTTTATAAATTGATACCGTGCAAAAAGCATGGTTTACTTTCTAATAATATATGTTTAAATGGACATAAATAGACATCATGCATCATATAAAAAACCAAAAACACAATCACCAAAAATAGACACTTTTTATTATAATAACAAAAAAATAAGAAATGATGTCAACATCAAAGATAAATTATAACGACATTATATTGACATTATTTATACAGTTTATAATATGATCCAAATTCCTAAACCCAAGAAGAAGAAACAGAACAATCTCATCATATCATTCATTTTGTTTTCTTCCATGGAGTCTTCTTCTTCTCTTCTTCCTTCTCAATGGTCTGACCTTCCTTTAGATATACTTGAGTTGATCTCAAATCGTCTTGACCACGACGGCTCATCAGACACCGTTGATCTCATCTGTCTCCGTTCTGTTTGCGCCACGTGGCGTCTCTTTCTTCCTCTTTCCGACAACAACAAAAACAAAAACAGTCCTTTGTCTAAATTCCCAAAGTATCTTCCTTTTTGGTCATCTTCTTCTTCGTCAACCTCTGGTTTTTTCATTCTGAAACAGAGCAGTGTCTATAAACTCGAAGCTCCATTGATGAATCCGAGTACTTGGCTTGTTAAGCTTCAAGAGACAACATCTCCAGGGAAAATGCGAGTCTTGGATCTCTTCTCAAACGACAGAATCAGTTTCTTGCCTGAGAAGTTCCCGGAAAATATCGATTTACAGGAGTTTCATGTGAGGTTGGTTCGTAGAGCTTATCGTATGGAGTACGCAAACAATGGTGGTGGCGAGATGTCTTCTTGTTTCTGGTCACTGAACTCCGAGAAAGTTGTGATTTTGTCTTCAGGGGAAGAAGGCTCGGCGTTAATGGCGATTCACAGCGGTGGGAAATTAGGGTTTTTAAAGAGTGGAAACGAAGAAAGATGGAGAATTTTGGATAATTCGTGGAATGTGATCTACGAGGACATAATGATGTACAGAGAGGAGAACTGTTGCATCGTTGTAGACGACAAGGGTAAAACCGTAATTTACGATGTGGGTTTCAAGGTTTCGGATTTGGCTGATGGTTTGGTCGGAGGAGGTGGTCACAAGAAGCATCTTGTGGAGTATCCTGGCGGAGAAGTGTTGCTTGTTGACAAATACGTGAAACACGTCTGGTCCATATCGGAGCAGTCGAAATCTGCGGTGGAGTTTAGAGTTTATAAGCTGAATAGAGAGGAGAAGAGATGGGAAGAGGTGAGAGAATTGGGAGATGTGGCTCTGTTTATAGGAGATGATTGTTCTTACTCCGTTCAGATTCCGGCCGGTGATTTCGCCGGAGGTTGTATTTTCTATAAAGATTATAGAAACGGAGGAAGAAGCAGAGGGGTTTGTAGTGACGGTAATGGGCTCTTCAATGTGGACTTTGAGATGCAGGGTGATTTTATGTTTCCTACTAAGCCCAAATATTTTGGCCCATAATGTGATTTGGGCCTTCAATTTCTGTGGTTCAATTTATTAAAAATGATAATTGTGTTTAAGCGCTAATTGTGTCATGTAATGTATATCAGAATCTCACATCATATAATAATCAAAAGCATGTGTGTTGGTATTTAATATTCATGATGATTACAACATCTAACGATTACAATTGCCATGTGAGAGAGGGTAACCAAAGTTATAAATTCTACTACTTGTTTGATAAAACAGTCTGATAGGGGGTCTCTTGCCACATAATTTGGAGGTATAAAAAGTTAATGCTTTGGTCCACTAATGCCTTCTCTTCACACAACATCGTTTTGTTATATATATTGTAGTCGGTGATAGAACAAGTTTGAGGCTGATATGTCTGTGGAATATGTATGTAAATTTTTATTACATGTACCTAATATAAACGACAAAGTTTGTTAGTTGATTTGACAAGATGATCCAAGAGATAAAATCCAAGTTATCGTTTATGTGCTTTCTGATCAAACACATAATTCTAATATATGAACAGATAGATGATTGTATATAGATTTTGTCCCTCAGCTTTCAAATCCATGTGTACCCCTCTTAGATGGGAATACTTTCATTTACCAAAATTATTCTGACCAGAATTTATTTAAATTAGATATGTATGTCCTATATACAATGTAAATGTAAGAAATATGAATGATAATACTACTAAACACCAAATTTCAACCGTAAAAGTTTGTTGTTACCTTTGGGTTTCTCTGGAATTCAACTATATGAATATCAAGTGTAAAGTTGTGTATTTGTGAAATAAAAGGAGAAGAGAGACAGCACATGGAGGCAATGATTTAGTATAATGGTCTATCTGTAAAAGACATATAAAAAAACAAGTAACATTTTTTTTCTTTTTTTCTTGAGGTTTTATAATCACTTTTTTCTCACTCACTCAGTCACTCTCACTCGCCATTGCAATTGTAGTTTTTTGTTTTCACTCTCTCACTTCTAATTCACAGATCCAAAGTCCTTTCATTTTCTTGGATTCTGATTCTCCCACAATTCATTTTTTTTTTTCTACTAGTATATATCTGCGGACCTTTTGTTTATAGTCTTTGTTTTATTTTCCCAAGAAAAACAAATTTTCCACTATCTTCTTATGTCTTCTCTTTAAACTTCTTCTGAAACTCGACAAGATTTTTGTGGTTTCCCCCAAATTAATCCCATTTTCTTGAGATTTTGTTTTCACTCAGTGTGACTTTTGCTTATTTTTCCCGCGGGAATTCTCTTTTGCTCGAGAGAAAAAAAGTTTTCAACTTTCTTGAATGGCGTCAAGAGAAGTATCAGCGATGATCAGACAAGGGTTTATCGCAGACCCTTCTCTCTCGTTTTCTCCGTCAAGAATCACATCTCCTCCTGTTAAACACTCCACCGCCTCTCCTCCTCCTCCTCCGCCGAACGAATCGACTCACAGCTCAAACTCAAACCCGACTCTTTTCGACATGATGTCTGATGAGCACAACCGCGAGCCGCCGCCGCCGCCGCCACGGAGGAAGTCTCACGCGCGTGTTGCTCAAATCTTGACGGAGTTCAAGAACGGCGTCGTTTACGGTCATAGCCTCGGGCCGAGTGATGTTAAGCTTACTGTGGTTGGAAAAGACGGTTACAGAGTCACTATGGATGTTCATCGGAAAGTTTTATCGGAGAAGAGTAGGTTTTTCATGGAGAAGATGAATTCTAGAAGAGAGAAAGGGGTTTCTCATATGGTGGAGATTAGTGAGTGTGATGATTTGGAGATTTATGTTGAGACTGTGGTTTTGATGTATAGTGATGATCTCAAGAACAAGTTGATTGGTGAAACTGTTCTCAAGATCTTGGCTTTACTCAAGGTATGATTTTTTGTGATTAGAGTGTTTTTGGTTTTGTTTGTTTTGATTTTGTGATTGATGTGAATCTCTTTTCTTGTGTAGGTTTCTGCAGCTATCATGTTTGATGAAGGAGTAGAGTCGTGTTTGGAGCATTTGGAAGCTGTTCCTTGGTCAGATGATGAAGAAGAGATTGTTGTGTCTTGTCTTGAAGAGCTTCATCTTCCTGATGATTCAGTCACTTTGATTCTTCAGAGAGTTTCATCTGAGCCTTCCACTTCGTCCACGAGAACTAGAACCGATGATATCTTCTTGAAGCTTCTCACTGGTGTTCTACTAGCCAAAGATGATAAAGCTCGGCGAGAGATGAAAGTTTTGATCTTTAAGTTGGTTAGAGAAGAAGCTGATTATGATGTCTCTAAAGACACACTCTACGGTTTGTGCCATCGATGTCTCACGTCTCTTGTGCTTTGCTTATCTGAAGTGACTACACAGATGAATGATCCGGGGAAAGACCGTGGTGCTTTGATGGGAGAAATCGCTAGAGAAGCTGATAACATGCTGTGGATGGTAGATATTTTGATTGAGAAGAAAATGTGTGATGAGTTTGTGAAACTATGGGCGGATCAAAAGGAGCTGGCGAATCTTCATTCCAAGATCCCAACAATGTATAGACACGAAATAAGCAAGATCACTGCGCAGATATGTGTTGGTATAGGTAAAGGAAGGGTCTTGGTGAACCGGGAGACTAGGTTTGCAGTTTTGAATACCTGGTTAGAGGCTTTGTATGATGATTTCGGGTGGATGAGACGGTTGTCATCGAGATCTCTGGATAGGAAACTTGTGGAAGATGGACTCAGCCAGACCATATTGACCTTGTCGTTGAGACAACAACAGGTGATTCTGATGAAATGGTTTGATCGGTTTCTGAGCAAAGGCGATGATTGTCCAAATGTTCAACGTGCATTCGAGGTGTGGTGGAGACGAGCTTTCATAAGACAGGTCTTGACAGAGCCAGATGGATCGCAGCTGCAGATTACACTCTATGACTAACCCAAAATAGTATTAAGATTTTGTATTTTTATTTTTATCTTTGGTAAACTGTTACTATTTGTGACTTTCATTGAGATATAAAGATTCAAAAGAAAGTGGCTCAGAGATATTCTAAAACAATGATCAGAACATAAAGAAGAAACAAAACTCAGGGCACAGAACCATTTTTTCCCTTTTGTAAACCAAAATGAAAAATCCGATTTCTAGTTTGAATCTAATTTATTGCCCGGCCTTTGCTTAGCCCTTAGAATGCCAATTGGGTGGTTGAGTTAGAGCCCAAGAATTGGTTTCATTCATCTGCCTGATCTTGCATTGCTTGTCATCTATATATTCTGCAAAGTGAACTGCTATGAACCTTTGTTTCCGTCTTTTCAAGAGATGATTGGATCAGGTCCATATTTCAACTTGGGCAGATCATCGGTCCTGGTTATCAAGATTAACCACAGAGTTAGTTTCAAAGGAGATTTATAAGATGTCACATAAGCCCAGAGAACTCCAGTAATGTCATAAGCAAAAGTCGCAACCTGAACCCTTAAAAACAGAGAGGAATGAAATCTGACCTTTGGAGGACTTTGAGTATCCCAGTTCCGAGCTTCATTGGTATGCCCATAATCACACATTCTGTAACTCCCTCTATGTTATCAACCTTTCCGCTAATTGCTGCACTAAATAAATGATCTCCAGTCCTCTCAAAAGATGCCTGCATCAGTACACTTTTGTCCATCTTCTGAATACCGGTTCTTTGAATCCCGAGAACCTCCCCCTGATCAAGAGATTGAAATGACATACTTAATCGTTAATATGACAATATTAGAAAAAAAAATTATTATTAGAGAATAGAGATCATATTAAAAGATTCAAGTGTCTTAGAACTGACCCTGTAAGTCATGACATCAGCCAAAAGCATCATGTGACGAATGTCTATACTCATACCATGGTTACCCATAACTGTCCCTATTTCATCAATAATTGTTGTCCTTGCAGCTTCGATTCCCAGTGTTTTGCTCACTTCGACAACATTGTTACTTGTCGTAGTTCTCCCATTAATTCCCGGAGTCCCCATAACAGCCAGGAGGTTTGTGCTGAAACATATATGAAGAAAATATTCAAAATCTACAATAGCGGGAAAGAGAGAGCACATATTCTCTTTCACACTACAGTTTTGTTGATACTATCCTTCCAAGTTCCAAATTGGACATGTATTTGTTTATAGAAAGCATTTTGTTTAGTTCAAAAGTTTGGTTTAAGCAAGTGAAATACTGACAATTCATATCAGTGGCTTACCAAAAAAACAGAAACAAAGACTGCTTAATGAACTAAATCAAGTATTCACCAAATCAAATCATGCCCAACGAGGACATGTTATATCAGCTAAGCTAGCACTTGCAGGAAGGAAAAAAAGAACAGAAGAAAATCTCATCTCTTGAAGCTCAAGAAAACTTACCCCTCCACAAACAGTTTCCACCTTTTTTCCCCATCTTTCTGTTTCTTTTTCTCCATATCCTCTGCGACAACAACTCGCTCAACTGTTTTGATCCCCTATCATAACAAATCGACACAACGAGTATTATAACAAAATCGTAGATGTTTCATTAATATTTATATATATGCGAGAGAGAGTGGTTTAACGAATATCACATTCACTATAATATTTGGCAGCACGTTCTTCAGATTGTGGAGATTGAAATGAGTCCTACTTTTATCCACCACAGGAGTAATGTCCAATCCCGAGTCTAAAACCCTAATATCCTGCAAAAATTCACATTGCTATGAGACTAAAGACCTGTGTGCACCGCAATGAATACAGCAATAACATCTAAGGAACTTACATTATCGTTCAGTTTGATTCTGGGGGTCTTTAGGATGGAATTTTTTACCGACCAGGGGGTAATAGATAAACATGCCTCCTCGATTATTTTACTGTCAAGAATTATTCTCACTGACGCTGATGTTGAAGTCATTAGCACCTCGATACTCTCAGCAACCTGGTCCATAATTCAAGTGGATTTTAACAAACTGATTGGTAAAAACAGTGATAAACAGAAAGAGAATCTAACAAGAGGGTGCTGGACCAACGATCCAATAGTTATATAATAAAATGCCACCTGGAATCTGAACTTAAAACAAGCAGCAGCGACTATCAAATACTGGATATGTAAAATAATTCAGATCAGAACCTGTCCTAAAGTAGTTTTTTCGATGCGTCCTTTCACCCATCGTGCACTAGTCAGTTCCAGGGGGTTCTCAAGTTCTGCTGAGATGACAGGTGTGCTTATATTTTTGGAAGCATTTATGATTTCGTTGATTCGGGGGACTCCCTGTGTGATATCTGAACCAGATTCAGGAAATCAAAACAACTTACTACTCATATGTGGTCATAAGCACTAGTTTTTTAGCGAAATTCTGAAAATAAGTAATTTCAAAAAGGATACTCATGCTCGCAACTCCGGCAAAGTGGAAAGTTTTAAGAGTCATTTGTGTCCCAGGTTCTCCAATACTCTGCGCTCCTATTGTCCCAATTGCAGTCCCAGCCTCAATTTTTTTTTCCCGATAGCGAGATACACAAATTTTTACAAATATCTGCATATTTATACAAATATATCAGAGGTAATTTCATATTTTATCCAAAGACTGGAGAGAATATGATGTAGCTAACAATATATATAATTAAGGACACAAAATGCACAAGAGTATTTTTCTTCTCCAAAAAGGAAGACAAAGAAAGTCACCTCGAGTTGCTTATCAGTCACACCAGATGCTTTGTATAAAACCTGGGGCGGGCTAGCAGACTTTACTCCAAGCAAGGAAACAAAATTTCGAAGAGCTTTCACGAAGGCGTCAGAGCAAACCCGACTTTTATCATGTCTGACTAATTCCTCTTCAAACTTTTGCGACAGTTCTTCAGAAGAAAGATAGTTGTGGTGAGATCGAGGAGGACATGTGGCCTGCAAATGCAAGTACCGATTGTGACAAAACTCTAAATAAAGAGGGACCCAAAACCAATATACAAAAATCGAAAAAGCACCTGTATTTTCAGAAATAATCTATCAAAATTTAAAGGAGCTCCATCCTTTCCTTCCATTAGTGCTGGGTCCATTCCATCATCCCCATAAGTAAATTGAAGTATACATCCGCTGGAATTTCGCACTGTGTTATCATAATGGACTAATAGATCCTCCAAGGCTTTCATCAGTCTACGGGACATGTAACCTGTACTGGCAGTTTTCACCTGCAATAGACAAGAGTTTAGTTACAAAAAGGTGAAGACCATCTTCAGCCCAGATGTTAAAACACTGTCACCCTACAGAGAACCATCATGGCGGTCTCTTTCAGTGAACAACTTTTCATATATTACAGAGGACCAGAATGGAAAAAGAAAAAAAAGAAAAAAGAGAAGGATTTATGCATACCGCTGTATCAACTAGACCTTCTCGTCCACCCATAGTGTGAAAGAAAAATTCTGTGGCAGTAAGACCACTGTAGAACGAATTAGCAACAAAACCTTTAGCCTGCGATGCCAACAAGACATGAGATCAGGTCCTAGCTCTCAAAGCAGTAATAAATACAAACGGAAAATAGTGTAATCAGGCTCCCATCCCAAGAAGCCTACTACAAATTATTCACTGCCGAGAGATGGTTTCTACTTGTTCAGGACACCTCCAAAGAATAGCTTAAGAAAATTTCCAAAACATTTCTAGTAATTAGGAGCGCTAGAAGCATCCAATATGTTAAAGATTGCTCACAGGGTTAAAATAGAGGGGAGTAATTGCAACGCAAGAGAGATTAAAATAGAACAAAAACTTAACAGATCATCTTCATACAAAAACAAATCAGTCAATCGGGGGAGAGTGGTTGGCAAGCTGTTTACTTACTGCAGGTGATTTGGACATCCTAGGGAAATGAGGAAGACTTCGATCTATAAATCCATCAGGAGCACGGTGACCATTAACTGTCTGCTGACCAACACATGCAACCATCTGACTGATATTGATAGGAGATCCTTTGGAACCACACTGTGACATGATCAAGGGACTGTTTCTCCAATGTAACCCGTCCATACAGGCCTGTATATCACAAATATAATGACAAGATGAAGCATAAGTATTTTGGTAGGTAACCAGGATCTGGATTCATTAGTATAAGCTTATTCACCTTCCCAGTGGCTTCTCGAATTGTATTGAGAATCCCTGTTATGTCAGCTTCTAATGATTTTGCACCATCTAGACCAGCTTTAAGTTGCAAATTTCCTCGATTAAAATCCTCAATTATCTTCTGGCAATCTATATATCCTTTCTGGATTGTTTTTTTTCTTTCATTATTCAACTCTGCACCAGGTTGAACGTCATCGATTCCAATGGAGAATCCATGGATTCCAATCCACCGAGCACTGCGTAAAACAAGATAAAGAGCTACCAATTAGACAAGAAAATATTCCTTCACTCGATGCCTTGATGCAATGGCAGATAGCAGAGAAAGGTCACAGAAAACAGAGCACATACAACGCAAGAACAGAGAAATTTTGTGAACTTTTGAAATTATTATAGAGATGAAGCAGAAAAATGAATGAGCAAGACAAAGATTGAAGCGTTGCAGCGAGATAAAGGAAAAATTAGTCAGAGGAGATAAAACAATCCCATATGCATGAACTCACCTCAATTTTGCTAGCCGATTCATGCAGACTGCAGCAGCATGGGAGCTGTAATCTCTTAGAAGAATAGAATATAATCCATCCTTGTTTCCATTCCCTAGAAAAAAAATATCAAGTGCTCAAAATATAGGAAAAAAAATCCAGAGTGAACAGCTATCTGTTGCCATTTGCTACATATTGCATTCCATCTTGGACTCACCCAACGTAGCCTTCCCCAGTTGTCCTGATATTAGCTCACTATTTCGAAAATAAACCCATCCATCATTTGCGCACATTGTTTCATCGAAACCACGCTTTCCCTTCTTGAAGTTCTTCTCTTTCACATTTAAAGTTACGTAGACTCTAACACTTGCATTTGGACGCAGCAAAACACTAAAAACCTGTTTACCAGTCCACAGCTCTACTGGCTGCATCAAAAATAGCATCTGGATAAGAACTTTAATAGAACGAAAAAATGCTAAAAAGGCAGAAGAATTACCAGTGTCCACAACTTATTTGACCACACAGATTAAATATCAATAACTAACAGAATTTGAGCCAATCAATTAAACTAAAGACAACAATGTAGAATGTCATGCAAAATCCAGGTCGATACAGTAATTGGAACTGGAGCAGTTTCTACACACGTGATATGGAAAAGGTCTTTTAACATTATGGGAAAGCAGAAAGATAGCCACAAAGTATGTCTATAACCTTGAGCATCCAGCAAAAGAAAGCTAAGCTGAGATAAGAACTATTATCTCTCAATGAAAAAAATGAGAAAAATCATTGCTCAATTTCAGAATCCATGACGAAGGATTACCAGAAGAAGTAGGACAGCAAAGAGATAATGAGAAATTAAACAAGCACAGAAAAAAAAAGATATAAGATAATTGATACCAACAGAACAAACGGTAGCTATCTAACACTCTCAAGTCAGTTGTGATAAATTATAGAGGTGAAAACGTCTAGAAGCCTCATACCTTAAGGATTGAAGGTGTGGGCAAATCAATGGCATCCATGCCATCTCCCATGTAAGAACATATAAGTGAAAAGGCTGCACGGTCATAAAACGTGTCCTTTCTCGTTATCAAAAAGGAAGTTGTCAAAAAATCCTGCGTTGATGCTACTAAAATTTCTCCGTTTTTTGGGGTGCATAAATTGTTTTGTACCTGAGAGACCAATCAAGGGAGAAGTAAATAATCATCCAGAAGAGAAATTCTCACCCAGATAATTATTCCTGTCAGCAGTTATATCAATGAAGTTTTTTCAAACATTTTTAAACTCAGCATTTCCTCAACTAAAGAATCTAAATTGCTTAGGAAAGCCTAAAGGTTCAGTTGATTTAGTTGAAAATCATTGGTGGAATTTGTTAAAGCAAGACTCCATCTCATCATCATCTGGTACTTAGTATGTAATGTGTGCATGAATATGAACATAGAGAGTGTTAAACGTAGCCAACGTATAATTGACTATCCCCAAGAAACTTCATATGATGCTAAGTAAAAGAGCAAGTACCCCCATCAATGTAATAGCCTCTGTCCGAGCCTCCTCTGTTTGTGGTACGTGCATGTTCATCTCATCACCATCAAAATCAGCATTATATGGGTTACAAACCGATTCATTGAACCTCAACGTTCTCCAAGGCATTATTCTTGCCTACAGGACAACAAATGTAAAATTAGGAACTTAGGATTACTATGAAGGCAAGAGAAATTATGACTAAGCATTCTAAATCAGTACTGACCCTGTGACTCATAATAGACATCCGATGCAGACTGGGTTGCCTGTTAAAAAGAACAACATCCCCATTTTCCAAATGGCGGTCCACTATGCATCCAATGGTCAGTTCATCAGCAATACGCTTACGATAATCACCAACCAAAGTCCTGAAATGAATTGTGTTAATGGCCACATATGATGGACAAGCACCCAAAAACATGCAAATGACCCTATGAGGAGTATGCAGTCCCTCAGTGGTATCAGGTAACTTCAGTTCAGTAATAGTTTTTACGATTTTCTTGAAACAAATCCCAGTGGTTTGACTTGGCTTCATTAAGAGGAAAAGTTGTTACTTGCACATTTTCATTTCTACCTATGTACTTTTCCTGTTTGGGTGTGTCTATACCATGAACAAAACCTATATACGAGTCGACATAAATTTACAACTTCACATAATTTTACTGAAACTGAAGATCACTTCAACTGCGAAAACTAGCTATCTAGATATATTAACTCATCAAGATCAGTTTCCAACCCTTAAAAAGTATGCATCAACCAAGAAGTAACAAAACTAGCACACAACATTACCTTGAAGAACCATCCGGATATCTGACATTTCTGGCACCAGGGTATTTATTCGGGCCATTACGGACACATTGTCTCAACTTCTCAATATTATGACGGGAAACACATTCAGGAAAAGTCAAGATCCGAGCCATAAGGATGGGAATTCCTACCTGAAAAGTTTAGTTACCTTTGTGATAAGTTACACCAAAAATATAAATAACAAAAAGCAAAAGTTTAAAACCATTTATGGTAAGAGATACCTCTGTAATTTTCAAATTGGGATCAGGTGAAATAACAGTTCTACCAGTGAACTCGACACGCTTTCCTGACAAATTTGCACGGAAACGTCCCTGTTTTCCTTTGAGACGCTGAAGAACTCCACTCAGTTGTTTTCTGTCTGGCTGACTTTGAACACCACGGACTTCACTGTTAATGAATTTTGCAACCTCGCTTTGTACTGTATCCCACACTTGCTAAAAGGAAATCCTCAAAAGTAAGTAAGAAGAAAATAATCTAACATGAAATAGTAATAAAAGAAAAAGGAATAATAACGTAAACCCAAGAAATCATTTCGAAGTAAGATCTAACAAAAACAGAGACAAACTTAACAGTACAGAATGCATAAATACACAAAATAGGGATGCAACGATGCAATAAATAACTCGATCGTACCATGTTTTTGGTCGATGTGGTAGGTTGATTCAAAATTCTATGAAGAGAAGCATTGTCTTGAATGATTTGCTTTAATTGCGATGATAAGTCATTTTCATTACTGCAGCAAGAAAGCACGTTCTTTCAAGAAAATCAGCAGTAGAAAGTATAATTGACATAAAAAAGCTAAACAAAACAATAGCTAACCTTTCTGTGCCACCAATCATAACAGACGGTCGGATTGATAAAGGTGGCACAAGCATGCACGTTATGATAAGATTCTCAGGTCTGTGGGCAATATAAAGAAGTTCACAGTCCTGTAATCAATTTCAGAAAGAAAAAGGGAAAAAATGAATCAGCATGACTGAATTATTTGTAAATAAGAAAATTCCCTTTATACTAATGCATATAATCTGAGAGCAAAAGAACACACCGCAGGAAACTATATTGAAAAACATGTGATGTAACTCAAATATACCTTGTCACTCATTCCTTTAAAAAGCCCAAGCACCACGTTAGGATCAAGAACATAGGTAAGAGGATTTATTCCTTGAGTAGACTCCTTTGTGTGGGATATTGCAGCTTTAAATTCATCAACCTCTCCACCATGAATTTTAGACCGGTCATGACTGATACCTATAAAACCCATCTGGGCTGGAATCTTTTTCACCATACCTGAAATAATCAACAGATAATCATCATAACCAAAATATATAATTGAACTGGGTAGGAAGAAGCACTTTCAAGAACATAGCATAGATTAGAATATAACATAATCTGAGATTAACCAATAACAAAAGTTATAGGATTTTTGCATTGGATATTAGAATTCCAAAAATGTTCTACGAGCTAAATTTTGCATCTAAGATGAAACATATGAAGAATGAGAAAAGAAATCAAGGTTATAAATAAAAATCTTCGAAAAAGCATATTGAATCTAAATAGTTTCAGCCAAAAAACAGTTCAAAAATATACCATTCTGGTAGCCACATTTTTTGCAAGTTATAACTCTCTGGCTTGCCATTGTACTGCACTTCTTGACAACCGCTTTCGCCAATTCAGTCTTCTTCAATGGCTCCATTTTGGGACTCCGCATCTTCCTCAAGTGATCTTCATACAATTTCTCGTCCAAAAGCATGTTCGAACAGCGCTGCGGGAAAAGAAAGGAAAAAAACAATATTTGTGAACTACTGTTGATGCTACAAACAGTTTTGTTATGCAAATTAGGTGTTGTCTGGATTTCGAAAGGCATCTTCCCTAGAAATAATTTTTATATGCTGTAATTGTCTCCAGTGTTTCCATTCAACAAAAGTAAAAGGGTCGAGAACAGAAACTAGAGATATATAATCGGCTAACTCTGTTACCTTACAAATGCACTTCAGTATGTCAAGGATAAAATTAAAGTATCCAATGTTGTAAACTGGGAGGTCAAGCTTCAGATATCCGTAGTGTCCCGGACAATTTTGGAAGTTCCCCTCACAAGTTGCGCATATAGACCTTTTGTTTGGAGGACCCTGCACAATCATAATGAACAAACCATTTAGCAATAGTCTTTATGCAAGTGAATGTTTAGAATTACATATACTGACGCAAATCACTACAGGAGACAAAGACATGACATAAAATTCTTGCCATGGCTACATGCATAACAAGTTAAACCAAAGGATATATATATATATATAGGAAAATCGGATACCATTCGAGGATCCAACAAGCCGCCTTCATGGGGTTTACCACTGGTGGAGTCGTAGAAACCATTCTTCCAGACCTGAACTTCAGCGGCTTTCATGACCTCAAGATCAGAAAGCATAGAGAAGTTGATGCTTTTTCTGCAGAGATAATAGTAATGTCAAAATCCTAGACATTAATGAACAACACTCAAAGACAAGCCCTATTCAATTGTATCAAAGTAAGATCATCATAAGCTAAGAAACTCAAAACTGGTAAACAATCATCTCAATCTGACATAAGAACTCAGACACCCAAATCAAAAAAATTTCATGAGCCTTTAAACCAAGTTAGCAAAAGAAACGAATTTTAGGCACATTGAGTATGTATGATCCAGAGCTGCTAAAAAGGAGCGTACTTGGGAAAAACTATATCAACGAAAAAAGTTAAACTTGAGGGAGAAAAAGTGAGAAGAAACATACATTTTAAGATCACCAACTTCTTCAATGTAGGGCTTCTTAGTGAATTCAATCTCCATCTTCGTCTCCATCTCTCCCAATCAAAAAGCTTTAAACTTTATACACAGGATGAAACAAAAAAAACCCCGAATAAGTTCAAATCGACGTCAGAGAAGAAGAAGAAGAAGCAAACTCAGGATCAATCGGAATAGGAAAAAAATCAACTTACGGTGAGAAAGACGAAGGTGGGTTTTAGGGTTTAAGGAGAAGCAGCAGAGATTTAGTAACAGGCGGGAGATACAGAACGGCTGGCGAGCAAGAAGAAAGATGGAGGAGGATTCAACAAAAGAGAGGAAAAAAAAAAAAAAAAAACCAAAAAACCCTAAGTTGCGGCTTCGAACCTGCGACCTTGAAGTTTATGACATAGGGCACTCAACCACCGAGGTATTTATTCTAAACATTGATTAGGTCACAAGTGTTTTATATATATCTATTACATGTTCAGCTCTACCAAAAAAAGGGCAAAAAACAAAACTTTATAAAAAGTGAGGGTATTTTTGTAATTTTGGTTTTTGATTTTGTGTATATTTCGAAAGTATTAAACTTTACGGAGAAATTGATTGACCTAATTTGTGCAGAGAGAGAGAGAGAGAGAGAGGCGCGGCGATCTTAATCCGATGAAGACAGTCACCGGAAGAGTTATTAGTGCTGAACCAATCTCACTCTCCAAAGCAGCTACGCTTCTCTCTGGGTTCACTTCTTCTGATAATGGAGCCTCTCAAGACGTTAGAGCGTATCTCCAACGAGCTTCTGCTGCCTTCACGGAATTAAAGAGTTTCCATAGGGAGATTAGATCGAAGGAGACGAAGACAAGCTCCGAGGCGAGGAGTGAGCAGATTGTCACCGAAGAACTCGATGGTGGGGAGGCTCGTGACCGGAAAAGTGAAGGTATGAGTGAGGAATCAGTTTACGGAAGGGAAAAGGTGAAGAAGAATAAGAGGAGCAGAGAGGAAGATGTTATTGATGAGAAGGTGGAGGATAAGTTAGAAGATAGAAAAGAGAGAAAGAAGAAGAAGAAGAAGAACAGAGACGAAGATGTTATTGATGAGAAGGTGAAGGATAAGTTGGAAGACGAGGAAATGAGTGAAGATAGAAAAGAGAGAAAGAAGAAGAAGAAGAAGAACAGAGATGAAGATGTTATTGATGAGAAGGTGGAGGATAAGTTGGAAGACGAGGACATAAGCAAAGAGAGAAAGAAGGAGAAGAAGAAGAAGAAGAAGAAGAGTGAGGAAGAGATGGCTTCTGAAGAGAGAAAGAGCTCAAAAAAGAGGAAGAGTGATGACGAGATGGGCTCAGAGGAGAGGAAGAGCAAGAAAAAGAGGAAATTGTAAGAGATTGATGGTTAAAGTTTGTTTCTTTGGGTTTTTTTTTAGCTCAAGGTTGGGGAAAATTTTGTAGTTGAAATTTTACTAATCTTTCAAATTTTGGTTTCAAGTGTAGTTGAAGATGTTACTTGGTGATAATTAAGATTGAGAAAGAATTGATTGTTTTGGATTTCTTTTGTTAGTTTATGTTGTCTGCATTCAAGTTTTTGTTGTTTTGGTAGTGTGATGCTACCCTCTTATATCCTTGACTATATTTGGAAGATGTTTGAATGCAAAGTTTTGGATCTTAGAGAGATGACTTCTTTAAGCGTTACTTATTATTCAAGTTGTGAAATCAACTAGAAATGCTATATGTAAAACTCAGTTTTGTTTAGGCACTTGAAAATCTGGTGCTTGAAAGTGTAGGAAGATTGCGCAATTGCTATGCTGTGAAGTTTTCTGTGTGAAGGAAGAAGGATTTCTACTTCCTGTTCAACTATACTTGTGCAAGTAACAGATAATCCTTGATCGTCAGGTATGTAATCTTACATGCTATTATGGTTCTTGAGAGCTTCAGTTAAACTTTGTGCTACTCCTATGATCTTTTAATAGATGAATTAGACTAGGAAACTTGGGATAAATGTACAGAACCGCTATGAATGTAGAGCCATACATTTCTACACGGCTTTCATGCAAACAGTTGAACCTTAAATGACGCAAATTTCATCATATATATGTATATACAATGTGTACATGTCATATGTGGATGCTGCATCATTGTTTACATGAACCATCTGATTCAAACGATTTTGTGTATATCTTCAACAGTTAATTGCTACAGAGATTGTGATAAACAGTCGAAGGTAAGGTCAATATATGCAAATTAGATTGTGTGTATATATATTAATTTGGAGTTTACATAGATCTACACTTACAGAAAGCAGAAATGTGCAACAGTAAATAATTGTAAAGAAATTGACCTCATGTCAAATTATTGAACAGGAATTGACCTCATGTCAAACCGATAAATGGCCGGGAAAAAAAAACGAAAAAAAATCACGAAGCTTGTAAGAAAGAAGAGACAAGAAACAAAAAGGAAAAGCACTTGAATCATGAAGCAAGAATTCTCAGCATTTGGGCAAGTCTGCAGGAGGAGGAAGAAGTTTCTGATCTGGCTTATCTCCATCAAGAACAAGCCAAGCCATCCTCAGACCCCAACTGGTATGTACTTCCAAGTGACAGTGCATGAACCACACTCCTGCGAAACATTTTGTAAACTTGGTTATTATTATTCATCTAAGATAATGTAAAGCTGTGTTTCTTTGGTTTATAATTGTTTCTCTTACCTGGGTTATCTGCAAGGAATCGAATAGCAGCCCATCCACCAGATGGCACACCAATTGTGTTCCGCTCTATTGGGTCAACAAGGTTGAAGTTTTTAGGATCCTTGTTTGCGTCGAAATTCCCAAAGCCTTGGCCAACGACGAAGAAGTTGAACCCATGAAGGTGAAGTGGATGGCTTTCAGCACCAAGAATGCTAGTGTCTTGCATCACCAACTCCACACTGGTGTTGTAAGGTAGAACCATCAAGTTTGTCCCGTTGCTAACCATGGTATTGTTAGGTGGAGTGCCTGTGTAGTTAAACGGAACAATGGGACTCCATGGGAATTTGGGGGAATACACTCCATGAGATTGGCCAGAATAGTGAGATTGAAGGAGAGCTTTTGTTGGCATTGTGAAGGAAATGTTACTGATTGAGGCAGCAAACATTGTGGTGTTAGTAGGACCCTGGCATGTCTGGTTATTCTTATGATTGCACGGGTTTGTTCCCAATCCTATTGTGAAGAAGAACTTTCGATCAACATTCAGAGGCACATTTGCTGGGAAGTTTTTGCTGTTCAGACTGCGTAGCTTATTGCTGAACTTAGTAGCAAAATTTGTATCGTTTAGAGCAGGGAGTGTTGGTTTGAAGAGTGGAAGATTCTTGATTTTGGTCCTTGAGTGAGCATCTTTGGTCTGTTTAGATGGTTCATATTCTAAGATTCCTGCAACTGTAGAGTTATCGAAAGTTCCTTGACCTGTGACGTATGGTCTTGCACTCATGAAGAAGGAGGCACTCGGATAACTAGGTTTAGTCTTTAGCAGGACGTTTGTGGTCTGGCCAGGAGCAATTAAGATGGTATCC
Organism: Camelina hispida; assembly: GCA_023657505.1. Taxonomy (NCBI): domain Eukaryota; kingdom Viridiplantae; phylum Streptophyta; class Magnoliopsida; order Brassicales; family Brassicaceae; genus Camelina; species Camelina hispida. The sequence continues at coordinate 30,119,790 of CP094636.1, read as the reverse complement.
GTCTCAAATGGTTTAACATAGATGGCATCAGCTTCAACAACCGTAACAGTGTGATTTGCGATGCTGAAGAAGAGCTCATCATTAAGTGCAGCATTGATTAGCCTGAGAAGGTATGTTTTTCCTGGCTTCACTCTCAGTCTGAATGTATCTGTTTTACATCATTCGTTACATAGATTAGTGGGTCATATATTATTAAACCATAATTAGATGTTGGAATCAATGATTACCTTTGGCAGAGCAGTTGTATAATGGACCAGGAAGCCCGTTGATCGTGTAAGCATCAGAGACATTAGGACCACCTCCTGTTTGTGTTGCTTGGCGAATGATTGCCTCAGGGTCTGCGTTGAACCACTCCCCTGCAATTTAACCATAAAGATCAGTTATTATGTTTTTTAGCTCTCATCATAGTCTCTGTCTGTTTCTAGTCTTCATCATCTTTACCAAAGATCATAGGAACTTCTTTGTGAGGTTTAGCAAACGGGTACGGAACTCCGCGTTTGGGAAGGATGATAAGTGGACCATAGACTGTTGCTCTAAGCCATGAAATGTGAGCATGGTAAAACAGGGTGCCTCTTTGACCAACAATGGTATAGTTGTAGACATAGCTTTGTCCTGTCTGAATAGGACATTGGGTTATATAGGCTGGTCCATCAGCCCAACCAGTCCGTAGTTGCCGGATCCCATGCCTGAGATTTTTCACGAATTAAAGCCAGCTAGTATCAGTAATCAAACATTACTCTTATTAATGCTACAAGTGGTTTCAAGATTATTTACCAGTGGATAGAGATGTTGTTTGGCACTTGATTAACGACTTTGATCAGAAGCTGGTCACCTTCTCTAGCAATAAGCTTAGGTCCTGGAAACTGCCCGTTTACAGAAACAAGGCTCTTTGTGTGGCAAAGACGTGTCACGTTCTGCATTTTGATCTGTGAAAACAAAACATTTTATCATTATTTGTATCCCCTTTAAAACTAATAAACAGAAGAAACATTCTTCACATACTTCCAGCGTATAATGCCTTGTAATCGCAAATGCAGGTTGAGGAAGAAGAAGAACACAAGAGAAAATAGCTAAGAGAAGCTGAAACCCCATGTTCAGTGAGCTTGATCCCCGAGGCTTTGATTAGAGCAGGTGAGTTTACTGAATACTCTGCCTCGGTTATTTGTTTATGTTTTGCTGTAGATTGTGGATTCATTGTTTCAACCTTTAGTGTATATATAGGAAGGGAGAGTTAGGTGTTTGCTTGAGCAGGAAAGCTAGAAAAAACAATTAGTAAATGTTTAAGAAAATACAAAAAAGATAATTGGTAGAGAAGTACTCCCTGTAATCAGAAGAACTTGATATGGACTAGTTGTTAGATTATATGAACAGCTAATGTATGAGTGGTGTCAAAGATAAGTCAAACTCTTTGACCCTCTTCAATTCCTCAAAAACTATTGTTTCCTTCTCAATACTATGGCGTAGATTCTAGATATGAAATGTAAAATTGCCAATTTGAGTTTCTCGGATATGACAGTTCTTCTACCTGTGCTGCATCTTTGACAGCATTGAGTATATTAGACTTCAAATTTTGACATGAGAAAGTAAGTAACTTGGACCAGAGAGTGGCAGTCTAGGACTATCGTTTGATTTGATCCTTGGCTAAGTTTTATTTAGACCCAAAATTTTAGCACTCTTGGTTTCTTTTTGAAGGGTAACTTTTGTGGTTAGCGGTTAAATTTTAGTAAATACATTTCATCATTGCATAAGCATGTTATAAGTGATAAGTACTTCATCTGTTTGTTTATTAATTTATTTTATTTGTAGGTGGGGGAACGAACTACTAAAGGAGAGATTAACCGAGGTGGAGTTAGTCAAAACATTCGTAAGCTCAAATTGCTTGGGGAATAAGCAAGGAGAGGGAGATTGTAGCTATCAAAGAAGGTCACGATTAGGGTTAGATATCAAAATCCATGAAGTATTTTCCATTTTTTTTTTATTAGAACATTGTTGAGGAAACCTCAAATTAAGGTTGGCTATTTTATTTCCCAAGCAAGTGACCTAACTCCCTTTTATGTTCGTATCCTCAAAGGCATGCCACTTATACATGTCTCTCTGTACTTATATACATATTTGCACAACTTATTATTATTTCTTGAACGGATTAAAAATTTATTTTAATTATGTTTATAATCAACAAGTGTATATAATTAATTATGTGTATCTTTAACAAAAAATATATAAATATAAATATATATAATGTATATTTGTAAACTTTTTGCTTCTCCTCTTTCAAATTTTTAAATTTGAGAAATGTACAGTCGAAATGCAAGACAGGTTGCTAACAAGTACGTATCAACTTATTGCATATATGAGAAGTCGGTAATTAAATATATATAGTTTTCCTAGAAAAAAAAGACAGTAAAGAAATGTTGAAACTGAATAATGGTTAAATGAAAATACTCGGACATAATGATGAAACACAAGTTTACATCATTAGTAATGTAGTTCAAACCATTTGTAGTTTTTTCTACAATTATGTCTTTAACAATATTTTTAGTTGGTAACTCACAATCAATATCATAAAAACAGTAATTTTAGTTATAGATATTCATTTTAAGTTTTAATTAACCAGACTAGGCATGTGACACGAGAGCTATATTTAGAAACAGGTTAATTCCGCGTAATAATTATCTCCCATATTATTCGAAAACGAAATTCTGATATCTTATAACGGTTTCGACTATAATTATCTATACATTAAACTAAAACATATGGTATGATGAACTTCTACATATTTTAGGCCGTAGACCAATTTCAAAGAACTCTACTTTAGAGAAATATCTAAATACCTTAAACTTAATTACCATTCAAGCTTTTAAATATTGATCTACATACGCGTAGAAGTGTTTTCTTTAAACTGTATACATACGCGTAAGATATACACGTGAATACATGATTAGTATAAGAGTATGTAAAGAGAGATTAATTAGATTGGAGGAAGTTGAATACATGTTTTTTTTGTTATTTTAATTTTTCACATATATATTGTGGTTACACCAACCCTTGATTTCTGATTAAGGCTCCAACAAAATATATACTGTAGTATATTGTATGCACGTATGTATACATATATAGAGCGTATCCTATACGAATATATATGTACATATTTGAGCGGACAGTTACTAGCCACCTTTTAGGTGAATATATAAAGATGGTGATAATTACAAAATTCTTATAAAACTTAAGAGTTCGACGTACGTAAAAGAGATATATGCATGTGTGATGTGTCCATATGATAACTGTAATTAATTAGCCACGCGCTCATTGTTATCAACTACAGTGCTTGCACAAATGTATGTCATATGTCCTACTAGTAGTCATTCCGTGCTACGCACAGATTTAGTTTACATTGTTCTTAAATATATATATATATATATATATATATATATATATATATATATTTTTATGATTTTGAAAATTTTTAGTTAATAAAATATTAAGTAAATAAAAATATTATGTGGGATTTGAGATATGAGGGTTAATAAAATATTTATCTTTCTATTTATAAGAAAAATTGTAGTTAAGAGCATATGGAAAATTTATTATTTAGTTGGATAATAAACACACCAATTTTTATATCAATTTCTATCTATTAGGTAAATGTAATTTATACTTCCTCCGGTTTTTTACTTGTCGTTTAAGGTTTTCTCACACAACTATTAAATTGTCTATTTTATCCTTTATTAATATATTTTATAAATATTTCATTGGTCAGAATTTTAAAACAGAACGGATAAAACTGGAATATTCACCAAACATTTTCATTGAAAATCTAAAACGACAACTAAATTAAAACAGAGAGAATATTTTATTGTTATAGAAGTCACATAAACTAAACTATGTGAGAGTTATAGATATGCAATCATTACATATTAATATATTTTCTCATATATGTAATATTTCTAATTGTTATTATTAATCATTCATTGCATTACTATAAATATTATGAAAGTTACAAACATGAGAGTTAGTATAAAATATGAGATTGATGAGATGGAAGAGAAAAGTTAATAAAAAATGTGTCGGTTTATAAAAATACATTATTGTGAGTTAATAACTAAAATTGTCTATTTTTTAAATATATATTCAAGAGTTATATATTATAAATATAGATCTATGAAAGGGAATCTTAGCTAATCAAATCATGAATTTAAATATATATTCACTTCTCTCTTTAAACAGAAATATATACAGTTACCAAATGTATATATATTATAATCTTATATCCTTAAACTATTTAATCATCAAATTATTTGTTAAGAGAAAATATTATTATTTAAATTCAATTAAATAAATTTGTTATACTAAAAATTTTAAGAAACAAAATGACATTTGTGAAAGAAGACAACATCAAATGACAATATTTTGGAGCTTGCCAAAAAAAAACTTTACTTTATTATTAGATAATATAATATAGTAAGGTTTCTTTTTAACTCTTTCTCTGAGAATCTGGCACCCAATATCATTATATATTAAAAAAATCAAATACACCTATAATTATTTATTTTCTTTTATAAATGTTTTAAAATGATTGCATAAATCATCAAAAGATGAACAACGTAAAAACAATTGACATTTTTGGAAAAAAATACTCAAGACTTAGTAAGATAATATTTTTTCTGAAGTTAGGAACTTCCCAAGAACGGATGATCTCAACAACGATACTATTGTTACTGGTGTTTTGTTGTTTGTTGGAGATTGAATTGAGGATAAAATAGAATGTAAATGTTGTAGTTTTCACAATAGTCTGAAAGAGGATGTGTTTGTATGGTAGTAGGTTATTTTTTGAAAACTAAACTTTATAGAATGTTTGAGCCTTTAAGAGAGAGAAAGAATTGAAATCAAATTAATGATCATAAATTCGCAAGTGTTTCAAAATAATAAGTCAAAAATGAGAAGTAATATAAACAAAAATGAAAATTGAGGAAAATAGTGGGTAGATATAAGGCAATGCATAAAATGATGGTATCATCTCAAATCAAAACATAATTGATTATGTTCATAATCTATATTGAAATTCCTAACATGAAAACTTATAAATTTTTTGTAATTCAAAAATACCATGATGTTTGAAATAATAAGTGTGAATTGAACAAAATAATTATAGAATTAGATTAAAAACATCTCACAAAATTACTTAATTTTCCAGAAAATAAGCTCCAAAATTTAATTTTACATAAACAAATTTTTGATAAACTAATTTACTTAAATAACACCATCCCACCATCTTACTTAAATTTGATTCCGCTTGTGTCTGCAAAAATTATATAAGATTCAAACACAGAAATTAAACCCAAGAATTCAAACCTATAAAATTAATTTAATGTTGGTTTAGTTCCGAGATGAAACCAACCACACACTGATATAAGGTGGCTCTAGATTCTTGGAGGCTGCATATGGTTTCTGATTAAAGAAGTGAGGAATAGAATGTTGATAGTTTTTTTTTTTTGGTTTTATGGACCTGTAGTTAAGGTCCAAACTATAGTTAATTATGTCCAAACAAAAAAAATACATTTTTCAGAAATATAGCAAGACAAGTGTCATCTCCTTAGCAAAAGTTGAAAAAAACTTCTCATATTGTATAAGATTTTCGTTAAATAGTTAAGATAAATTATATTTTTAAATATTTTTTTTCTTTTTTGAAAAATAAAAAACTAATAAGTAGTCTAAAAGGAAAATGTAAGATCTTACTTAATTATTTTGATAGATAATTTTATGTCGTTCTATATATTAATTTTATTGTCATCATCTAAAAGTAATAGTTAACAAAAAGTAGTTTTTACATATGATAAGTCAATTTTAGAAAAATTTATTAAAATGATATCACAAACAAATATCTTATACTATAAGTTTAACCAGTTTTTATTAAAAAATCATGAAAAGAAAAGTGTGTGAAATTTAATATATATTTTTTATTTTCTATATATTGTCTCTATTTCTAATCATTTTAATATAAATAGTATAATTAACAATAAATTAATTTTTGAACTTATTGTTTTATGTTATATCATAGGGTGATAAAGCAATTATGTTATGATACCATTATGTTTTTTAAGTACATATGTTTTAAAGACAATCAAACTGTAACTTATAAATTACTATTAAATACAAAATTGAGTTGTGTCTTTAATACAATATATATGATTATTGAATATAATGTGAGTTTTTTATATATTAGAAAATCTTTTATATTTTAAATTAGTCTATCATAAATTAATTTGGTTTCAGTTTTTACTTTGAAATGTATGAAACCATTTTATAGTAATAAGACAATTAGTTACAACAAAGGTAATTAAATGTTGTATGTTCGTTAAATAATTAAGATAAATTAATCTTTTTTTAGTTTGGTTTTTTTTGGAAAAAAAACTGACAAGTATTATTTGAAAAAAGTGTAAGACCTTACTTTGGTAGATGAATTATGTTGTCTTATATATTAATTTTATTTTCATATATAATAGTAATAGTTAACAACAAATAATTTTATAATATGATAAGTCAATTTTAAAATAATTTATTGAAACGATATCACAAAATAAATATCTTATACTCTAAGTCTAACTAACTTTAGATAAAATTCATGAAAATAAAAGGGTGTCAAATTTAATATAAATATGTTTTTCTTCTATAAATAGTCTCTATTTCTAATCATTTTAATAAATAGTATAATTAGCAATAAATTAAACTATTTTTTTTTTCATGGGGGAGATAAAACAATTATGTTATGATACCATTGTTTTTAGTACATATGTTTTAAAGACAGTCAAACTGTAACTTATAGTCTACTATTAAGTAGAAATTTGAGTTGTGTCTTTAATACATTAAATATGATTATTAGATATAATATGATATATATATATATATATATATAATAGAAAATCTTTTATATTTTGAAATTAGTCTATCATAAATTTATTTGGTTTCAGTTTTTACTTTAAAAGTATGAAACCATTTTCTTCTCTTATTTGGTTTCAATTTGTTTATATTTTTTAGTTGGGTTGATCAATATTTTTTTTAATGGTGTATGATTTCATTATGAAATATATTATATGCTAAAACTAAAAAAAGTAAGGAATATATTTTTGTAACAATGTTGAAAAATATTCAAAAACAAACTATACAACAATCATCTTTTTTTAACAAACTATACACCACATAAGATACAAATAAAATAAAGTCAAATCAAAAAATAGAATATCAAATTTAAAATTAATGAGAATGACATGTGTCACAAAAGTATAGTGCCAAATGTCACATTGTTAGCCAAAGTTAGAAAAAACCTTCTCTTATTATATAAGATATATATTATATAACATTTTCTCTTTTCTGTTTGGTGAAATGATATAAATGTATGTCATAGGGTTATAATCTTCTTCTTTTTCTTTCACTTTAGTTTTCTCTAACAATAGATATCGTACGAGTGAAAAGTTTTTGTCCAAAAAAAATATATGAGTGAAAGGTAACATTGCATTGTGTATCCACCCATAGTTAGGAGCAACCAAAGAAAATGAAAAATCTTATACTAGCACAATTATATCATTAAGCCATATAATTGTATAAAATAATCAACTTCTTTTCATTAAACTTTGAATAGGAATGATCAATGATGATTATTAAGATGCTTTACCTTAAGTGCCCAAGATTAGCCAATCTTTAATAACGTCGAAAAGAAAAAGCAGAGTATAAGTACACCTAAAGAAAATATTTCTTACACAATTTTCTTCCTAAGAAAAAATTCTTCCCTTAGGAATATAGTATACCAATTATTTAAATACGTCTTTATCAATATGGTACGTTTTGCTTGCTCGAGGTGAATTAAACCCTGACTATTTAAATTAACAAGAGTATATGTAATATGATTAGTTCTACGCAAGATGGAATTTTTTGTTTTTAAGTAATGCAATTTTCGCAAATAATTTATCATTTATCTAATTTAAATAAATCTTTGTCAAATCCTTTAAGAAAAAAAAAAAGAAAAAAACTTTGTAAAATCGTATAGAATCCATGTTGTATGAAAAAAAATATCAATAATGAGGAAAGTTCCATGATTTATCCATGCGTACGAAAGGTCCAAAACTAACAATTGCTTAACAAGTTAGACTCTTTTGTACACTTCGTTATCATATTACCTACTCTACTCCACTTTCATTAGATTTTTTTTTTTTTTTTGGCTAGCACTCTATTTTGATAGTGTTTTAAGGATGTCAACTATTGTAATTAGTATCAATTTTAGAATTGTGCTTGCAAGATGATTATTTACGTTTGAGGATCTGCCACACGTTCCATTATTTAAATTTAGTCTAAACTTGAGAAAACTACAAGTCAAAACCCAACATATATACACTTTCATAGAGACATATTATAGCAGTAAATTGCAATTTCTAATTGCATTATCTAGTTTAAAGTATCACATTGTTAAAATAAGGATAAAATCGATCATCCATATTCTGTTAAGCAATTTTCCTAATACACTTATCTGATTTAGGAGAGGTAATCTAGCTAGAAAACCAAATTTATAATTGGTAAAATGCAGAAAAGTGTTTGTGCATTAATTTGTCAGATTTTCTCAATTTCGAAAATTTTGACAAAGAAAAATTAACAATCACAAGTTCACAAAACTATATATATAAATATTGTTCTAAACAATTGTAGCAAATATTTTCATCACAAAAATATATATATACAAAAACTATGTCAAAGAAAATGGATCAATATAAACAATACTTAAGATTTTCTTAATTAAAATGTTACTATACATTTTTCACTTCGTTAATTACTTTTACATTATCTCACCAACTAATTACATCCTGCATATATGGTTCTTTAATTTATTCCCAAACTGATTGAGGATAAGCAAAATCTGTTTCTTTAAGATTATTTTGGTTAGAAGTTTTCCTTGTGGAAAGTAAAACGAGTGGATGACTCGAGACTAAACTCCTGACAAAGTTCTCTAAGTGGTCTAACCAATGTTGGGCTTCCACAGTAGAATACACCTGAAAAATATACATGTTAAGAATTATTGATGTTCATAGAGAATTTTTTTTTTTTTTTTTAAGTTGATATTAACTATTTAAGATAGTAATTACCTATTCGACAAGCTTCGTGTTTGCTTGACAATTCAGAAAAAACTTTCCTCCAATTAGGTCTTGCGAAATGTGTTCGTATCTGATGTGTTTTGGGGATAATTAAGATTGATTAATTATATAATTGAGATACACGTAACTTCTTAAAGAGTGCTAAACGTTAACAAAATGTCATTAGTGACATCTCCTTGTAAGTCAAAATGATTCTATGTTTTCTTCAACATTAATATAAAGTGGACAACTATTATAATTGTTTAGTACTGAATAATAAAAAATGAGAACTTACACGGCTTTCGGAGACAATATCAACACCATTCTTTGCATGTTGAAGTTTCTGAACCATGGCGATCAGGGCAGATCTTGCATCTCCCGCTTCGTACATACTTGTTAAGTAGTTATGCATTTCTATCACATGCTGCCAAACAATAAAACATTACAAATATTATTTAGAAAATCTGTTAAAAATATTATTTTGTTGTGGCAATTCATAACGAATTTAAGGAAAAATGAATCAATAAACTTACGGTTTTATCATATTCGGCAATGTCATCCATAACTCCCTTGAACCAATCAAATGAAGCTTGTTCTCTTGTCACCCAAAAAAAATATGCTCTTTGTGGAAACTTTTTGCCTCCTCCACCACTAACACTATCACCTGCTACACTCGATCCTCCTACACTTTCTTCGTACTTTTGCCCCTGATGTTCCAATGTCAAAAAAAAGTAGACCCTGATTCTAATTATTTTCCTTAATTTATATTCAAACTCACATAAATTAATGAACAAAAAAGTATATACAACTTACACTTTTGGGAACCCCGGGTTTTAGATGGTTTAACATGTCTTTCAAAATGCTAATGAATGGAGTTGCTCCAATCCCTAGGCCAACTAGTAAGAGGATGTCGAACTTCTGATAGTTTTGTGCCGGAGCTCCATACGGTCCTTTAATGAAAATTCTAGGGAATCTGATACAAAAGATGACCCCATCAGATCAACTTTTTTATTTATTTTTTTGAGCAGCAATCGGATTGAATTTTAAAACACTGGTTATGTAAACAACTGAACATACTCACCTTCTTGCAAAATAATAAACATTTAAATGGTGATTATTGTTTAGTATTCACTTACAAGACTTGTGATTCTTCAATGTGAGGATTCACACCCGCTGCTCTTGTTTCCATCCTCATAAGACTGTTTGGTTTAGGTTTAGCAGCTGCTTGAGGGGGCTCGCATGTCTATATATAATCAAAATTTAACAGTTTACACTTAAATTAAAATTTAATAAAATAAAACTAAAATATCGCAGAAATTAACTAAACAAATAAAGAGTGACGAAAAAATTTAGTACCTTTGCAAATCTGCTCCTAAGTTCAGTAGTCCAATCTCCTAAGGCTCTTATGTGAACACTTAAATAGTCATCCCCTGGTGCGGAAGTGATGGAGAATGGATGCCTAAATAATAAGGGAGATAATTTGTATATATCATTATTTAGTTTACCTTATAAAAACCAATCAGTGAAGTTATTTTTACTCAATTATTAATTAGAATACCATTCAAACTTTGACAGATCAGGACACTTGACAAACATGTACATGCCACTTTTGTATTTGAACCCGGGAGGTTTGGTCACGTAAAGTGCAAGAACGTTTCCCGAATATACAATAGCCTGTACATGTTTAAACAAATTAATATATTATATATATATATGAACAGAAACACTCGATAAAATAAATTACTCAGAAATGTTATAGTTTTGTCAATGTTCAAATTGTAACTTGAAACTATTTGATTAATCAATTTATTTATTATTAGTGTACCTATAATTTTTATCATAATAGTTTTTTGTGTATATATAAATCATAGGTGCAAAATTCTAAATGGATGACCTGGTGATTAATCATATAAAATCAAGGCAACATATTTATATAGCCTTTTGTTTGTTACCTTAATAACGTTGACACGGTGGCTGTGTTCTTGTAGGAGACGTGAGAAAAGCCTCTCACTCGCGTAGAACAGCATCGGTACGGCCACATACATCCATGTCTTCATTATAATACAATTTACCAAAAAAAAAAAAAGAAAGATTGAAATGCAGAAATTTATTATGTTACTTTTTTTTGTGTGTGTGAACGATTTATTACGTTAAACTTAAAAATATAAGAAATTGAACGTAATTACCGTCTTTTGGTACCAAGGCTTCTCGATGATAAGGATGTAACCATGGATGATGAGAAGAACATAAGCAAGAACCAACAAATGATGAGCATACCAAAACGCATTAAAACCAGCAAGAACGCTAAACGGTTTAGGCAATTTCACTATGTTCCTTCTAAAGTAGTGCATCGCGAGCGTAAATGAGAATCCCATGAAGAAAATCATGAAAACTCCCGTGATCGACACTGAAGTCATCATTAAACCTAGATAACTCGGTTGCGTATTTCCCAAGGCAGATCCCGCGTACTTCAAGAACACGTCGTAGGAGCACGAGCTTAACCTAGGGTAGTTACAGAAGATGTGAAGTGCCGTGTGGAGCAAAGCTTGGAAAGCGATCATATATGCAATCACCTTGTGGAAGTTAATGTTGTCGTCGAATGGGATGACGCGGTTCAAAAACGTTGACCTAAGGATCGTTAGGGTTTTTCTACATACTGGTATCAAAATCAGAGCCATGTTCAGTTTAAGCGTTTCGGCTGCTCCTTTAGCAGCGCAAACACAGCGTCCGGTGATATTGTATAGAGGGTTTCGCATGAACTCTTCGTACTTCCACATGAATAGACAAACATTGATAATGATCCACAAGACGAGTACCCATAATTTTTTCCAGTTCTCATGCATCAGTTCCCCAGTTACCGAAACGTATTTGCTCATCGGGGTTCTGTACCGCTCTGGGATCATCGCACGTGTCAGAGTTTGCGATTTCTTCATCTTATCAGCATCAGCATTTGTCACCATTCCTGTTAATAGTATTTCTAACTGCCACATCTGGTAGATACAAACAATGAAATGTTCAGAACATAACTCTCTCTATATATATCTATCTGTATATAAAATATAAAGAGAATGTGAACCTCTATGTATCCTTTGTGATCAGGGTCGAGTTCTTCCATGATCAAAGACGCATAAGCCGCAGCGTTCTTTTTCAAATTCCCGAGGCGGTTCGCGGCGGCGCTCAAGACTATGACTTCTTTCACTTCCTCTTCCGTGAGCTTACCATCTCCGTTCTTGTCACACCTAAACAACAACAACAACCATGCACAATGGTTAAATTAATTAACCGCATTTGGATATATATGTAATATATGAAAACATATAAGATTAAGTAAATTACATGTCGAAGAAAATCTGAAGACGACAATCAAGGTCTTTCTTGATCATGTCTTCCCAAAACAGCTTAAGTTGTTCTTTGTCGATACCGTTTTCTGTCTCTATTTGTCTTCTCCGTCCCAATGCCTCATAAACTTCTGCCGCAAACTCCATTGTGTCTCCCATTCCTAGTAATATATACCATCGACGTTAATCTTTTTTTTTTTTTTTTTTCTATATAAACAATTAAAATAAAATAAAAAACAACTTCGTCCTTAATTACTGTCTTCAAAATAAAACAAAAAATAATTGTCTTTTCAATGTAGATATTAGTCTTTTGATTTGACATATAATTTGCGTTTAATTATTAGTATATTTGTTAAGTACCAATGCAGACGCCAAACTTCTCTTTGGGCAACTTGCCGTCAACAGAGAACTGATTAAAGCGGTTCTCAATCGATTTCCATGCGTCTCGTTCCCGTCCGGTGACCGTCCGATCAAGGAACCGCAAGCTCTGAAGTCCCCTAGCGGCGCTAGATGTTGTCCTCTCCACTCTTTGTGGACCTGTCTTCTTGGGCAACGCATTGGTCGGAGGCCCTAGGTTCCCGCTTTTCCTTGTACTCGGAGACCCGAGATTACCGCTCTTTCTCCAGTTTGAAACGCTCAACGTTCGGATTATCGATGCACCAAAATTTCTTGACGCGTTCTTCTTAAGAAAACCTTCGTTCTTGTTGAGGTTAATGTCGGGTCCTTTAGACGAACCGTCACCCATTGGATCGATCTCTACACTCTCTAACATCCATTTTGTGGAATCCTCGGTAGGAGTATTATTTTTCATAGTATTTTTATTTTTTATTTCTCCGGCACCAGTAGCTGATCCAAGGATCGTCGGAGATCTTATAGTTTTCTATCTTGTTGTTTCTTTGATCGTTTTGTTTTGTTTTTTTCTGGTTTGAATTAAGAATTATTAAACGAGGAGGAGAAAAAGTAGGGGGAGAGGCATTGATTTTTGTGTCGTTTGTAACATTTGTGTTTAGTTTATTTAGTTGGGAAGCGAGACAACATGAAAAGTTTACTAAAAATAGAAAGTTCTAAGGAAAGCAATTTTTTTGAGGTCAAACACACACAGACCAATCAAAGACCTATAAAAAGAATGAAATTTCTGAATTTGACTTAGTGCTACCAGAAAGTTAATGATATTAAATTAAAATTAAACTGCATATAATATTTACAAATGTGTTTCCAAGTTACTATGAGGTCTTACATTATTTTTTATTTTTTTAAGTAAGAAAAATACTAGTCGAAGTGTTTGCTCTAGTGGCTGACCAAAACAAGCAAGTGATCGCAAAACTGTTTAGTATCTATCCCTAGAAGCAGAAGACTTCATAGCAGTTCTTAAAAAAATTTAGACCTCATTAAAAAAGGTAAAAATTATACCATTAACGGAAAGCTATACTGTATCATGGTGCCTCATAGATCAGAGAGTGACACAGGGCCAATATAGATCAGTCCTCGGAGCCCTAGCCGGATGAAAGTGAGTTTTCAAGACTTGGACCAACCCCAAGTTTTTTGGGCCTGAAACAGGCTTTTGATAGGCCAATACTGAACTCACTTTATTTCTGTAGTAGACAATGAAGTCTAATCTTTTGAGTAAAAAAGTAGTCAGTTTTAGACGACCATTTAAAAAAAAAAAAAAAAAAACGTAAAGTGAATACTTAAGAAATCGAAGATCCATTTCCAATCGACAACATACTTTCAACACAAAAATCAAAATCATGGACACTCTTATAGTGGTCTCGTTCATGACCATGATGCTCTTTTCTACGTCCGAAACCACACGTGCCGCCAATCTTCTCGTGTCCAATGAGCTGCACACACCTGGTGATGTTCCCGTCTTTGTCACGTGCTACCCTGCCCCTCAGCTGTCGAGACGTGTACCATTGGGTCAAAAGTCGTTGATAGAGATCCCAACTACAGCTGGCAATGATACCGTTGATGAGAAGGTGGCGGGATCTAGAGTGTGGCAGCCAACGACTTGCATTGGAACGTTTTACAGCGAAGCACATTTCGAGATGCACGAGAGACCGTACGTTTTGTACGAATCGGACAAAGATGCTAAGGAGTGTAAAAACTCGTGTTTCGTCATTGTCAAAGACGATGGATTTTATCGTTGGAACAACAACAAGAGAATCTGGGACAAGATTTTTACGATCATTTGGTATTAGTAACTCATTGATCTTTTTATATTTTCGGGTTCATTTCAAAGATTATAATTTCTTTATCAACATATTGGTTAATCAAACACTAATTAACGATGAGGTTTATGACATTTGTAGTGTTCCAATATTAAACATCTAATTTATGTAAGATGCATCCAACTTGGGTAACCAGCTAATCTCATGGCGAGATAATTACTAGATCAAATTTTAGAAATGAGTTATTTGGGTAACTTGGATGGATTGCATGTACGTATGCATATATTTAAACTCTGGAAGACATCAAGTTAACGACCAAACCCCAAAAGGTCAATAATTTGATTTATAAGGTGCTATATATTTTTTTTTCAATTACCGTGTTGAACGAATAACAACTCTGCAAAATTATAAAGTGTTATGTTCCGCAAGCATTATGTTTTTAGTTCCAATAATGTTGGCTTTCTTATGTTCACAGAAGCTAGTGTGAACTTGCCAAACTCCATATACTGTATGTAGAAATATTGATCCATATAAAGACGATAAATTGATTTTTTAGATATAATGATAGTGGATGTTGTCAAAATCTGTTACATGCATTTTTAACGCAAAATCAACTTGTCATGTCAAATAGAAAGCCCAAAACTTTACATTTTTTCCACACAAATTTATATAATATGTATACATTTTTATTAGACCACTAAAATTAAGTTGACTTTCGATAGTTTGTTCTAGATTTTGACTTGAACTTAGTTTAGGTGTTTTATGTCAAAAATATTGAAAAAAATGAAATAACACTTAACTATACTTATTTCAGAACATAAATAATGAGAAAATGATATCTTATTTACCAAAGAAAAAGATACAACTTTAATTTGATGTAGTCAACCATATGACTAACAAAATATTATGGTCTCTTACACTAGAATTTTAATAACACTTCAAATTTTTAAAGTTTCAAAAAAAAACATTTTAGTGGTTTGTGTTAGTATCGTCGTTGAACCAATATTTAAACTTTTGTTAGACAACTATCAAATATCATGCTGCACACTGAAAAATTCATTTTTTACACTTGTATTATTATGTGTTTGTGTAATATGTATATTTACATATTAGAAATTAAAAGAGTACAAATCTAACCAACCACTATAAGGTCAGATCTAAGTTGACTTTCCTCCACGTTTTTATCAGTCAGAATCAAGTAGACTTGATATTCTTCAACTTTACTTCGAGTGTTTCAAATAATTACAAGAAAAGAAAATAAATTGACAATTTTGTTTTACAATTTAATACTTTCTTTAAAACTTACAATATGTTTAAAAATATTATTTTGGCAAATTGAACCAACATACGAGCGAACAATTTACAAACAATATATGGATTCTCACCTCACTGAAATTATGTATATTTTTATTTATTTATTTTGAATATTCTACACAAGAAAACATATGAACTTTGGTAGATTTATTAAAATAGCTAGAAAAAATTAAGTACTAAAAGGTGAGGAAAGGGAAGAGGAAGAAAAGGACAGTGATGGGGAAGGCTTATCTTAGCTAGAGAAGGTGCATTTTGCCGCACCAATCTTTCTTTGTCACTGTTAGTCAACTTCGCACCTCTCTTTTTTCTCCCTTCAAATTTTGATATTGATTTGAATATTTGACGTTGATCTCTTGTGTATGTACTTGACAAGAATTAGTGCTTTCAATAGAAAGAATCGTCTCGATATATTTCAGTTATTTAGTTGCTAAATATATTAATTTGATATTGCTCTAAAATATACATATCAGAAAAACCAAAATGTACGTTTTAGGATGATTTGGAATCATAAACCGAAGTTGATAAAAATTAACATGTTTATACTAAATTTTGGATTTGATCTTTAGATTTTTATCGAGTTTATTGGTGCAAGTTTTCAGGATAAATGAGTTTGTCCACCATAGTATTATGAATGTTGCGCGAATCAGGTTTTTCTGACAAATAGTTTTGTACGTCTGTTGTAAATGGTAACTCGTAACTTGTAAAGATAAATGTTAAACTGATTTTGGAAATAGAATTGGCGGTTATAACTAGTTGATATTGTAATTGAATGGCACAAATTTGCGTGTCAACAAACTTATTTTTGTTCAAATTTTAAAGGAATTAACCTAATGCTTTCCAGTATGTACGTGTTTAGTGTGTACGCTAATTGTTTAAGGTATGTATGTTTCTGTTATTTGTTCAAAAAGCTTGGTCAACACAAATCGATAGTAAAAAGAACTTGTTTCATGATTTTGGTTACCTACTAAAACACAAACCCATCCCGTTGACTTACCAAACTAAAAGAAATATCATTACTTTTAAAGCCTAACCCATTTTACCTATTTTGGAAAGTTATTTCTTCATCCTGTTCTTGATTTTGGCTTTACGGACTTCCTATCTAGCCCAATATAGATCCTGTTCGACATGTACATCCACTCATTTTTACATATAGCATCCAAAGCAAAATATAAAAGCGGCGTTGACATATTAATTATACCAACTGTGAGTAATTTAAGTTCATCGATCGAGATCAGGGATGGATGACCAGCTTTTGTTTATTTAGGCATTCTGTATCATCTAAATTATATTAAAAAGATAGAGTTACAACAATAGATACGAAATTACGTTATTCAAATTGTTAAAAAAAAAAAAAAAAAAAAAGTTGTGGTGTGAGTGTATGACGGATTTAATGTAACACAATATATAGAGTTATAAGTTTTAACTGCCTTGCCAAGTAAAACAGTCATTTTACATTATTTTCAACTGCCTTGCCAAGTAAATATCATTCTATCATTCTATATTTATAACCACATAGCCGAATTAATTGTAAAAAACAAAAACAAAAAACAATCTGCTTATCAACTTCTTCTCCTGCCCGATGTTGCGAGAATTATTAAGCATGTTATTGTTTTTACTCTTTTTAGCTTAATTAGCTGTTTACGTATGGTGAGGACAACGTACGTTCTTTTTTCATAAATTTTAGGATGGACGTTCCTTTTTCATAAATTTCGTAGATATGGATAAATTTGGCCGAAATTTAAGTTAATCCAAAAACATATAGAGAATTTTTGCAATTCATAATTTCTATAGCTGTCCGCTTGTTTGTTGACCAAAAAAAAAACTGTACGTCTATAGTAGTAGGTTATGTTGGATTAAACTCGATTCATAATCTTAACTAATAGTATGAAATATCAAAACTAGAAATCAATAGATATTTCTTAATCTGAAAATTTGTATGATGAAATTGAAATCCAAGGCAACAAAAAAAAAACAAGAATCCAAAGTTTGAAAACGACAGAGTAAAACAACAAAATGGAAAACATATATATGGTGGAGAAACTAAAAAAAAAAATGGTGGAGAAACTATTGTGCTTGTTGACCTTTTTCGCTTTTCCAAAAGATTAGACAAACGCATAGAAACACATGCACGAGTCCTAATTAACAATTAAAAAAATAGAGAAATTAATAAAAACAAAATGATGGGATCACTTAAAAACATCTAAATCCCACCGTCTTTCTTTAGTTTCTTTCAACCAAGAACGAAGTAACCCTACACATTTCATTTCTTTTGATCACAAACTCTTTGTGTACTCATTGCCTACATTTATGCTATTATCATTGCTTTCTATAGGCATGGACTATATAATTTGCATATTGCCACTAAGGACATCTCCAACCCCACTCTGTTTTAGAGTCAAAACTCTATTATAGAGCAACATTTGCTCCAACCCTACTCTATATTTTACTCTAAAATAGAGAAAAAGATAGAATTGCTCTATATATAGAGTAACTCTATTCTCACCTCTATTTTTTTACACTACCTCTATTTTCAACTCTAAAATAGAATAATACATTGGAGGAAAACAATGCTCTATTTTAGAGAAAAAAATAGAGATATACATTGGAGATGGTCTAATATATTGTAAATTAAAACATCTCAGCATTTTATGATCCCGGACCCGCTGACCCTTTTTATTATAACGGAATTACCCAAGTAATGCGGGATCGTAGATTCGAAATCAAGATGTCTATGTACTTGCATTGCATGTGGTTATAGCAACTAATAAATGCCTTCGACAATAAACACACTATCCAGGTCAAGACAAACGGACATGAAACATATAATCTGTTTGATATATGTACACATCAGCCCCGGCTCAAAGGCATGGCGAGAGGGGCGAAGAACTAGGGGACCACAAAATTTTGGGGTCTAAATTTTTTTTTTCCCTTAAGAATTATGATTGATTTTTTTTTTTTAAACCATAAAAGAGAAATTCTTATTTGTTCCACAGTCCATAAAAGACCCATTAATGGTTAAAATTATGTTATTTTTCATTTTTTTTCATCTAAAGGGGTCCATAATTGATAAAACATTGACCCTTTTTATATGATATACAATGTATTGTTGTAAAACAAAAAAAAACAAGCCCATTTTTTATGTTTCGCCGAGGGCTTTCGAAAAGTTTGAGACGGGGCTGGTACACATAATACATATACAACATAACCAACACTACCAAAATTCCTAGTAATATCGTGAATTTTTTTTTTTTTCAGCATACCGTAAATTTTTCGTCATGTAGTTGTAGCGAAATTTTCACATGATTATATCAAATTTCAAATTTATGAGTATTATGAGTGTGTTTTTTTCACATAAAATTATTTATTTAATCTCATTAATAATAAGAATTTCCCTATTCTGTCATCGTTTTCCTGAACCGTTGACCTTCTTGAAACTACAACTAGTTAAAATTGTTGGGTGTCAAATAACCAAAGTGGGTTACTGAACTGATAGAGAAACTTGCGAAAGTGTAAAACCAATAATTTGCTCCAGTGGTGAAAAAAAGAAAAGATGAATTATGAAAAACAAAAAGAACAAATTCTTATTGGATCGTTAAAACTCGAAACTAGTTATGAACCAACCATAGCATGAAACGTTTAGTTTATGGTACATTACGCAACAAAGTTTACCACCAAATAGAAAAAGTCTTTGTAACCATCGATTGATCTATAGATTTTGCTTTTGCATGACCTTTCCCATCAACTTGTGGGCGATTTTGCCCTTAAGGATACACAAAAATGTCTTTCTGTTTAGTCCCATTGTACATACATCTATCCACTGTAGGAATCGAGATCCTATATGTCCTCGTAACAATTGCGAATTATTACTTATGTCTCCTCATTATGTGGGGATCACAATGTAGAGAAAATTGACTTTTATTTGAAATGTCTGCAACGTTGCCTTCAAAATGTTTGCAAAAAAACTGGTAGATACTTAGAATAAGAGTTGGGGATATGGAACAAACACAGATCTAATATAACACATAATATATGTTTCTAAAAAATGAAAAATATATATACGTTTGTAGAAAAAGAAAAGAGTGAATAGTGATTAATAAGAAATATGAAGCTATATTTAAGTTCCATGATTCTGATGGACCTACAGAGCCGATCTTCTACATGAAAAAGATGCTCTCGAAGTACCTTTTACCCCATACCTAAAATTAAACTATATTGGCGCAGCGAAGTGATCTCCAAGGAAAAAAATCTTCAAATACATTTATCAAACGGACCCATATGTATATATATATACGAAGAAGAAAAATCATTTTCCCTAATTAAAGGGGGGGGGGGACATTTTGGGACGATCAAAAGATTCAAAACATTTTAGGATGGGTTCAACTGGACAGAATTTGTTAAATCCATTCATTTAGTAATATCTAATATGTGGATTATGTATATCCTGATTATGGAGAAAGTGTGGCTTTGACTGGAAAATTAGAAGTTGTTTTGATCTTAAGTGAGAGATGATGTATTATGATGATAATGATGATGAGTAGGCCGATTTAGTGACTGACTAAAACGTGTTCCTACAATATATTGGTATATATGCAGTAATCCTACTATTCGATTGTCGTTCGTGGAATGTAATTAATCATAAAGTAACAAATATCTATATAAATAATATTTCTAATTTACCCTAAGGGTAGACTCATTTGAGATGTTTCTTTCGTTGTGTTACCTAATTCGATTTGATTCTCAAAAAAATCTGGCTAACCCCAGAGCAGTTATCGAGTTTGCTGGTTTTTGGTCTGGTTTATATCATCCGGACCGGACTAAATACCCATCTAATGTGAACATGAAACTAAAACACATCAAGTATTTGAGCTTAATTAACTAGTGTTGATTAAGTAAATGATTAATTAGGCAATAAAGTAGATTTGTGCTGCTCACATGGGTTTGCGTGAAATAATGCTTTTAACCATCTTTTTGTCTCTCCTATATTTCGAGCTAAAAAAGCTAAGTCGTGTCTTTCCTTTATTTTTCTTTACATTGTTCTTTTGCTGTTAAGAATGTTGCACGAGATATTATTTAACTACAAATTAATTAAACAACAGTTGGTTCTTGTTTTTAAGGGCTTGCTCAGTTCAAAACACAATCGGTTAGGAGAATATCAGTATATTGTTTCAGAAATGATTAATTTATTCCTTCCGTTTTACAATAAATATGTGTCTGATTTTTACACACAAATAATAAACAACTTAAAACTTTTAACTATAAGGTTTGAAAAACAAACTGAGTTTTGATTTTATTTTATATTTTTATTAATAGTGACTAAAGAGTAAAATAGATAAATTTTAACAAAATTTTTATATCGAAAATTTATAAATTATAAATATGTTATAGCGGAGTTTAAATTGAAACACGGAAGTATTAAAAAGATGAAAAGAGTACGTGAACAGGAAATTTCAATAGAATAAAATTTCCGTGTTATAATAACTTTATATATTGTTACTAGCTCTCTTTATTTACATTTATAATCGATAGCATATTAAACAATGACCCATATATTTATTTATTTATTTAAATAAGAATTTGATTTTTGTTTTCAATTAAAGGCATCCTACATGAAAAAATAATTATCATTTCAGTTATCCAAATTCAACTTTGTATGATACATGCTAGATTAGATTCAATTATGTTTGAAGAAAATAAACGAAATAATAACGGGTGTGTGAGAGAGTGAGATAGAAACAAGTTGAAAACGAAAGGCTATTTTAGATTCCTTTTTTATAGTCAGTCAAAAGAAGTAAACGTTTAAGTCAGTTGACTAAAAGATGACGATCAATGATGTCAGCTTCTTGCTTCTCCTTTGCTCTCTGTTTAAATAGAAACCAAACCACTTGGGAGTTTTCACTCACACTCACACACATAAAAAAAACACACAAAGACACATAAACCGCCATGTGTGGACACGTCAGCTCTTCCATCACCTCCGGCGACAATTGTCCATGTTTCCTATACTCCGAAAACATAGTTGCTCCTCCTCTGCTGCATGATGATGATCATTCTCATCATCATCAGTTCCAGCCTCCTACGCCTCTACCGCTTCTTATGATGAGCCACAACTCTCTATTCTCCGCCGAGGCGGTTTCAGGGTTTGGTTACTTTGATTCTTGCATGAACGGTGGTGGCGGAAGCAGCAGTTGCGACTCGCCGAGCTCTATGGGGAGCGGTGGAGAGAGTCTTGTTATGCAGAGGAGTGTTAGTAGCCATAATGGCTTTTCCGGTAATTATGCGCCGGCCCACGATTTCGTTAACGATGATGATGGGCCAGTGAGACGGGCCCTTAGCGCCGGAGATCTACCCGTAAGTAATATTTATATACACACTTGCATGACATAATATTTGATATCAACCTATTAGCCCCGATTGCGTTTTTTTTGGGTTATGAATTATGATCATTAGAAAAGTATAACTTGGAAACGCTTTCAAACGTTAAATTTTCTGTTTCCATTAACATATAAAAACTTCAAATGTTATAGAAAATATCATATTGTATATTTTTTTCTACTTTGCAAGAGTGTGAATGCAAAAAAAACACAAACGAAGCCATTTTAGTTTACACTTAACAAATAAATTATCTAGAAATACCAAAAGTTGGGGATTTATTTAACATCCTATATATCATGACATAAAACGAAACTGTTTTGCTTTGTATGTAGAGAAGTAGCAGAAGAGAAAGCAGTGCGGTGTGGAGTGAAAGCAATGCAATCATAGAAGGAATGAGCAAAGCCTATAAGTACAGCCCCGAGGAGAAGAAAGAGAAGATCGAGAAATATCGTAGCAAACGAAACCTTAGGAATTTCAACAAGAGGATTAAGGTAATTAATTTTAAAAATGTTTTACATTTGTTTCTATAATTCCTCTGAAATAATATATTTTATATCTTTTGATTCATATTGTTCTTCAAACACATATAGTACATGTATACCTAACCTATGCTACATATTCAACATGTATATATATGTGTCGTATGGAAACTTTTTAAGGACTTGACATGTAGTGTAGTTGTATGATACAGTGACATGCACCTGCACACTTATTGTATGCCAACCCTTCCATTTTCTAATCAAACGTAATTGTCTCTATTAATATCAACTATATATATGATTAATTATGTACAATTTCATACAAAAGCATTTGGCGATGCGCATATATCTATTTTATTATAATCATCAAATTTATTCTATAACTTGTTTTCTAACAATTTAAAAGACACAAATTCATCACATTTGATATAAAATAAAATGATTCGTTGACCAAATTAGAAAAGAAAACTGGCTCAATGTATCATATCAAGCAAGCACTCTTATCACTAAAAAAGTAACATTGAATTTTTCTTTTTAATCTTATCTTGGAACATAAAATAGAATTTCATTTGATATTATAGGAGTATGTGAATGAGAATTAATGTTCTGTCACATCAGATTTGGGTCTAAGGAATCTTTTGAGATAGACACATGATCAAGCTCCAAGGTTGCTATAATGTCCCGAAAATATTAAGGAAACATTTCCCGATTAATGCCTTTTAACAAAAAAAAAAAAAAAAAAAAAACATTTCCCGATTAAAGATTATTGGAGTATTCGTATATATGGTATACTAACATATTCAAACCGTGTCTCATACTCTCGGTTAGATATATTCTCTCTGTGCGACTTATAATTTTTGAAACGAAGTTTTTAAATTGTAAATGATCTAAACTGTCACATTGATTTTAGGACAGAGTTTAATAGTAAACTTTTTTTTGTTGTTGTAATTAGTATGAATGCAGGAAGACATTAGCGGACAGTAGGCCAAGAATAAGAGGGAGATTTGCAAGAAACGATGAGATGTCACAACAAGAACAAGTTGATGTTATGGAAGCCGTGGTTGGAGATGTTGACACGTGGGCATCTTTTCTTGATTCTTTCACGGCTAATCACTTCCTTAACTAATCTTTTTCTAATTATGTATTTATGTTTGTTTTTCTTACATACAGTATATGTTTATATATGGCACTTCAATTTGTTTTTGGTTTAAATGATTGCCCCCATGTTGCTAAACAAAAATCATGTACGTAGGTTTTGTGCTTTCTTTGTATATATAAGTATAACATATTTTGTATTTTCTGATCGGAGATATTTCCAAAACAATCGATTTTCACTGACCAGACAATTTTGGACTAGTGGTATGTGCCATTTTGTCAATCTCTTGTTGGCATGGCATGGAGTTCGTCGACCCTAAGTTCTCTAAAATGTCGTTGCCGAATTATATCCATAAATTAAATTCGATAATCCGTATGTGAGTTGTAGACGACAGACATAAAAATAAAACGATCAAAAGCAGTGTTCAAGAAAACGGTCTAGGCGGTCGCCTAGGCGCTAGACGCTCAGCAGACGCCTAGACAACCGCTTAGACCGCATAAAAATTACATAATATTATTTTAATATATATTTTATATTTTTAACTAAATAGAATTAAATTTTGAAGTTTTATATTCATATACATATTCATAAATGGTCATATGTCATTAATCTAAATTAAATAAATGTATTTTTACTAATTTTAGTTTATAAATTATTACTATTTATTATTCTAACATATTTTTTACATAATTTTATATATAATATTATATATATAATATTTTTTAATGTAAACGTCTAAACCGCCTTAAAACACCTAAACTCCGACTAATCGTTTTAGGCGCTAGGCGCTGAGTCATCGCCCACATACCACTTAGCACTTTCTTGAACATTGATCAAAAGTAATAATCGAACTCTCAAAACTAAAACAAATTCTTCTTCGCATATCATTATTACTAACATGGACCCATAAATAGTTTATGCATAGTTAAGTATGTTCCTTAATGGTCTGAAATTTCTTTTTAAGCAACTTGATTTACAAAAGTATTCAGAAAGTACAAAGATGATAACTTTTAGCATTGAAAAAACATATAATGAACATGGCCATGTTACTCTGATGATTTCATTACTCTCACGTTTGATTACACCACATCGTGCTACTAAGTACTAGCGATCTCCAAAAGCAAACATATTTTATACCTTGGAAATTCGTAAGATATCAAAGAAGGTTCCACTAAAAATAAACTAAATTAAAGTAATCAACCTAGACATACATTCTCATAAATAAGTAAAAAAGGAAACAAAAAAAAATATACACTAGACATATTTTGCTGGAAAACTAACTTTTCACAATGAGGTGATTAGTAATAATGTGAAGATGCTTCTAGATTAAACTTAAAAAAAGTAGTAGTTTTGAAAAAGGAAAGAGAGCAGTCTTTCTTCTTTAGCAAAGGCTATGGAGGGAGTTGTAGGCCCTCCGGCGACATTGTACCCGACTTTTGTCGGCCGGCGGTAGATTTACCGACTCTCCACTCTTAATATTTGTTTAACTTTTTTTTTTGTTTGTTCTTTTTATTATTATAATTAAACGCCTTTTTCTTGAACACAAAGAATCAACCCTAGAGAATATAAGTTAGATGCTTTCTTTTCCCCCACTTTTATAATCGTAACACTGAAACCACGAGACTTGCGTGGGTATATAAATTAATGGACAAAACTTATCTAGGGTTTTAAGAATTGATCAAGCTCTTCCATGTTTTCTTTTTCTACTGATCCGTTTGAATCTTGACTGGAGTAGAAAAGGCTTGAAAGGCACTAGTCGCGGTAATCGAACTCTACTCCTCTTAGCTTGCGGTTTACCTACATTATGGATTGAGATAACATAAGACTGAATCCTTAGTCCAAACTTTTGTTAGGTTAGATTGCAAATGAGGATATATAGATCTCGTACCTGATATTGTGTCATTGTTACTTCCAGAGGATTGGACTTGGGCTTGGTGATTAGCTTCTTCAGTCTTTCCTTCCTTCTTGTCCTCAATTGTTGACTCATCCATAGTTATCTCAACGGTGTTGTTGTATGGCACTGATGGCTCCTCTTCATCAAGCTCTGTCTCCTTGGACTCTAATCTTGATACTTGGTCATGTTCTTGTCCAACCGCCTCTGGACTGAGAGATTTACCTGATTCTCTTAGCAAATCGGTAGTCTCAGAGGATAAGTTAGGAAGATTAATATTACTGTCACCTGTTTCATGCTTCTGGTCTTCCACTGTCACCTCCATGTAATCAATTTTCATCTCGTCAGCAATGGATGCGTGGTGTTCAGGCTCAGCGATATGCTTCTCTTCATCAATGGATGCGTGGTGTCCAGGCTCAGTGATATGCATCTCATCATTACTAGCATGACCAGTGGTAACTCTTTCTTTGTTGTTGTCGTCCACTGAGACTTCATCGAAAGCAGTCTTTCCCACGTTTATCACTTCAACAGGACTTTGTGAGATCTCATGATCGCTTTTTGATGGTGACATTGATCCACCTTCAGAAGCCAAATCAATGTTCATACTAACATCCGAAGCTGCATCTGACTTTGTACATTTTATCAGTGTAAAGGAAGCAGCTGTTTGGTTCTTCACCAAAACCCCCTGGCCATGGCTGGCACTGCATTTCCTTAGGGTACTTGCTTCTTCCCTGTGGACATCTGTTGTAGGTTCCACCTTACTGTCATCTTCAGACATGTGCATGTCAATTTGGCTTATGGTTTCGATCTCCTGAGGATTATCATCAGATGAAGCTGCCACAGCTATAGATACTTCAGAAACTTGATTACTGTGCACCTGTGCGTCAATCACCTTAGCTACAGGAGGCTGAGTCAATGGTTCAGTTCCTACAATATCCCCAACCCGGAAACCATGTGTTGGCAAGCCATCGAGAACAGAGGCGAAATCAATAGCCTTAGAGGATTTGTGCGCCCCAACATTTGTAGCATCAAAAGCCTTTGCAAGATCATCCAAAAGCATGTCACCTTCACCACTCGAAAGAGGATCCCATTTCATGCAATCTCCAGACAGAGGCTGGTCGAGGTTAAATGTATCACCAGAAGAAAGTAAATTAACTCTAACAGCTTCTTTGTGGAACCGTTTTTTCTTTAAAACCTTGGCTATCATATTCCTGAAAGCGATTCAAAATCCATCCTCAGTGACATAAATATACGCTAAACTGCATCACATAAGTACAACAATTGCTAGACGAATTGGATACATACCTACAATTTTTTGAAATGGCAGCTCTGGCTCTCTCAGAACAGAGTCCAAGCAAGGACATGAGATTTATGACATCGTTTGGACCTCTAACTTCTGTGACTGAAGGAGCACCACTTGATATAATCAGATTCTTCCCCCTAGTCCAATCCACCAATAACTAGAAACACCATATCACAAGACAATATAAGCAACTTCACATAATTGACACCACACTTTTCCACAGAAAAAAGCAAACACAAAAATCATCCGTCACATAACAAACACAAATATACAATACGATACTTGAGACTGATTCATCAAAAAAATTTCACCTTAGCATTCGATATAACTTGTCTCCTCGTTTGTGCATCTATTAGGAAATCAGAGTACTTGATTTCAAAGTAAATCCCTCGCTGCACATAAGAATATTCATCAAGTTGAAGCAAAGAGAAAACAATGAGATAAAACACACACACACTTCTTATAACAGGAAATAATGTCCAATCTAAAGTTCAGAGAATCACAAACCTGAATCGCAGCTTTAACCATCGGATGCTTCAATCGGAATAACATCTTGTCTGTGAAATCAATCGAAATCATATCAACCTAAGGAAACGAAACAACAAACTAAGAGTTAATGCCACACTAAAGATTGAATTTTTACCAGAAAAAAAAACTCAATTGGGGAAGAAAGAACAGAAGTACAAACCTCAGCTTTCTCACAAGCATAATCGAAGGCGTTCTGATTCAACGGCCTAACAGCAATAATATCATAACTCTTTAAAATCGGATTCCCAGAATTCAAACACTGACACTGAGCATTACTCTCAACATGAACCGTGAGACGCGTGTACTGCCTAAACGGAGTAGCTCGCGGAACGCCGAGTAAATCACGATGGAACCCAACAGAAGAAGCTAACCGCGGCGCGACTTTGATAAGTGATCCAAGAGTGAGAAGAGGGATCGTACACGAGTCCTTGTCAGACATCACGCCTTTGATCGAACGATTATGAGCGATCCCAACATATCCCAGCTCCATGGCTTTCGTGGCGAGCTTTAACCGCAAAGCTTTCCCGCCGGCGACTTCCTTACCGCCTGACCGTGGCGGCTCATTGTACGGAATACTTAGATCGAAGAATCCCATCAGAGAGATTTTTCCGATTTCGTTTTTTTTTTTGGGTCGTCAGAGATTTTTCCGATTAGGGTTTAAGCAATTGGGTTGTTTTAGATACAGTCCTTAGCAAACGACGACGTACGAGACAGTTGTAAAAACGACATCGTGTTAAAAAGTTAGCCAAATATGAAATTTACCCAAAATAAAAAGAGTCAAGTGCAAATTATAAAAAGTTGAGTTTCGATTTCGACTGAAGAAACACTCGGTGTATATGTGTATCACGTGGATCGCTATTAATAACCGTTGATTAAAAACAATCGACGGTTCTTATGTAATTTCATTATTGACGAGGATCGATATTAACAGCCGTTAGATGGAATATTAAATCGGATGGTTCAAAACAAAACCCCTCTTATATATAAACCAAACCATACTCCCATTACTTTCTCAGAATCAAAAGCAATTCATTCTTTTACAAACACAATAAAGTAAAACTAATTCTTCTGTGAAGAAAAAATGTCGGGTCGTGGAAAGGGAGGAAAAGGATTGGGAAAAGGAGGAGCGAAGCGTCACAGGAAGGTTCTGAGAGACAACATCCAAGGAATCACCAAGCCGGCGATCCGGAGGTTGGCTCGTAGAGGTGGAGTCAAGCGTATCAGTGGTCTCATCTACGAAGAGACTCGTGGTGTCCTCAAGATCTTTTTGGAGAACGTGATCCGTGATGCTGTGACCTACACCGAGCACGCTAGGAGGAAGACTGTTACCGCCATGGATGTCGTCTACGCGTTGAAGAGGCAAGGAAGGACTCTCTACGGATTCGGCGGTTAAGGGTAGTTTGTAGATCTGTTTCTGAAAAAAATTAGGTTTTCGAGAACTCTCAATGTGGGTGTTTTAGTAAATGTAGCAAGATTTCGTTTCCTTTTTATTTTGTTGTTTGCCTTTAGTCTTTTGTGTTTTCTTATTTGCAAAATTATCAACAATGGAATTAAAATTAGCTTCGATTACTCTCTTAGATCCGATTCTTAATGTTTTTTTTTTTAAACCTCGCTTTGAAATTGTGAATTTGATAATTGAACAAACTGGTAAACTCGTGAGCCTCGCCGTAAACCCAAGTCTTCCACCATTGGCCATCAACGACGTGTTGGCACTCGACTAATGCTTGGGCTTTTTCAATTCGTTTTTTTTTTTATTAAGAACGTAACACTAATGTGGGCTAACATGTCCAAATATCTGAGTCCAATAAAACATCACCAGGCCCAGTAAAAATATGTACCAGCCAAGAAGCCAAGAGACGTCAGGTTCAAGTTTTGAATAAAGAAGAAGGAAGCTTTTAGAACAAACTTTACTTTCACTCCATGTATGGTATATTACTATATTTGGTTAAATACATTATCTCTTTGCCACGAGTGATTATGATGTCTCGATCCATAACTTAAAAAAAAGCAGATAATGATATCGTAAGGATAGCTCCAATGAATCAGATTTTTTGCAAAATTTCTAAAAATAGATAAAAAAAAAAAAGTGTCGTATTGCATAACAAAATTTTGAAAAAGATACAAATCCACTACAAAAATTTAACGAAGCTACTCAAACACCATAGACCCATACCATAGTGACGCAAAATTCACATAACAAAAAACAGGAGTGGCCTAAAGATGTACACGTGTCTTTATCAAATTGACACATCATCACTGATCCATAACGACGTCGTTTTAAAACAATCTATCCTCTCAATTCTCCTCTCCTGTCTTAATCGTAAGTTACACAGTAAGCAAAAAGTTTCTACAAACTAATTTAAATCCACAGAGACCCCAATTGATTGATTGATTGATTTCTCTTTGGATAAATTTATATTTGAATAAAGAAGAAAACAATCATTGTCATCAAATCTCTCGATTTCTCTCCATTCTATATATCGATAGATCGAGGCGGTGACCCGCATGTGGTAGTTTTGGATCAGTGGTTTTTTTTTTTCAGAATGGAGAAAGTTTCATCGCCGTCTTCTTCTTCTTCACGGAGGTCTGCTTATCTTGAAGCTCTTACTCAGGAGATTAAAAAGAAGCTTACTCGGGTTTGCTTTTTCCCCCCCCCCCCCTTTACAGAGATCTCGATTCTTTTCCCATTTGTGTTGATCGGTTTCGATTTTTACCCAGAATATACGATTTCGATTTCAGTTCCTCTGTAACTTGCGTTAGATTGATGATTCACGATACATGCATTTAAGTTTCAATTTGAGAATTCTACGGGTTTACGATTAAGATCATCTTCATGCAATCTGATTTCTGGATTTGGTCATTTTGAGGACTTGTGTGATCTTTTGTGTTTTGTGGTTTTAGGCTGTTGTCTCTCCAGCACAAACACGCAACTTGTTACAGGACTTATTTGCTGATATAGCTCTCGAAGTTGACGAACGAGCTAAAGGTAACAACAACACTATTTGGGTGAATCTGTTTGCTTCTTTTGGAATTTAACTTATTGGAGCTGGAATTTTATGAGCAGATGTGATTCTTAGCAAAGAAGAAGATTTGATTTCTTCCGATTTAGCTGATGCTGATGGTCCGTTGTGTTTTTTCGACGTTCTTGCTGATTATTATGTGAAAGTCTCTGAGAGGGGAAAAGATATACTTGATTTGATGGTTCAGCTCTGGAGCCAGTCCTTTGCATCACATATTTTCTCTCTACTGTTTCATAAATGGGTAATTGTGAAACCTTGCGATTTTGCTTTAGTGTTTATGTTTCAGTCCCCTGAGGTTTTACTCTTTGCATTGTCTTCAGTCCATTATTTTGAACATGTTTTCTATATTCTTCTCAGCTGTTTGAGGTTGAGCTTGACAATCAAGCAATACTCCTGCGATATTCTTCGGCTCTGGTTCAGGGAGCAACAAATGTCTTCTGGTATAATTTATATCAACTCTCTGGCATTTCACGTCATGTTGTATCGCCTTGGTTCAGTATGTATACCTCACTAAGTTCAGTTGTGTACATTGGATCTGTAGTTGTGGCATTGGTCTAATTTTAGTATTAATGTTTTAGTTTGTTAAGTAGTGATATTATAGTTTTTCCAACTCTCTTCCTACTTTAGATTGCCTTGCCAAGCAATATGACGGTAACAGGTGATAATCTCTACTTATTATAATAATTGCAGGATAGACATCCAGACAAATACGAGGCGCTTCCAAAGTCTTTTTCGGGTATCTTCTTTTCCTCAGATATATATATCATAGTTTCCATCTTCTTTTGTTGGATAATTTTATGTGTATTAGGAACTTTAGTTATTAATCCACATGACTTTGATATATATACAGTAAGATTGTGTTCTCAACATCTTCGAGCTAGAACACATAAATCACACATGCTAAAGATCATCGTATCCTCTTCTATGATGTTACCTTGTTTTAATGCCTCTGATAGATCTTCTAGCCAGTAAATATCGTTTTGTACTTGTTATATCTGGTTGTCACTATCACACGCTCAAGTTGTCATGCCAGTTGGATATTGTAACTAACATCTCTGTATTCTCCTAGTATCTTCTTGAGGAAGTTGCATTGGAACCGATCCGATTGAAAAAGATTCCCATTCAGGTGATTGTTTTTTTAACATTTTCATGATGGTTAAACTGATTTCTGTCTGTAAATTGACACTGTCATACCTAATTTTAGGCTCAGAGGGAGCTGTATCTCTTGCTCTCAAGGTTCATTTTCTTTTACAATTCAGGTAGTACACCTTTCTCTGAAAAGTTATCGTTGGAACCAAAACGTTTTTTCTTGTTCCCTGACAAATTGTTGTGCAGTGGATAAACTCGATAGCTTCTTGAGGAACTTTCCAGAGTTTCCAAATGCTTTCTTGATAGGAGGACCGGGAGACTTCCTTGTTATCGAACTTACTGATCAGGTATAGAAGCAAAACACTTTATGACTATCTACAAATTTTGTCTCAAAAAAAGAAACACGTCACGATCTAATATTTTTTTGGGGTGCAGCTGCAAAAACTGAAGGTGGAACCGGTGCTACTACATTATCTTTCTCAGATGAAGATTCTTCAAGGTACATTTCTCTCCTTAACTTGGCTTAATGCAGCCTCTAACATGGAATCAAAGTATTAAGCAATGTTGAATTACATCTGCAGGTATGGAACTGAGAATGACCACTAGCACGAGGTTAAAGGCATGTTTATATAGTTTCACATCTCCTGGAGGTCCAATGTACCCGACAAGAGCTGTACGTCATGCAGCCTGGGATTCTTTGGATTCCCTCTTTCCCGTGAGTACTTCCTTGTGATAAAAAGTCAGATTTAAACCCATTGTTTGGACTGCGAGGTCCAGAAACCTCTTATATATCTAGAAGGACCCAGAGCTCAGCAAAATGGTCCCAAATTCACCCGTTCAGTGTCTTTAACACTTGCAAGTAGATCACAGATATGGATAAGGCTTGGCTTGTAACACTGTAATACTCTTGTCTTGCAGGTCGGGCGTTACCCGAGGCATCTCATTAGTCTATTTTTCAGGCTGCTATATCCGTGGTACTGGCCATCCTCGTGTTGGAATTTTGTGGTTTCTTGCATTAAGGCAGTACTATATTCTATCGTAAGGCTCATCTTTTCACGGCGAGAAAAGCCAAGGCAGAGCTAAATAGCTTTTACTTTTGATGAAGCTTACAGCATGAATCCAATCCTTGTGTATATACAGTAATGTGGTTTTGGTTACAGAGGCAAACCAGAGAGCCCTTAACTTCATCCGTATTGCTTTCTGTCGGGAAGATAGAATCCGTTTTGTGAAATATCCTATGGAATAGCTTTTGACGTGTTTTGTTGTCATTGTTAAAATTGTTATTTTGCTATAGAGGATGATGTATTGTGTGACCAAAAGCCCTTTTTGTAGAAGAACCGATGTTAAATCCCTTCCTTTTGTTTTTTTAGACTTCCACTTAAAAAAATCACTATCCATGTGTTTGACATCCTGAACGTTTTAACATGTAATTGTCACACTATTCAACAACTTTGTTCCAACGGCTTGATGCAAACAGAAACTATTAAATCAAAACACTGCGTTCACATAATACCCCCAAGGCATGAGCTGAATAAGAAAAGAGACGACATACAACTAAATCACCAGAATCAGAAGTCTTGTAACCAAACCTGGTTTCTGAGAACTCTTTTGACCGCATGTGATCTGGTATTCCTTTCTCTGCCTTTTACTCGAGGGTATTAAGATAAACAGCAACTTTTAAATTAAAGTCTAACACAGATTCTCAATTCTATATAGTAATTCTAATGAAACAAATGAACAACACACAGCCAAAAAGGCTCTAAGTGGCCAAAGCCTCTGGCAAACGTTTTCCTCAGATTCCTTCTCTCCTAAAACACCCTTGCGGTTTGAGAAGCTCAGTCACTTTCCTTAGTTTGTCTCCATATCTCCAGAATGATACTTATCGAGATCTGCATCAAGATCTTCAGCAGATAACTTCTCGGCAGGGCCCTTACCAGAACGTCTGCCACGGCCGCCACCACCACCTCGGCCACCGCCTCCTCGACCACCACCACGTTGTTGACCACCTCTTCCTTGTCCTCCTCTGCTAACCAAACAAGACACACACTTTCAATAAAACTCACAAGAACAAAAAAGCTTTATTACATAAAACACATAATGAGGAATGTGTAGAATCTCACCTCCATGGAGCACCATTGGAGTTTCCATTTGCAGGTCTACCAGACGGTGCTGCAGCGGACTGAAGATTGGTGCCTACAATCTCTATCTTCATGGGTTTTCCATCCAGTTGAACATCGTTATACTTCTTCAAAGCTGCGAGTGCATCACCACGCCGAGAGTACACTACTTCAGCAGTTCCCTAATGGTAACAAAGTAGTATACAATACTTAAACTCTTCAAGACTCAACTAGAAGGAAAGACATATGTGCAACACAAAAACTATCTATCTCAAGTACCTTAGATCTTCCACTCCTATCAAAATGGACTGTGTAGCGTTTAAGTTCCCCAACTTCAGCAAATAGTTCCTGCAAATTAACACAAACATATCCATATTAACAACAACTTCGCAAGAACGAATCCATTAAAGTTAAAGACGATGCTTGATTCCACAAACCCTAACTACTATACAATTTGCTAATGAGGTACCTTAATGTCTTCGTTCATGACACCATAATCCAAATTGGAGATGTAAAGCTTGGTTCCAGTTTCTATTCCGGCGGAAGAACGGCTTGCCCGGGAAGGGAAATCTTCAGATCTATCGGAGAACATGTCGTGACCCCAAGTGGACTCCGGCGCCTATACAACCAAATGAATCCGTTTGTTTGATTTTTGTTTTTTCCACTTTTTGAGAGATTCATCAACACCAAAAGAAAGATCCGGCCAAACTAGAGAGAAGAAGAAGAGGAAGAGAGAAGAGATGTAGATCGGGATTTGGACCTTGGCTGATTGGTATGGAGCAGATCGGTTTGATTTCCGATTAGGGTTGTTGCGACGAGTTGGACCAGGTCCGGATCCGGAACTAGATCCAGATCCACGGGCGGGGCCGGCTCCACCACGAGACTTACGGTTCTTGGCGATCATGTCGTCGAGAGACATATCTAATCCAGTCGACATCTTGCAAAATTTCTCCGGTTGACGTTTCTCTTTGGACGGCGGAGGATAGAGAATATAACGAGAAAGAGAGAGAGACGATAAGAGGAAGGAAGAAAACTAGAAAAGGTTCGGCGGACGTAAGATAAGCCGACACAAAGGAAAGGTTTTAATAGTTATATAAATAACTGTTCAGGTTAAGAGGAAGCATCAAGGTTTCGTGGTGTAGTTGGTTATCACGTCAGTCTAACACACTGAAGGTCTCCGGTTCGAACCCGGGCGAAGCCATGCTCTTTTTTTTTTCTTTTATATCTGAATTCCGATACAATTACAATTTTAAAGGCAATTCAATACTCTTTGTAACGAGAGTAACATTAGATAAATATTGTGATTGTTGTTAAGAACCCACTTGTAAACCTTTTATCCGAGGGTCGATAATGGTTTTTGCCTGAAGACAAAGAGAATAGTCCATACATTTAAAGGTGCAAATAGATTTATGAGATATAAATCATGTCTAGTAGTAGTAACTTGAACTTTATAGAGTATAAAGGCAAGTCCTAATTAAATTGTCAAACAGAACCAGTAAAGATTCTATTGCCAATATATAATAGCAATCTGAATAAATGCCACCAAAAATTGTATATTTTACAAAAATTTTACGAAATGTTGTGATTGTTCATTGTAATGGTTTTTACTGTAAAATTGCAACTGTTCATTGTAGACTTGTGTTTATTCGAATATTCGTATATTTTAAATATATATATATATATATATATGTCTGTTTGAACTGTTTTTATTTTTTTTGTATGACACAAAATAAAATAAAATTTTAATCTCAACAGTTTTTACAGCTTTCTAAATTATTCTCTAGCATTCATTCTTTTTAAAGTAAAGAGATTCTTCTAATTCTTGATTTAACTAAAGATTTTTGGAATGATGAATCTAATTTCCAACTTTTAGTTAATTTTAAGTATAAAAATTTAATAAAAATACCTAAAGTTTTTTTTTCCAATAATTAGATGAATTATTTAGTGAGCTTTTGGATTTGACTTTTGAATATGGTAATAAAAATGATTTGTGAAGATGTTTGGATTGGTACTTTGATTACTTTGTTGTAATCTATCTATCTAGTATAGTATGACTATGTATTCGTGTCCCTTTTCTAATATATTATAATTTTAAACTTTGCAAAAAAATTATAATTTTAACATATTATAATTTGCAACAAACTCGTTTTGGACATATTATAACTTTCACTTTGCAACAAATTAAACTCTGTTTAAAAGTTACTGTAAAAAAAAAAATCATAAAAGCCTAAATGGGCACTTGTAAAAACAACAAAAATAAATGGGCAGGGTTTTAAATGGATAGCATATAAAAGGGTCTAAAAATATATATTACTAAATGGGCAGGGTAGACCCATCTAAACATCACTAAGCAGTTTATATGAGTTGCATCTATCAGAATTTGGATCTGCATTAACATTACTACAAAGTCCTAATCTGAAAAGATATCTTCAAGCTATATGGCTATCTTGTATATTTTTCATTTGTGTTGGACGTTTTAATTGTAGTAAACGTGAAATGAATCGTTTTAAATGGTATTCTTTTCGAGATAAAACTTTACTGTTAGAATAATAACAATGATTCTGATTCGTCACTTCAATACAAAAAGAGGACCTTTTCGTTAAATAAATTTTTATATTTATTTTTTAAAAATCATACAGTTGTGTCTGTCTATATAATATATTTATTTTCTAAAAATCATATGGTTAGTTTGTTTATTATAAAGTTGTGTCTTCTTAGATCACTAACACAAATTTTTCGTTCCATGCTGAATCTAAATAATTTAAATTTTAATATTCAATATCCAACAAACCAAACCATTTACAGTTCTATAGATTAATAATGTTGGGACCATAAAAATCTATTAATTTATATAGGTTTTAATAGTTATTAATTTATAGAGAAACTTTCCTAATTTGGTTAAAAAATAAGATTGAATCATTATAACTGATATTTTTATAATATCAATTACAATGAAAATAACAATTATCATGTTTTGAATATAGCACTCAAAGATTTTTATATAGTAAAAAAAATAAAAATGAACTCTAAGAAAAATTAATGTGTAGATATATACATATATTTAGATAATTTTATATAATTATTAATTTATATTATTGATGGGACCATATGTTTACAAATGATTTTTAAAAAAATTATTATCTTATTATATTATCGAATAGTGTCTCAAATTACACTAGTCCTGACTTGAGACCAGAGAAATTTATTAATTTATAGAGATTATTAATTTATTGAGTATTAATTTATAGAGATTTTACAGTATATTGGTTTGGTTTGGTTCGTTTTTTTGGATTACGGTTTTTTTGCCCACCCCTGTCCACCAGAATACAATACATAGTATTCAAAATTCTTGCCACTTGGTTCTCCGAGAAGGCCAACTTGTGGGTCTCCGGATTCATATCGTTCTTTGAGGATTTGTTGTGAAGTTTTCTTTTTTCTCTTACGCCTTGGAGTGTCATCATCATCGGAGCTATTCATCTGACAATGTTGGCAATCACAAACATCAAAGAATTGGTGGCCAGTTTCATCTTGGAATGAGTAAATGGCCTTTCCTAGCGAATCAAAAGATGAGATTGGAACACCTGATAAACGTGAATTTATCTCCAAGATTTGAGCTTCTTCAAAAGGAGTAATTGTGTTGATTTTTGTGCAGAAAGCCGTCGGTCTTGACTTTTCTTCATGTTGCTCAAAAGCAATC
The DNA here is from genome assembly GCA_023657505.1 of Camelina hispida. NCBI lineage: Eukaryota > Viridiplantae > Streptophyta > Magnoliopsida > Brassicales > Brassicaceae > Camelina > Camelina hispida. The sequence continues at coordinate 30,082,265 of CP094636.1, read as the reverse complement.
TCTACAGATCCATCTTTTCTTCTATGGATAGAAGAGTCTATCGATTGTATTGCAGTGCTCCCGTCATGGAGTTTTTCGTAATTAGTAACCCATGATTCTGGAAGTAACTTGACAAGCTCATCTCTAGGAATCTGTCTAGGAATATAGATGCACGATGGGCTGTGTTGTGACTCTAATTGTATGAGTAGCGCATCTTCAGTGTCTCTGGGAAGACTTAAGTCCATTGCATGATTTTGAACTCTATACGCCATTTGATGGTGGAGTGTCGCTGTATACATGTTTCCAGTTTGTGGGGCGCCTATGATTTGCAGTTGGATTTGCATGTTCTGATATATCTGTGGGTCTTCTAATGCCATGTTGAAATTAGGGAAGAGGGTGACGGAAACAGTGCCAGCGTTTAATGTTGTCTGGATAGTTGCAATGCAAGCATGCTGATATTCCTTGTATCTGGTGTCAAGGAGAGCTACTCGTGCTACAACTGGTAAGTCTTTTCTGCCATGAAGTGTTAGCGCCGAGCGTATTGCTCCATAGTGAATATGGGTATATCCTTGAGTTCGCCAATGATGTATCATGCCTTCATTGAGTCTGAGGGGAATCATCTATTCTGTTTCTGTCGCTGGGATGAGATGTTGTTCTAACGGAGATGCTAGAACGAGCTCCTTTGCATTATGCTTGTTTGGGATGAACACTTGACGACTGACTTTTGGAAAAGTGGAATTTGGTTTGGTGAAAGCTTTGTAAGGATTAAGTAACGCGAGTTGGGTAATAGGAACTTTACTATCATCACTCACATACTCTACTTCATATAAGTAATCAACTTTTTTAGAATTTGATCGTTGAAAAGAGAGAGCTTTAGACAAAGAAGATGAACTTTCCATAATATACGATAGAACCAGAAACCAAGAAAGAATACGAAAACTCTCTTCTAAGCTTTAAAATAATAACAATCCATAAGTTGTCTCCTTGTTTTCTTTTATGTACTACTAATATAGAGAAAAAAAATCAAGAGGTGCTTAGCTACACAAACCGAGGCAACACATCTACTATACCAAAAGCTTCAAGGTACTTCGAGCATCACAACCTCATATAAATTTTTCTCCATACCGTTTTTCTTAGCATAGTTAGATTTCTGAAGTGGATGATTCATTAATATGGCAATCACATAACATACTTTCTTACTAGCATAGTAAAAGACAACATCATGGCATATTACCTCTCCGGAAGAGAAGAACTAGAGTTTAGACTGCCATGGCTCTGATACCAAAATTACACACACATAGTGGTACAACCACTAAGGAGATTTTTAGGATCAAAGATAAGTTTTTAGAAAGTGTTTTTAGAATGATTATGTAAGGATCTAAGAAAGATCTTTATACAAAGGGATCGGCTTTATTATTTAAACACTCAAAGGATTACAAGTACTCTTAAGACCTCACTCAAACTCACTTGCTCAAGCTTGAATGAAACTCTTCACCAAGCCTCGCTATTTATAGTACAAGTCTTAGGGAATATTACATCGAATATTCCTTATCAAATCTATAGTACATTTTGGACATTAATTAATTAGTTGTTGTATTTATCTTGATTTATGACCTATTACAGAAATATATATAAGAATTTTGAAAAGAATTTAAAGAACCAAGATAAAACAGAATTTGTAATAAGAAAAAAAAATATATATATATATATATATATAAGAATTAGATGTTAGATAATCATAGCTATTTTCTAGAAAAACACAAAACAATAATGAAAAGTGAAGTAATGTTAAATGAAAAATGAAAATGTATTTTCTACCATAACATCTAATAGTTGTTTAGGGAGTTACCTTGTCATTAGAAATATCAAATGTTATCTCTCCAAATATTACCAAATCATTCAAACTGATTTAAACAGTATTAGTTGAAAATGGCATATTCAATAAATGTTACAAGTAGTTCATATTTAAATGTATTATTTATAATCCTTTACTTTCCAATACATGTAATTCATATTGTTTATTTCATCTTCAATTGTGCTATCTAAGTTTTTTCTCAATTATATTTTTATCAAATCTATAGTACATTTTGGACATGAATTAATTAGTTGTTGTATTTACCCTGATTTATGACCTACTACAGAAATATATATAAGAAATTTGAAAAGAAGGTAAAGAACCAAGATAATACAGAATCTGTAATAAGAAAAAAAAAAAAACAAATATATAAGAATTAGATGTTAGATAATCATAGTTATTTTTTAGGAAAACACAAAACAAGAATGAAAAGTGAAGTAGTGTTAAATGAAAAATGAAAATGTATTTTCTACCATAACATCTAATAGTTGTTAGGTAATTACCTTGTAATTAGAACTTTCAAATGTTATCTCTCCAAATATTACCAAATCATTCAAATTGATTTAAACAGTATAAGTTGGAAATGGCATATCCTACTATATTAATTAAGAAGTACAAATATAAAACTAACCTTAAAATGTGTAAAAAATTACATTCAATTGCCATTAGAAAAAAATAATTAAAATTAAAAATAGAAAAAGCTGACAGATCAAAATTAACAAAATCTAAAAAATTAAAGAAAATCTATTCAAATCAAAACAAATTTGTATTTGAAAACAAAAATAATATTTAAAAAAATTAACAGCTAAGATTTTTAAAAATACAGATAATTAGTAATTAAAAATATACTCCCTCTGTCCCTCAAAAATTGATGTTTGAGGGACTTCACACAAATTAAGAAACAATGATTATTTACAATATTGTTTTTTATTAAAAGTATTATATATTTATAAACCAATGACTATTGAGTTTTTTTAATGATCACTTATTGAAGTTTACAAAAGTTAAATATTAGTTAATTTAAAATGGTAAAACATCAAACTTTGTGGGACAAAAAAAATCACATAACATCAATCTTTGTGGGACAGAGGGAGTATATATTTTCTCTCTCTAATAAAATTATGGACGAAATTACTAAATATTTTTTTTATAAAAATATAAACCACTCAGAATTTCAAAAACTAAGATTTTATATCCAAGTAGAAGATAAAATTATTTTTAATAACCAGACTTTTAAGATTTTATTAAGATTTCAAATTATGATATATATATATATATATATATATATTTATAGAACAATTAAAAATAAATATTATCTCAAACAAAATAATCTTTTTTAAGAAAACATAAAAATAATTTTTATTATTATATTATAATTTTTTTAACAAATGTTGACCCGTGCTTAAAGCATGGGATATCTCCTAGTTCAATAAATGATACAAGTAGTTCATATTTAAATGTATTATTTAAAATGCTTCACTTTCCAATACATGTAATTCATATTTTTTATTTCATCTTCAATTGTGCTAACTACATTTTTTCTCAAAATTTATTTTGATCAAATCGATAGTACATTTTGGACATTAATTAATTAGTTGTTGTATTTACCTTGATTTATGACCTATTAGAGAAATATATATATATATAAGAATTTTGAAAAGAAGCTATATAACCAAGATAAAACAGAATTTGTAATAATAAAAAAAACAAATATCTAAGAATTAGATGTTTGATAATCATAGTTATTTTTTTATGATAACACAAAACAAGAATGAAAAAAGTGAAGTAATGTTATATGAAAAATGAATATGTATATTCTACCATAACATCTAATAGTTGTTAGGTAATTACCTTGTAATTAAAAATTTCAAATGTTATCTCTCTAAATATTACCAAATCATCCAAACTGATTCAAATGGTATTAGTACAAAATAGTATATTCGATAAATGATACAAGTAGTTCATATTTAAACGTATTATTTAAAATGCTTCATTTTCCAATACATGTAATTCATATTTTGTATTTCATCTTCGGTTTTGGTAACTAAGTTTTTCCTCGGAATATAATTTTATCAAATCTATAGTAATACATTTTGGATATTAATTAAGTAGTTGTTGTATTTAACTTGATTTATGACATATTACAGAAATATATATATATATATATATAAGAACTTTGAAAAGAAGATAAAGAACCAATATAAAACAGAATTTGTAATAAAATATATATATATATATATATAAGAATTAGATGTTAGATAATCATAGTTATTTTTTAGGAAAACACAAAAGGATAATGAAAAATGATTGTAATTGTCAACAATAACAAAAGAGATCATAGATATTCTGAAATCACACATACATTCTTTCTTAAATATGATCTAAGTCAAACAGAATTTATTCACATGGAGTACTCTTCTAGTGTTTCCTTCCAAAGTGGCCGTACCAACACCATTTAAAAATATGAAATGTTACAACGTCCAAAAACATATTACATTAAAGATCGTGGTAATTAATCAACGATTTACATTGCAGACAAAGAAACATAAGATATTCATAAGACATACCCGGAAACTCCAAAAAAAAAAAAGCTTCCTTTTTGTTGCTTCTCAGTTCTCATAGAGACATAAAATAACTTCATTGGTATATGAGAGCGTAATCATAGCTGAGTGGTTCTTCTATCAAAGTTGTATTCAAACACAGAGTGATGATCCAGAATCGAGCATCTTCTTGCCTCTTTTATTCACCTATGGCATCTTGATTAGGTCAATGTTTTACTTCTTTAGTGGTGGTTTTTGGTAGTTTTCCTTAGTCGTATCACTTGTGTCTCTTTTATTATAGTCCGCATCACTTGTGATTGGGATGGTGGTTACTCTTTCTACATGAAGTCCCTTATCTTCTTCAGTCTAGGAATTTGACTGATGCAATTGAAGAGTGGGCTTAACTGCTCTGTATTTTGCTTGATACCTAGAAAACTTGAAAATTTTGCTTTTATATAGATCCTATAGAGTGGTAATTCATTAACTTATAGTCTTACAAGAATCAAACAACAAAGGAAGCAAAGCTAAAAACAGGAAACAGACTTTACTATATGAACCGACTCAACTCACGACTCCTCTAACTCTAAGACTCGGACTCAACGACATGTTCAACCAATGAAACACGTACGACCAATTCAAACTCCCTACAAAGATCACCCTCGATTACATTTTAGTTTTTGGAACAATGATATGAATGCGAATGAAACAATAAAACTATATATGATAGAACGAACACTCATCATCAAACGTTAGTTCAAATCTCTTCACCCAAATAACTCGATAAACATGAACGGGAACATATATACCCATTGTCTTCATTACAATCCTTTATGATAACGGAAACCTTGCATCGGGAGTGACATTGGATGCAAATTGGCCGAGTATTATGATTGTTATGAAGCACCTCAAACTCGACTTCTTTTCCCCCAAAAAGGAAGTTTTGTCTTGGCATGAGACGTGAGAAATCTCCTAATACACACTGAGCATGCAAGTCGACTCCACAATCAGAACATGTGTAGAACCATATACTTGGATCTAATTCCCTCTCACAAATGTCGCACCAACGTTTAGTACCGCTCGCCTCTTCCTCTTTGTCGTCATCACAACATAAAGTGAGAGGGTGCCCATCGTTCCTATGCCATATCTTTTTTGGCAACTTGGCACAACGTAAACACAAATCAAACTCACATCCTTCACAACGAAGCACAAAATCATCCACATCGTTTCCGCATCCATCGCAATAGTGATCCTCAACTTTATCAAAATACAAGGGATGTTCATGGCCGTCATGAACGAGCGGCTCGTTAAGAGAACCACAATGTATATCTACATCCAACCAGTCTTGGGAGATGTACGTGAAACCATAAGATAATATCCCACACAGCTTGCAGTCTGTAAGTCGGCTACCACTTCTCATTAATATATACGGTCTGGTGCCAAAGACAAGCCTTTTCTTCATAGGAAGATTAGCACACTTTTCATGGAGAATGTAAGGACACCTTTCACAACAGTAAATCGAATCAAACCCAACTGGATGGATACATGCTTCACATATGCGCTCATCATGAACGACAAGGTCCTTGTGGAGCTTTAACTTATGTCTTTTATGACTAAAATGACGTATCAAGTTATCACCCACCACCCTAAATGGTGCGGTGTGTACTGTGACCTCAGGTGTCCCTTCCAACTCTACACCATCCCATACGTCAGTTCTCACCGCACATGTAGAATGAACAGCGTAGTTAGGACAAACAGAGCAAGCATAAGCCCCCTTGTACTGACTTATATTTTTGTGACAAACTCCGCATTCCGAATACCCTACGCCTAGATGATGCTTGAAATGGATGCGATGATCATGACGATTGATATTGATGACACGTGGTATGTCGATACATACTCTCTCGGTGATAAAATCACATTGAAGACATGTGTACAAACCAAAATCACTTTTGTCCCCACAAACGTCACATAAACAAGTGGTTCTCCTAAGAAACAGAGTAAGTGGATGTTCGTGGGTTCTGATGTGCTCAATCATAAGGGGTGGTGGGTTTTTGGTACAACCAAAACATGATGTGAAGTTGCAGACAGAACAATGATAAAGCACTTTTTCTGGTGTTTCTTCACATAAACGACACTTTGTCTCGGCATCATCCGTAAGTGATTCAGTTGCGATTAATGTGAGAGGATGAATAGAGTGACAAGGATGATGTACCTCTTTTGAGAGTTGGACGCAGTACACGTGGAAGTACACATCACCGCATTCAAGACATGAATAGGATGGTCCTTCAATAGACTCCTTGCATAATTCACAAGGGACTTTGATCTCCTCTCGTATCTTCAAGAAGATAAGTGGATGGTCATGGCACGGCGGATGTTCGATAGCAGGCGGTGATGGTTTCATCCCACAAGACAAATCCACTTTGAATTGATCACATGTGGGACAACTATAACAGGGAGACAATAGCTTTTGTCCGCACAAAACACATGGACCATCTCCAGAGTCGTCGTGGGTGAGCAGGAGTGGATGTTCGGGGTGGAAACTATGGTTGATCTCTTCTGGGGCCTCGGCGCACTCCTTATGGAACCAAACATAACAATAAGGTTCATTACAAAAGTAGCCGCTGTACATGATCTCATTAACATGGCAGCCATCACATTCACCGGTAATAGATCGAGCTGAAGGAAATAGAGGATGCTCATGAATGGGTAGCTTTACTGCTGTTTTGTCCATTTTTGGATCGAGATGTAAGTGAATGAATCAAAAAGATTTGTTAATTTGTTTGATTGAGATCCCCCAAGTGAAGACGTTATTTAATACTATTATATGCCTCTGAAATAATTGCAAGTTTTAAAGAATCACAGAGAATTCAATTTCGCCGGGTCCATGTCGGAGACATCGGGGCCCTCTCTCCGCTGCTTCTTGACAGTTGACTAAAAGTCTCCTCTTAGAAAGAGAAATTGAAAACAGCTAAGAATTAGTCTTCAATAATACTTCTTGATGCGAATCTGGAATTGTTAAGGCTGAATGACTGATGATAGCTGTGTCATGGACACAAAACCCTATAGTGTAAGTTTGTTGATTAGTATGAATAACCTCATCAGCAGCCGAGTTGACTTGCATTGTATACTAGCGTGACAGCAAAAGGTTGAAGGTTCAATCCTTTCTTATCCACTTTTTTTTGTGTGTGCTCGTCATAGCTTGTCACAATTCCTTTATGCCAATGGTAGCTTGATGTATATCCGTTTTTGTAAATAGTGGAACTAAGCTATGTACTTACATTCATTATAAGCTATGTACTTAAATAGTGGAACTAAGCTGTACACAAAGAATCTTACGACATTCATTATAACTGCCACAAAAACTCCATACAGGTTCTGTATTCTTCCAAACGGCTTTTTTTTTTTATTTTGCTGCTCCTCATACCTTTATAGATTCCTAAACTTTACTTTTCCTATTGATCTTGGATTCCCAAAAACACATTTCCTTTTTTAAACTAGGTTAGGTATCTACTAAATGGACAAATCTCTGAAGGGAGCCAATATACAGGTCATTCCATATGTGGTGATAGCTAATAATAAACGATCATGCTCTCATATAATGAGGTTTTGTCCACACAAATCACATGGACCAACTCCCCAAGTCGTTGGAGAACAGGATCGAGTGCTGAGGGTGGGAAAGAAGGTTGATCTCCAATTAGGCCTCGGCACACTCCTTATTGAATCACCTCATCTTCAGTCTAGTTGACTGAAGCAATTGAAACTTCTTGAGAACTTCTGTTACGACCTGTTTTTTTAGGAATTGGGAGATTATTCCGATTGTATGCAAGTATTGAAAGTTTCAAGTAAATAATTACTGCACCGCATTAGTAATGTTTTTATTTGCGAGGACTACATTGATAAACCAATTCATAAGTAAACACACATTCAATGGGGAGTAAAACCTTCTTTTTTTTTTCAATCCTTTCAAAGGGATCTGATCTCAGGATACAAAATCAGTTATGGCAATGGAATGCTGATATGTTGATGTTACAGAGAATTCAGAGAATTGACAATCAACAGAGATCGTAACATTAAATAGAGACAGAGAACTTCAGATATCTGCTCTACTTCACATCACACACTATTTGTACAGAACCAATGGCAGAAATTAAGAACAAATCATGCTTCATTCATATTCGTATATCAAATCCAAATCAAGGATCAAGAATGAAATATACACTGTAATCATAGCTCACAACATGTAAAAAAACCCCTTCAAAAAATGAATCCACATATAGAGACGAGTCTACTCTTACAAGGCAAAAACATAAACGATTCTCAATTCCACGATTACACATAACATCATATTCACTAACCAACAGTTGAAAGATACATATACACACACATACAGTTCATAATATGATCAAGTAATGAACTTATATTGAATCGTGGTTACTAGATCAAAGGCATAAACTCTCGATACGATAAGGGCTGGGACTCAAAAGAGCAAATATAGATTCCAAAACATTTCAATAGCAGCAGTACTTACAACATGTGAAAATTGCAAACGAAACAGAGTACTTAAGATTTAACAAAACCTAATTCCGATCTTCCAAATTCAATTAAACCCTAAGCAAGTAACATCCATATGATAAAGAGAAAGAGAACCCTAACTCAAATAACTCAAGAGCTAGTAAATTTGGTAACAGCCTTAGTTCCCTCAGAAACAGCATGCTTCGCCAACTCTCCAGGAAGCACCAACCTCACAGCAGTCTGGATCTCCCGAGAAGTAATAGTAGGCTTCTTGTTATACCTCGCAAGCTTCGACGACTCTTGAGCTAACTTCTCGAATATATCGTTGATGAAACTGTTCATGATCCCCATCGCTTTGCTTGAGATTCCGATATCTGGATGAACCTGCTTCAACACCTTGAAGATGTAGATCTTGTAAGTCTCCACACTCTTCTTCTTCATCTTCTTCTTCTTGTCGCCTCCAGCACCAGCTTCTTTCGGCAGCTTTTTCCCAGCCTTTGGTTTCTTCTCCGCCGGAGATTTCTCGGCTTTTGATTTCTCCTCCACCGGTTTCTCGGAGCTGGTTTCTTCTCGGCTGGCTTCTTCTCTGCTTTCGGCGCCATTGATTCGAGTTTGAGAGGTTTCTAGGGTTAACGAATCTGAGATTGGAGAGTAGGTTTTAATCGCTTTGTGTTTGCTTTGATATTGAGAAATCGATTTTATATAGATTCTACAGAGTGATCTAATTGGTTGAAATAGATTGACGCGGATCGATATCTCCACCGTTGGATCTTCCTTTTAATTGAAAGATATCAACGGTTGAAAAGGAATCTTAAAAAGAAGGAAAGGTCTTACACGTGACTGTTCTTTATTGGACATTTATGGTGGCGAGGACTGCTGACGTGTCCAGTATGGCGCTTTCTACTTTTTTAGGCTCCTCGTGAAATTTTGCTTTTCCCGCCCCCACCACCGTCATTGGCCCATGTTTTCTTAAGAGCCCAATGTGAAGCCCAATTATAATTGGTGAGATTAACCCGACCTGACCGGAGATGATCCGACTCGGTCGGGTCCCCAGATATCGATTCGTTGTGTAACACAGACAAATGCTGGTTCTGATTTTTTTTTACAGTGGAACCTCTTTTGATGAAGCTCCATTGCTTGATTCGATCAAGAACAAGCTCTCATTTTCGCCATAGATGCAGAAACGTAAGCTCTTTGTTAGATTCCGTTCATGAAGACTGTAAAGTCGCTGAAGATTTACAATTCGTCGATGCTGTTAAACGAATCGTACGGGGGAAACGGAGCTGGGAGGTCGCATTGAGCAATGAGCTCGTCTCGAGTAGATTGAAGCCTGGTCATGTTGAAGAGGTTCTGATCGGAACCATTGATGATCCCAAATTGGGTTTGAGGTTTTTCAATTTCCTCGGTTTGCACCGAGGATTCGACCATTCCACGGCGTCGTTTTGTATCTTGATCCATGCTTTGGTCAAAGCTAATCTCTTCTGGCCTGCTTCGTCTCTGTTGCAGACGCTTCTTCTTCGTGCCCTGAAGCCAAGTGAGGTTTTTGATGCGCTTTTTAGTTGTTATGAGAAATGTAAGCTTAGTTCAAGCTCGAGTTTTGATTTGTTGATTCAGCATTATGTACGAAGTAGGAGAGCTTTAAATGGGGTTTTAGTGTTTAAGATGATGACGAAAGTTAGTTTACTGCCTGAAGTGAGAACTTTGAGTGCTCTGTTACATGGATTGGTTAAGTTTAGGCATTTTGGTTTGGCGATGGAGTTGTTTAACGATATGATCAATGTAGGGGTTCGTCCTGATGTATATGTTTACACAGGAGTAATACGTAGCTTGTGTGAGTTGAAAGATCTCTCTCGAGCTAAAGAAATGATTGTTCATATGGAGGCAACAGGGTGTGATGTGAATGTAGTTCCATATAATGTGTTGATAGATGGGCTTTGTAAGAAGCAGAAGGTTTGGGAGGCTGTTGGGATAAAGAACGATTTAGCTAGAAAAGAGCTGAAACCAGATGTTGTGACATATTGTACATTGGTCTGCGGGTTATGTAAAGTGCAAGAATTTGAGGTCGGATTGGAGATGATGGATGAGATGTTACGTTTGAGGTTCGTTCCTAGTGAAGCTGCAGTTTCAAGTTTGGTGGAGGGATTGAGGAAGAGGGGAAAGATTAAAGAGGCGCTTAACTTGGTTAAAAGAGTAGCAGAATCTGGTGTGTCACCTAATCTATTTGTGTATAACGCATTGATTGACTCATTGTGCAAAGGTAGAGAGTTCGATGAAGCTGAGTTGCTGTTTGGTAAGATGAGGACTATTGGCTTGTATCCGAATGATGTGACCTATTCGATTTTGATAGATATGTTTTCTAGAAGAGGGAAACTGGACACGGCATTTAGCTTCCTGGGGAAAATGATTGATACGGGTTTGAAACCAACTGTATATCCATACAATTCTTTGATCAACGGGCACTGCAAGTTCGGTGACATTAGTGTAGCGGAGAGTTTCATGGCAGAGATGATTAATAGAAAGTTGGAGCCTACAGTGGTAACATACACATCACTGATGGGTGGATATTGCACCAAGGGGAAAATACACAAGGCACTTAGGCTTTATCATGAGATGACAGGGAAGGGTATTGCGCCTAGTATCTATACATTCACCACGCTTATATCAGGTCTTTTCCGTGCTGGGTTGATTTGTGATGCAGTAAAGCTATTTAACGAGATGGCAGACTGGAACGTTAAGCCAAACAGAGTGACTTATAATGTCATGATTGAAGGTTATTGCGAGAAAGGGGACATGGCAAAAGCCTTTGAGTTGCAGAATGATATGATTGAGAAAGGTATTGTGCCTGATACATACACTTATAGACCGTTGATACACGGGCTATGTTTCGCAGGTCGAGCTTCCGAAGCCAAAGAGTTTGTGGATAGCCTTCACAGGGGAAACTGTGAGCTGAATGAGATATGCTACACTGCACTCTTACATGGGTTTTGTAGAGAAGGAAGATTGGAGGAGGCGTTAAGCATTTGCCAGGAGATGCTACAAAGAAGGGTGGATTTGGACCTTGTGTGCTATGGTGTTCTTATAGATGGAAGTTTAAAGCACAAAGATCGAAAGATGTTTCTTGGACTTTTAAAGGAGATGCATGAGAGAGGACTCAAGCCTGATGATGTGATCTATACAAGTATGATTGATGCAAAGAGCAAAACTGGAGATTTCAAGGAAGCATTTGGTTTATGGGATTTGATGTTAACTGAAGGTTGTGTACCTAATGAAGTCACTTACACTGCTGTTATCAACGGATTATGCAAAGCCGGGTTTGTAAATGAAGCCGAGATGCTTTGTTCGAAAATGCTGCCTGGAAATTTGGTTCCTAATCAAGTAACATACGGTTGTTTTCTGGACATTCTCACCAAAGGAGAAGGAGACATGCAGAAAGCTGTGGAACTCCACAATGCGATATTGAAAGGGCTTTTAGCTAACACTGCTACACACAATATGTTGATCCGCGGGTTTTGTAGACAAGGGAGAATAGAAGAAGCTTCTGAGCTCATAACAAGGATGATAGGCGATGGAGTTTCCCCTGATTGTATAACCTACACAACAATGATCAATGAGCTTTGTAGGAGGAACAATGTGAAGAAAGCGATTGAGTTATGGAACTCAATGACGGAAAAAGGCATAAGGCCAGATAGAGTAGCATATAACACCCTAATACATGGTTGTTGTTTGGCAGGAGAAATGGGGAAGGCGACCGAGTTGAGGAATGAGATGTTGATCCTAGGCTTGAAACCTAACACCAAATCCAGTAGACCAACTATTTCGAATGACTCTAGTTCAAAATCCTAATCCCTTTTTGTAATTGTACACGTTAAAACATTTTTTTGACATCTCAACCATTTATAGATAGGAAATAATTTTTAGTCTAGATTTCAGAAAGGTGTAAACTTTTTGTATTTTGTATTCCCCCTGTAACAAAGAGCACAAAGGGAAGCTTAAAGGAATCATCTTACACAAATCATAAGCTTTTGTATTGTTGAGACAAAGGAAGCAAACATATATAGCACAAACCTTGCGATAATTTTGAATATAGATGAAACACTGTAAGGTAACAACATAGACACAGGAAACAGACCAAACAGATAGAAATAGAGAAGGGTGAGAGGTTCTTCTTCTAACAGTCACAAGAAACTGTAAGAGAACAGAAAACACCATTTTCAGGAATAGTCAAATATGATAGCAAATTGCTTATTCAAAGAGAGTTTTTTCTTTTTCTTTAGTTGACGCGGCTTTTCAAAACATCAAGATCCATCTCAGTTGGATCAGTTGCCTGAAGCTCAACTTGAATCCCATCAAGTTCACGCTTGAACCTGTCCTTGGAGCTCGCATAGATCATCTTGCTTCTCACCTTTGCTACATCCGGACACCTTTTGGCAACAAAAAAAAATCAAGGTAAGAATAGAGAAGCGAGGTTACACATGGTTTTAGGCTAGCAGATAATGTTAGTACCATGCAATGAAGAAAATCTTGCTCTTCTGGCAGTTCTCAGCAGTGACAAAGTCGAAATCATAAATGGCGTAACGGCACTCTTCAGCTGGGAGACTAGCTGCAAAGTCCTCGTAAGTTAGAATAGGTTCACCAACTTTCTCAACAATCACTTGCTTCTGCTTCTCCTCGATCTTGTAGACAATGAAACGGTGTGTCCTTTTCGCCTTCAGCTCCAGAAACCTTAGCTTGCAGTCATCATGGACTGCCATTCCCGACGCTGCATTCGCCTGTTTTTTCAACAAAACCACTTAAGATTCACATATCCATATCCCACAAAGCTAAAGCCAAAGATCTATGATTTAGAACCTTAAACTAAGCACATAAACTGGGGATTTACTCGCTAAATACATCTCTAGTAATAATCTATATACTTCAATTGCAACTATCACAAAATCAATCTCAACAATCACAAGCAGCTTGACGGATCATACAAACGAAGATTAGCGTAGAAACGTTTCAATAGTGATTAGTGACTATGAGCTCAAATGAAACTTCAATCAAAAACAAACAGATTCTTCATGATTTCGATTCCAGCTAAACGAACACACAAGTAGATAAATACCGCCGGATCACAAAAACACAAATAGCTCAAAGATCTAATCGGAAAATACAAATCAATCACCCAGATCTAGTGAGCCAAAATCGCTATTCAAAATCCGAGACTAAAGCATTAAAAAATCGAGAATCAAGCTTAAATACGAAGGAACTGGAAACAAACAAAAGAGAAAAATAACAAAGTGAAATAAAGTGTATTCATCACCATGGCTGAATCAAAACGGAGTCAGAGACAATTTCGGGTGAAGGAGACGAAGAGAAGAAGGAATGAATGATGTGTTTTTCAACGAATATGACTCTTCTCTTTACTTTTTTTTTTTCTTTTTCTTCTTCAGCGTTATTTGGAAGCTATACTCTCCCCCAATATATAGAGAACCTCCTCAATCTGCTTTTTGTATATCTCTCTATTTAATTTATTTTCTCCGTATATTCTTCTTCAATTTATTTTATGAAAAATACAAACTTCAACTTCTATGGTAAGCATATTATTCTTCTTCTTCTGGTCAACATACATTAATCATCTAACTATATTAGCAATATTGTTAAAGCCATTATAAAATAGAGAGTATCACGGTAATTTCGTATTATTGACATTTTTTTTTTTGGTTCACTCTTAAGAAATTTGTTGTATGTATTCTGACAATTTATATCTTACTCAATTGAATAAGTTCTATCGAAGTCTTCATGATTTTGACAGTTGAAAGCTTTGCGTAGAAAGAGCAATGGACACCAACTTGCCAATGGTTGGATCTCTGTTTCCAAATAATCAATCAAAAGTGTCAATTAAGAATTTTTATGTTTTGAGGTCAATTTATTTTTTTGGACCGATTGCTGAAATCTTTTCGTTCTTGAGACTTTTATCCTAATCCTTCAAACCTGAAATAGTCGCATTAACGAATATGTGTAATACTTGTATACGAAATAAACGTTCCTAAAATTGCATATGTGAAGACGAACATGTGCTAATAGGATTCTTGTTTTGATAAAATGGTTCGAGTTTCTTCCACAATGGTAAAAGAGAGCACAAGCCAGATTTCTTAAGTTTTAAGACAAAACACTATTAAGTACCCAAAAAAACAAAAAAAAAAGACATCAACGACAAAGACCAAAGACCGATAAATTGTAGCTGTTTTGGTTGGCACCGTCACAGCAAACTTTTAAGAAAGAAAAAAAAAGCATCACTGGGTAAAAGTTTTTGATTCAACCGAAATTTTTGGGGGAATTTCTCCATCAAGTGGCTCGGCTTTTGAAAACAGAAAGATCCATCTCGGTTGGATCGGTTGCCTGAAGCTCAATCTGAATTCCGTCTAGCTCTCTCTTGAACCTATCCTTAGAGCTCGCATAGATCATCTTGCTTCTCACTCTTGCTGTGTCAGGAGACCTTGGCAAAAAACAACAACAAGAGATGTTTTATGAAAAGAAGAGTGAAGCAAGATAGATAGGTAATAGTATATATAAAAGAGTGAAGCTTAGTTACCACGCGACGAAGAAGATCCTGCTCTTAGGGACATCCTCTGCAGTGAGAAAATCAAAATCGAAAACAGCATAACGGCATTCGTCAGCTGGAAGACTTGCTGCAAGATCCTCATGGCTTTGATTAGGTTCACCGATTTTCTCAACCATCACTTGTTTCTGCTGCTCCTCAATCTTGTACACGATGAAACGGTATGTCCTTTTCGTCTTCAGTTCCATAAATTTCAGCTTGCAGTCGTCGTGGACTGCCATTCCTGATGCTGCATTAGCCTGTGTTACCAACCAAGAAAAAAAAAACCAAAGAACATTAAGATACAACCCCACATAGTCTGAGACTCTGAGACCTTCAATCCAAAACTAGCTCAGAGAAATACAAATTACATTAAGATACAACTCTCTTCAAAACACACATACTAGTAAAGCCCTACACCCATATGGTGTGAGACCTGTAATCCAAAACTGGACATCTCAAGTAACATGTAATAGAACACTATACAGATCTTGGTAGTGTTTAATATTAAAAGGAAGACGCAAGTTAACATCCACACAACACCTATATGAACGATGGTATGGAGCTATCAGCCATATAAATTTGACAAAGTCACATCAACAGAATCAAAACACACATCACAAATGAACAATTTACATTTCCGACACAAGACTGTCACTGGATAAATTGCTCAACAAACGATAGACGAAACCCTAAACTCAGATGAAATTCAAAGGAGAAATAAGACAAAAAAACACATGGAACAGCCCAGATTTTTCAAAAACGCAAAAACAAGCACAGTGGAATCGTAGAGTTTAATCGACCGATTCCTATACTAGATCAGTTCCTACAACCATACAAAAATCCAAAAATCTCAGAGATCTAAAACCACCAAATCCAGATCTAATCATATACAACTCTGGGCGAGAACTAAAAAATTGAAAAATTCCAAGACGAAACGGAACTCGAATCGAGAAGCACGCTTCAAATCAAGCAAGAGAAAACAGCGAAAGAGACATATACGAGAGAAAGGGGGAAAATAAAAACAAAATCGAGCTCTCACCATGGCTGAACTGAATCAAGCTTAAAGTTTCAGAGATAAATTATTGCAGAGAGACGAAGAAGGAGGAAGGAGTCTATTGTTTGTCTTTTGGGGGTGTGGTGGTGTGAGAGAGAGTCTTCTCTCTTTCTTTTTTCCTCAGCTTTATGCGGACGCTTTAGTCCCGAATTAACATGTGTGTGTATGTGTAAAGCGTTTTAATTATTTGCTTTATTTATTTACATAGGTCATAAAAAGCATATTATATCACATAAAAAAAATAAAAATCATTTCCTTTAAAATATTTTAGAAATAAATCTTTATTTAATTAATTTATTATATATTCAATCAACTCAAATTCATGATAAATTTTTTCAATCTATGGAATATAGCACAAATGTTCTTATGTATAACAATGTGTGAATTTTTGTTGTTGTTATTTTATTGTATGTTCCTATGTAACAATATGTGGATTTTATACTTTACAGCCAAATATAAAAACTATTATATTATTCTTTACATTCATTCTGTATATTGACTTCTTTTTAAAAAAAAAATCAAACCTCTGATATATTCTATTATATGTTTTCCACAAAAATGAACCAAATATAGAATACTTATTTACTATTACTTAATTTCTAAGAAAATACTTTCTTTATAAAATTTCTTAGAAGATGATAGATATATACTTTTTTGTCACATAACCAAAAAAAAAAATTGGTTTTTTCAATCATCCATGCCAAGTTGCCAACCTATTACACAAAAAGAAAACATATCTATATAAATTAGAAATTTATGAAATAAATTTAAGTTAAATATATTTACAAGTATATTGATATTACATATTAATTTAATAAAAGATTGTAAAATTTGAAAGTACTTTTAGAAATTTCTTCTAAAATTATGGATAAGATTTTAATGTTTAATAATTTTAATCTTATTTATAGACCAAAATCAATAAATAAAATCAATTTCAATTGTGAAGAAGACAACTCATATATCTATCTCTATAACAAAAAAATATTATTTAATTTAATTTGCTCATTAAATATATATACACATACATATCATAATAATAACAAAGGAAAACATTAGTATGATATGAAATTAAAATAAAAATTAAAAATTATATGCATAACAATTATATTAATGTCTAATTATAAATAGATGAAACAAACTAAATTACAATGTCATAATATAGTACAAAGAATTTTAAAAACTTTAAATAATTTTAATATATTATCTATACATTGCAAACCAAATAGATACATAAAAATCTATACATTTTATACTAAATAAAATTTAATTAACAATATGAAATTATTATTAACACGATACACCACAAATACTTTATTTAATATATTGAGTTAACATATTGTTCACTTAAAAATTATAAACAAAATAGGTTCACATATTATTATAATTTATAAATACAATCTCGTTTTAAACACAAATAATATTGTATACTCTGTTTAAAATACCTAAATACTGTAATGATAGTTATATAAGTTGTTTATACCTATATAGCTACGTAAGCCAAAATTCTTAGGAGAACAGAAAAAGGATAAAAAACTATATAATTGACCAGCCATTAAGAATAGTTCAACATTTTTATTAACTCGTCGTTAAGAAACTAAAGGAAAGAATCTATCTTATAAAGGAAAGAATATAGAATGAAAGGTCGAAGACGCATATGATAGCTCTCTCTCTCATCAGGTTGGCTCCACTTTTAGGCTCTCAACTATCATCATAACCGGTGATGGAGGCCAGCTTAGTCGAGCTGGAATATTCCTTTGATAATTCGAATATATGCAATGATGCTTACGCGCGCTAGACACATTTTGTCTTTGTTGATTCTTTGATATCATTATCAACTATTTTAGCAAATGTTTTTCAAACCTATATACAATACTACAAAGTACAAACAAAGCATATGTTTTCAAAACTAGACGACAAAGCAAGAAAGCATACCACGTTAATGTTTTCGATAACACCATATGATTAGGAGAGAAACAATATGCATGTCTCTACACAAAACTCGATGTATCTTCAAAGATATCCAAAGTTTGTTGGTGATTTTGACCGTTTGCTATCGAAACTGACTATTTGAGAAAGTTTAAAACAGTTGTTAGAGTACCCGATAGTGTAGGCAAAAACATTTATTTTGGAAGTATCTTAGATTCTTTGTTCTTTGCTCGTATATTTGCCTATTTCTCTACTATAAGCGTCTTTCGTGTAGAGAAGGTATGTCATTGTTAGTCAAGTCGATCGATCCCAAAGCCATATCCTTCGAGCTACTATTTCTCTACTACTTCCTTCGAGCTTTCAGATTCTTGATAACACCATATCCCGTAACTCTTTGGATTCTGATTTTCCGAACAACAACAAATCTCATAGTTTAAAAGATCTAGAGATTTCTTAAACTATGACATTACGTTAGCATTAGAGGCCCTCATGCCGGTACTAAATAAACGCTTGTATTTCAACAAAATGACTTTCTTCATTATGGAGTATATACTCTTTCAACCATTAGCACTTCACATTATTTCGACAACGCTAGATCTTCCAATCTATCTTTTATAACATTCAAACATGTATAATTGATCTAACAATAAAATAAGATTTGATTTGAGACTCTTAAGATAAATGAACCGAATAATCATTATCTAGAAGGGCATTTAGGAATTTTAAACTAGAGCTACGTACTATCTGAAGAGAATTCCATATATACCTCGTGAAAACGTTTTAATAATTTTTCATGCATTGAAAACGATAAGAGACTAAGTATTCTATTTTTTTTTACAAATTTTATGTTATTCAATCATGAATTTCAAAATCTAAGAAAGAGATTTAAAATCTTTAAAATCCATTAAAATCTCTTATTTATGATTTAAAATCTTTAAAATATTATTCAAAACAGTGTATTAGATTTTAATAATTTTAATCATAGGATTTGTTTAGTTAAAAATAAATAAAATCGATTTAGTGAAAAAATATTATGAACTCTATCTATCAAAATAAATAAATCCCAAATTCTCAAAATCATGGTAATACATATCTCTATTTTTTTAAAATAAAGTAACTAAATAGAGAGTTAGACCATCTCCAATGTATATCTTTATTTTCCTCTAAAATAGTATTGTTTTCCTCCAATGTATTACTCTAAAAAAATAGAGTTAGTGTAGAGGTGAGAATAGAGTTATATAGAGCAATCCTATTATTTTCTATTTTAGAGTAAAATATAGAGTAGGGTTGGAAAATGTTGTTCTATAATAGATTCCACTCTAAAATATAGTGGGTTGGAGATACTAATAGTGTAAAAATATAAATGAAAATAGAGTTGTTTTATATATAGAGTAATCTAGAGCAAATATTGCTCTATAATAGAGTTTTGACTCTAAAATAGAGTGGAGTTGGAGATGCCCTAACACATACTAGTTTAAAAAGAACAAATGTTAAGACTTATCTCCTTTAATGGAAATAAGGAAAAAGACGTCTTATAAGTATGAGAAATTAGATTTTCGATAATCATTTTCATAGGTGATAGGTAGGAACAAAAAAACGTGTGTACTACATTAATCTTAGGTTATTAGTCGATTATTAACCTTTTAAGGTTTAAAACAAATGTTAACTCTTCTAATCCATTTCATATCAAATACACCCTCTGTTTCATAATATAGGATGTTTAGAGAATTATTTTTGTTTCATAATATAGGATGTTTTCAACTTTCTATGCAACTTCTAGATTAATTTTATATTTTATATTTTTGGGTATGATTGGTTAAATCTTTAAAAAGTAATTTTTTCTTAATATGTGTGTTTCTACTAAAACATCCTATATTTTGAAACGGAGAGAATATAACTTTGGCAGCATAACCAGTTCAGTAAACATGTAATCTAATACCAAACTTTTATATTTTCCGTAACAATTCATATACTATCATATAAATGTTTTTAGTTCATAAATCAGCTCCAATATATATAGTAGAAATGGTGAATCACACACATTGACTAAACGTATAAACCGAGGGATAATCGTTTTCATAGGTAAGGTGATAGGTAGGAACAAAAAACGTGTGTACTAGCTACTACTACATTAATCTTATAAAATTAACCTAATTGGGTTACTTGCCGATGTTTAACCTTTAACACGTTTAAAAACAAATGGTATGTAACTCTTCTAATCCATTTCATATCAAATACTAACTTTGGCAACTTAATCAGTCCAGTAAACAAGTAATCAAATACCAATTTTTTTTATTTTCGTGACAATTAATATAATATTATATAAAATATTTTTCATCTTAAAACACGATAGTTCATAATTTAGCTCCAATATATGTAGTAGAAGTGGTGCATCACACACCATCAATTGCTCATAGTTTAAGCAAACTCTCACCTGTTGATCGAGTGATCGTCAAATAAAAGAATAAGTAACAAAAGGGACTAAACAAAGGAATTTTTTTTAAGACTTGGCTAGTTACAAAACTATATACTCGCTAATACAACTTAAGCACTTAGAATTAGATTCGGATAATCTTCTGACTCTACTTTCAGTTAACTCGTGTTCTTGCTCATTTGGGGCTTTCCCCTGTTTATAGTTGATGAAACGTTTCACTCCATTTTTTTAGGATCGATGTGGTATCGCTTAAATGCTCTGGCAGCGGTTGTTTGTACTCGGACCATCGTTTAGATGGATTGAGCATCATAACGGGCCATCTAAGCGTGTTGCTGGCCCAACTCGTTCTATTTGGGTGGTCAACCCTTCTAGAAATTATGTTGACCATTTGCTAAATGAACTTAAAGGAGACCTGCTAAAGTGTGGTGAAAACTATGTCCAAGTGTCCAACCTCATTTAAATTGAGGTGATTTATGAACAAATGTGGGTGATTTAAGAATATTTATTTTTGGTTGAATATTGACCAAACATTTAAACCAAGGGATTTAGTACCATTTTTATACCAAATCACTAAAATCCCCAAAATTTTCAAAACACAAACCAAAAAGGAAATGGGAAAATCCAAATCTGATTCTCATTGGCTAATAGGTCAAGATGAGGATCACACTATATCCATTACCAACCGTCGATAAGATTACATCCAACGGTTAAAAGATCCCCATCCCTAGTTTTGTCCTCCCTTCACTTATTATATAAAAACCACACCAAGGACCGGGAATCCCAAAACATATTACAAATCTCTTCTTCAAATCCACACATTTGAGAAATGGAGACCACCGGAAAAGTGAAAAAGCTTTGGGAGGAAAGAAAGCCGGCGGTCCCAAAACCAAATCGGTTTCAAAGTCGGTCAAAGCCGGTCTCCAATTCCCGGTGGGAAGAATCGGTCGTTTCCTGAAGAAAGGTCGATACGCTCAGAGGCTTGGCAGTAGTGCTCCTGTTTACATGGCTGCTGTTCTCGAATACCTCACTGCTGAAGTAAGTTCATTCAGATATGTAAATATTTTATTAATCTCGAGAGATTAAATTCTGATTCGATTGATTTTGTTTTTGATCTTTTTTTCAAGGTATTGGAGCTTGCTGGTAACGCTGCTAAAGACAACAAGAAGACGAGGATCATCCCGAGGCATCTTCTTCTTGCGATCAAGAAAGATGAAGAGCTGGACCAGCTTCTGAGCGGAGTCACCATTGCTCATGGTGGTGTTTTGCCTAGCATTCACTCTGTGCTTTTGAAAAAGAAGAATGCTCCTGCTAAGTCAACCAAGGAGAAGGCTTCCAAGTCACCAGCCAAGTCTTCTAAGAAAGCTTGATTAAGTTAATTGTCATTCACCATGTTTCATGTTTATGTTTGGTTAATATAATCTATGTTAGGGTTTGGTGAATGTATATGATATAAGTCTTATTTGGATCTATGTATTTAGTTTTTCCAAACTTTGTCTTAGATCTATATTAATAATAATATATCTCCTTATTTCTTCTTAAATCTTATCTTATGCTTAATTGTAACAACACAACTTGATAACATTAAGTAGCAATTTCAAGATGATCTGATGATCCTATTGGATAATCCATCATTCGTTCCAATGTGTTTAGCGGTGTTGGGGAATTAGAGTTTTGTAATTCTTGTCTCTTTATGGAGCTGAAGAACTTTAAAGTCTTGTAATTCTCTGGTTGATGCTCATTTGGTTTTGTTCGATTACCCACTTGACACTTGATATATCTTTCAGCCTCAGATTGGATCTGTAATAGAGATTTCCAAAGCCAAGAGTCACTAGTTCTTGTCTATTTCAATGATGAATCAAGGGTGTCCAAAGCTTTGGCAATCTCTACTAAAGAACCAAGCTGAGGCTGAAAGACATATCATTGTCAAGTGGAAACCCTTTGGTCCACTTATCAAGACCATTGGGTAAGGCTCCTCGCGTTCCTTCCACTCTAATGTATTGGATAAAGGACTCTCAAAGAACTCTCAGGCTGTTGTCAATGACATTTATAAGCAAAGAAACAACTTGTTACACAATCAGCAAGTTATACCATCATCGACAGTCTTCAGAGAGATAGACACGTTGGTCAGTAAGGACCATAACTCGATCTCAGCAAGATGACATATGCAAGCTACTCAAGACTGATGCAACTGTTGCTTCACTAGACTCTGTTATTGAATCTCATAAATTCTCTGGTTTTTTATTTTTTTTGGCAAGAAAGCAAATATTATAGGTTAAACTTCTTGTAAGCATCAACTTTCATTCCTTAATGATATTTAAGGTTTATCAAATATATAAATACGACTATCGAATCTATGCCTAAAGCCATAAAAGATCATACGTAGCTGTTTCTTGTAGAATTTAGGTTTCTGAATTAATGAATGAGTTTGGTTCATAAATCTCTAGGGTTTTGGCTATAGAAATCCTCTCATGATGTATATAAATCTACAACTAATGTGTAAAATTCCTAACTTTTTCTAATCCAGGTCTCACATTGTCTTTAAAATTATAATTAGACATTTCCTTGATTCATAAGCTCTTAATTCTCTTTGAATTAGGGTTTCACAATATCCTTGTAAGTAAAACTTAAACCTTACCATAATTTTTGAACGCAATTAATTAGAACTACAATATCCTTATAGGGTTTCACGTGTTATGTTACATGGAAGCATAAACGGATACGTGAAAATAAAATGTCTCGGAAACAGAAACACACTTTTTGAATGAAATTATAACTTCACAATATCCTTAAAGGGACTCATATGATTTTTTTTTTGGTGAAAAGAGTTCTATATGATTTTGATGATTGTAGGGAAGTTGTTATGATTTTTTTTTTAACATCTAACTTTTATTAATTTAGAGAAGAAGTATATAAATAGTTAAACAACCAGCGAGGTGGTATTGTATAAATTTCTTACATCAAATGAATTAAAGAATTATGATGTGAAAGTTTATTTGCTCCTGCATTTTTCTCTCGGTTAACTTGTTCCAGGGAAGAGTATGGAAGTTTCAACATCCAAAAGTGAATATCATATAGAAGAGATTTTATCTTTTGATGGTCACCCACCTTGTTGATCAGATTTGTTAACTCCATACATTATCTCCTTCAAACCAGACAAAATGAAACCCATGTACCCATGTCACCAGAAGAGCATGTAGGAAGCCTAAAACTTCTGCTTGGAGGACAGAATAAGAAGCTTGAAGATTTGCACAACCTGATAAGATAATCGTACCACATGATCACCAATTAACCAACATGTACTTGTATATGCTCTTCCTTGAACAAAACTACTATCAAAGTTACATTTAAGCCAGACTTCAGGGTGAAAGATTCCATTGATGGCTTCGATTGTGACTCCTATGAAGCCGATGACCATTGTTGTTTCCATATGTGTCATCATGTTGTAACTGATCTATCTCCAACATTCATTAATCTCTTGCAAATTTTTTTGTTCATTAATCTTTTGAAAACTTTTTTGTGCTTCTTTTGCTGGATCACGATTAATCATTCGAAACAGAAAATCATTTCTCGACTTCCATATACACCACATTATCCAAAATGGTAATAATCTGTCTCTAAGAACATACTCTATCTTATGTAGATTAACCAATAATTAGAACTTCAAAACTAACATTAAAACCATGATGTGTCCATTGTAAATGGTCACATGTCGCCAAATCGCGTGTGTGAATGCACTTGAACAGTAAATGATTGAAAGTTTCTTCCTCCATACAACATCTCTGACAAATTGGATCAGCCTATATATGTTTTGTTCGAAGTCTCGAAATTGTTGATAACACCTGATAAACACTACTATAAGAAATGTTATATTTTTGGTGCATTATGGAACTACCAAATCTCATGCTATTTTTACGACAATATCTTAAAATGTTAATATGAATACAATCCCATCGTATTTATTTTGTTTTCAAAAAAATGTTCATTTTCCAACTGGTTTATTCATTGACAATATCTTAGAACTATAACTATTATCATTTTATAATATCCAAAACCATAATTGAAGATGGTCAATCGTCCACCAATTGAATCATCAACCATGTAACACAAAAGTGTGTTTAAAGCTCTTTATTTTACAACTTGGGTTTTAAATCTGAAAATTTCGTTTACACCATGTAACAATCAATGTAAAGTAATCATGATTTTTAACATACTAGCTAAAATCCATTTTCCAAAAAAACCAAAATAATGAAAGCGCCAACCTAAAAAAAATTGAGACAGCTGCTCAAAAACACAAAAAAAAACTAGCGCCTTTTCGAAAATCATAAAACGTTTCTCATTGGCTAATTCACCAATCACGCGGATCGTGCTATATTCAACATCCACCGTCGATAACAATAAATCCAACGGATAAAAACCTCTCACATCTACATTTCCTCTCACCTATAAAACGACACAGAGCACCTACAAAAAGCAAATCATAAATCTCCCAACTTCTTCCAATACAAAAAATCAAACATTCAGAAATCGATAACTGTTAGCAATGGAATCCACCGGAAAAGTGAAGAAAGCTTTCGGAGGAAGGAAAGCCGGCGGTCCCAAAACCAAATCGGTTTCGAAGTCGATCAAAGCCGGTCTCCAATTCCCGGTCGGAAGAATCACTCGTTTCCTGAAGAAAGGACGATACGCTCAGAGGCTCGGCGGTGGTGCTCCGGTTTACATGGCCGCTGTTCTCGAATACCTCGCCGCCGAAGTAAGTTCATTCATTCAGATCTGAACATTTTATGAACTGTTAATTTCATAGAGAAGTCAATTTCTGATTTCGAGTTTATTTATTTATTCAGGTTCTGGAGCTTGCTGGTAACGCTGCGAGAGATAACAAGAAGACGAGAATCATCCCGAGGCATCTTCTTCTTGCGATAAGGAACGACGAAGAGTTGGGAAAGCTTCTGAGTGGAGTCACGATCGCACACGGTGGTGTTTTGCCCAACATTCACTCCGTTCTTTTGCCTAAGAAGACTGCTTCCAAATCTACCGAAGAGAAGGCTTCCAAATCACCAGCCAAGTCTCCTAAGAAAGCTTAATGAATCTCTTAGTTTCTTTATGATTGTGTTGGACTTTGGTGAATGTAGTTAATCCAAGCTTCTTAATCTTATGTATTTTGGTTTATAAGCTTATATTGTTCAGATTTCAAGTCCTAATTATAAGATTTTGTTTTAATCTATTGCCCCACTCGTCGTAATGTTATAAGCTAAAATATTAATTAACCACTTTGACCATTAACGCACCCTTTTATTCACTGAAATAATTAATCCATGTGTTGAAGAGAGCACACAATGTTCTTCTCTTCTCTATTTGTTCGTTGTAACAATTCGTGGATCTTGCTCAAAAATTATTCGTCGGAGGTAATTTTTGTTTCGTCACATAAGGTCAACAATAACGCTTGTTCCATCCGTGATACAAACATATGCACACAATGTGTTTGTTAAAATGCGTGAGAGAAAAACACTGATTTTGTTAATACCCATAATGCAGGGCTATCTTACGATACTAATGAACCTGTTTTGAAGAGTGAGTTTGAAAAGTTTGGTGAAGTTATTGAAGGTATGATTCGTCGCCACGAAATATGTTAAGTCTGTATAGATCAACAAATGCAATCCCTGAAGTTTATTTTTTGTTGTTGTATGTGAAACTGTGAAAGTACAGTGAAGGTAATATGTGATCACAAGAGCGGGAAAATCAAAAGGTTATGGCTTTGTGTTATACCATTCAGAAAAAGCAGCTGCAAGTGCCTTAGCTTCCATGAACAATCAGGTATTATACAACACAACCAAATACATGAGATGCATTCTAACAAAACCTTGACTGTTCATATAACAATGTTCTTGCTATCGTTTTTTTTCAGTTACTCATCTAAGGTTTAACCCCACGAGGAGAAAAGCGAAATTTATGTTATGGTAATAGTTATAGATTATCTTATGCACAACTACATATGTTTTGCTTTGGTTATACATTTACTATTCTTTTTGGGTTTGAAAATACATATCATTGTTCATACATTAGTGTTTAGATACAGATTGCTGGAATATCAAAGCAAGGTCGTGTATTTGGAGTTGGATCACTGCACAATGAGATTTCTATGTCTTTAGTTGATATTTTTGACCAATTAGCAATGATTTTTTTGTAATCATCAAAGAAGATATGAGACTAAAGTTTTGTCACAATGAATGACAGTTTTGATACATGTTTTTAGTTAGTAACCATGGCGGGAAAGTGACATTTAACCGATCACAAAGTGTGACTTATTGAGACTATAACTGTTTTGAGACTACAGCAGCGTCATAAATAATGACGAACCTGATATGTGGTTTTGGTAATGAAATAAACGTATTTTGGACAATAATTTCAGTAAGAAATTTTGACATTTTAGATACATTTACAGATCCTTCCATTTGATGACAAAATAGATAAATATTAGTTAGTCGCAACTTGTGTGTTGTTTTAATGACTATAAAAAATATGTGACGATTGTACTGTAACCATTCACTAATCGTCACAAATTTGTAACAATATTTTTATTGTGACTAAAAAAAAATATTGTGATGGAATATTACGTCACAATGAACTTATTTTCTAATTTTCTTGTAGTGAGAAGTGTTGGATCACACACCACCAATTGTTCATAGTTCAAACAAAATCTCACATAAATTGAAATGATCTATGAACAATTGTGGGTAAATCTAATAGTATTTACTTTTTGGTTGAATATTGACCAAACATTTAAACCATAGATTTAATACCATTTTTATACCAAATCACCAAAACCCCAAAAAAATTTCAAAACACAAACCAAAAAAGGAAAACGCCCCCTCCCCTTTGGAAAATCCAATTCCTATTCTCATTGGCTAATAGATGAAGACAAGGATCGCACTATATCCATTACAAACCGTTGATAAGATTACATCCAACGGATAAAAAATCCTCATCCCTGATTTTGTCCTCCCTTCACTTATTATTTAAAAACCACACCAAGGACCTGGAATGCCAAAACATATTACAAATCTCTTCTTCAAATCCACATATTTGAGAAATGGAGACCACCGGAAAAGTGAAGAAAGCTTTCGGAGGAAGGAAAGCCGGCGGTCCCAAAACCAAATCGGTTTCCAAGTCTGTCAAAGCCGGTCTCCAATTCCCGGTGGGAAGAATCGGTCGTTTCCTAAAGAAAGGACGATACGCGCAGAGGCTCGGCAGTGGTGCTCCTGTTTACATGGCTGCTGTTCTCGAGTACCTCGCCGCTGAGGTAAAAGTTCATTCAGATCTGTAAAAAAAAATAAACTCGAGAGATTAAATTCTGATTTCAATTGATTTTGTTTTTGATCTTTTTTTCAAGGTGCTGGAGCTTGCTGGTAACGCTGCTAAAGACAACAAGAAGGCGAGGATAATGCCAAGGCATCTTCTTCTTGCGATCAAGAAAGATGAAGAGCTGGTAGAGCTTCTGAGCGGAGTCACCATTGCTCACGCTGGTGTTGTGCCTAACATTCACTCTGTGCTTTTGCATAAGAATAATGCTCCTGCTAAGTCAACCAAGGAGAAGGCTTCCAAATCACCCGCCAAGTCTTCTAAGAATGCTTGATTAAGTTAAATTGTCATTCACCATTTTCATGTTTATGTTTGGTTAATATAATCTATGTTAGGGTTTTGGTGAATGTATATGATATAAGTCTTATTAGGATCTATGTATTTTGTTTTTCGAAACTTGTTCTAGATCTTATATTAATAATAATAATATCTCTCTTTGTTTCTTAAATCTTATCTTTATGGTTAATTGTAACAACACAACTTGAGATAACATTAAGTAACAGTTTCAAGATGATCTAATGATCCAATTGAATAATCCATCATTCGCTTTCATTGTGGTTTAGCTGTGTTGGGGATTTAGGGTCTAATAAAAGCACATATACTTGTCTCTTTATGGAGCTGAAGAACTTTAGAGTCTTCAAATTCTCTGGTTTATGCTCTCTTGTTTTTGTTCCATTACCCACTTGACACTTGATATTTAGAGTCTTGTTATTGTTTCAGCCTCAGCTTGGGTATGTAATAGAGATTTCCAAAGACAAGAGTCACTAGTTCTCGCCTGTTTCAATGATGAATCAAGGGTGTCCACAGCTTTGGAAATCTCTACTAAAGATCGAAGCTGAGGCTGGAAGACATATCAAGTGTCAACTGGAAACCCTTTGATCCACTTATCAAGACCATTGGGTAAGGCTCCTCGCGTTCCTTTCACCAAGCTAGTAACATTGTTGTCGCTGAGGGATGTAATGAAACAAATTTGGACTATCCCTTCTCCAAACGTCCGACGAGGCTCTAAACTTGCATGTTTATCTCACCTTTCGTGAATCTTCCAAGTAAGTGTTCCTCTAATAACTCATATGGATGGTATGTTGAAGATGTGGATTATATTTTGCTATAACATGAGATGTTATGAGGCCGAGTGAAACTGTAAAGGATTGGCATGATTGTGTGTGGTTTTAAAGGGGTCACTAACTCACTCCAAAGCATGCTTTTCATGAT
The DNA here is from genome assembly GCA_023657505.1 of Camelina hispida. NCBI lineage: Eukaryota > Viridiplantae > Streptophyta > Magnoliopsida > Brassicales > Brassicaceae > Camelina > Camelina hispida. The sequence continues at coordinate 30,052,814 of CP094636.1, read as the reverse complement.
GTGGGTTACCCAACTAGACAAATTTGCCACTAAAAAATTGTTTGGTCTCTTGGTTTCACACCATGTGTTGGTTATGTAATCTGCAGGATGAATCAAGGGATGCGTGTTCCCTATTGATGTATTGAAACAAGTCCTCACAAGACTTGGCATAATACACATGGTTTTTCATCTTGGTTGGCTCTAATGTATTGGATAAAGGAGGACTCTCAGGCTGTTGTCAATGTATTGGATAAAGGAGGACTCTCACGATCAACAAGTTACAATCTTCAGAGAGATAGACAGGTTGGTCCGTAAGGACCGTAACTCGATCTCAACTAGATGACATATACAAAGCTACTCAAGACTGATGCAACTGTTGCTTCACTAGACTCTGTTATTGAATCTCAAAAATTCTCTTTTTATACTATCTTGTTTTTTTTTTTTTTGCAAGATAGTAACTATTATAGGTTAAACTTCTTGTAAACATCAACTTTCATTCCTTGATGATATTTAAGATTTATCAAATATATATACGACTATCAAGTCTATGCCTAAAACCATATAAGTTCATAAGTAGTTGTTTCTTGTATAATTTAGATTTCTGAATTAATGAATGAGTTTGGTTCATAAATCTTTAGGGTTTTGGCTATATAAATCCTCTCATGAAGTATATAAGTCTACAACTAATGTGTCAAAATCCTAAATTTTCTAATTAAGATCTCACATTATTTTTAAATTATAATTAGACATTTCTTTGATTTCATAAGGTGTTAATTCTCTTCGAATTAGGGTTTCACAATACCCTTATAAGTAAAACTTAAACCTTACCATAATTTTTGAACGCAGTTTATAATTAGAAATTCGCAATATCCTTATAGGGATTCACGTGCTATGTTGCATGGAAGCATAAACGGATACGTGAAAATAAAATGTCTAGGAAACGGAAACACATTTTCTGAATGAAATTAGAACTTCACAATATCCTTATAGGGACTCACATTACAATGTAAAACTCCAAATTTTGCCATAATATATAATTTAAGGATGTATTGAATCTAATATCTTATATGATTTTGATGATTGTAGGAAAGTTGTTATGATTTTTTTTTTAACATCTAACTTTTATTAATTTAGAGAAGGAGTATACAAATTGTAAAAAAAAAACAGCGAGGTAGTATTGTATAAATATGATAAATCAAATTAATCAAAGAAATATGATGTGAAAGTTTATTTGCTCATGCATTTTTCTCTTGGTTAATTTGTCTCGGGGAAGAGTATGGAAGTTTCAACATCCGAAAGTGAATATCATATAGAAGAGATCCTATCTTGTTGATCCGATTTGTTAACTATATATTATCTCCTTCAAACCAGACATAATGAAACCCATGTGCCCATGTCAACTGAAGAGCATGTAGGAAGCCTAAAGCTTCTGCTTGGAGGACATAATAAGAAGCTTGAAGATTTGCACAACCTGATAAGATAATCCTACCACATAATCACCAATTAACCAACATGTACTTGTATATGCTCTTCCTTAAATAAAACTACTGTCAAAGTTACATTTAAGCCAGCCTTCAGGGGAAGGATCCGATTGATGGCTTCGACTGTGACTCCTAGGAAGTCGATGACCGTTGTTGTTTCAATATGTGTCATCATGTTGTAACTGATTTATCTCCAACCATTCATTAATCTCTTGCAAACCTTTTTGTTCATTAATCTCTTGAAAACCTTTTTTTGCTTCTTTTGCTGGATCACGATTGATATTTCGAAACAGAGAATCATTTCTCGATTTCCATATACGCCACATTATCCAAAATGGTAATATTCTGTCTTCAAGAGGAACAGACTGTATCTTAGGAAGATTAACCAACAATTGGATCTTCAAAACTACCATTGAAACCATAATGTTGTCCATTGTAAATGGTTAGAGGCCGCCAAACCGCCGGTGCATGAATGCACTTGAACAATAAATGATTGATAGTTTCTTCTTCCATACAACATCTCTGACAAATTGGATCAGCGTGTATATGTCTTGTTTGAAGTCTTGAATTTGTTGATATAGGAAATGATAAACATCATCATAAGAAATGTTGTATTTTTGGTGTACTATGGAGCTTCCAAATCTCTTGTTATTCTTATGTCAATATCTTAAAATTTTAATTTGGAATACAATCCCATCATATTTATTTGGTTTTCAAAAAAATGTTCATTTTCCAACTGGTTTATTCATTGACAATATCTTAGAACATTAACTATTACTATCATTTTGTAATATCAAAAACCATAATTGTAGATGGTCGATCGTCCATCAATTGAATCATCAACCATGGAACACAAAAGTGTGTTTAAAGCTCTTTATTTTACAACTTGGGTTTTAAATCTGAAAATTTCGTTTACACCATGTAACAATCAATGTACAATAACCATGATTTTTAACATACAAGCTAAAATACATTTTCCCAAAAAAACCAAAATAATGAAAGCGCCAACCTAAAAAAATTGAGACAGCTGCTCAAAAACACAAAAAAAAAAAACTAGCGCCTTTTCGAAAATCATAAAACGTTTCTCATTGGCTAATTCACCAATCACGCGGATCGTGCTATATTCAACATCCACCGTCGATAACAACAAATCCAACGGATAAAAACCTCTCACATCTACATTTCCTCTCACCTATAAAACGACACAGAGCACCTCCAAAAACAAATCACAAATCTCCCAACTTCTTCCAATACAAAAAAATCAAAACACTTCAAACACTCTCAGTAATCGATAACTGTAGCAATGGAAACCACCGGAAAAGTGAAGAAAGCTTTCGGAGGAAGGAAAGCCGGCGGTCCAAAAACCAAATCGGTTTCGAAATCGACCAAAGCCGGTCTTCAATTCCCTGTTGGAAGAATCACTCGGTTCCTCAAGAAAGGACGTTACGCTCAGAGGCTAGGCGGTGGTGCTCCGGTTTACATGGCCGCTGTTCTCGAATACCTCGCCGCCGAAGTAAGTTTATTCAGATCTGAACATTTTGAACTGTTAATTTCTCGGAGAAGTCAATATCTGATTTCGATTTTATTTATTTATTCAGGTTCTGGAGCTTGCTGGTAACGCTGCGAGAGATAACAAGAAGACGAGGATCATTCCGAGGCATCTTCTTCTTGCGATAAGGAACGACGAAGAGCTGGGAAAGCTTCTGAGTGGAGTCACGATCGCTCACGGTGGTGTTTTGCCGAACATCCACTCTGTTCTTTTGCCTAAGAAGACTGCTTCCAAATCAACCGAAGAGAAGGCTTCCAAATCTCCAGCCAAGTCTCCTAAGAAAGCTTAATTAATGTTATGTCTTTGGTGATTGTAGTTAATCCAAGCTTTTTAATTTTAGTTTTTTATGTATTTCGTTTTTAAGTTTTTTTTTTGTTCAGATATAAATTCCTAATTCTAAGGTTTTATGTTCTAATAATCTCTTGCTCCACTCGTCGTAATGTTAATTACTAAAAATATTAATTAACCACTCTGAATATTATCGCACCCTTTTAGTCACCGAGATAATTAAAATTAATTCATGTGTGTGAAGAGAGCTCAAAATGTTCTCTTCTCTCTTTCTTCGTTGTAGATCCATTACATCTCCACTACGGAATTTAACAATTCGAGGATCTTGCTCTAAATTATTCGTCGGAGGTAATTTTTGTTAATCCTCGTCTTTGTAAACTTACCATGATACTGTTTTGCAGTAGAATGCATATAACGTTAGTCACACTTGTCCTATCCGTGAGACAAAAAACTTTGCACTCAAGGTGTTTGTTAAAATGCGTGAGAGTAACTGAATTTGTTATTATCAACGATCAATGCAGGGCTATCTTACGATACTAATGAACCTGTTTTGAAGAGTGAGTTTGAAAAGTTTGGTGACATAATTGAAGGTACGAATCGCCGCCATGAAATATGTTAAGTCTATATTGATTAACAAATCCGATTCCTGAGTTTATTTTTGTTGTTGAATGTGAAAGTACAGTGAAGGTAATATGTGATCACAAGAGCGGGAAATCAAAAGGTTATGGCTTTGTGTTGTTTGATTCAGAAGAAGCAGCTGCAAGTGCCTTAGCTTCAATGAACAATCAGGTATTGTTTACAACAAAACCAATACATCAAAAGCGTTTTAACAAAACCTTGACTGTGTTCTTTGCTAACGTTTTGTTCAGTTACTCGAAGGCAGAAACATCAGAATCGCATATGCTCAACCTACAGGAAGTTTACATCAGAAGTGATCTCAGCTCAAATTAAACTTCAGATCTTCTGTGTTGTTTCACTTATTGGCTCTACTTTGACTCAGGAAAATGCATCCACTCTTCAGAGTTGTAACAGTGTAGAACTCTGGAATGATTTTGGTGAAGATCCTTATGTTGTTTTGTAATGACTGTGTTTGTGTGTGTCCTCTTCAAGCCTGGTTACTCTTCGTATTTGTTGTTGGTGCTTCTACTTCCTTTGCAGTTTCCACAAATATTAATCTGCCATCAACAATCTGAAAACAGATAACCAAATACAATACTCAGTCCAAGACTAAAAAGCTTAATTCATTATCCACTAATCTTTGCATATATACACTTAATCGATTAGGATTATACAAAAAAAACTTTTGTTTTTATGATTCAAGATCAATTCAATTCACATCAAGAAGCAATAAAGTATACAACGTTTGAAAACTTGGATCATCACCTTCCCATTTAAAGCTTTTAACGCTTTTTGTGCATCATCCTCAGACTTAAAAGTGACGAAGCCAAAACCTTTAGGTCTCTGTGTTTGCTGGTCCTTAATAAGACGAGCTAATAACAGCACACATACAAACGACAAAATTAGTTGGGACACATAATCAGAGCAGTGACACATTCGATTTTGTGAATGTACCTTCTGTAATCTGACCAAAAGGTGAAAACAGTTGCCTCAGTGATTGATCAGTTGTGTAAGCAGAGAGTCCTGCAAGAGAAAAAGGATTGCAACTAAATGAGAAGCTCAAAATAAACTACAAATTGAGTGATTCTGAAGTAGATATCATACTGCTAACGAAGAGCTGTGCTGTGAATCTCTTAGCCATCGTAACTCGTAAGCCAAACCAAAGGAAGAAGCCTGAATCCGACACAGAGTTACAGACTTAAATGTGAAACGACGGCGTTTAATGTCAATATCAGATTTGATTCTATAAAAGGCCCAATAAAGCCCAATATTCTGGATTCATTAACCCAGTCTAGAAAAGTATTCATAAGGCACCCAATAAAAAAAGCAAAAACCCTAATTCGCATCTTGTATTTAGTTGTCTTGTTCAACTTTTATTTCCTCGACGCTAGCAAGGAGAGGGTTTGTGCGGCTGCCATTTTCGATTTCAAGGTTAGAGAACAAAAAACTCCATAGCTTCGAGCTTCTTTGTTCCTTTTTAATAGTTGCTCGGATCTGCTTTTGTGTCTGCTCTCTAGCTCAATCACAACGTGAAATTCTGCAAAATGTTCTCATGATTTCTCTTGCTTTTTAGAATTTAGATATTTGAGTTCGAAACTGATATTGTTGGATCCATTTGAAATTTTACTCTTGTCATTAGGTTCTTGTTGTAAGCCGATCTAATGTAGGAATCATATTCGTTTGTTCTCGATTGAGCTGTACAGTATCTTGATGTGCATTGGAATGTGTTGGTTTTAGTATTTTTTTTGGAATTCGTTTTGTTACATATGGAGGTTTCGAATAAGCTCAGATTTGTGTTGTTTTTGTTTGGGTTACAGGATTTTAACATTTTTGAAGAATGGTGAGAATCAGTGTGCTTAACGATGCTCTTAAGAGTATGTACAATGCTGAGAAGAGAGGGAAGAGGCAAGTCATGATCAGGCCTTCTTCTAAGGTGATCATCAAGTTCCTTATCGTCATGCAAAAGCACGGTATGTTGATAACTTTTCATTGTTTAAGCTCATTTCTGTTCTTTGCTCAACTGTAACGTTTGGTGTCTGATGGAAATGCAGGTTACATTGGTGAGTTTGAGTACGTTGATGACCACAGGTCTGGCAAGATTGTTGTGGAGCTTAATGGAAGACTAAACAAATGTGGAGTCATCAGTCCTCGTTTTGATGTTGGAGTTAAGGAGATTGAAGGTTGGACTGCTCGTCTTCTTCCTTCCAGACAGGTCTGTCTTTTAGTCCTTGTTCTCTTACTAATGCTAGTTCTTGTAGTATCGGTTAAAGAAAATTGGTATTTGGCATCTTTGTTGACAAGATAGGTTCTGTTTTTTTCGAACGCTATCAATATGCAATGTTTGAAATTGGTTTTTGTTGCCTATCTGTAGAGGAATCTTTATAAATTTAGTGATCTTACATTGGAATTCTTGAAATGTGCAGTTTGGCTACATCGTTCTTACAACCTCTGCGGGTATTATGGACCATGAAGAAGCCAGGAGAAAGAATGTTGGTGGAAAGGTTCTTGGATTCTTTTACTGAACCAAAAAAGCTTGAAGAAGAGAATCTTATTGTCGTCTGTGATGATACTTTGAGCTTCTCCTTTTGGTGAGAAGAGGAATTCGATTGAGTTCAAAGTTTAAGGGGTAGTAGAGTTTTTGATGTGTTTGTGTTTCTTTAGATAATATGCCATTTTGTTCGTTTTGGGTTTTGCGCAAAAGTTGTTGAAGACTTACGAATAGACAGTTATTTTCAATTTCTGTTTCCAAAAAAAAAAAAACACCATGCTTTTCTTGAGCCAATACTATCAATCGAGACGTTTCAATTCACTACATGTGCCTCGTGACTTTTTTACTCATTTGGTATACGAACGTTTTGATCGAGAACATCATATAGTATACTATAGTAGCACCATTCACGTTTTACTGTTTTTATACATAATCAAAGGTAAAGAACACATATTGTAAAGTTAATAAAATTTTAATAATGAATTGGAGTAGAAACTTTTGCTGATGTAAACCAACATATTTATGCATAGTTCATACATGGAGTCATTGATATATCATATATGTAAAACTTTACTCAAAAATATTGAAAATATTTCATTTTATTGGCATGATCTCTCACACTTTCATACATCAAGGAGTATTTCAAGCTTATTATTATTATATATATGCATCAACCACAATCTTAATATTTCTGTATGTAAAATGTAAAGATAATCATCTTATGAACATGTTCAAGGACATTTGGGAGTGCCTTTGGAGCTCTTCATATCGCGGTAACAAGGACATTCATCTTTGTGTCCATAAGTGCCCGAAGGTACACAATGACATTTCTCACAACATATATTGCAATACTTGAGACACCGATCTTGTCTCCCTGCCTTTGAACATCTCACATTGCATTTTCCGTCACATGCTGCTCATTTTATTGACCACGTATTTAGAAAGTGTTGTAATAGATCACCAACAGAAAGCTTAATTCAAAATATGTATATATATAAGATAAATAAATGAATTGTGTATACTATACTTACATGGATCGGCGGTAGAGAGCATAAATAAAGAAGATGTGAGGAGCAGAGAGATGATACAAAATTGTACAACCGGGAACTTCATCTTAGTTCTTGCTGAGATATGATTTTCTTATAATCTGTTTGGAGAAAGTTTGTTACTTAAGGAAGATGAAGAGAAAAAACTTGAAGTTTCCACACAATGCGAAAGAAGTGATGATGGTTTTGAGAGGAAAATGAGGCTACAGAGTTATTTATAGGTAAAAGTCTTTGGAGTAGGTGAAAGTGAAACGTTTGTTATCTATAGTCTTCTTTATTATTTATTATTTTTAGAAAAAAATCTGCAAAATATATTTATTACTTAATCTATATATATATAATTAACTTTGCTCACTTCTCCTTCCTCCACATTTGCTCACTTCTCCTTCCTCCACATCAGCATCCACTGAATCAATTTTTTTTTTCCCAAAAAATATTATTTTTAATATTCATTAATTACATATTTATTACTTATAATTAATAATAGTAAAAAAATAAATAAAAAACGAAATTAATTAAAATTTAAAATAGTATAAACAATAATATAATTTTTTAGTAAATAATAAAAATAATAACTATCTAAAAATGAAATTAAGTAAAATAAATGAAAATTTTAAAATAGTAAAAATAATACTATAAATTTGTTTTAGTAATAATGTTATTATTCAAATTATAACCAAAAAATGATTATATTCCAAAATTTAGAATGTGTTAATGAGTTTTAGAATGTAAGTAAGATTTTAATGCATGGTGGAGTAAAAAAACAAGTTATGTAATTGTATTTATAAAAATCTAAACATAAAAATAAAATTGAATATTAGTTTCTAAGAAACATATACCATAAAGATTTATTATTAAATTTTACTTATAGGAAAGAAAAGATTAATTACTTAACTTAAAAGTTTTAATCTAAAACAAAGACATTGTAAGGGACACACTTTTTTTTTGGAAAACTATAAAAAAGAATTTTGAAAAATAATCTATCTAAAGAAACAAAATCAATGGTCAGAAAATATAGAAAAAATGATATGTAAGCCGTTACAAAAAAGTAGCATGTGATTTGTGTAAAATATATTATCAACTGGAGCTACAATTTTATAACATGATATAAAACATATATAACAAATACAACATATATATATATATATATATATCAAATGATTTTAGCCCAAAATATTGGCAAAACAACATATTTGAAGTATACTATGTTTTTTTTTGAGAAGACGAAGTTGGGGTTGCATCACAAAATTAACATCTGCAAATAACATATGAGATTTTAGAAAAAATGTATCTTGGATTAGTGAATAGATATTCATTATGGGGTTTAAACGTTTTATCATTTAAGCATTCTTGACTTAGTAGGAAATTCTATTATGGCAAATAGTGCATTTGGACAACCTAATTGTAGCGTCATAGCACTAAAACTGTTCGTGGAACTTTGTATATTCACATTTAATGTAGGATATCGATATGTTTAAATGGTCTCTATAATTAGGTTAACGATCAACATTGACGTTAGAACTTTTAAAATTATGTTTTCATTGGATATGAATATGGAATGAACTCTTTTAAAGATAAAAGGTCAAAGGATTGTCGACAATATTATTGCGACACTAGACAATATATATTATATAAAGATTAGTAAAATAAGTACAGAATTTATATAGATTTATCTTTTAATCTTCAAAGTATATTCATATTCAAGAATTCTTATTGATAAAATTTTGAACTAAAATCTCACGTAAAATCGCAAATAGATATAACAAAGAAATATTCACTTGAAAAATATATATGTTGTATATCACTGAATAAAGTAAGTTTAGTATTTATACAGATTTAGACTCAATAGTTGGAATGATTATATTTGAGCTCAACAATTTCTATTGATAAAAAATATTTTAAATTAAAATTCCGCACGTGCGCGGGTACAAATTCTAGTCTTTAATAAAGTTCTATTTTTTTTTCTAGATTTGTAAATTAATATTGGTAAATTTTTTTATTAAACAACTAGATTAGGACCCGCGGTACACCGCGGTGCAAATTATTTATAATTAAAACATTTAAATTATAAATTTTATTTGTTGGTTAAATAGATTATAATTATATAATAATTTTTGATTTTATGATTTAAAGTTTAAACCATATAATACCGCAATATAATTTATTTTTTACATAATATTTATTTAATCAATTTAATTTGATATGTTTATTCTCTGATACAGATAGTGTTAACAAAAAAATGAAATGATGTTTTACCCGTGTAACACCAATTTAATAATATTTTAAATTTATGTAAATATCGACAAATCCGTCATGCTATATAACTCCGTCCGAGATAGTTTAACTCGCACTATATCATCTTAATTTTTTATATTTATTGTCTTGTATTATAAATATTAGCTTGAGTTGCTATGTTAATTATTAAGATTGTAACCATTTACATTTTATAAGATTGGCGCTTCTTATAAAGTTTAAATATTTATAATACTTAAAATTCTTAAAATAGTTGAGTATTGATCATATTTGAAGTTCGTAAAAGTTTAAATATATTATTAATATTTTAAAGATCTTTTAACTTTTAAAAAGTTGAAATATATATAATATTTAAACTTTATAAATTTGAAACTTCATGAACATTTAAATATTATTAATATTTTTAACATTTTATAAAGTTTAACTTTCAAAAAAATATAAATATTTATAATATTTAACTTGTTAAAAATCTTTAATAAAGAATCAGAATAAACCAAATATTTTTTTTTTTAAGTTTGAATGCCTAATAAATCAAAATTCTTGTATTATGAATCATTTTGGTCTCTTTTATAGTATGACTCTAAACCATTGTCCAAATTTTTTAGGCGATGTGGGATATTATATCCGTAAATTGAGTAATATATATCTGTTTTTAAAAATTTGTATTACATCATATGCAGGAAAAAATCACAATTTTTATTAACTAAATGTATTATAGAATAATTCAAGATAATTTAAATATAAATTCAAGTAAAAATGAAAAAGAATCATATATATATTTATGTTTAAATGAGGTAGAAACATTTTCTTATTTTATAAAATCTTACTTATAATTAATTTGAAATTTTTGGTAACTAATATTAAAGTCAATGCATTAAATGCAAAAACTTTCCAAAAAAACATTTTTGAGCAAAAACTGCTGCAAAAATACTAGTATAGATTAATCTACAATGCTTTTGGTGGGGGATTAATGCCTAATGTTTTGTACACCGTTCATTTTTAAAAATGGAAATAAACAATAGTTGCTTCTATCAAATCCTGTTTCTGTATCATAACTTACTAATAGAGATGTTACAAAGATAGTAAATTTGCTTTGAAGAATCTATTAACTCTGATGGTTGCGTGCCGTTGTACAATTGTATTCCATATTATTGTCGTTGTTATTAAATTGTATTTGTACATTTATAGAAAAACGTTGATAAAACAAAAGATATGTATATACGCATACACATGAAATGATTATTTGTTTTTTTCCCTTAGTGGGAAATACAAAGGGCACAATGTCGTTCACGTTGAGCGACCATCGCGTTAAAGCTATAATAAGAGTGACACACGTAACAAGAATCTAAAGGTAATATGGGAACTTCTACATCTTTCTCCTCTCTTCCCTTTTCTATATTTCTCTAATATACTACAATCCATCAAAAATGTTGGAAAAGAAAAAGGTCCATTATTAAGAAAGTAGTAGTTGTTTAAAGCTATTGCCTATGCATTTATGTTAATTTGAAAGTTTAGGATGTCAATCAAAGTCAAAATGATGGACCACCGACTTATTATTCACGATTAAAATGTTAATGAAGGTGTGTTTTTGTCACGATTTAGCTAAAAGTTAAGGGTCATTTAGAGGAATCTTGTGACAAATGGGATGGATTCAATTTTCATATTTTGTTTGGTAAAACGGGTCTCCCGGACTTAAAGTCCTTTTTAGCAATTAGTATCTATTTGTCTGCATGCTTACATATTCATTTGGAAAAATGAAAATTCTCACCGAAATATCCTTCTCTCTAAAATTCCATTATATTTAGTGTTGGGAAAGAAACTCTCCAATTTGTTGATATATAACTTATTGAAATATCTTAAACTTGTGAAATTTTAAGAAGTAGATTTGGAAAGGCATCAATATGATTGTATATGTATAGTATAAAGTTTATACTCTACAATACATTGGTGATGACTGATGATATCAAAAGAAATGTTTACAAATATGATGTCAAGAAAATATTCATATCACTAGATCTATCTTCTTATTTTCTTTATCTCCACTAGTATTTTTCCTTTATTCAAATGATTCTGTATGATCAGTCAAATGCTAAGATGTGCATGGCCACATAAATATAACTTTAATCGTTAGAGAGAATCGGAAAAACAATATGTCAACTTTAAATTTGTTGGCAACGAGTAGCTTACAAGCATATCTCTATATGCACCCTTCACCACCCAAGTTGCCTCTTCCTTTTGTGACTTTTCGAGTTTCTATGATTTTTATGCGTGATTGATCCTTCTTTAAAGTTATGGAATTGTCACTGTTGACTCCACGTGTCAATTCCTGGTTAGACGACCATCAGACTTAAACCAAAAAATGGCCCACAAAGAAAGGACTCATTAATGGGCTTTATTATTTTCGGGCCCTTTCGGACTATGATCGCTCTCTCTCCTTTTCAAGTCGCTAACTTACGCCGGAGGTAATAATATCGTGCACGCGAAGAAGAAGCCAAAGCAGAAGAGTAAACTTAAGTTAAATCAGGAACAGGCGTATTTTAGCCGTCCGCCATTTCCATCGCTCTCTCTGCTCCCATTTTCACTATAACCACGCTCTCTTCTATTCTCTTTCTTGTCTGTCTCTGTATCATTTTGATCTGGTACGCATTCTTCGTTGATTCTTCAAATTTTAGATCTCCTTCGTCGTCTTTAGATGAAAAGCAATGTTATTATGGTTTTGATTGATCTCTGTGTTTTTGTTTTTTTTTGCCATTTTAGATTCGATGGCTGCTCCACCTGCTAGGGCTAGGGCTGATTACGATTACCTCATTAAGCTTCTTCTCATTGGTGATAGCGGTACGTCTTCCTTCTTAAGGATCCAACCGATACCATCGATAAATTTTGAATTCGCCGGATCTATGTATTCGTTTACATAACCGATCTAGTCATTGTGACGTTTGCCAAAATGTTGAAAAATTTGAATCCATTCTCGTCTTTGAATTTGTAAAGAATCATTTTACGAGTTTATGAAACTTATAAAAACTGTGTGTTTTTAATATCTCTGTAACACAAATGCTTGTTTCTCAGGTGTTGGTAAAAGTTGTTTGCTGTTAAGGTTCTCTGATGGCTCTTTCACCACTAGCTTCATCACCACTATTGGGTTTGTCTTCTTTTTAACCATGTAACAGAGATTTAAGAGACTGTGATCTCTATTTGGCTTTTGATTCTCTCTCTCTCTCTGAGTCTGTTCTCTTTGGCTTTTTGATGCAGCATTGATTTTAAGATAAGAACTATTGAGCTTGATGGCAAACGTATCAAGCTCCAGATTTGGGACACTGCTGGTCAAGAACGTTTTCGAACCATCACCACTGGTCAGTCATACCCTCCTCTTTTCATATGAGTTTGCTTTCTCTTATAGTGTAGGATTAATAACAGTCACAGTTTGATGCTATGTCTGGCTAATGCCTTTGTACAGTTGATGTGTTGGGGATATATAGTTGTTTAAATTGAGTGCAACACTAGTTTGAAGAACTAATGTTTATTAGTTCCTGTTTTCCTTTGGCATTGTTGCAGCTTATTACCGTGGAGCAATGGGGATTTTACTTGTGTATGATGTCACAGACGAGTCATCCTTCAACAGTAAATTTTCTTCTATCTACACACTGACTACATCTTTGGTCTTACATTCTTTGTTTTGTTCTAGACCTGTTCTTTTGACCGTATTGCAGACATCAGAAACTGGATTCGTAATATCGAACAGCATGCTTCGGATAATGTCAACAAAATCTTGATAGGAAACAAAGCTGACATGGACGAGAGCAAGAGGGTACACAATACGAGCTAGTTCATTCACACTGAAATTATCCAACGTCCTGTATCACGAATCACGACTAATCTTAACTAATGGCGTTTTTGGTACCTGACACATTTTTCAGGCTGTGCCAACGTCAAAGGGTCAAGCACTTGCTGATGAATATGGAATCAAGTTCTTCGAAACAGTAAGCCAAACATATTATCTTCAATGTTTAGTTTCATGAGAATAATTTTGATTACATTGCTCGTATTCGTTTGCTTACATAGCTAATAAGTAAACTCCACATCTCAGAGTGCCAAAACAAATCTTAATGTGGAAGAAGTTTTTTTCTCGATTGCAAAGGACATAAAGCAGAGGCTCGCTGATACTGACTCAAAAGCAGAGGTTAATAAATTACTTGTTAAATTTTCCTTAAGGCTTGCCTTTCACTTCACATTTCTTGGTCCAAATCACTGAAAATAAACCCTTTTTGTCACAAATTTATCATTTATTTCAGCCTGCAACGATCAAGATCAGCCAAACGGACCAGGCGGCTGGAGCCGGACAGGCGACACAGAAGTCTGCATGCTGTGGAACTTAAAAAGTCTTAATAGCTCTAAAGTTGAAGTGAAGTAAAAGAACATATTTTTATCTTGTGCCGCTTTTGTAATTCTTTTCCTTTTCCTGATTTGTTCTTAATTGACCTTTTCTAGTTTGTTCATGAGGGGTAATAGAATCTTGAAGTAATCGTTCGTTCTCAGACATATCCGATCATCTATCTCTGAAACTGACACTGGCTAAATTATTAAACTATAGCTTATAACTCTCCAAATATCTTCTTAACTTTTGCTTTCTCTCTTACATCATCATGTGATACGCCTTTCAATTTCTTGAAGAGGGGTTCAGATCATCTTAGTAATCGGCATTCCCTTCCTTCTGCGTTCTTTTCGCCCATGGTAAATATAAATACCATAGCTCACATCTCTTTATATCCAACTGTTTATTACTGCCATACATTTATATCCAACTGTTTATTACTGTCCAGAACTAGTACACCAGAAGATATAGAAAGACAATTTTAATTATTTTTTCAAACTTTACTTGACCTATGAGTAATTTTTGTGATAAGTGAGTTCAGTTAGATAGATGTTTAGAACCTGGTTACTGTTGTGATGTTTGATCAGTTAAATACTTGAGCTCGACTTGGTGATATCCTTTAAAAACAGTTCTATGTTGTTGGTTGCTATTTCTGTGTTGTAATATATGCATCATTAAACTGGAAAACTTAAAGATTTCATTGAATACTTCTCTGTGCTAAAAATTCAGTTCTTGTCTCCAGGAAAGAACGCCAGAGAAAGGTCTAATGTTACGTTCTCAGCAAAGCTTTCCAGCCAGGACATGGCAAGGGCATGATCAGTCCAGTGGTGGGACCGCTGTAGCAGCTACAGCACCGCCACTGTTCTCAAATGCAGCATCATCAGGATTCTCACTCTCAGATACACGCCCGCCTTCATCGCCAGCTACACCTCATCCTTCTCAGCCCTTTTTCAATCTGAATCAGCCCGGTCTCTATGTTGTCCACCCATCTGACATTCTGACTACACATCTCAGAACCACCACCACAATCTCATGAACCGCTCACAACCACCACCATAGCTTCCTCCTTCCTCCGTCTAATTAAGGTAAGACTTTCTGGGGAAACAACAACATTCAACTCCTCTTATTGGCTCACCACAGAAGCTGCAGTTTCATCCTCATGTTCATTATGTTACTCTTACTATCCACATGAAAAGAACCCAATTTTGATGGAAGACCCCTAGAGTTTGAGGTGCTTGTACTAGTATGAACCTTGATGGAAACATGCAAAAAGTATGAGAAATGCTTAGTGAATAGAAAGACTAAGGCAGAGTTTCCAAGTTTTGTAGCATTACCCTCCTCCTGTTTGCAGCTTCTTTGTCAATCCCAAACACATACATAGGGCAATAGTTTTCTTACGGTCCTATAAAAAGTACTAGTAATAACACTCGTCATACGTGAATGTGCAGGTTCTAGACAACCCTGAAGTTGGAATAACTTGGACCCAACCGTGGAAGGCCAGCCAATACGACGATTTCTCCTAAAATCTATTGCACTTATTGTCACTGTGTGGTTATCTTTCTGCTTGTAATTTGTAACATATACTGAGGGCTAATACCAAAACAGAAACCCTATCCCATTTGTAACTTTACTATAATATCTCTAAGATGAATCCATACAATGTAAGTACAATGCATTCTATTTGTATGAAGCTACTGGGAGACTTTTTCACTACTTGTTGCAGGCAGCCACACAGAACAAGAATACATAGATTTGTATAGTCAATAACACAAGACATTATATTTATCTGACTGGATTCAGATAATAGAGACTCTTTTACATAAATTTAATAAACCACAGTAGTCTTGGTTTAACTTAAAAACTTACTGAAACAGATAACTAAAGAGATACATGACTGATCATTCACTCAGAATGTGGATCTTCATTGTGTGAACCAGGTTATTGTCACCGGTCTTCTTGATCTCGCATATTATCTTATCCGTTGACTTCACCTGATTTCTTCTGATGATACTGCCAAACCCCTTGACAAACACACTGCCATTCGTCTGAATCTTGATCTGCTTCTCCAATGTCCCGAATTTTTGCACTAGTGGATCAACGATAGTGATACTCTCAGGGAAATGCAAGCCATAGTCTTTTATGACTTGAGCTGGGATGAGCTGCATTATGAAAGAAACATCATAAAACAAAGCATATGTATATATTGTTATATTTGTATTAGCATTCACATAAAAAACTCATAACAACAACGCTGTTAAAAATGGAAAGCTATATAACATTCAAGTTTGTTTTACCAGTTGGCTTCTCTTCAGTCTCAGAGTAAAAGATGGATTCTCGGGATCATCCAGAACACACCGATCATCGCCAGCAGCATCAGCCTCAACATCATCATCATCCTCACTAGCAGCATCACCGACAACAATTTCATCAGACTTATCACCATCATTATCTTCTACCTCAAGAGCAGCATCAGTATCATAATCAGAATCATCCTCATCATCATCATCATCATCATCCTCATCATCATCATCATCATCCTCATCCTCATCACGAGCTAAAACGTCATCAGAAGCTTGAGTTCCTTCTTCACTCTCAGATTCAACTTTGATATCCTGGCTTTGCTCTGAACAACTTCTTATCCTTTTACACATTGTCTCACGCTCGTAGATACAGAAGTTGAAGTGCCGAGAGCCGTCAAACTCAAACTCCAAGAAATCTCCACCCTTGAGATATTCATCTTTAGCAATCAACTTCCACCCATTAACCACAACAAACATCTCAACATCACCACTACATTTCCTAAACGCCAATTCCCAAGAGCTCCCAGAAATGCTTCTAACCATTACTGTTTTAGGAGAAGGCTTTGGTACAAAGCTGGTGAAAGAAATGGGTATTTTCTACAAACATATATGTGAAAGTTTTAACCAAAATAGAAATCTACAGATGAACATCTAAGAAACCAAAACCAAAAACAGAGTGAAGAGAGAAGAGTGTTTTCTTACGAGATCATCTCCGGATTCATCAGGTAAGTACACTTTGAAGAACTTTGGAAGAAGATCGTCAGCAGAGTTTCCTATTATAAAGCAAAAAAAAATGAAAACAGAGGATATACATTGTGTAAATTGTAGAATCAAGAACAAAAAAAAAAGAGTCTAAAGGAGAAACCTTTGTTCATATTCACTTCTTGTGCTCTTTGTCTCGCTCTCTGGATCTTATGCTTTGATTTAGAGATTTTGCCTTTTGTAGCAAAAAAAAACAGAGACTTGAACGCTTGTTGCTTCTAATGGAAAAAATAAAACTTCAAGGACTGGTACAAACTACGTTTACTTCAATGTAGAGCTGAGATTTCGAAACCCTAGTTTCTGATGGAACAGGAAGGTGAGTAAAGTTTTTCTAAACCAAAGTTTTCCCAGATTGCAAGTTGTTCTTTGAGTGGCTTTTCGACTTTAGTAGTAACAAATTGGAAAACAGAGGTTTCTCTCTGTTTCTACTTCTTGCTTCAAATGGAAAAAGCACTATCCGAACGACGCCGTTTTATTCAAAGATGATTCGTTAGAGAACAAAAGCATTCGCTAAGGCCCACAAAAACAAATGGGCTTAAATTTTGGTCCATTCTATTAGATACCTCTGTTTGGTTTCTGTAAAATTGAT
This sequence comes from Camelina hispida, assembly GCA_023657505.1. NCBI lineage: Eukaryota > Viridiplantae > Streptophyta > Magnoliopsida > Brassicales > Brassicaceae > Camelina > Camelina hispida. Next base: position 30,035,092 of record CP094636.1, on the reverse strand, counting down.
ATAGCTCAGCTTTGTAATTGCCTTGATCTTCACATAAAATACACACGATTCGTAGCATAGTAGCATGTTTGAGTTTTGATCTTCTTGCTTGTTAACTTTAACTTGTTCATACAACATAACATTAAGATTAAGGAAGCTGCTTCTTGTTTGTTAAACTGGTTAAATACTCTGCTTAGTATTTGAGAAGCTAGTTGTTGTTAACTTTGGTTTCTTCTAACCTCTTTCAATGGGAGATGGTCCAAAGTACTAATACAGTCCCCTCCACCTTTGCCATGTCCCTATAATGGGTATTATATGTGGAAGGAGCTCCAAGGTACGCATGTCTTCTCTGTACTCTTTAGTGCACCAAATATGATTCACTTTACTTTACTTACATATGCATATCTGCTGCAACCAATCGAATGCTTACTTACATATTTACATATTTGCAATAAGTAAATTCAGTTAGATGTTCAACAGTCATTGAGCTAGACTCAAATTTGACTAGATCTCCATCCTGTTACTTTGATAAGTCTGAAGTGTGAGCATAATATTCTGCAGCATTAAATTGGAAAATGAGAATAGTTTAGTGAATAATCTTCTGCGCTAAAAGTTTGATTTTTGTCTCCAGGAAAGACACCAGATAAAGGTCTTATGTCACGTTATCATCACAGCCAGGACATGGCAAATGCAAGATCAGTCCAGTGATGGAACCGCCACAGTAGCAATCTTCAGGATTCTCATTGTCAGAAGCCCTCATGCACAGCTACTTGCCATCGTTCTCGGCGCTTCTTCAGGTTTTATCTGCCCAGTCTTTATGTCATCCACCCATCTGATTACACATCTCATCAACATCACCACCATTTCATGAACCACCAACGAGCTCCACCATAGCTTCCTTTGCCAAACTTCAAGGTAAGACTTTCTAGGAAACAATAACATTCAAATTAACTTTTGCTCAGCACACAAGCTACATTTTCACCTCAAGATTAGTACATTTTGATTACATTCTACATTATAACAATAAGAATACACTGATGTTGATGGAACACCCCCAGAGTTTGTGGTAGTATACTAGTATTTACCTCATATTTCAGCACGACCTCATGATTCTTAATGGATAAACTTGAAAGCATAAGAAGAAATGTTTAGTGAATAGAAGACGGCTGAGATTTGTAGCATTATTCTCCTCGTGTCTTCTGCTTCTCTATCGACCGTTTTCCTTAAAGATCATATAACACTAGGAGTAATAACATTCTCCTTACTTACATGAACCTGCAGGTTCCTAAACAGCCCTGAAGTTGGACATAACTTGGACCCTTATTGTGGAAGGCCAATATGATGATCTATTTGGCAACATCTTGCTATTTGTTTGGTTCTCTTTTCTTATTTTGATTTGTAAGTTTGTAACCAGAAGTTGTGCCAACAACAAGATACAAATCCAAGCCCATTTGTCACTATACTTTAATGTCATTTGATTTACTCCACCGAACAACGTAAGTGCTATTTGTATGAAGACTTTTTCGGACCTTAGTTGTTGCAGACAGCAAGACATGCTTAAAAGATTAGTTGCATGAGAAAACAGAGAGATTTGATGAGATTCAGGAACTCTTTATAGGAAAGTATCTTATTTTAACTTTAAAACATCTCTAACACCAAATCCATAGTTATAAACCAAATCCATAGTTATAAATCAAATCCATAGATAGCGATTTAGCATTGCTAACACAATAAAACCAAGTCACAGCTACGACACATAAGACTCATAAAAGCATAGTGAAGAGATCATCCCCTGATAATGTTGACCTTGATGGTGTGAACCAGATTAGTCCCAGTCCTCTTAACCTCGCATATCATCTTATCAGTCGTCCTCATTTTGTTCCTTCTGAAAACACTTCCAAATCCCTTGACAAAGATGCAGCCATTCATCTGAATCTTGATTTCTTTCTCCAATGCTCCCAATTTGTCCATGACTGTTATACGCTCCGGGAAGGTTAAACCATAGTCCTTTATGACATGAGCCGGTATTTTCTGCAACAATAAAGAAACATCATATAACATATCGATATGTTCCCTATTGATGCATTCACATAAAACAACCAAAGATGTTTAAATAGAAGTGTTGAAATATCTTGAACATTTAGTTTTTTTGCTTACCAGTTGGCTTTGCCTCTTTGGATTGAGTGTCACAGTAAACTGGGGGTTGTTACCATCATCCTCATTCTCAGCATCATCATCATCCTCAAGCTCAGCATCCTCATCCTCAGAATTATCATCATCAGAATCCTCAACAGCAGCATCATGATAATCAGAATCATCATCATCATGTAGAACGATAACATCATTGCTAGCCCGAGTTTCTTCTTCACCCCCAGAGTTTTGCTCTGAACTTCTCTTAATCCTTTTACACGCTGTCTTATGCTCATAGATACAAAAATTGAAACACCGAGAGCCATCAAACTCAAATGCCAAGATATCTCCGCCCTTCAGATCTTCGTCCTTAACAATCTTCTTCCAACCATGAACCATAACAAATCTCTCAGCCTCACCACCACATTTCCTCAACACCATATTCCAAATCTTTCCACTAACACTTCTCACAGTTACAGTTTTAGGTAAAGATTTTGGTAAACATCTGTTAAAAGAAATGGGTAGTACCTGAAAAGTTTCTGCAAGTTTCAAGCAACCAGAAAACAAAACAAAAAGACAAAAAGCAGTGAAGAGTAGTGTGTTTTATTACCAGATCATCTCCGGATTCACCAGGAAGGTAAGCTTTAAAGAACTTGGAAGTAGAACCTTCCGAAGAAGTTCCTGTTCCAAAAGAACAAAAGTAAGAAACATCAATGTCTAGAAGAACACATAACGATGGAAGAATCAGGAACAGAGGATGTGATAAAACCTTGGTTCATTGTCGTCAATTTCTTGTTGTTCTTAGACACACACACACTCTCTCTCTCTGAAACCCTAATTTTTTAGTAGGAAATAAAAAGGTGAATAAAGTTTCTCCAGATCTTAGATTTTGCAGATGTGATTTGATCTAAAGGTTTTGGCCATTTGCCCATTTGTAGCTAAAACTTGCAAAAACAGAGTGTTCTCTCTGTTTTCATGTTTACTGCTTCAAATGGAAAACAAACCATTATTAGTACTCTTCTTATTCAAAAATAATTCGTAAAAAGAGAACCAAAGTATTGCCAATGCCCACTAATACAAGAAATGGGCCTAAAGTTTGGGCCAAAGTAATGCTGAATGCATGCCAAAAAGTGTAAATATGATTTCTTGACCGTATGGGTTACCGTATGGATCTCAAGCAGGTTTTGGTTACGGATGTAGAATATTTAATGAAGACATGAATGCTGGTGATTTGTTTCTGTTCTTGTTTTCGAACTTTACAGATGGCAAATCTTTCTAAAGAGGAAGTTGTGCAAGTACTCCGGCGACAGAGCTCTGGTTTCTCAAGGAATAATTCAAGATATCAAGGAGTTGCTTTGCAGAAGATTGGCGGGTGGGGTGCTCAAATGGAGCAGTTTCATGACATGTACGTAATAAACTTTTCCCAGATAGAGCCCAGCGGCTTCACCATGTCCCTAACAACAGTATAGTATGTGGAAGGAACACCAAGGTGCGATTTCCCGAATATGATTTACTTTACTTTCATATGTGTTTTGCTCCAACCATTAATCAAATGTTTCTTTGTCGATCTGTCATTGCAATCTGGAACTCAAAGCTATACTTTCCCATTAACTTGCTCGAGCCCCCTCATGGTTCTTCCTTGATTCATGAATTTCTGACTCTTCCATTTGACTTTGTTAAAGCTTTTTACACAATGATGCAAAAAAAAAAAACGAATAGTTTTTTAAAAATAAGATTCAGCAAAATGTGTGTACAATCTTACAACTTCCCAATAATACTTTACATTCAAAAGGAACGCTCTTCTTTGCCATAGATCCGCTGAAGTTCCCTAGTTGCCGCTTGGAATGATTCTGGACCAAATCGAAAACATGACATTAGAGGAAACTTAAATGTGAGTAAATAAATATCCATGAAGAAGAAGAAGAGGGTTGAACCTTTCCAGATGCGAAAAGCTTTCTGGTTAATAGGAGAACCAAATACAGTCTGAATGACATCAAACAGCATACTCTCTGGAGCGTTCCTCAGTTCCTGAACTATCTGATAAATCGTCTTCCCGTTTTCAAAGTAAATATGATTGTTTGGATGCTTTGTTTTACATCCTGCGTGTCTCTCAAATGCATACGCGTTAAGCACCTTGAATGATTAGAGTCAAAGCAAAATATTGTCCGTTGAGTGTTCCAGCAAAATAATAAAGAAAAAAACCTTTTATGTTGTTGACTTACCTTAGTGAAATCGCAAGTTTGACATCCGCAGAGATAACCTGATCCTTTGATGACTCCTCGAAGCTCCTGATATTAAGATTATTTCCATGCAATTACAAACTCAACGGCTTCAGGAGAATGATTAGCTTAAATAAGAACAACTGAGCTGAGAAATTTAGGTTTTACCTCTCGCGAGAGAGAAACATACTTGACAGGAACACCATCGAGCATACCGGTTGATATTAAGCTTCTGACATTTGAAGGAAAGCTTGTGGAAGCTTCCTTCTTTGACGTCTTGGCCTCTGCTTTGTTCTTTGGAAGAGTTTCCAAACTCGGTTTAGCCACTTGTTGTTGTTGTTGTTCACTTACAACTCCACTGCTGGTCTGTGAACTCCCAGTTTCTTGACCATAAACCATATCAGATGTTCCAATAGGATCCTGAACATAAGACTGATAGTTTTCAACCCCATTGGAGCTAGATCCAACACCGTGTTCATCATCATTAATTTCACCAAATGTGATACCATGAGAGTCCTCCTCATTGCCATAAGGATGACCCGCCATTGCAAAATTTATAAAGCTACTCTCGTTCTCCCGGCTACAAGGCTCAACCGAAGACGACTCAACTTTCCTTTCACTATGATGACCATCTAAAGCAACATGTGTACTCATCGTTTCCTTAACCCGATTAACCGGAAGTTTTCTAACTCCATCACCACCAAAACAACTCCCAGCAACAGCAACCTCCACACCATTAGATATAGACAACTCAACAGATCTATTCTCCATAAAACTCTCAGCTATACTCTTACTTTGGTGGTGGCTACTACAACCCTCTGTTCTATCTCTATCACCAAACAAAAGAGGTCTTGGTGGCATTTCAGATCCTAGAAGACGATCCATGAACTGGTTAGAGACGGATTGAAACACCGATGAGCTTTCCCACAAAGGAAGACCTAAGTTTGATTTTCCTACTAATCCTGGATCTTGCACAACAGCTTGTTTCTTGTTTGGGAACATCTCTGAGCGAGAAGAAGAAGAAGAATCAACAAACCAAGGATGAGGACGCTTTGAATCATCTCTTGTGGAATGATCATACACTGAATCTTCCTCACTTGTATGTTCATTGTTCTTTAAAACCCAGAAACCTTTGCTTTCATATGACTGTAAACAATACAGTTTGGTCCAAATCAGATCCTAAAACCCATAATAAAAATATAAACTTTAGTAAACATAAACCCTAAATTCAGAGGCGTACCATTTTCTCGTCCTTTTTAATTCGATTTCAATCTCTCTCACGTCGTCCAATAGCAAAGTGTGAGCTTCTATCTTCCCCAGAAACTTCAATTTCGAAAAATCAAACCTTTAAAACGAATTCGCAGAAGGTAAAAATCTGTTTTTTTTTTCTTTGCGACCTAAAAGATCAATCTTTTAAGAAATTGAAACCTAATCGATCAGTAAAGAGTGTTGAAAATTCTCAAAGTCGATAAATTTATGAACGAATACGAGTGAGTGCCCTAAGGAGTGATGAGGTTTTTTGAATGGCTGGGAAAAAAATTGGAGAATTTGAAAGATCGTTACCTTATATTAATCGCCGGTAAAACTAGATCGCCGGCGAAGAAAGTAACGGAGAGCGATGTGATGATACGGTGCGCGAGAAGCACCAGAATTTTGCTTCAGCTATGCTTTGGGGTTTTTTTTTTGGTTTGGTTAAAGCATAAAAGCAAAAATCGCATGATCTGATGTTACGGGTACCACGAAGCTTATCTTACGCGTTGTTTAGTGATGTCTAATCGTGACCGTTCATCTTCAACCATAGAGAGAGTTGTGGGCACCAACTTCTTTTTTATATAAATTTCTATCACTTCTACCATGAAACCAATCAAAAATAATACTATTAGAAACTGAACAATTTGAAAATTATATCTTCAGTATTATTACTGATGCTTTGAATTTTTAAATTATTTTTTGAATTTTGGTTATTTAAGAAGATCCATTTTTATTTTATGCAATCAACTATCTATATATATAAAGTTAACTTTGCTCACTCCTCATTCCTCCACATCAGCATCCAACTAATCAATTCTTTTTACATAAAAAAATTATTTTTAATATGTATTTATTACATATTTATTACTTATATTTAATAAAAATAAAAAATAAATTAACTAAAATTAATTAAATTTTAAAATAGTATAAACAATAATATAATTTTTTAGTAAATAATAAAAATAATAACTATCTAAAAATAAATTAAGTAAAATAAATAAAAATATTAAAATAGTAAAAATAATACTATAAATTTGTTTTAGTAATAATGTTACTATTAAAATTATAACCAAAAATGATTATATTCCAAAATTTAGAATAGGTTAATGAGTTTTGAATGTAAGTAAGATTTTAATGCATGGTGGAGTAAAAAAACAAGTTATGTAATTGTATTTATAAAAATCTAAACATGAAAATAAAATTGAAGTGAAACATTAATTTCTAAGAAACATATACCATAAAGATTTATTATTAAATTTTACTTATAAGAAAGAAAAGATTAATTATTTAACTTAACTTATAAGTTTTGATCTAAAATAAAGACATTGTAAGGAGCACACTTTTTTTAAAGAAAACTATGAATTTTTTTTTTGAAAAAATAATCTATCTGAAAAAACAAAATCAATGGTCAAGATATATAAGAAAATGATATGTAAGTCGTTACAAAAAGTGGCATGTGATTTGTGTAGCATATCTCATAAGGTATATTATCAACTGGAGCTACAATTATATAAAATGATTTAAAACATATATAACAAATATAATATATATATATATATATATATATATAATCAAAATGCTTTAACCTAAAACATTGGCAAAACAACATATTTAAAGTACACTATGTTTTTTTTTGAGAAGATGAAGCTGAGGTTGCATCACAAAATTAACATCTGAAAATAACATATGAGATTTTAGAAAATATGTAACATGGATTAGTGAATATATATTCATTGTGGGGTTTAAATGTTTCATCATTTAAGCATTCTTGACTTAGTCATTTAAGCATTGCGACACTACACAATATATGTTATATATAGATTAGTAAAATAAGTATGACATTTATATAATTTATCTTTTAATCTTCAAATTATATTCATATTCAATGATTCTTATTGATAAAAATATTAATTAAAATCTCACTTAAAAAATCGCAAATAGATATAACAAATAGATATTATCTTCAAAAATATATAGTTGTATCACTGAGTAAAATAAGTTTAATATTTATATAGATTTATACTCAAAAGTTGGAATGATTATATTTGAGTTTAACAATTTCTATTGATAAAAAAATTAAAACCCCGCATTTGAAACTTTGAAATCCTAAATACCGATAATAGTTGACAAAAAAAAAATATCAGCCATACACAAAAATAATTATGTAATTATGCTATAATTTATATTTTATTTTTATTTAAATAGAAAACAATAAAATGTGTAATATACACAAAATAATTTTTTTTTTATGGTAACATGACATATACCAAGATATACTAAAAGATATTGATAATGTTTTAAATCACAAAAATTTAGAATTAGATATACCAAAAAATATTTAACCACGTAGATGCATAGGAGAAGATTAAAAAATTTAAATGTTATTCCGCCGATACGTTTTTATTCATAAACCTAGAATAATAAAAAATACGTTAAAATTTTTAAGTATTCAAGTTTTTGTTAGATGAAAACAAAGAAGGTTTTTTCTAAAATTTTGTCACACATTCATTTATGTTTATAGTTGAAAAGTTGAATTTATACATGGGCTACTTATCTATATATATAAAGTTGGCTTTTTCTCACTTCTGGTGCTGCCACATCAGCAGTTCTTTATTTAATTTTTAGGGCATATTCTTAAACATTTACCCACTAAGCAGTTTTTAATTAATCATATACTAATGAGCTTCAGAAATTTGAGAGTACATGAACCCTTATATTTTGATGGTATGTATTTTGTTATTATATTTTAAAATAAAAAGTCCATAACATTACCAAAAAAAGAAACATATTATCAGTCCAACAGACTCTAGAAAAGTTAAAAAAGTTAAAGATAGTTTATGTTTTTCTACCCTAATAAAATCATTGACGAAGTCTAGACTTCTCCTTCGTATCATATGATGGCTCGATCCCTCTCCTCTTCTCTACCGTTTCATCTTCATTTTCATGGTATTTTCATCTCACCTTCTGATGTATTAAGTGCTATTCTAATCACTACACTTCTCCATCTTCAGCTTTGTAAGAGTTCTCAATGATTCCAATCGTAATTGTAACGGCGTGGATTCTGAACGGTATGATTTCGTTTCAATTCCTTCTTATTTAATTATTTCCCCACTACTACATATTCTTATTGTATAAATTTAGACATCCCTATATAAGTGAGCATCTCACTAACACAATTCTCTACTTCCATATCTGACTAAAAAAACATTGCGACGACCATGGGAACTCCTTACGTTTCTTTTGCATAGCTCAAACCTGGCCGCCTTCACCAACGGGTGGTGGGTTGATTCGAAAAAATCTTAAAGGAATGGGAAGGTAATGAGCATCATAACGATGGGGCAGTTGTGAAAGGTTTGCATTTCAGATTTTATCACACTGATGTTATTTGTTTCTTTCTTGTGGTGAAATTGATTGGAAAACTTCAAGATGAAACTGTATTCCCGAAGAAAGGTCATGGTGAGAATGAGGAACTGTTTGAGTTCAAACCAGATGAAGGTAACTACACTCTTCCAAACATACTTAAAAATGTCCACTTGGATGCGTTGTAATTCCCTGGTTTACTTAGTCATGTAACTCATTTGCTGGATGCCTAAACAGAGCAAGTGGTCGACGGAATTGATAGAGCTGTCATGAAGATGAAAAAGGGTGAAGTGTCATTGGTGACAGTAGAACTTGAGTATGCCTTTGGTTCTAATGAGTCAAAACAGGAATTGGCTGTGGCACCGCCAATCTCAATTGTGTACTTTGAGGTTGATCTCGTGACTTACGACAAGGTTAGTGTACTTTTAGATGCTTATGTTGTTTACAATTCAGCCAGTAAGGAAGTATAAGAGGCCAACACTTGGTTGTTATTGGGTTTGTAGGAAAGGGAATCGTGGGATATGAACACTGAAGAAAAGATAGAAGCTGATACTAAGAAGGAAGAAGAAAACTCCAAGTTTAAAGCAGGCAAATATGCTCTGGCGTCCAAGAGATACGAGAAGGCATATAATAATATGAACTGCCCGTTGATATGTGAGTTTTACAGGAGAGTGCAAGCATACGTGGAGGTTGCTGATTTAGACTTGGCTGAGTTTGATGTCAAGAAGGCCCTTGAAATCGATCCTAACAACATGTTCTCTCTCTTAGTCTTATACCCCTCTTATCTATATCCAATTTAGCTTTGAGTAGGTGGATAGTTTTTTGCAATGTCTTCTCATACACTAAAGTCAACATTGTATTTGCTATTTTATTTTCAAATGACAGGGAAGCTAAGTGAATCCGGAATAGAGGCAATCAGCACCTGAGCCCCTGAAAACATTCCAAGCACTTTGCATTTTCTTTTTCTTCTCTTTTGGTTTGTTGCAATGTTTGTTTTTAGTTTTTCAAACTGAGCGTTAGTGAGATTTATTAAACAGGGGACTTGTATGACAAAAATAACATTGGACTTGAGCTAGAAATTTATTGCATGTGTTGCTTTTGATTCTCTCACCTTTACACTTATCACCTGTGATGTAATTATAGAGGAAAGTTAACCACACTATACAACATGGTTAACAACTTAACATACCAACTATAACATTTCAAAAAGAAGCGTAGAATATAAATGACTGATTGCATCGAATCGAATGGATTAGATTGTTGCATGGACCAAAATTGCAACGTAAACAACAAAACACCAAAAACTAAAAATCAACATTTTATAAAAACAACACAACAAACCAAAAAATAAAATTAAATAACACAAAATAGAAAAAAAATAAAAAAAAAAATCCCGCTCAACACGAATCATGGTGGCCATTGATGCAAACCCGTGACGACCTTATCGAATCCTGCACAATCATCATTTGGATCGCTTCTGCTCTTCATGCAGCAGTCAATTTCGGACAGTACCCTTACGCTGGGTTTCTCCCTAACCGTCCTGCGGTCAGACGCCGGTTTATGCCCGAGCCAGGTACCGTTGAGTATGCTGAGCTGGCAGAAGACATTGACGTAGTATTCTTGAAGACGATCACGCTGCAGTTACAGACTCTTCTTGGGATCTCCATCATAGAGACCTTGTCTATGCACTCAACGGACGAGGTCTACTTAGGGCAGAGGAAATCACCGAATTGGATGGCTGATGATGAGGCTTTAGAGGCGTTTAAACGGTTTGGGAAAGAACTGGAGCTGATAGAGAACAATATCATAAGGAGAAACAATGACAAGAGATTCAAGAATAGGACCGGACCGGTTAACCTACCGTATACTCTGTTATACCCGAATACTACAAATTACACAAGAGAAGGTGGGCTTACTGGGAAAGGGATCTCTAACAGTGTCTCAATCTAGAGTTTTCTTCCTGATTATTTAACTTAATATTTTCTTTTCTTTTGGGTTTTTGCTTGCTTTTATGAACTCTTCTACGTTACTATCCATTATTCATATGATTCAAATGGTCGCTCAAAGTGAGTATATTTTTCCCCTTTGGTTTTATTTACTTTCCACCACTGTTTATATAACTATTTAGTCTATTTCGTCTCTCCGACAATATGGATTTTGATCTCCACAGATTTTGTGGGCTAAGTAGTGTATAAAAATATCGTAAAAATGTATATCAAAATTATAGGGGATAACAATATGTTCCACTACAATGATTTATTATACTATTAAATGGGGGAGTACACTTTAAGGGTAAACAAAAAAACAAAAATCATATATATCATATATCATATTGCCAAACATATCTATTAAAAAAACAATAATATATCTACAAAATCAATTTCTCATTTCATTTTAAATTAAAAGATTTAAATATTTAGTTAAAAATATAATATCTCAACTTCATATCAATTTCTTAAAACAATAATATTGGAAAGAATATTAATGACTCAACTAAATTAAAAAATTGTTGATACGAAATCTTTGCCATAAATTCGGTGAAAATCTAAAATAGAAAACAAAATCAAACTTCACATATTATCAACGATTAAAATATTTTTTAGACTAAATAATGTTTGGTTTTGGAAGAGTTTCAATCAAATATTATAGTAGAATATTTCAAACAAATTAAAAGGATTTTTTCCACAATCAATGTTTTACCATTTATAAAGATTGTGTTTGATTGCGATGATAGAATTTCTCTAATAACAAACAAATATCAAATATTCAAATCTTATAAATATTTTTAAATTAGTTAGATCATATATTTCAGACTAAATATTTCTCAATCTTAAAAAGATGTATGTATCATTTTTTATATTATCTTTTTTTTTTCGGCAAAAAAGATGTGTCATTTAAAACTCCACAATCAAGATATTCTAGATTCTTTCTGATCTGATCTAAAAAAACTGAAGTAACAGTCTTCAAGCACTATAAATAATCCACCGTATACCACTATGCCCAATATGATACCATCATCGTTGTTTACCTTTTTTTTCTTAGTTGTGTATCACTTTTTTGTTTGTTTTTTTTTTTTTCAGTGTGTTATGTTAACATTTCTTTCATCCTTTCATTTATAATTACTTATTCTTTGTTAAATCTTCTCAAGAGCTGCTCGGATTTCACAAAAATCGGTCAGGCATATTATGCTAGCATCACCAGACCTTGCAAAGGCAGCCCAAGATCATCGAGTTTACAAAAATATCAACCTAAGATCACTAGCAATGCATCCACTAGCAGCAATAAGAAACTACTAAGATCTAATGGAAAAATGCATTGCAAGTGGAAATGTGGAGGCACACTACATCAAAGGTGTCAAAGCAAAGGGTGATCAATGCTGGAAAAATAACAAGAAGTCCTTACACAAAATCAATGTGCAAAAACTACAATGCTACTTCACTACATTGAGAGAAGTTCAACCAACCATCATCTGTAGCCTCACTGACATGGAAAATAGATGCCCTCATTGCTACTACTACAAACAAATGGTCAAATTTGTCTTCTTCTTTTAGCTAAACGATCGACAATATGGTTTATGAATGTTATCATCCTTTAATAATGACCTATATTTCCAATGTAAGAGTTCTTTACAAGTTTTTTTTATTCAAATGTTATGTCAATGTGTCCAATCTCAAACAATTGAAAATACAACAAAATTGGAAACAACTTATTAAAAACAATAGCGCAGCATGCCAACATAAGTCAACAGATATTACGAACAACTATGAACACGAGGATAAAGATATTAGCAAAATGGTGTTTATCTATAAGATATAAAATTGTTATGCACAAAGAACAACTTCAAAGAAAAATACAGTAAACAAAAGCAATGTCGCAAAAATACAAAAGGGAAGACCGATTAAAAAAGGGGAATTAAGAAAAATAAAACAGGATGAAGGTAACGAAACTAAAACAAAGTAAACCTAATTTGGCACATGTTGACATATCTATCATCAAACAAAAAAAAAGGTAAGAGATACAGACACTAACAAACCACAAAAGAGACGCTAAAAAAAGATTAGTAAATGAAATCGAGCCAAAGCCAAGGCTCCCGAAAAGTAGCAAAAAACAGCATAACCAGTAGTATTTCAGAATAAATACATATGCAAACAGAAATCCAAAAAACGACAAAAAGAGCAAATCAGAGTAAACTCAGCCAAATACTGAATGGTCCTATTGAAACTAAAACTATAACAACCTTCTTAAAAGAGTCGATTACTTAATAAGAGAATGAAATGTACACATGGGAGAGCCAATTAACACAGACGGTCAACGAACTAACCAGGAGAGCACCAATTATCCACCACCAATTCGAAGGTAAGAAAAAACCTTCCCAAAGGCGCCAAAAAAATTAAAGGTTTTTTTGTATCGACACAATGAATGCTTCAAAACGAAGAACGTCCATCAAAATTAGATCTACAAGCCTACTACTATCCTTTAGATCGAAATACACTATTCCGTCCAACAACCAATATAAGGTAAAGAAGAAAAAATACAACTACAAGACACGAGCTATTTCCCAAAAGGACAAATACATCCTCAAATCGATAAAAGCCAATCTAGACCCAAAACAACACTACCTTTAAAGGTCTAAACGGATATTTGGGCCCAATCAATGTACATAATAAAAATATATATATATATATAAACACCTGAATGTAAGTAAATTAAAAACTTTATAAAAAATTACTAACTTACAAACTTTGTAACATAATCACAAAAAAAGACAAATGGATAACATGAAAAAAAAAACAATTACATCCAGAAATCAACTTATACATCATAATCTACAACTATGCAATTTAAATAACTGAAAAACAAAAGCAAATTTAAACTAAACACAACTAATATAAAATAAAAATCTAAAACTACACAGTAGATTATACTTAATGGCAAAAAAGCAAGCAATAAAGCCAAAATGACCATTAAAAAAATAGCAACCAAAATATAAAAAGAAAATAACAAAACATTTTATAAATATCCACAAAAAAACACATATCACACTCTAATCAAACTCCCCCGCTAAGCACAGGTCAAATACTAGGCAATGACAAAATGACAAATAATAATACATTAATCACAACTAACAACTACAGCAAAACAACAACTTTAGGTACACAATGTTAACTTCTCATCATAATTATTTTAAAAACATTAAAAAAACAGAGAAAAAGATCTCAAATTTTGAAAAGAAAAAAACACACTAAATAATACTTACTGCAAAATCTATTTTTTTTTTTTGTAAAGTTATCCAACAAACAACATAAGCAACCAAATAAAATACAAAAACAGACATAAAGATTAATTTACATAACCAAAATAATACACACAACAAAACCCCAAATACACTTTCATCTAACTCCCGCGCGTAGCGCGGGTCAATTGCTAGTATATATATATAGTTGAAGCTTTCATATTAGGTGGGGGGTGTTTTGAGTATGAAAGATGAATTTGAAGCTGATCCCTATCATAAGACTAAAGAGACAACGTGGGCTTTACTTAGATGGTAGAGGAGATAGTTAACAATTGAGTGAATAGTCTCATTCAACACGCAATTCCAACTGACTTGTGTGAAAGAGATGCATACTACTGACAAAATTGTCATGCATGTTTGGCTCTAGGACTCCTGCCTTCTTCTTCTTTACTAGAGCATTTTGGTTTGGCCAAGGGGGGAGAAACCCAAGGAGCTTTGCTTCTTCCCTGCATAGGATGATCAACGTTGCTTTGACGCAAGCAATAGTAAAAGAGTGAGAGAGACCGTATAGATATTGGTGGTGTTGTTATATCACGTTGGTCGAATAACCGATCACGTTGAATATGTTTGTCTGATTTGTACAGAAAAAGTTGATAATGGTAGGATCATAAATAACACTCTCAAAACGTCCACTTCTGATGCTTCATATTTTGATTTTTTCACTATGTCAATTGTATAATTTGTATACTTTCCGAGTCGGTTTTGTATAAAATGTAGATAAAGTATATATCTATATCTCGGGTTGTTGTTACAGCATAATAATCGATAATTAATCCCAAAAAAGAAAAATAGAAAAGGATATTTTCACGTCGGCCAAAATAAAAAAGAGAGATCAAAGAGATATTTTTCACCAAAATGGGAAATGCTAAGTAAGAAAGATATACAAATCTCCAATGCTATAATAAGAACAATATATTTTTACAGAAGGAAAAATATATTACATCCCTATGAAAGTTTCCTAAATCTGCAGATGTAATCTAAAATATTAAGAAAAATTCAAAGAATGATATAGAAACAATAATATTATCAGAAAATTATGGAAAAAAAATCAATCAATAAACTGTTCTTCCAAGCTCCAACTTGAGGTTCAAATTCTCCACCATCCCTAAACTGAGATCCAAACAAGCCACTCTCTTCCCACTGCTAGACTTCTTCAACGTCGTAACCGTCGGCTCCGGCAATAAAGCGCGTGTAACCAACGCGCCGGAAGCGCCACTCTCGTTCCTATGTCTTCTCATGTGCCCTCCCAAAGCTTGTCCCATGGGAAACTCAACTCCACATATGGGACAAGGATGAGATGTCGTTTTAACCTTCTTAACCAAACCAGACGACATGGTCTCGTTGTTATTGTTAGGCTTCTTGTGACTCGCACGGTGACCTCCCAAGGCTTGAAACGAATGAAACTCCTTCAAACACGTTTTACATGTGAAAACGCGTTTTAGATCACCACCGTCAACGTGTTCTTGTCCAACTCTTGACAATAGCATCAAACAATTCGCAGCAGTGACATCCACCGTCGACTTAATAATCTCCTCCGATCTCGCAACCATTTCCTCTTCTCTGATGATGTTTTGATAAGATGAAATAATAATATCTTTGTAAGTTATGTGTGTTTTGAGTTTTTGTGTATGTGATAGTAGTTGGGTTGTGTTGGGTTGTGTTTGGGAAGTATATTTATAGATACCGAGTTTGTGGACTGAAGACGTGTGAAGGATGACGAAAATAGCCTTGTGACTTGGTGGGTAAGGAAGTGGCAGCGAAGAGTGTGGTATTAACGCAATTGCGTGGAAAGATAAGGGGTAAACAAGGAAGATGCGTGTTATGTGGTCACGATTTGCGACACCGCGTAGTTTTGGAGACTAAACTACAAAAAAAGAAAAAAATAAAAACGAAAGAGTCGTTTCGGTTGGTTGAGAATCTTCCTCGTGTTTTCTCGAAAACACTTTATTTTTTTATTACTATAATATAGAGATATTTTTATTTTTGGGATTACACTTACACATCAGAAAGAAAAAAAAACTAAACTAAACTCTTTTGAGTTGATGTCAACAAATAAAACTATAAACTCAAACAAGTTTGATGAATCCACAACGCGCAGCGCGTGATTCTCTCAGCCGTCTTCTAGATATATTATTATTATACGGAATAGTTTTAAGATGATCAACGGTTTCTAGATACATACGAATCATCATCTGATTCTGTTACTTGGAACTTAGAAGTATATTTTGAAATGCTTCTTTGAATGATTTCATATAAGTTTTGTTTACAATCTCGTGATTACATCCATTGGTATTTTATACCTACAACTTAGTTATATGATGCAATACTGTCTATGTTGAACAAGGTAAATTTAGTGTGGTTTCACTTTTTTGAGTTTCAAACATATATTAAAAAATAAAAATATGGTTTGGTTTTGGTTATGATATGTCGGTTCGTTTATTTTCTTCTTTTTCTTCCATAAGAACTTCTATTTTAAATTCATTAAGAGTATTTTAATATTTGGTCAGATGTGTATTCTAGAAAGTGAACTACCTACTCTGTTGGTGTGTTTTGTTAGAAAATTATATACTTTAGTAGTAGTTCTTTTAAGAATGTTCTGTCAAAAACTGTCGTCAGCGATGAGCCATCTAATACAACCCCAGCGAAGGCATGACAACATCAAATACGTGAAACCTACGCGTTTGAAAAGAATCGCGTGGATCTTTCATTTAATCTAAGATAAACAAGAAGATATGTACGGAAGCTTGATGGAAACGTGGGAAGCAAGTAGAAGCGATATTGATAAAACATAAAAAAGAGATAGTGACTCATGGCACTTTTTAGTGCCTTTTCCACGCGGAAGCAATCTTCGTTATAGTATAAAACTCTCTTCTAGTAGTTATATAATATACCTTAAGATTCTTGTTTTCACACTCTCTCAACTACTCAACTTGTAAATTTTCACAAACTTTCATTAGATAATTCAAGTCAATAATTGTTTACATAATTGGACAAGTATAATATGATGATTGTTCGGTTTATAGGATTACCAACCAAAGTATGAAATGGATAGCCATAGGATCGACTTGTGTTTTGTATTTTTTAGTTGACTCTCTCTATCAGTTTCCATTTTGCCTTGTACGCCAAAGAAATATATTTATTTGTACATACTTCTAGAGTACTGTATATACAACCAAGCAAAACAAGTTTTTGTCTTTTTTTTCTTATTTTATTACTTGAAAAAAAAAGTGCATCTGAGACTGAGATGAACCAAATTGCACTTCCCTTGGGGACAATTTGGCTAGAATCGTCTTTAATATTAGATGAGATTTCAACGGCGAGAATTAATGCTGAAATATATTATGAAACTCAACAAAAGCTGAAAGATTTGATTAAAATGACTAAACCAGTCATCTACCAATACATTTGATTCTCGGGATTTAATAGTAATGAAAATTTGACATGAGGCTTGTAGTGAGGTCTGAGGTGTGGTTACCCACCTCTGGCTGTCTAGCTAATCACATGTTAATAGCCTAATAGGTTCAACCAACCTCTCTTTTCAAAGGCTTAAAAATGTAGGAAAAAAGTTACATCTTAATTATGTTGTTTATACTAAGGTTGAACTTGAATAATCAAATTATATTCGTTACGAATTTTTCTTCTAATAAAGTACTAAAACATAAACTGAAAAACAGTAAATTCCTTTAATTTTTTTAATCAATGTACGTTATACTGTATAAATAAAATTGATTTTGTTTACAAAGAATGAAGAAAAAATCTTATGTAAAGTAATTCCAAAAAAATAGGGAAATAAATATGGAACGAAGATCTTCTTACCCTTTTTTGCTTTCTTAGTTAGATAATGACAGTGGAATGGAAGAGATAATAGAGTTATGCTGAAATCACTCAACCAACTCTAATAGTAAGTTGAGATTATTCGTGATTTCGGTCCATTTACCAAATATAGCTAGGGAGAGAGATTTGTGGGTATTTGTACATAAGAATGATGAGAAGATATTTGAGTACTCAATACTCTCACACAATGAGCTTCCAAAGTTTATCTCTTCTTCTCTTCGTCACTCTCCTTGCCTCTCCTGCATTTGCTCTTAAAAAGGTCCTCTCTTTCTTTCTATGTAACTCTGTTTTGCTATCACGATCGTTATGCACTTGTTTAATTAACATTTTCTAATTGAACAGTCTTACATAGTGTACTTTGGATCTCACGCCTATCCTACTCAACTCTCTTCTGTCCATCTTGATGGTGTTGCTCACTCACATCGCACTTTCCTCGCATCTTTCGTGGGAAGGTATCATTTTCATCACCCTCTATGTACCTCTCTTTATGAAAATACTAAATCAATGTTTTAAAATTTGGTTCAAAAGCTAACCGGTAAGTATTTCGGATCACCGGATCATCTGATAGGGTTTTAGGTTAGTGACACTTAATTTTTGTTTATGTATCTTTATTATAAAAAAAAATCAAATTGTGTTTAGTAACCATGTCTTGAAACCAAACTCGAATATAGAGGCACACAATCAACTAGACGTACGTATTAAAGAGATACATGAAAATAAGGATTTTTTGGGGTACGTACATTGGTTTTTCTCAGGGTTTTAGGCGAGGCAAGTCTATGAATACCCTGAAAAGCGCAATTCTCAGGGTTTTAGGCCTCTTTAGTCTGAGATTTTTAGTAGCACATTACAATAAATAACTATCTTCTCTATTGCAGCCATCAAAATGCACAAGAAGCAATCTTTTACTCATACAAGAGACATATCAATGGCTTCGCCGCAGTACTTGACGAAAATGAAGCTGCAGAAATCGCCAGTGAGATCATCAATCCCAATATTTCTTACATGTGGTTACTCAGTTCCTTTTGGTTTCACCCTAACGAAAGTTTTAAATATTTTATAATGCAGAGCACCCTGATGTAGTCTCTGTATTCTTAAACAAAGGAAGAAAACTGCATACCACTCATTCATGGGATTTCATGCTCCTTGAGAAAAATGGTGTTGTTCACAAGTCTTCACTGTGGAATAAAGCTGGATATGGAGAGAACACAATCATCGCTAACTTGGACACAGGTAATTCCCAAAATAAGGTTTTGAATCTTTTTGTTCTGTTCCATAGTTATGAACTTATGAATGATATCATATTCAAGTCAAGGACCTTTCTAAGTGTTAAAATATCTCAAAATTTGATGAAGGTGTGTGGCCTGAATCAAAAAGCTTCAGCGATGAAGGGTATGGAGCTGTTCCGGCTAGGTGGAAAGGCAAATGCCATAAGGATGTTCCTTGTAACAGGTTCAGTTCTCATCTTTACTTAATTGTTTATAGAAATATCCAGGCAGCTATATTGATATATTATTGATCCATAACATGTAACCAGGAAGCTCATTGGGGCAAGGTACTTCAACAAAGGTTACTTAGCCTACACAGGCCTTACCTCCAACGCCTCATTCGAAACATCTCGCGACCACGATGGTCACGGTAGCCACACTCTTTCCACGGCGGCCGGTAATTTTGTTCCCGGAGCTAATGTGTTTGGCATCGGGAACGGCACAGCCAGCGGCGGCTCTCCTAAAGCTAGAATTGCTGCTTACAAAGTGTGCTGGCCGCCTGTGCATGGCGCGGAGTGCTTTGATGCTGATATTTTGGCAGCGATTGAGGCTGCCATCGAAGATGGTGTGGATGTTATCTCGGCTTCAGTGGGAGGAGACGCCGGAGATTACATGAACGATGGAATAGCCATTGGTTCCTTCCTAGCCGTCAAAAATGGTGTGACGTTTGTAGCCTCTGCTGGAAATTCAGGTCCTAAGCCTGGAACTGTCTCAAACGTTGCACCATGGATTATTACAGTTGGAGCTAGCTCCATGGATCGGGAGTTTCAAGCCTTTGTTGAGCTGAGCAACGGCCAAAGATTCAAGGTTTGATTTTTACTTTTCAAAACTTTTTGTTCTTTTCTTTCTTGTGGCACAAGTAACCAATTTTGAACGTAGGGTACAAGCCTCTCAAAGCCTTTACCCGAAGATAAGATGTACAGCCTGATCAGTGCTGCAGAAGCTAAAGTAGCCAATGGAAATGCGACAGATGCGTAAGTAAAAGCTATATTCAGATTTGGATATGTGTATAACGTAAGTAAGTACTAATAGAACTAATGTTGGATACACAGATTGCTATGCAAGAAAGGCAGCCTAGACCCAATGAAAGTGAAAGGGAAGATCGTAGTGTGTCTTAGAGGAGACAACGCACGTGTGGAGAAGGGACAACAAGCGGCCGCTGCGGGTGCTGTGGGTATGATTCTATGTAACGACAAGGCAAGTGGAAACGAAATTATCTCAGACGCTCATGTTCTTCCTGCTTCTCAAATTGACTACAAGGATGGTGAAGCTGTGTTTTCGTACCTAAACTCCACGAAAGATCCCAAAGGTTACATAAAAGCACCAACTAGTGCGCTGAACATAAAGCCTGCTCCTTTCATGGCCTCTTTCTCATCCAGAGGACCAAACACTGTCACACCAGGGATCCTCAAGCCTGACATCACTGCACCTGGTGTCAACATCATAGCCGCCTTCACGGAAGCCACAAGCCCTACGGACTTAGACTCTGACCATCGCAGAACTCCTTACAACACGGAATCAGGGACTTCTATGTCTTGTCCTCACATCGCCGGCATTGTGGGTCTTTTGAAGACACTTCACCCTCAATGGAGTCCTGCTGCTATCCGCTCTGCTATCATGACCACTTCAAGAACCAGAGACAACAGACGAAAGCCCATGCTTGATGAGTCCTTCAAGAAAGCAAATCCCTTCAGTTACGGCTCAGGCCATGTCCAACCAAATAAAGCCGCACATCCTGGTCTTGTCTACGATCTCACCACTGGAGACTACTTGGACTTCCTCTGCGCAATTGGATACAACAACACCGTAGTTCAACTCTTTGCCGAGGACAAACAGTACATGTGCCGCCAAGGAGCCAATCTTCTCGACTTCAACTACCCTTCGATCACTATCCCAAACCTAAAGGACACTATCACCGTAACCCGCAAACTCAAGAACGTTGGACCGCCTGCTACCTACAATGCTCATTTCCGAGAGCCACTTGGAGTAAGCATCAACGTGGAGCCCAAACAGCTCAATTTCAACAAAACTGGAGAGGTGAAGATGTTTCAGATGACACTGCGTCCCAAGTCAGTGAAGCCTTCTGGTTCTGGCTACGTCTTCGGAGAGCTGACGTGGACTGATTCCCATCATTACGTTAGGAGTCCCATCGTCGTCCAACTTTTAAGCTAGCCATCCTCTTTTTTTCACTTTTCTTCTATCAAATCAATTTGTAAGTTTGGTTCGCCAAATTAATGTTCACAAAAAAAATAAAAAATAATTAATTGACTTAAACGCATTATATAGTTATTGTTCAAAGTATAAACTTTATTAACTTTCCTACTAATTCATTAATCATCTACTAATTACAGAGTTTGTGTAAAGAGATAAATTAGGATTGCCAAGTGTGCTTTTTGCGTGTCGTTACGTGAAAGCAGTGAGTGACAGAGAAATGAAAAGTGTGTGGGCGTAGCCTTGGCTTGGCTTGGACTTGACCAGAACTAGAACCTCACTCTCGTCTCGGGTTTTTTATTTGGGTAACGAAGCGATGCAGACGAGATCCTCTTCATCCTCACCCTCGCCTGACGAGAACCAGCTGCAGATCGTGAACACTATTTCGTTTCGCGGCAAGATTTTGCCTGGTTGGACCGTCGTGAATCGGCCACGATCTACCCGAAGCGGCAGTGCCGATACGGTAAATGTGATACGAAATTTGAGTTTTTTTTTTTTTTTTTTTTTTTTTCTAGATTTCGCAACAAGTTGAACATTTGAGCCTTTGTTATGTCTTTTGTACAATTGGATATGTCTGAGACCAAAGTGTAATGTTTGGATCAAATTAGTGATTTTGTTGTCACAGAGCTTTTGGAAAAATCTCATCTTTCCTTGTTTTGGGTATTGTGGGCAGTACATTATTGAGCCAGGGACTGGTAGAAAGTTTTCATCTTTAGAAGCTGTTCACAGACATTTGGCTGGAGAAGTAAGTGATAGACGCTTGACTCGAGCAAACACCTTCTTCCAGGAAAGGACAAGGGTTTATGAAAGATCCAGAACCAAACAGGTCCCTTTGATCTTGATTTCAAATTGCACTAGCATATATGGTTCTTCTTGGATCAATTATACTTGAAATCAGTGAGTTTATGCTTTTTTTGAAGGAACATCGTAACGTTGAATATGCCTCCAAGGGTTTTCGATTGCCTAAAGGATGGTCTGTTGAAGAGGTTCCGAGGAAAAACTCTCATTCTATTGATAAGGTACTTGTGTAGAGACCCCCCTATGCATATATGTTACTAGGAACAGAATGTGTAACACCTAACAAAGTAGAATGATTTTGGTGGTTTTAGGGTCTTGTCTCTGGCTAAACCAGTTAGCATTGTTGTTTTGCAGTATTATGTTGAGCGAAAAACAAGAAAGCGTTTCCGTTCTCTTGTTTCTGTTGAGAGATACTTAAAAGAATCCGGGAACCATACAGATCAGCAGCTTATGCTGTTACAGTATCGCCGCCGTTCCAAAGATTTCAGATTACCTGATGGATGGATCATTGAAGAGAAACCGCGAAGAAGTTCCACTCAAATAGACAGGGTATACATCTGATACTCTGGTTATGTACGTTTGTTTTGTGTTCAAGATTTTCAAAACCGGTTAATACTGTTATTTGCAGTCTTATATTGAGCCAGAAACGGGGAATAAGTTCCGTTCTATGGCAGCAGTTGAGAGATACTTGCTAGCAGTCGGTGCAGCTGACTCGGTTTCTATGGTGCAATCCAACCAGCTTGCTGTAAGTATTCTAAGCTTACAGATAAAAGAAAGTTTGGTTTTAAGCTTTTTACATCATTTAGAGGTTTACAAGGTTGTAATGGTGTGAAGGTGGTTTCTTATATAACACATTTTTCAGCTTGCGGTGAACCGGAATGATACCAGATTTCTGAAGGAAGTTATTGACCCAAACCCACCGAAGAAAGTTAAATGGGTCCTTACTGGTCCAGGCGGAAACATGTTTACTGCGAAAGTGAGTGGATCAGACGTCTCTAGCTCAGTTAAACAGACATGGTCCGAGGCGTTTGTTTCAATGATCCAAGACCGCTCTTAACAAAAATGTGACTAGGTTTTGGTCTATATGTGGTTGGTTTTGTCATGTTGGGTTACGTTTAACAAGCTAGTCCAGTCGGTAGTCTCATCAAGTTGTTCATACTTCAGTCTAGTTCATAACCGGTTTTGCTAGATATTCCATGTTAATATTCGTTGTGAACTGGAGTTTGGGTAGGTATATATGTTAGTGCTCAGGTTTAGTTAGGGGACATTAAGTTATGTGTACTCTGTAGTAAGGTGAAACAATGGTTGAAATAATCCAAATCCTTGACCTGTGTTTTCAAAAATAAATTATGTGCTCTTCCTAGCTTAGAGTTTTATTTTTTCAAATTCTTCTCGTTCAATATAATCGCCAAATTTGAAAAACGAAGCTCATACAAAGATCCTTTTAGCATGTGAATGTAATTATATCGAGTATAATTTCGAAATTGACTGGACTTGCTCGATCCTAAGCTGAGAGTACGTCCATCGTTGTTACTAGTGGTTAAAGCAAGTAGCTCTCGAGTTTGGTATCTGAGATTGAGACTTGAGAAGGTTTGTTTGATTTTTCTATGACAATACAACTGTATCGTATTCCATGTGAGATATAATTACCTCCCGTTACCGATTTTTCTCAGTGAAACTGTAGAAAAGATGTAACTGTAGATATCAAATTATAAAACTGTGAACTGTGAAGTACAATGTGTACACGCAATCACAGCTCTTTTAACCAAAATGTGAATTCACTTCAATGAAGTCAGTCACCTACTGCAAGATCTTATCATTCTTATTATATGATTATATAATCTTTATTTATTCTTGAATGTACTGTAATAAGACTGAGCCTTCGATAGACTCCAATATTTTTCAATATGATATACAGTGTACTTTATTTTGAACTTGGTCTAACCTTTTTCCTTTTTTTTTTTGTCAACCTAAACTTTTTCATTATTTATATATGAGTTTGATTTCATTTATAATGTGGAATGTTGAAGAAATAAAACAATTTTACAAGAAAAAATATTTCACCCGAAGTGTTAGTAGTATTTGTCTTTGTTCTAATAAATGCCTTTGGTGGGAATTCATAATATATATCTTCTTTTGCATAGAATTTTATGAATGTAAATGAGAAGACTTTGAATAACAGTGCTATTTAACACTTCTAGAAATGGGTAAGTGGAAACTTCTAAGTTTTCTAAGTCAAAAGACAACATTGTTGTTGGTTATTGAAATTTCTTTTGGTACGATTATTAAAATTTCTATTGTGTACGTGCTATACAAATCGAAATTGACGCCCAAAAAGGACAAATAGGCCAAAGTTAAAGGCATAGTGACTTTTTTTTCTTTCTGAATTTTAAATTTGTAATCTCAAGGCACTACCCCAACATTTGACTCTAAGCTATTTATAATTTCAAGGATAAATATCACTTTACCACATTTCAATGGCATTTATTTCGAATATAATATTATGAGTAACGTTTTCGATGTGATTTCCAGTAACACAAATTTACTTCTCTGAAAGTAATCACTCTAAACTATAGTCAATTTGTAGTACAATATAGAATTACAGATGACTACTCAACATAATCTAGCCCAGTGGTTTCTCTTTCTTTACTGCAAAATTAATCACTTTTAACTTAATATTGATACCACAAAAAAAAAAAGCTTCTGGCATATTATGCTAGAACACTGTTTGGTAACTGCTACAATTTTCTAAAATCTTTTACATCATCTAGTTAGATTCAACAACCCAAGAAAACTCAAACCCAACATTCACAATTACTTCGAATCTATAAATAAATTTTTTGTTAATATATTTGTTAATTAGTCAGAACATTTCACTTTAATTAACATCATAAGTATCTATAAGCTAATGTATAATAACCCATTATTACTACAGTAATACTCCCGAAGTAAACGAAGCTTCCTATAATCATTTAGCATATAATTTTGAAGTGAAAGGAGCTATCAAATGGGAAACATCAAAAGAATGAAAAAATTGTCAAAACTAACTGAAATTTATAGTTGAGATTCCCAATAACATATACTAGTAGTATTGGAGTTATAAAAGGAAATCAGATTTAAATTTAACCTCAAAAGACACCTAGGCTCAAACTACAACAATTATATATAAAAATATATGCACCCATCTTGTTTACTCTTCATTTTTAGCATGCAAAGGAATTTTTATATAGTTACCTACACAATTCACAATGCTTACAAGTTACTACAACTCATCATTCCCTATTCTTTGTTATTCGAACCCAAACTAAGCTTGTTAGACGTGTCGTCTAACTTCCTTCTCATCAGAGACATTCGTGCCGTTTCATTACTGCTGCCCACCATTGTTCCTTACACCCACCGACTTTGGTTTCCTCGGGATACACTTAGCTCGAACCGCTTCTTCCTCGTCCTTCTCCGTCGTTGGTCCCATCCTTGAACTCCTAATAATAAATGACCAAAAAATATCAATTATTACAATCTTTCAATTCATGGTTTAAAAAAAATCTTATTCTAAAACGAAGAGACGTTTTGAAAGACGCCCCAAAATGTACTTGTACAAACTTTACCATTTTCAGCTCTTCAATCAACGCCATAACCAATTATTTACCACGTACGTACGCGAAAATTCATAAAACAAAAAAAAAAAGTGAAAAACAGAACTACGTGCCGTTTCATAAAAAGAGAAAGCGAACTGCTAGATGTTTTTTGTATTACCTGTCAGCATTGTAAGAAGAAGATCTTTTCAAATTAGGAACGAGTTCTTCTTTCTTGGTCTCAATCAAACTGCCGCTAAAATACTCCTTATCTTCCAATTGTACCCTTCCAAAACTCTTTAATTCCTTCTCTACCCTCTCCAGACTACTACTACAATTATTATCACCTGCTTCTCTCGTTAGCGTACACCCGCTACGCCCAGTCAACGACAGCCCTTGATCTTTCAACAAAACAGGTCCGCATTCTTTAAACGACATCGTACCGCACGATATAAGCTGCATCAACACAGCAGAAGCTCTCATCCTCCCGCTTGATAAACTCTCAACCGTCCGATGATCAGTGCTGATGCTTTCGTTATTAGGACGCAATATCAGCCGTCCATCTGCTTTGATCAGATTCTCTAAAGTCTCGGGACTCGAATCCGACGGTGGAGGAGATATCTCGTCTCTGCTCAGCTCTGTTGTGCTCTGGTTCTCGTAACTCAACGACCTCTTCACTTCCTCCTCCTCCTCCTCTTTCGCCGGTTTTCTACGTCGACGTCGATCGTCTGTCTGAGTAGAAGCGTCAGCAGCGAGTCTTTGAGTTGACTCGGCGCTTGACTCGGTTGCTTTGTAGACTTTGTACTCACTGAGATCGATGGAGCTCCAAGACTGGTTTCTCCGGCGGTTTATCACATCATCGCCGGAGTTTTTATCCGGGTTAAGAGATCTCGGATCCCTGAAGGACGTGGTTTCGAGGAGGCTTCTTGGGTTTGAGATGAGACAAGAAGAATCAAGAACTTCAGAGCCTTTGAGAACGTACTCTTGACCTTGTACTGGGAAGATGAAGTCGTCCTCTGATAAATCGTGCCAGACGAATCCATTTTTGTAGCTCCTGTAGAAAAGTTAATAACAAAATGTTTAGAGAGGTTTAAAGGAAGAAGCTTTATAGATCCAACGATGGAGTTTAGAATAATAGCCTACCGTTTAGAAGACCAAGAGTAGAGACTTGCCATGCCCTTCCCTCTAAGATCATTCAAGCGGTTTATCACATCTGAGAATTAAAGTTTAAAACTTTATTAGCTGCCCAATGAAGTTCTTGATTTTGAAAGTTACAATTCGAAAACTTGCCGCTTCTTTTGCACTGTTATGTTCTTGTAAAAGTAATAAAGAGGAAAAAGCCAAAGAGAAGAGAGAGTTTGAAAACCTTTTGAACTCAAAAAAGCTACTTTCTTGAAACAAAAAAGATTTTAAAGGGTTGATGGAAAGTACCTTTGAGATAGAGACCATCGAGGGAAGAGAGAGTGACTTCCATGAAATGAGGATGGTCAAGCTGACCATTACGGCAGAGATAATAGACGACTGGGACTTTCCGGTTAACGTTTGGTTTATGACGAGGTTCAGACCAGATACGGTTACGGTCCGGACTGGTGTCTTGTTGTTGTTGGTCTTTGGATCTCCTGGGGACCAAATAGTTGTTTTCTGTTGTTGTTGTTCCTCTGAACACTCTTGAACTCATCTTGTTTTGTTTCTTTGCTTGTGGGAAAAAAAGTGAAAAGAAAGACGAAGAACACGAAGTGAAGGAGGAGTTTATAGTGAGAGTCTTTTAGGGGGGAGAGGGAGTTAATGAGAGAGTGATGTTGATGGAAAGACAAAATCTTTTGTTTATGAGTTTGGATTTATAGAAAGTAAATGAAGAAGAGAAGAGAAGAGAGAGAGAGAGAGAGAGAGTAGTGAGAGAGATTTTTGAAAAATGGGATGCGAGAGACAAAAGGCTACACAACAAATGAAACTTTGCTCTCTATCTCTCTCTCTTCTGGCTTTTCTGATATAAACCATTTTATCGGCTCTTTCTTGTGCCAGTAGAAAAGCATTTTCCAAAGTCAAAGTTAATTTAAATTCTACCATGACTTAATTCAATTATTTTGTGACTTATTTAAGGAGTATGTTTTCAAATTTGAAATTATATACTACTAAGATTGGTAGAGAACTAGAGATTCTTATTTAAGTTTCTTTTTTTGGAACTAGACTTATACTTTTCAATGTAGAATAATTCAAAATGAATGCTATTTTGGTGTAACTTATTGTTAAATAGGTTGGTGTATCTTTTATGTAAGTCAGTTGGAAGTTTGTGTTTTTTTTTCTTTTACAAATTGTATTTGGATCAGAAGATCATCCACTTAACGATCTTATGAGCTTTATGTTCCTATTTGAAATCGTTCCTGTCGGTTTATATTTTTCTAATTAAGCTACATTTAGTAATACTAATTAAAATGTTTCTACATATCCATTTTTGCGTATTTTCCAGAGAATTAAAAACACAAAAGAACAAAGAACTTATTAGTTGTACTATGGCTATTGTTTGATATGAATAAAGTCATAAACCAAACAAATCTAAATCATTTATAGTAGAAACGCATTGCGACATTTTGCAAACTAATTTAATACTAAGATCGTACTAGTACAACAATACATCGAGTCAAGTGCGGCGTTGTTTAGAGCGTTCCTTTTTTTACTACAGTAATAAGATATGCGAACAATAAATGAAACGAGTAAAGAAGATTTAAAAAATGGTGATCAAGTTGACTAAAACGAGTCCACCCAGAGTCCTCCTCTTCATACCTAACTTTGACTACATAAGTATGAAACCGATGATTTTAAATGTGTTGTCCGTTTCAAAGACTTGTTTTACGCGGGGGCCTTTGCCATGTGTCACATTACTTAGGTTAATAAAGCTGTGATTATAACCCAAAAAACGTCAAGGCTACTAGGCTAGGGATGTAAGAAACGGTAGGCAGAGATTTAGCTCGTTTAGTACTAAATTGAGCTGTGTATTGTAATGTATTCAAAACACATATAGATGTTAACGTTTTGGTCACAAATTCACAATAGATGTTAATATAACGTCATTCACCACGAATGATATGATTGTTCCACCTAAGTGTTTTTTTATTTGGGCGGGTCTCAGTGACTTCAATCCAAGAAATGATAACATAAAATTCAAACCTTCTTTTGTTCTTTCAAAATTATTAATTTTCTTTTCATTTAAATGATTTTATAGTCTTAGTCTCAAGAAAAAGGGTTATAGTTTGAGACGGTTTGCTAACAGCACATTACAACACGAAATCAGCCTGTAATCCCTCATTTCCAGAGCTGAAGTTGTTTTGGGAATAAGTGCAAGGATGGTTGTATTTATCCCTCGAGGCAAAAAACCGAACATGAAAAAAGACTGCACTGCGTGAACGAGATCATTACCCACAATGGGCCAAGCATTCTTGAAAAACTCAACGGTATAGCCATCTGGCCCCGGTGATTTATTCAGAGGCATGGAGAACAGTACCTGTTTCACCTCCTCAGCAGAAACAACCTCAAGGAGTCGGTTTTGCTGTTGGTCACTGCAACGGAAAGACAGCAACTCCTGCAGAGCAGCAACAGAGATACCGGTGTATGTAGATGGTCGGTAGATGGTCTTCTACCGGACTTCATTGCCCCAAACCAGTCTGCGTTCATAAAGAACCGTCTCTTGATGGAGAATCTATTGCTTGCTACTGAGCTAGTTAAGGACTACCATAAGGAAGACATTTCCTCTAGATGTGCAATGAAAATAGATATCTCTAAGGCGTTTGATTCGGTCCAGTGGCCTTTTATACTAAATGTTCTTCAGGCACTGCGTTTCCCAGCTAAGTTCATACATTGGATCAGGTTATGTATATCTACGGCCTCCTTCTCTGTTCAAATCAATGGGGAGCTTGCGGGTTTTTTTCAAAGTGAGAGGGGTCTGCGCCAGGGGTGCTCGCTTTCTCCGTATCTCTTTGTCTTGTGTATGAATGTTCTGTCGTCCCTTTTGGATCGTGCTGCAGTAGCTCGAAAGTTTGGGTTCCATCCTCGATGCCAGAACACGCAGCTCACTCATCTCTGTTTCGCCGATGATATCATGGTTTTTTCGGATGGTGCAGCGTCTTCTATGGAAGGAATCCTGGAGGTTTTCAGGGACTTTGAAGCGTTCTCTGGTTTGAGTATCAGTTTGGAGAAGTCTACCCTGTTCCTCGCTGGAGTTTCGGACTCGGCTAGGGATGTTCTCACTGCACAATTTCCTTTTGCATTTGGCACTCTACCTGTCCGCTATCTAGGATTGCCTCTACTTACTAAACGTATGACTATTCACGACTGTCTTCCCTGATAGAAAAGATCCGTGTTCGTATTGGCTCCTGGAAGCATCGGTTTTTATCGTTTGCAGGGCGACTGCAGTTGCTCAGTTCAGTGATTGCTAGTCTGACCAACTTCTGGATCTCGGCTTTCCGGCTCCCGAAAGCTTGTGTTGACGAGGTAGAAAGGATTTGTGCAGCTTTCTTATGGTCAGGCCCAGATCTTAACGCAAAAAAAAATAAGCTGTCTTGGGCGGATGTGTGTCTTCCTAAACATGAAGGGGGGTTAGGATTGAAATCAGTTGCTGAGGTGAACAAGGTTAGTTGTTTCAAGCTGATTTGGAGGCTCGTCTCGTCCACTGACTCTCTCTGGGTTAACTGGGTAAAGCGGGAACTACTACGGGGGGCCTCTTTTTGGTCGATAAAGGATTCCACTACTAAAGGTTCCTGGATGTGGCGGAAGTTGCTTAAATATCGTTCACAAGCCAAAGCTTTCCATCAAGTGGAGATAGGAAACGGTTTGCATACATCCTTCTGGTACGATCGTTGGTGTTCCTTTGGATGTCTCCATGATCTTTTTGGCGATAGGGGTTTCATTGACTTTGGTGTTCCCCCAACGGCAACGGTTGCCTCTGTTCTGCTTACCCACCACACCCGACATCATCGTGGTGATCTGCTAAACACTATCGAGAGGGAGATTACAAAACTGAGGGGTAGGGGACAAAACGATCAGGCAGATACTCCTTTGTGGCGGTACTTTGATGGAACTTACAAGACACGGTTCTCTACTGCAGAGACCTGGATGCAGATTCGTCGTATTGGATCTCTTGTCCACTGGTTCAAGGGAGTTTGGTTCCCTCATTCTACTCCTAAGCACTCATTTTTACTCTGGCTTGCTGCTCGTAACAGACTCACTACAGGTGACCGTATGCAGTCTTGGAACAGAGGTGTGGATGTCTCTTGTGTGTTCTGCAGGGAACCGGTGGAGACACTTCCCCACCTTTTCTTTGGTTGCTCTTACTCAACCCGGATTTGGAAGGATTTAACTTGTAAGCTCCTGCAACGCCACTACACTTCCTCTTTTACTCAGCTGTTATCTCTTCTCTCGGGCTCGGCCATCAAAGGGACTGATAGATTCATATTGAAGCTTCTTTTTCAAGCAACGGTGCATACAATTTGGCTTGAGCGTAATCGCCGTCGGCATGAGGGTCGGCACAGTACCTCTACCCAACTTGTCAAGTTTCTTGATCGGTTTCTTCGGAACAAATTCCTATCGGTACAGAATCAAACGGCAAAGTTCGCTGATGGCCTGCAGATTTGGCTAGCCACTCGCTGCTAGTGTTCTCAACTTAAACTCTCAAAATCTAAATTCTATATTTATCATAAGGATGCATTCTTGTAAAAAGAACTTTTTTCGATGAATATAATTTTACATTCATTCACAAAAAAAAAAAAAAAAAAAAAAAGGGTTATAGTTTGACTTTTATTTTTGCTTACTTTGTCATGACAGGAGTTCACGGACACACTCGATAAAATGTGGTCCCTTGAGGAGATTTTGTGATGAACGGTTGAGATCAAATTTGAGATGTTGATCACATCACCTGCTAAATGTAATTGTTGTATACGGTGACTGGAACATAGATACGCTCATTAAAGTCCAGATATTCTCTTCCACTCTATCCCACGGCTCTCCTGCTATGACTGAGAGATATCAATAGGTTCGTTTGTTAATACCACAAACATACATACACCAACATTTTGTTTTTCTTCACATCTTGTTTCTTTGTTGTTGTCATATTTGTTCTTCAATGAATTTGGATAATAAATACATATAATGGGTCGAAATGGTCATCATTTGACCCAAAATAATAAAAACAAAAACAGAACTCTAAGAGAAAGCAATATAACCATTGATGATGCTTCATTTGACATCAATTTAGAGATTCAATAGTATTTGTTTTGGTTGTGTATTATTTTTGGTTCATGTCAGTAGGCTAGTAATGGAGAAAATCTTACAGAAATTATAGGAAGTATTATTGAACTAGTTGTAGGAAAATTTACAACAAGTTTCATGATAATGGTGGAAAACAATTTGTGTGTGTGATATTGAAGGGAGGTGGCGAATATCAAAGCTGACAAAAATGCGGTCGGTCGTCCAACTTAACGGCCAAATACAATAAAAGTCACCCATTCCATTTCCATATTCACGTGGGGAACTATCCAAACAAAAACAAAAAACTTAATACTACAAACAATCCACATTTGACTGTTTTGATACACCCAAGACATTCTATTTTCTTCCATTTATTGTTGTTGTTGTTGCTCCAACCCCCAAAACACGAGTTTCCTAGTAAATGAAGTGTCAAACAAGATACCAAGCCGATCGAGAACGTATTTTCGTAGGGAAACAGAGATCTTGGAAACATAATTATAATGCAGCGAAATATTTGCTCTTTACTCAATCGTTATAGTATAACAGATTCATTGGGCTAATAAATCAAGAAAGAAAACGTGAATATTATTTAAATAGTAAGATGTATAATATTTTAAGCTAATATTCTACTAAAGAGATTCTTGAGTCTGAATTTGTTACAGCAGAAAGGAAAAAACACAGTAATGCAGATAGTAAAAAAAAACAAAAACAGTATGGTTAAAAATGTTGGATGATAAAAACTGACCAACTTTATTAATGGTCAGGTCGTATTTACATACACGTCTCAGTACAGTGAAGATTCAGTGTTCAAAGTCTTTGAATTATTAAATAGAGATCAAAATTTTATAAATGTAGTCGTGTGGGTTTTATCTGGGGTTGTGTCCAAAAAGGGGTTTTATTATTGGAATTGGTATGTGAGCTTGGAAAGCTTTGGAAAACAAAAGCTAATTACTAGTAAATGTCTATCGATCTTATAAAGTTAAAAGACACAAATGCATAGCTTTCGCACCAAGTCTCTGTGTGTACGTGTTGCATAGCAACTGAGTTCGATGCATCTAATCCCGTAATTTGATTTTCACACAAATTTTATTTCAGAACTATTCAGTTCTACTTCTTTTTTTTCCCCATCAGAAAACAAAAAAAGTTATACTTAACAAAATATAATAAATCAGACTAATCCAACAACATTGAATTAATCAGACTTAATTGGGTAATATGCTCGTTATAACAAGCCGATATGAGAGTATTGGGCTTTTTTTACTTTAAATGGGCCTAGTCCAATAACTTTCGGATACAAAAAGTGCTTATCACAGAGTTGAGAATATTCGCTTTAATAAGATAGGCGTCTTTGTTAACTCTAATCGGTAATAGAATAAGGCTGACAAAAGCCTTATCTCTCCCACCTGATCAAAGAGCAGCTAAAGCTAGTGACTGGTTCATCATATAATTGGACAACACCTTTTTCTAATTGATAATTCCAAATACAAAATAACTTGTTAATAGAAAGAATTTTCTTAATGTATTTCAGTGACCAAATAAAATTATTATTACTAATATGGCAAGTGACGTTGGCGTGATCAACTACAACTATTTTTTTCTTCTAAAAACAATAAATTAAGAATTGTATTTAGCTAAGAATTAATCTAATAATCACTTTAGTGTCGTTATTACACTATTATTTAAATTTCTATTTGTTCATGTCGGTGTCGGAAAGGAAAAAAAAAGAGTGGATTAGAATTTAAGAAACAGGTTAATCAAAATCATATTGGGTTGTCCGGTTAAATCAATTCTACCGAAAAATAATATTAATTTAAACAAATGCGATATTTATCCAAGATAATTTGATATGTGTGGGGTGGAGTTATTCATGGTGAATTAGTGGAATTTCAAAAGAAGAAGATATAATCATATACTATTAGGATTAGGACTAGACAGAGTCTCATAATTAGCGGTAGCAAGGTTTCAAGATGTCGTTGTAGAGTAATAAAAAATATTATCTCTAAAACTAACCGAATATTATATTTTTATATGTTCATCAATTGAAGAATATAATATGTATTTGATTTTCCTAAAGTGATAGCATTATTTGTTTTTGAATATAAAGAGCGTTATTATATTGTTGATGTAATAATATATATTCCCGTAGATGGCTTGATCATACAATTCATGGCATACGTAACTTTAAAGAGAGAATAATAAGGAGAATATCCAGAGTCCTCGATATGCTCTTTAATTAACAAGTAGTATAGACTTCTCCTCATCTGTAGAGAAAGTCATTAGCTCACACATACGTAAAAACTATTAAATATGGAATATATGGTGGTCTCTGGTTAAAAAAAATCAATAAGGGCTTTTGAGTTATTCCACTGCGATTCAAATATTCAATCATAGTCTATAGATCACTGCAAATGATTTAAATTGATAGAGTAGGTTTGCGTATATATATTTCTCCTATCAGGCATGTTCACAGCACGACAAGAGTCACGAGTGCATGAAGCATGATGATCGAGAAGTAAAATTTGTGTTGGAATGGTCAATCTGAATTATTGACTCAAACCGGCCGGGTGAGCCAAACCAAAAGAAGTTTGTAGAGAAGAATTACGGTGACTAGCTTTGTTTCCAGTTCCAAATACGGAACGATCGCGAGTTCATGGTGAGAACTGAGAAAGTGAGAAGTAAAACTTGAGTTGAAAACCATGAACCTTGATATCATCGTGCTTGTGCATGTGTATGACTAAGTCATGGACTGGTTAATCTTAGGCAAAGTATAGACACAATAGAAATATAGAATCAATCGTTAATTAGGGCTAAATCTACTTGGTTAACATGTACGTATTAAATTATATATGCCTGTGGAAAAAAATACTTGAGAAGATTACTTGATAGGAAATTAAAATCAAAGATATATATGCATGGCGAATGTTACATTGAGAGTGGAGAAAAAATGGAATGCAATCAAAACAAAATGAAACTATAGATCATAGGATACTGAAGTCATGTTATGATGTAAGGAAAAATAGAGAAGATAAGTGTGGGACCAAATGTCTTATCTTAGTCGTTAAGTGCGTGTGGCTTCGCAAGTCACGAGCCAGAGGAATTGAAGGGTAAAAAATCTTACTTAGTGGAGTAGCCATAGAGGAAGTGGTGGCGTCCACGTAACTCAGTCTCATATCTGTCTGCTTACTTCACTCTAATCTCTTCAGAATTTTTGGGTCCTCCATTACAAAGACACCTTAAAAAAAAAAAAAAAAAAACCAATTTTACACAACTGAACTCTTATGAGCAATATTTTAAGAATATAGATATGACCAACGTTATGAAATTGGCCGCATATATAGAGACGCTTATCAAAGTACCTACACACTCCAATTTTAACCAATCGATTGGAAATTCTATTTATCTATAACCCTCTTGACATCTATTAATATATTTGAACAAAATAAAATTATATTAAAATTTTAAAATAAATCTACTAATAAGCTTCTAGACAATTGTTTAATTAGACGGTAGGAGAACGACCAATTAACTTTAACTATTTATAGAACAATGGATATGATGGACCAAACCCAACTAAGAAAAAGAATAATACTATATGTTTACTATCTTTTTGCTTCAATCATCTACTAATCATATTCTTCCAAATGTATTAATCTAATTGAGTCACTATTTACCGCTTAATTTAAGTGATCATTTCCAACTACTAATTAATCGATGGCTGAGATCAATATTACAAAATATGCAGTAGCTTTCCCATTGTGGTGTGTAGAATTTTATAATAGCTATTGGACAATGGACAATTTGAGAGTCTGAAAGCAACATGCGAAAAATTCAGAACCCCGAATCTTTTCACGCCATGATATTTAAAGCATTACAAGCACAGCCACATAATCACTAAAGAAAAACAAAAAATATTGTAATAACTACTTTTTTTACGAATAACCAAATCTTGTTACTCGATGTTAAGACTACTTGAATTTCGCAATGACCTAGTTGATGCAATTATTGAGAATCACATCCGTAATAGCCACGCAAGTTCATTTTCGAAACAAAAGAGAATCAGTTCTTGCTCTCATGTTTCTCTACCAAAAATAAAATAAAACCCTATTATGATATATTTAAATAACCAATCGTTCATACTAGACCACGTATGTTGCAATAACAATTGTTTAGACTCAGAGACCAGGTCAGAATTTAGGGTAAAATATGAAATCAATGCTGTAAAAGACACAAGAACTGTAATGGATTTATAAGGGCATCAATAGCGGTGAGTTTTTCTCCGTTTCTCAGAAAAAAAAGAATAATAATATTTTATTATATAATCAATAAAAACTTGACAGGTGTAGAATTAAAGAGAGAAGCGATGCTAGCGGGAGTATCTGGAGAACGATTCTCTTTCCTCTTCTCTCTTTTTCATGTTATTTTATTAATTTTTGATTAAAAAACTATGAGAGAGTAACGGGAGAATAACGTCCACTAATCATGGTCTAACGAGTGTGGTGGAAATTAGTTTAATATGTATCGGCTTAAAATCATTATTGATTATATCACGGCCTTAAAATAGGATCAGACCAAGAGTTTGACACTCGAATGTTTTTAGCGTTGCGGTATATTTTTGCTTCGACATAAATTAAGACGATGCAACATCAATGTTAAGTATAATTCTCTCAGATTCCAATAGGTCATTTTCAGAGTTTTCCACAGAACAAAACAATTTGAAGAATCTTGGGAACTCTTTGCCAATTAGAGATATATTCTATATTCTCTGCTTCTATGGACCAGCACACCAGGTACTTGTACACACACAGAGTCAGAACCCTCTCCACTCTTACTTTTACTTCATGCATCTTGAAGATGTAAGCCACATAAATTGCACACGTGACGTTAGGATATATATGTAAGGTTAATGAAATTTCAATAAATCATATATGATAATAAAAATATATATTAAAAACAAGTATTATCAACGGATGGGTCTTTAGATTCTTGAAAAAATCTTGGACTAAAAAAGATCGAAAATTCGAAACTTTCTCAAACTTGGAAACAGAGCCCCCAAGAGGCAAATTATAACAAAGCCAAGCCAAATCAAAGTGGCTTTTCTCATCTAAACAAACGATTGGGTTGGTGTAACGAATTATAAATCCTAAAAAAAAAATCCTCAAAATAATATCTGAGTATGTATCTAACTTTCAATCTCAAGTGCTGTTGCTAGATACAAAAAGCCACTTATCACACACCCAAAACAATTCGACCTCTTTTGGTAAATGCTTTTTAAAAATATTTTTCCTTTTTTTTTTGTTCTTCTTTATTTGCCTTTTATAAGCTTCTACAGTGATATCTAAATTAACCTTTAATAAAGTCAAGAGACACACTACAATCATAACCTCATTAATAGGATAGAAAGAAGAAAAAAAAATGTCTAGAGCCTTCTCTCTCACACATACACACACATGTTCATGTGTTATTTCTTCCATATTGTTAAAAAAAAACTGATATGTAAGAAAACTAGAATACTTGTATACTAAGTAAGGATGATATAATTCACTTAATTTTCTCTTCTGGTTTGAGATTTGGATGCTGTTGATATATTACTGACACGAAAGATAGTGGGAATGAAACTATTGGGACATGCCAAAAGAAAATATAAGAAAGTGTTCTTATTGCAACACACAAAAAGACAAAGGAAAGGCAGAGTTAATGGGAATGTTACATCAGTGTACATCAAACGCCTATTAGCAACGATCATTTCCATATTTTTAAAATGCTCTAATGGCTTGATGGCATCACAAAACAACAGACCCCACATTATCAACAGCATAATCGATAACCATATGGACGGTATAGATTAGATAAAACAAAAACAAATAAATCATTAGAGAATTTTAATAATGCGAGTGTTATATCGCGTAGACACAATATAGTGTTCAAGTTGGCTTATATAAATATTGGTAAGAGGAATGCCATAGGTTCCCATAAACAAGCTCAGAAGTAAACTTTTTCTACAAAGAGAAATACAGAGAGAGTTAGAGAGAAGAGAGAAAGATGAAACTTGTGCAAGAAGAATACCGTAAAGGACCGTGGACAGAGCAGGAGGACCTCCTCTTGGTCAACTTTGTCCACTTGTTCGGAGATCGAAGATGGGATTTTGTAGCGAAAGTTTCAGGTTTGAAGGTGGAGGGAGAAACATAAGAATAGGTATAGGTTATGTTTTGGAAAAATGGGCGGTCTTTGGAAAGGACCTTCCATTTAAAGAAATGACCTGGTTTTGGTTGTAGGTTTAAACAGAACAGGAAAGAGTTGCAGGTTAAGGTGGGTTAATTACCTACATCCTGGTCTCAAACGTGGTAAGATGACTCCACAAGAAGAGCGTCTAGTCCTTGAGCTTCATGCCAAATGGGGAAACAGGTCAGAAGGAATCTTCATGAAACAGAGAAACCCTAAAACTGTTTTTTGTATCCTCTTTCTTCTTGTTGTGAACGTTTTGGAAAATTTTCATATGCAGATGGTCAAAGATAGCCCGGAA
The DNA here is from genome assembly GCA_023657505.1 of Camelina hispida. Taxonomy (NCBI): domain Eukaryota; kingdom Viridiplantae; phylum Streptophyta; class Magnoliopsida; order Brassicales; family Brassicaceae; genus Camelina; species Camelina hispida. The sequence goes on along the minus strand of CP094636.1, from coordinate 29,996,423 downwards.
ATTGCCGGGGAGAACAGATAACGAGATAAAGAATTACTGGAGGACTCATATGAGGAAGAAGGCTCAAGAAAAGAAGCGGCCTATGTCTCCAACTTCCTCATCTTCAAACTGTTGCTCATCATCTATGACCACTACAACTACTCAAGACACTGGTGGCTCCAATGGGAAAATGAATCAAGAGTTCGAAGACGGATACTACTCAATGGATGATATATGGAGAGAGATTGATCAGTCTGGAGCAAACATTATCAAACCTGTAAAAGACATCTACTACTCAGAGCAAAGTTGTTACTTGAACTTCCCTCCTCTGGCTTCTCCAACATGGGAGAGTTCCCTGGAGTCTATCTGGAACATGGATGCAGATGAAAGTAAGATGTCGTCTTTTGGTATTGATCAGTTTCCTCTCAGTTTTGAACATGGTAGATCATCGTGGTCGTCTTTAGTCTAGGATTTGATTCAGTTGGGATGTTTATATGTGCAGCATATATATGTTATCAAACGACCGTAGTAGTTTTCCACTACTGTACTAATCTCATATGTAGTCATCAATCATGCTATGCCTTTGTTTCCTTTCAAAGTTCAGATATGTTAGTTTGTAGATTGAGTGAAAAGAATCCAATGTGTAATACAAGTCAGAACTCTTTTTTGTTAAAGTTTGCAAGAAGTCAATAGTTAGAAATTAATGTTGATTTATGAGAAAAGTCTTCGGGTATCCATTACTAAAATGATGAAGAGTGTAGGAAGAAAAATGGAATAAGCAAGTAGCAAGATGAGTGACCAAGGCATATTCATCTGCTAAATAATCAAGAGAGAATAGGTTTGACTTGTAAAGCTTAAGCCAACTTTGTGAAAAGAGAATGTATTCTTCTACTTTATCATCTTATTGATCAAATCGAGTATGATTTTTTCTGGTTAAGAAATGAATCCATGATAAAAAGCTCAGTTCCCACTCTTTAGTCTTTATGGTAAGATATCTTTCTATTTCTTTATTATATGAACCACTACTACAATTTCAACTTTTCTTTTTAAAATTGTTTAAAATTCAATGAAAGAATACAAAAACAAAAAGAAGAAAAGGATGGCTGCTTAAATTAAGCGAAAAACTACTTATCAATAAAAACATGTAGAAGGGACCTAATTGATAATTAGCTTTCAAATAAACAAAAGAAGTAATATGAACTGACTAGCTGATTCTTACACAAACAGGTATTTTGATTTATTTCTTTTTTGAATCAACATATAATAAATTTGGTAATTTGAAGAACAGTTAAGCATATATATTTCATAATGTGATTTTACATTCATACATTTGCCCCACTAGAAACAAGAACTAATAGAATGATAAAATAAGGTACACAAAGACTTAGTGCATAACAAGTTCATAAGGGCATCTCTATCCATGCATCTTAATATAAGTTTCATACAAATGCAAATCATACAAATATTATTATTTAATTTGATAAGTTTCTTAAATAGTGTAATAACTCTCTCCAAAGAATCTAAAACCTCTTATTTAAGAAACTTTAAAGTATATTTAAGAAACTCAAACCATTTTTTATTAATAATTTTTCTTTTTCTACTCTAAGAAATATATGTTAAGAAACTTCAATAGAGATAACACATTCTAACGTGAACCTTTCAAAAAAATAATGTCGGAAAAACATAGTCCTTATGGTGGTATTGGAGCTGAGTTCGACGATAGTATTTACGATGGAATTTCTAAAATTATTTTTCCTTTGGTCAGCTTTAGTTTTGGATTACCCAGATGAATATACTAGAGTCCAAAGGGCCAAATTATTCTGGAGAGCAATGGGATGATGGAATACACGATGACATCAGTATGATTATGGTGGAAACAGATTGTGTGATTTCTTTCGAATTAATGAAATTTGAAACGGTATTAACAAATTAACCAGTTTAATTATTAATTTTTTTTTTTCTGTTTTATGAAATGTTCTTTGACTTTTTTTTATTACTGCTGAGCTATTTAATTGTTTTTTGGTTATTTTTTAGCTTTTACAAAAAAATCCAATTTAGCGTTTATGTTTAGAGATGTTTACAAAAAAATCCCTGATATAAGTGAGTGAGTGAGTAAGTAAGTTTGGAGATGTTTTTATCATTTTTAACGATTTTTTTATTATTGGGCCAACCCAATGGGCTTAGGCCTGAGATTGGTAATCTCAGGTTTGGAGATGTTCTTATAAAAAGGATGTTAACTCTATCGAATATAACTTCAGGGTTAAACTGAAACTAAATAAATACTTGAGGGGTGCATCCGTATAAAATATTAAATTCTCCTAACTACACTACTGTACGAGAGACTACACGAGTGGACTCATCATGGCCACACAAAGAAGAAGTGACGTCACTCAAATCTTAAACCCACCACCACCGTCAATAATGCTAATTCAGACGAAGCAACCAACCACCACTATTCTTCGAGCCGCCGCCGCCTCCGATCCCGATCGACGCTTAGAATCCAAATCCTCTTCTAATCGGAGATGTCGCCGTTCGTCAAGTGTTATCTCTTTGCTTATAATTTTCTCCAAGCTTCTGCATGGTATCTCTCTCTCTCTCTCTTTCTCTCCTCTTCTCGTTTTCACTTTCTTTGCCCTTTTTATTTGTTTTTCATCGGATGTTCTTCGCAGGACGATTTCGCTTCTGAGTATCTTGAGTAGCTTTTTATCGAACAAGACGATCAATGGCGCTTACGTTTCTGCTGGATACTTGATTAGTGAGTAGATATTTTAGTTTTTTTTTATATATTTGAATCGATTTTGATGTTACTTACTTGTGAACTTAGAATCCGTAGTTAAAATGATAGTCTAGTGGAATTGATGAATAGGTGTGATGCAAACTGCTGCTCTTCTTGAAGTTCTTCATGGAGCTATTGGTAATGTATTGGAATGTATTTGATGTTTTGTTGTATGACTTATGAATTCAAAGATTGATTGAATGACTCTCTGTATAAATTAAAGGGATTGTACCAAGTGGATTCTTGTCTCTTTTGATGCAATGGAGTGGAAGAACTCACTTCGTATTGGCAATTGTTGGACAGATCAGAGAGGTTTGTGTGTGTCTTTACTCTTTTAAAAGCTGAAACAGAGTTTCATAAAAGCTAGCAGTGTAATTCTGTTTTTACATTCATCTCTTATTTAGGTCCAGGATTCACCATGGCTGTCAATAACACTTGCAGCTTGGTCTTTGGGTGAGGTGAGTCTATCAATCTCTACAACAGTAAGACGGAAAAAAAAAACCTATGAAAAGTTTGTGATAGTTGAAAAGAAACATGTTATCTCAATGTTATGGTCTGCGAGAATGTTAGCGAGACGCTTTGAACATACAATTAGCAGTGATCATAGTAGATGACAAGCGTAATTTTAACAGAATGGAGCACTGTCTTGGTGGAGGTGGAACAATTATGTTTATATACAACTAGTTGTCTTACTTTTCATAAAAGAGCTAAGCTGATTGATTGAATTTGGATGTAGATGATCAGATATCCTCACTATACTTTTACTTGCCTCGGTAGATGTCCCTATTGGCTAACCTATCTCAGGTGCTACATCATATCTTATTTATAATGTTTTGAACTGAAACAGTTCCATATTACATAATTTATTTTCTAGTTAGAAGAACGGATTGCATATGATATGTTTTACCATCCAGGTACACAGGATTCATTATGATCTATCCAACTGGACTAGTGGGAGAATGTGAGTGCTCTGAAGCTAGAATTCTTCTTTACATTTTCTTCTCGTTGACAAAAAAAGTTAAGTTTAACATTTTTGTTTTGAGAAACTAAAACCAAAGCAGAAAATATATAGAAGAAAAGAGAAGCTAGGAAGACTTGTATTACCAAAAAGGGGGCCCAACAAAATGCTCAACGTGACCTGGGTAACACGAAATCCTAAGAGCATTCTTGCCAATTCCGTGGATACGTCTAAACTCATTATCCGCCAGTCCATCAATCTGAACTCTTCTGATATTCTCCCTCATCATATCCATATAGTAAACATAGAAGGGCTTAGATGACTCTAACCATCTATAAGCCATTACAACCTCGTTGGTATGAATCTCTCCAGTGCACAAAGATGTCTTCTTGTCACAAGGCACAGAACAAGTCATGACGTTCGACCATTCTTGTTTCTCGGCATCTTGTAGAATCCACATACGCATCTCATGGGATTCACCGTAGCTTATACATGCTAATTTTCCTTGGTAATTCGTGAGTGTTGAATAACATGAGATTGCATTATAGTCTTCGGGTCCTTGAATAAACGCAATATTCTCGGATCCAACATCAAATCTAGCTATCCTTGTATGCCCAACTCCGTAGTATATAGCACCATCCATGCAAATCCCACCTTCTAAGTAGGCGTAGGGATCTGCGTTGGTCTGGATCTTTCTCCATCCGAGCATAAGTTTTAGCGAGAGAACCAGATGCTCCTGTCTTCTATCGCCGTCCCACCCATGGAACATCCTCACACACAACAATTTGTATTCATCTTTGACGGGATCGTACCCGAGACGCGCGTAGATGTCTCTTCCGTTGAACTCAGGAACGAGAAAAGTTTGTGTATATCCATTGGTGGGATTACAAAGAACAACCGAAGAACCACGTGTGAAGCATACGAATCCGTTTAGGGGGGCAGATGTGATGTAGTCTAGATCCGAGATCGTGATGTCGTGTCTGGCGATAACTGTGGAGGATTTGTCGTCCTTTTGGTCTTCAGGAGCCGAGAAGAAGAAACGCTTACCGGAATCCATGTCCTTGAATGTGAAAAGAAGACGAGGCCGAGTCTTTGACTGAGCCAGGAACAAGTCGGCTAAATTTTTACTGCGGAAGATAGGTAACCAAAGCTTCGACACGGTACAAAATCGCAGAAGGGATCTCACCGGAAGTCTAGCGAGTATCTGGGAGATAATTATTGTGGAGTTTTCATCGTGAACTAGGTTACCTGAGGGAGACGGTTGTGAATCTTCCATGACGACTTGTAGTGGTTTGTAACACAAAAGCCCTCTTCCTCCTATACAACACAAAGCACTTTTTTGTAGCCCTGGGCAATCGGCAAAAACCGATTAAACCGAACCGATTAAACCGAAACATTCGGTTTTCGGCAATAAATGAGAGAGGAGGAGTAAACCGATCGGTATGATTATTTTATGAGTTCGGAAATCGGTTTTTTCGGTTCGGTATCCGATTACCGATCGGTTTATTCGGTTTAAAGGAACATGGTATAAAAACTTAAAACCCTAGATATATTTCATTACAACGATCCTAGGAAAAAAAGATCTCTGCCTCCTTCTTCACTCTCTTCTCCTTTACGATCTTCCTTCTTCTTCTGGACTCTACTACATCTTTCTTCTCGTCTTTCTCTTCACATTCCCATCATTGTTTTTCTTCTAAATCTGAAGATTTAATCCATGGCAGCTATGACTGAGAATCTCCTCAACTTAATCCGCCTTCAATGAGTTTACAGCGTGAGGTTCGTGTTTAGATTTGATTATTGGTCTTGCATGTTGTTTCGTTGTATAGATCTTAGATTTCGTGATTATTTTGACTGATATAGTTATTTCCTTTTTTGTTTTAGTGAAAATGTTAGAAACGGATTCATCACCCTCAGGGAATATGACGCGCGGAGAACGTCGTTGCTGTCACGGTTCGAAGTTGTTGCTGTCAGGGTATTTAGATCCAGAGTACTAAAGTAACGACGGACCCCAAAGTTTCTAGCAACGTCGTTGCTGTCACGGTTCCATCACAGCCGCAGCCGCAGCCGCTCAACCAGCGGCTCATATCTTTGCGAAAACCCTAATATTTTATTGGGTTGGGCTATTTAATTGTATGTTTGGGTTTTGTTTACTGTATTTTGGGCCTCTTAATTGTATTTGTAATGGTTTTTAGTCAGATTTGGATTTTGTGATAGAGTAAATTTTCATATTTTTAATATGTGAACCGAAATAGAAACCGAATAAACCGAAGAAAAAAAAATTCGGTTCAATTTCGGAATATAAATTTTAACCAATAACCGACCCGAACAAACCGACATCCGAACCGACCCGAACCGATTTTTAATTCGGGTCTATTCGGTGGAATTTTTAAGAAACCGAATTTCCCCTAAACCGAACAACCCGACCCGAATAATCCGATTAAACCGAACGCCCAGGGCTACTTTTTTGTGTGTGATGGATGGCTTTGAATAAATAAATAGAATCTCATGCATATCTTATACATAATTTTTCTTTTACATTTAAACATGCTAGTTTACCATATTTCATAATATACTTGGCCATTAAAAACACTACTAGTATTTTGTTCCTTTCTAAAAATTGAGTAATTTTACAAAACTGATAAATTATCACTAACAATAAGGTGTTGTTTCCAATTTAAGCAGTCACTAGCTTTTATGTGAACCGCAAAAAGTGTAATCTAGCTAGCGTTTATGTTTAGGTGATATAGGTGAGGTTTGAATATAACTTCAGGGTTAAACTGAAACAAAATAAATACTTGAGGGGCTACATCCGTATAAAATATGAAAGTATTAAATTCCCCTAACTACTACACGAGTGGACTCATCATGGCCACACAAAGAAGTGACGTCACTCAAAATCTTAAACCCACCGTCTCAATAATGCTATTCAGACGAAGCAGCCACCACTATTCTTCGAGCCGCCGCCGATTCCGATCGAGACTAGAATCCAAATCTCCTCTAAACGGAGATGTCGCCGTTCGTCAAGTGTTATCTCTTTGCTTACAATTTTCTCCAAGCTTCTGCATGGTATCTCTCTTTCTCTTTCTCTCTTTCTCGTTTTCACTTTCTTTGCCCTTTTTATTTGTTTTTCATCGGAATTGCGTTGTTCTTCGCAGGACGATTTCGCTTCTGAGTATCTTGAGCAGCTTCTTATCAAACAAGACAATCAATGGCGCTTACGCTTCTGCTGGATACTTGATTAGTGAGTAGATATTTTAGTTTTTTTTTTATGTATCTGAATCGATTTTGATGTACTTTACTTGTGAACTTAGAATCCGTAGTTAAAAATGATAGTTTAGTGGAATTGATGATTTCTGAAAATGATCTGTGTTTGTTGGTTGTTTTTGAATTTGTTTAGGTGTGATGCAAACTGCTGCTGTTCTTGAAGTTCTTCATGGAGCTATTGGTAATGTATTTGATGTTTTGTGATTGTTCCTTTTTTTTTGTTATGGATTATGAATTGAAACACTGATTGATTTGATTGACTCTCTGTATAAATTCAGGGATTGTACCTAGTGGATTCTTGTCTCCTTTGATGCAATGGAGTGGAAGAACTCACTTCATTTTGGCAATTGTTGGACAGATCAGAGAGGTTTGTGTGTGTGTTTTTTACTCTTTTGAGAGCGTTTTACTGGAAAGCTGATACTAAGTTTCATCAGAGCTAGCAGTGTAATTCTGTTTTTACATTCATCTCTATTTTAGGTCCAGGATTCACCATGGCTGTCAATAACACTTGCAGCTTGGTCTTTGGGTGAGGTGAGTCTATCAATCTCTACAACAGTAAGACGGAAAAAAAACCTATGAAAAGTTTGTGATAGTTGAAAAGAAACATGTTATGTCAATGTTCTCTGGTCTTCGAGAATGTTAGCGAGATGCTTTGAACATACATTAGCAGTGAAATGATCATAGTAGATTAAAAGAGAAATTTTATCAGAATGAAGCACTGTCTTGGTGGAGGTGGAACAATGATGTTAATGTTTATATACAACTAGTTGTTCTTACTTTTTCTAAAAGAGCTAAGCTGATTGATTGATTTGGATGTAGATGATCAGATATCCTCACTATGCTTTTACTTGCCTCGGTAGATGTCCCTATTGGCTAACCTATCTCAGGTGCTACCTCATATCTTATTTATAATGTTTTGAACTGAAACATTTCCATATTACAGAATTTATTTTCTAGTTAGAACGGATTGCATATGATTTGTTTTACCATCCAGGTACACAGGATTCATTATGATCTATCCAACAGGACTAGTGGGCGAATGTGAGTTCTCTGAAGCTAGACTTCTTCTTTACATTTTCTTCTCGTTGACGTTGACCTTGCTTCTGCAGTGATGATCATGTACAAAGCGCTTCCATATGTTAAAGAAAGGAATCTTTATGCAAATTTCTTCTCTGTTTTCCCCTTCAGTTACTACGATTTCCTTTGGGTATGTTCATCGTTTCCTTCAATAAAACCCTTTTGGCTTAAGTATGGTTGATGTTTTAAGCAGCGTTTTGGGATTTTCTTCGAGAAAACCTCTATTTTCTTAATGTTCTTGGTCTCAGATAATCAGTGATTTTCTTCTTTGTATATCATCATTGTCTTTTCCAATAACCATTTTGATCCTTTCCATGGCATTTTTATTCAGGCCGTCCTCTTGGTTTACCCGTTCCTTTGGTTGAAGCTTTATCTCCAGCTGTTCAAACAAAGAAAGTCTAAGCTTGGAAAACCGCAGAAGCATCACAGCAAGAGAAAGAGAATCTGAAGTCCATTTAATCGTCTCAGATATATATGTGCACTTAATTGTTCCCAAAATACCTTAGTAGTATGATTCATCGGGTTTTAAATATCATCGGAGACTTATTCAAGGTCGATCCAGAGAAGAAGAACGAAGTGAACAACCAACAGAAATCCAGATATAGAACCAAGTTTCACATGGTTGATTCACAATATTAGGTGTTCAAGACAAACTATTCTTAATATGCCAAGAAGTTAAAGAGGCCTCTGTACATCTTCTTTGAAGTGAATTTAGGATAAATAAAAAACACAATGTCGTTCATTTACATAAGCAATTCATATCTTGACATGAGTATTATTTATCCTAGCATCATATTTGAACTCTTACTTCAATCAGGGAAAAAACAACTCTTCTGAGTGTTTGTTAAAGATGAAAGCATATCACAAAACCCATAATTTAGAATAATTGAACAAGTTTTCGTTTTCAGTCTATAAACTCAATTAAAACCAGATAAGAGATCCGTCTTCAGTCAAACTAGTTAATTATTTTTAGCTTTGGACGACGACCCAATTATTTTCTCGTTCTTCTCAGTTCTCACTATCTTAAATTAAATTTAATGGAACAAAAATGCTTTCCTCTGCTGCAGCTTTTAATACCAGTCAACCTCTCGTGCACCTCAAGGTAATGTGTTCGCACTTAATACCCCAAAAAGCGATCAATCTTAGAATTTTGCATAAACGTATCAAATAGAAATATTCAAACCCTTGGACCGACTTTAATACCGAAGTTGTTATCAGAAAAAGTTCTTATTTATTGGCCGGAAGTGGAACCACCCATAAAGGTAACTTATCTTGTAAAAATTGTTCAGAAAAATAAACCATCCAAGAATTACCTCCAATAATTAACAAATACTCCTAAACAGTTACTGTATATTATATCAGTTTACGGCAGACCACTAGACCAGTATATTTTTGTGAAGAAACCTAATTGTCAAACCGAAACATTAAGCAACGTTTCCTTTAATTTGGTTGTTTGAATACTTTATAAAATGTTTAGTTACGACTTTTAAAATTTACAGTCAAAAGAAAAATAATTATCGAACATTTATACTTTTGGTAGATTAAGTCCGTTCTAACAGTCAATCAAATGTCGTTAGAAACTGAACCATCGGACAGCAAAAAAACTGGTTGAGATAGAAATCAAATTGTGCCAACTGTTGTGGCCTTGACCATTCTAAGAATTGAACGATTAATCGTTGGGAGGGTTGAAAATATTAATTTATGACAAAACATTTGAAGATATATTCAAATTGATTGGTTTTGGTAGTCAAAGCAATTAGTATCGTCAAGTCGACTTTTAGACTAATCAATTCACAAGTGAAGACACGTGTAATTTTTTCAAGTTAGGGTCGTCTAAGTCATGAAAGATGAGTGTTGTCGATATATGACTTGTACTTGTTGCTATGTGCCGTCCATGAAAATGCCAAAATCACGAGTTCCATAAGTTTGATAGGCCAACTAAAAATGTATAGTTAAGGCATAAATATAGCTAAGGAAATTGTAAGAATTAATAATATAATTTATTTGTTGGGTTTTGTATATAGAAGTCTCAAGTCTCTCAAGGACTCTTCTCTTTGTCACTTTATGGTATGTGTTTTATTCACTTGTCAAAATATATGTATAGATATATTTGACTCTTTTATAAGAAATGAAAAACTTAGGGTTACTAGTTCGTTCATTAGAGTGCAAATGGTTAGATTATATTTTTAAGCCAGTGAACTTTGCTTTCTAGTTATATCATAATTTTGAGCTAATTAACTCATATTGCATCAGAGGTATTGAGCTAATGAATATACCATTTTATAATAATGTACTAGTAGCAGTCGAAAAGCAACAAATTGTGCGCCGTGAGCCGTTTAAGTGACAATTATAATATTTTGATGTGGTACTGTTATACTATATATTGTTTACGAAGAAAACATTGAAATTCATACCACGAAGCTCGATAAAATGTTTTGTATAATAGTGGTTTTGAGTATTATGTGCGTAAAGAATATTTACATGAAAATGAAATAGAGTGTACGATCTAAACTAAAGCTAGCTAATGTAACGAATAAAGATATAAGTATATAAAAGTAAAGCTATACGTATCTCGTGGGAAAAACACAAAAAAATACGTCACATTAAGATATCAAATATGTATCTTGGGCAGTCCACAAGCCAATCTAATACAAGTATTAATTTAAGTTACATGCAAACAAAAAACATACTGCGACCAAATTTGGACTTGTCTGAATTTACCCATCTTTTTGTTAGTTTGCTCAAGAGAATCCACTGTAATTATTGGGTGATTAAATGAAAAATATGTGTTTAGGAATGTGTAACAGAGTCAATCCACTATATTATTATCAAATGCAAATTCTTTTAGTTACTGTATGATTTACCATTTTTGAGCCTTAAAGATAATATTTGAAACTGTCTGTATTTTAGTCGTCTCATGGAGAAAATTAATTTATGTGGTTTGAATAAAAGGAGACTCCTTTTGACGTATAATAAAGAAGACTCCATTTTGTCTCCATCCCGAAAAATAGTAGTCACAGACTCACAGTGATACTTCCATTATCATTTTATTTTATTTAGCTTTTGTCATGAAAAAAGAAGAAGATGGAATTATGATTACTGTGCGTCTGTGAGTGTGACTATGCATAATTGATGGATTAGTTTGTTTTTTTCCTTCCGTTAAGCTGATTTGATGCTTCGTTAGTTTAATATATCAAATCTAAACCTACAATCGTTATTATTAGTATAATATTTTCAAAAATTTATGGCTAGAGAAAATATAAGTATTCGTTTAATTAGTATGTGTTAAAAACTCCACAACACCATTAATTTAAGTTAGACTGCATATATAGTGCCACCATCGTCCTCAACGAATATAATCTATGCATACATACACAAAATTTTTGAGAAATAATTAGTAATTTATTGTTTCGTAATATTTGTTTTCTTTTGTCGGCTGTGTTTCTTATAACAACTAAACTAAAGTTCAACCATTCACTTTTACATTTTATATAGGAATTTTCTTTGTCACACTCACATGGGTTAACGACTTTTTAAAGGATGTTCCATAGAAAAAAATAACCGATTTATTGTTTTCAAACCAACGCACTGATATTTTTACACTGATGCAATGATATTTATGTAAGTGCATATACTTACTATATATAGGTTCGTCGATACAACAACCATTACAAAGAATCATTCTAAGTCCTATGTCCTAAACAGAGTATAGTTAACAAACCTCCCACACATACACTACTTATCAATGGAAGACTTATCTTCTTCTTATTGGTTTCATCAAGAGGTATCATCATCATCATCACTTTCCCTTAATTTTTTCTCATTTTATTTTACTAATTTTTTTGATAATGCAGAGCATTGATGAAATGAGGCAGAATCTACAGAACACTCTGCTCGAGCTAGAGACACTGAGAATGGAAGCTAACGAGAAATCAAGAACACACAGAGAAGAAGTGAACCAACTTCTCAATCTCCTCAAACTCACTCAGCAAGAACGAGACGAAGCTAGACAACAGTTATCACAGTTCCTCCTCTTCAAAACCCAACAAAACCCTAATTCAAGAAGCATCACTGAATCAAACAGCTTCTCTCAAGATGTATCTTCTTCTTCTTCTCCTTCTTCCTCAGAACTCTCGAGCTTCTTCAATATCCATCCTCAGCCGCAGTACCGCGTCGAGATGAAAAATCTCGAAGATCCAACGGCTCGTAATCATCATCAGATCGATCCTCTAGACGTTCTTGTGATGGGGAAAGCTTTTCCAGAAACGGGCAAGCTTTTGAAAGCGGTGGTTGAAGCTGGACCGCTTCTTCAAACGCTTCTTGTCGCTGGACCGCTTCCGAAATGGATAAACCCACCGCCTCAAACGCAATCGCAGCGTTTTGTGTTACCTTCTATCTCGTTTAGAGGGTCCGACGTTAATAATAGCAGTACCGCGTCGGGGATATGTGATTCTCTGACGTGTTCTGGTTCGGTTAATGGATTTGATTTCGGTCCGAGTTCGGTTATTGATCAATCAGTGTTAACCGGAAAGAGGCAGAGATTAGAGTAGCTTAGCTAATTCCAAGAGCAGTTTGTAAGTTTGGGTGATTGTTATTTTGATTATCATGTCACAGACACTAGGAGATACATTAATTAAGTTGAAAGTAAAGTGCAAAAGAAACAACATCCCAAGAAATGTAAAGATTGAAAATATAAAATTGAACTTTTTTATAAGTTGCCAAAGGAAAGTTTTAGAATACCAACAATTTTATTTTATTTATAAGCAATAATGTTCTTAGACTATTGAGATATTGTTATAGTGCTATCAAGGAAACAGGTTTCCCTGAATCGACAATGATAAATTAGAGAGATCTCTATTTATATAGCATCAACAAGATTATTTTACTAACTAAAGATAAGTTATATTTTGGACGCTGCGATTAAGGTTTCTTGTAACTCTCTCTACTGGATGTTGAAATTGAAGTGGCGCTCGTCCCAACCACCATCAATGTCCATGTACCTCTCAAAGAACTTTACTCCCCCAGTGCGTTCCACGGCCAATACCGTCGTACTTGTTGTTCCAAAGCGTTGATTTTCAAGCTGAATCGAAATGATAAGAAAAAAGTTTAGCAAACTAATAATGATGGTACGAGGATGGATCGATCATATATAAAAACGTTAGATATCCAAATTTCTTACTCCTGTGACAGGATGCCTAGCCATTGTTTCCACATACATCGTGTCTTCTTGACCACCCCTTTCGCCCTCAGGTTTACACATAAAGTCCCTAGCAAACTTGATAAGCTGTGGTAGTTGAACGTTTCCCAAATCACCAATCTCCTCATTAAAAAAGTGTTTCATGCGCATATCCTACAAAAAGAAGAGGGTTTGACAATAAGAGGAATGTCCCGTATGTTAGTTAGTAAAAACAAGACACAATTGTAACTTGATTATTACCTTGGACCTGGCAGAGACTAAGGAATCAAGACCGTTGTAAGGAGAAAGTGTGTGCACACCAAAGTTAACGGTTTGTTTCACGACATTTGGCTCATGTTGAATTGCTTTCCTGATATGAACCATTGAATTCGAAGCCATGTCTGCGACTATAAGGCAATAAGACCACGCTTTTTGTCTACCCGCTTCAAGATGTTTCACATGGTCGGCAAACTCCTGTGGACTCATATTGCTCTGCAGTCAAACAAAGAAACCGTTGTTCAAGTTTATGTTTGTATGAAAAGCCAAAAAAAGAAGAAAGATTAAAGAAAACAAACCTTCAAGAATTCAATGGGGTAAAACTCGCAGCCATCGTTTGGAACAACCTGGTCATCCAACAACGTTACACTCATGAGAAACGCGACTCGGCCACGTTCAGAAATAGCAAACCACGTTCCTTCGTTATCTTTGCACCGACCACTCAAAATCTGACCTTCCCAAGACGCCTTACTTATGACCCTGTTAATACAGATCAGAATTCAGACAGAGACCACAAATCATAAAATAAAAAACCATCGACATTATTAACATACGCAAGAAACGTCGGAATGAATGTATTTAATAACTTGCCTGTTTGCCCAATTCTCTCTGTTCATCACAAGCGTCAGTTTGTTGTTGCCTGCCTCTGCCCAGTTGAATGCTACGATCCCCATTTTTCTTTTTGTTCCTTTTGAAAGAATATAGAACTATTTGAATCTCTCTCTTGGCACTCTTGCTCTGTTCGTGTAGTGATATCTTGAGTTGTGACCCCTTCTCTGTTTTTTTATAGCCGAGAGAGATGATGGATGATCTCTCTCTCTGCTATGCTTTGTCCTTTACTACTTCTTCTCTACTCCAACGTAACCACCCGAAGCGCGTGACAGCTTGATTTATCCATTTTTGGATATACCTTTTGCTGTTTTCTATCACCATAATACGCTCCATCGAGTAACCCATGAACCGTGTCTCCATGGTGCAATGTACCTACCTTTACATATGTGTAAATCGATTAAAAAGTGACTTTCTAGTATCAGAATGTTGTTATTGTGATGAGTAAAATCGAAGATGAAGAGTCACAACAATTTTCAACATTATTCCACTTTTGCTCTTTTGCTTTTTTTTTTTCTGTTAGAGATTGAGTGATGGACGAGTCATGTCTATGGTGGAACGATCAAAGAATTATTCATTTTTTCTTACTATACTAAGAAAAATATACAACAAACTAAGTGGTATTCTGGTGGTAACACACACGTTTAAGAAGTCAAATCCAAAGGCAAACTATATTCTTTGGTCTTAGCTATAGCTTTGGTGGTAATTGTGTTTTGATTGTGTGTAATGAGGAGTCATATGTGTATTTAGATTGTGTATGTCCAACAATTTAGAATTACTTTTTTACTAATTTGAGAGAAAAAGTGAAACGAAGACGTTAGTTAAGAAAGAAAACACAGATGGAGATGAATGATGAATGATGAGGTGGGAGCTTATGGTTCGGTTTAATATCTATAGCTGTTCGGCTCGGTTTGTCTCAATCGAGGATTCGGTTCGGTTTGCTCCTCGATGTTCCGGTTTGATCTGGATTTGTTAATTTTGCTAGGGTTTCTGATTTTTAAATTGATCGGTTTGGCTGTATAAATAATATTGTGAGCTCCTTCCTACATAGCCGCCATAATTAAGGAAGGACATGGATCTTCTTCGTCTTGCTTTGTTGTTCTCTAGTCTTAGATGTTCGTTTATGTTAATTGCTCAATCAGGTTAAGGCTTAGTGTAGTGTTATTGCCTCGATTGAGTACAACTTTTTTTATGAGTTAGGATTATAACTTTTAAGTATGGTACAGAGAGAGGGAGAGCAGATGATGGGATACACTTGATCTCTGAACTTCACAGGTAAGTTTGCTTGTTGATAACTACTGGTTTTGCTGATGCTCTCTCTCTCTCTCTCACACACACACACACTCTCTGTACCTGATTCAGATTTTTTTTTTTTTATTCCTGAGATTGCTCCATGTGAGACGTTGCTGTAATTAAGTGATGATATTAGAAGAGATGCTGATTTTGTAGTTTAAACAAGCAACCCGTGTAGTAGAGGGGAATGATTGAAGGATCTTTAGAAAATGCATCAAAATGTGTTTGATGAAATGCCTGAGAGAAACTTATATCTCCCGCCATTGGTGTAGATGACACTTTATTTATTTAATGTTGAAATCTGTGTGGATATGATCGCATTTTGTGAAGTCTATTTGTCTGGTTCGAGCTATCAGGTAATGAGAGTGGAGCAAGAGAGTGCGATGATTCAGAGCTACGCACCAATTTGCTGTAATTTAGGAAATGGAAGCATCAAGGTGTCTTCGTGATCTTTGAACTGACTTGGCAAGAACAGTGATGAGACGACATACTCAATTTGGATTCTCGAGCAATCTAAAGTCATTCTTTTTCCCTTTTTGTTCAGCTTCGAATCAAACCTAGATTAGTTATATCCTGCAATGTCTGCATTACATTACATTCAGTTCTAGATGTGAATTTAATCAACTGATGTAATAACTGATATCAATGTTTTGAAAAGGTTGTATGATTAACCCTGAGAGCTTGCTGATGTTTACACAAGAATGAATCAATTGTAAATACAAATCTGAAAAGTGTTTGTTTCTTATCAAAAGCTTTTGGTCAAGCCAAAGGGTGATCGTTGTTATCAGATATATAAATGTGACCCATCTTCTTGCGTTTTGTCTCCATATATCTTCTGTTCTCCTTGGTGATTGGTGTCACTACCGGAACACGGCCAACTACAGCAAGTCCGTATCCTTTCAGACCGGTGAACTTTGCGGGGTTATTCGTCATTAGTCTCATTGTTCTCACTCCTATGTCTCGTAGCATCTACATTGGACCAAGACCAACCCAAAACCAATAGAATTGAGAGAATGCTAGTGTATGTTGATCAACAGGCTACGAGAACCGAACCGAAATAATATAGCTGACCTGAGCACCGATACCGTATTCACGAGAATCAATGGATAGGCCAAGCTCAACATTAGCCTGAACTGTATCGTGTCCTTCATCCTGCAAGTTATAAGCTCTAAGCTTGTGACCAAGGCCAATGCCTCTTCCTTCATGGCCACGGAGATACACGACGACTCCTCTTCCCTCTTTCTCAATTAACTTCATAGCTAACTCCAATTGGTTTCCACAGTCACACCGCTCTGAGCCAAAAATGTCTCCTGTTAAGCACTCTGAATGTACTCGTACCAGAATATCCTCACCATTTCCAACGTTTCCCTGGTTCAGACAGAGACGAACACACAAAACTAGTTTTTAAATCTGAGATGAATGTAAACTGATCAAGATTTAGAAGCAAGTGGTGCTTTATTTATACCTTAACGAGGGCGATATTTTCGGTTCCATCGAGTTTAGATCGATAACAATAAGCTTGGAAAAGACCCCATTTGGTAGGCAAACGAGACACTGTGATCCTCTCCACAAGCTTATCTCGCTTTCTTCGATATCTACAAGTATATTAAACTTCAGAAACTTACTTGTAATCCAGAGTTTTCTATCTTTTCAATACGTGGTCTTCTTATTTTCTAACCTGATTAGATCAGTCAAGGATACAATGGGGATGTCATGTTCTGTAGCAAGCTTTTTCATATACGGTAGTGAAGCCATTGACCCATCATCTTGATCAAGAATAGCTGAAAGAACAGAGACGGGACGTAGACCAGACAATATCATTAAATCCACAGAAGCTTCAGTATGACCAGCTCTCCTTAAAACTCCACCGTCTCTGTACATGAGAGGGAACACATGGCCAGGTCTCCTGAAATCTTCTGGTTTAGCTTCAAGAGAAGAAAGTGCAAGAACCGTCATCGCCCTGTCTGAAGCTGATACTCCAGTAGATGTTCCTGATTTTGCATCCTTGTAACCAAGAAATTTATCAGAACTCAGAAAGAAGCAATGAAACACACTCTCTAAGAACTAAAAATCTAGTGTTTTTGCAAAGGGTTACCACAGTGATTGTGAAAGTTGGAGCAGAGGAATCTTCATCTTCCATTTCAGGTGACATGAGTGTAAGGCTTAGTCTTTCTAAGTCTTCTTTGATCATACCAACTGAGACAATCCCAGAACCATTCTTAATCAAAAAGGCTATGTCTTTTGGACTCGTTAGAGTTGCCGCCATGATCAGATTACCTTCAACTTCCCCATTTTCATCGTCAACAACGATCACAAACTGAATACAAAATCAAGTTAGACCTAAAAAACAGAACATTAGCAAATCGTCTTCAAGAGAATCTCAAAGAACAAACCTTTCCTTTGCGTAGAGCTTGAAGAGCAAGTTCAATAGAGGAATAGCCTTGAGTAGGACAATCTGGATCACCCTCTGCGTCACTCACGAAGAAATCATCAGTCTCAGGCGTGATTTTCGCGCCAACTGTCTCAAACCCATCGGTTCTTCTTCTCAGAGGACTTTCATCGAACACGTTACGATCACCATTCCCACTAGCCTTGATCTCCCAACTTAAACCATCATTCAATCTCCAGCAAGTATTATTAACAAACCTAGGAGACCTATACGAGCCACTGATGAAGCTTTGAGCGAGAAAGATTCGAGGATGATGATATAAAACAGAATCCATCTACGTGATGAAACATATATATCTCTATTCGTAGAACGATTCGCTGCTTCTCGTCTCGTTGAGTGTTTTTTTAACACATCACAAATCTTGAAAAGGTTTTAAAAAATTTTCGGACATATTAATTAAAGTTGAAATTAAAAAGTTCACAACCACGAGTTAAGGATTTATCTTGTGTTGTCTCAAGGGGCCACACGTTGATCACATAAACGGAACCCTCTGTTGGGTTTAGAAGGTGTTGACCTTTGTCTATTCGCTGACGTGGCATATGTAACTTAGAAAACATCAACGAACAGAACTTTAAAAAGGGCGGAAATAAAGGAAAGAGAGAAAGAGGACGGTGGAGGAGCAAATCGGATCGAGACGGAGAACTCGCCGGAGAATTTATTGCGGTTTAATCTCTTTACATAAAGAGAGAGAGATTGTGTATCAGATCTCACCGGATCAGCTGTTGTATTGTTGTAATCATATCCGTCGTCTGGTTTTGTTTGAAATCTCCGAGCTCAAAGGTGTGTGTTTAACAGTCACTAGTTTACTGTGGGTTTTCGCATGCTTACATTAAGAAAGGGAGCTTGTATTTGTGTGATTAGATTGGTTAATTTTATGATTGGTTTTGTGTTTAGAGGTGGATGTGGGGACATGGCTGAGCCGGAATCATCATCAGTAAATGGAGTGAAGGAGAACAAATTATGGAAAGGTGTATTTGCTGTTTCTGGCATTATGTCTACTCTTGTAATCTATGGTGTTCTTCAGGTTCTGTCTTTGTTTTCAAAAGATTCAATTTTTTTTTTGGAAAGTTTCTTCCTTTACTTCTGTTAAATAAGATTTAGGACTTTTTTGCTGTTGTAATTTTTGTAGGAGAAGATAATGAGAGTTCCTTACGGAGTGAACAAGGAGTATTTTAGGCACTCTTTGTTTCTTGTTTTTTGCAATAGACTCACTACATCAGCTGTCTCTGCCTGTGCTTTACTGGTATAATTAGCAAAAACCCCAGCTTTGTGTTTTATATTTTGTACTTATTGCCAAAGTTGTTTAGAACCCTTTTTTGTGGGTTTTTAATTTCTAGGCAAGCAAGAAAGTTTTGGATCCTGTAGCTCCGGTTTATAAATATTGTCTTATATCAGTCACTAACATCTTAACCACAACATGCCAATATGAGGTACGGATTTTATCTTTCACCTCCACCTTTTAGTTTAATGAACTTTGTGTGTATACTTTCATATATTATTTGCTTTTTGTGCTATCTGTAATGCCTCCAGGCTCTCAAGTATGTAAGCTTCCCAGTTCAAACTCTTGCTAAATGTGCCAAAATGATACCTGTAATGGTAAGTTGTAACATTATTTTTATTGGTAAGAGATGGAAGCTCATGCGTTTGAGTTTAGCATCAACATTTCTGATATATGTGCTCTATACAGGTATGGGGAACACTGATCATGCAGAAGAAGTATAAGGGGTTTGACTATTTAGTGGCTTTTCTGGTGACCCTTGGTTGCTCTGTCTTTATTCTTTTTCCGGTATGAACCTGCTCTATACTCCATTACCCCAATCATTATAAAGGCTTGGGTTAGTGAAAGTGTCACAGTTACCAGGAACATCCAGGTTAGATGTACTGATGTTTGTTTATGTAAATCTGAGTTGTAGGCTGGAGACGATGTTAGTCCGTACAATAAGGGAAGGGAAAATACTGTTTGGGGTGTTTCCCTTATGGCTGGTTATCTTGGGTATGTGTATCCTTGTAACTAGTTTCACTTATCATATACTGAGATTTTGTTTTCTGATTCTAAAAATAGGGAATCTCAATACTTCGAATCATGATTGTGTATTTTTGGTACTTGGCTAACTAACAGGTTTGATGGCTTTACAAGCACATTCCAAGACAAACTTTTTAAGGGATATAATATGGAGATACATAACCAAATATTCTACACAACACTTTGTTCTTGTGTTTTGAGTTTCACTGGTGAGAATCTTTCTTGTTTCTGCAGTCTTTATTGTTAGAGTCACATCTTGTTCTGTCTAGTCATTTTCTCTGGACTGGACCATTGATCTTTATCCGTTGTGGTTCACTTCGGCTGCTCGTTTTACCCCAAGAAGAAGACTTTTCTCCTCTTTCTTTCTCTTTATTTGTTTTGTTTTGGTTATATATGACTATCGTTTCAAACTTCAGCTGATGGTTACTAGGCTAAAGTTGGCTTATATGTTAGGGATTGTAACATGTAATTAGTTGCTTCCTTTGTTTATGAACGTGTTTCTCTTCTTGAAACCTCGGTGCTTAGACCCTCAAAAACAAGGTTACAATCTGGTCAGTCATTCTTTATTCTTATCATTCTGTGGTTCTTATGTTTTGATGTAGGACTCATATTGCAAGGGCATTTACTACCAGCTATAGATTTTGTTTCTCTGCATAGGGATTGTTTACTCGACATCGCTCTGCTTTCCACAGTAAGTTTAATCTTCCTCTATTCTTTAACTTAGTCATTACATTACCATTATGTTTCGTCCAAATTGGTCTGATTGCTTTTTATTTTTCTAGTAGTCTAAGATCTACTAGATAAATGTTTCATTCATGATTCTCACTGATTGATACCTCTCTTGTCTCTTTGATATCCACTAAACTTACCAGAGACTACTAATGTGCAGGTTGCAACAGCGAGCCAGTTCTTCATTTCTTACACAATTAGAACATTTGGTGCTCTAACATTCGCTGCAATCATGACAACGAGACAGGTAAAAAGCAAACTCGATCTCAATCCGGCTAATCCATCTTAGTAACGTGATCGTTTCTAATCTGACTAATCTGTCTTTATAAAGCTTGCAAGCATCATGCTCTCATGCATTTGGTTTTCTCATCCTCTTAGCTGGGAGCAGTGTATTGGATCGGTATATATCTGAATCTTTTAAATTCTTTGGAACTTTACGGTTATACCTTTGATTCTCTGACTAACCAAATTTGCTTGATCAGGTCATTGTTTTCGGGTCTTTATACGCGAAAACTTTACTGAACAAGAACAGAAAATCACAAACAACGCCACCAGAGCCTACAGAGCTTCCTCAATACCAAAAGGCTGAGAGCTCTTAACGGAATATATAACACAATCTAGAGGTTTTTGCTCTTGATATAACCCTCAGAACAAAACAAAACGAAACTAGCCGTTAGGGAACTGAAGTTAGGATTCATATGGACTATATTATATGTATTTTGTTTCATCTTTCTAAAATTTTATAGTTGGATCTCTTGTAGAATTGATTATATATCTTATTATGAATACATGAGTTCACTCCTTTGGGGATGAAATCGAGTTTCTTGTTGGTTAGTAGAAACGTTATACACATTATGACTTAAAACTTAAGTTTGTTTAACAAAAGAAAAGAATTGAGTTCATATTCTATTTTTATGTATACTAGTTTCCTTTTAAAATTGGTGTAATTTTTGATTGAAAAAGTGGTTAGAATTTCCGATTGACTCCCAACAACAAGACTTTCCGTTATTGGTACCTTTTCCTTTTAAAATTACCTTTTTGTATTTCTAGAATTTTATTATTATTCTGCAAAACATTTTGAATTATGAATATAGCAGTAACATAATGTACCTGGTCGTCATCTGAAGAATGATTCAAAGAAAAATTGTATAAGAAATTGATCTAGTAAACATTATAATAAGGTCTTCTCTAACATTTTTTAATGGTGACTGAAGAGTATATCAGTCTTATATATATGGACTATTCTTAATTTCTTCAAATACTTGAATGCTTCAAACGAGGAGATAACCCTTAACAAAATTCTTTAAGTTTTATACTTTTCGGAGAAATAACAATTTTGTTGTAAAGTTAATGAGATTTGATATTACAGTCTTTCCTTCTATATATAGTAATATCAATATAGAACTATCGAATATGATACTATTTATTTAATATTTGATCATAACCGAAGGATGAAACAAAAACACTAAAAGGAGACATTTTCTTGAGGAAGTTATAAAAATTCGTAGACATACAACGACGAGGTCAAAACGAAAGGTCCAAAATTCACACCTTCGAATAAACTAAATGTTCGAAAACAATCAATATCGCATCATATGATTGGTTAAGTTTTTACGATTTTATATATACAAAATCATATTTTGGTCGTCAAATCTAAAAAAATAATATCAAACGAAAATTTTTATACATAATATAGCAAATATTTTGGATGACGCGTAGTTTCGTTCAACTCACAATTGCCAATTCAAAGTCAAACGGTGCGTATAATATATAAGGAAGGTTTTACCTACACAATCTGCGTAGTTAATACACCTATATATGGTTACGTATGTGTGTTATTCCACACACATGTGTGATGTGTGTGCTTACTCTATAGTCGCGATAAAAGTTCATGTGTCATGTATATCATTTTCAAAACTGTTGTAAATAAATAGTACGTAGGTCAATGTAACTAGTTAAATAACTACACGGGAGCTTCATTTCATTGAATACGTTGCCATGAATAAAGTGAGAACATCTTCAAAATTACGTAGAGAAAAATAAGTTGTAGTGGTATCGTGACTCCCATTTGAAATATGAAGTTGTACTATAGAGATTACAAGAGATCGGTTTTTTTCAGGAGTCTTAATAAAATTTTATATTGTGCAGTTTGATCACCTATATACATTTTTAGTGGAAAGAATTAGTTTGAGTTTCGTCTGGTTATTTTCCCGATTACAACGATAAAAATAAATTATATAGAGAAAAAAAATAGGGTTACGAATACACATAATGAGGCATGCCAAGAATAAGTCTTAATATTATGATGTATGAAATGGATGTTTTTGGAAAGATGAAACACGTAGTTTAGAATGGGTCTTAATTATACCATAGAATGGTGTGATCTGTATGCTCTCTCCATTTGGAATGTAATGAGAATTCTCACACATCACAATAGACATAATGTTTATTTTATGACGAATTCAAATGTATATATGATTAGTGACAAACTCGAAGTTAAAAAGTCGCTTTAATAGGTGCTTGCTTTGATAGACTATCCATCCATAATAGAATGTAACAGGTTATTTGGATAGACCCGTAAATAAACCGGTCAAAGTTTACAAGGTCAAATTCTCAATTTTATATTACTCGACCCAAAAAGAAAAAGAAAAAAACAAAACAAAAACCAAGTGCTCTAAAAAGGGAAGAAGTGGGTCGGCCAGCTCTAGTCTAATCCAAAGGCTCTAGGGGCCATGGGGGAATGAGGACCATCCATAAACGTATGTTTTTGAATTGCATGGATGACTTTTAGCTTTATCCTAGTCGGCAACTTCCACTCGACTCACGTGTTACTTATGGTGAATCCATCTTTTAGATTCTCTGTCTTTTTCACTGTCTTTTCCCGTTATTAGAATTATTTTACTTCTTTCCCCCGACAAAATTAAAAAGAAAGAATTATTGTAATTTTTCCGTTAGCTAACTAATTTCCAGAACCAATAGTACTAAAAAAATAACATAAAATTTCTCCAGACACATAATTACATATTTAGAATATCATTCATGCTACCTTCCTCACGTTGATTTTTGTTAACTTCCATTTCGTTTGATTGTCGGTTGGATTAGATTTTTAGTTAAAAGGATGGTCGGTCGATTACTGTCATTTTATATCATTTTATGAAACCACTTAGATCTAGGACAACTGCTCTTAATTTCCATTTGCTGTCACATAAAACCATTAACGTTTAACAATGAGTAACGATTAAGACCATGTTTAAATATATGCTGACGAATCATCTGGTTTCATATAATTGTATTTTTCTTTAACGAACAGTAACTAAAACTACAGTGGAAAGATTATAGTTACATCATATAATTAAATTTGTATGGAATGTAAGATGTAGGTTAATGCTTTCTATGACTGGTGGGAGTGGCCGAGTGGGACATATCTAATTGTAATAAATTAAATCAAAGACTCTTAATTTAATTTATATGTTTGATTGTTAAGTTTATATTTAACATATGCAATTAGTACCATATGGTACTAATGTATATATTTAAAATGGTTTTATAGATGGAAAATTTTGTATTGTCTTCTTTTGCCTGGTCTATTAAAAGCAAACTTAAAAAAGAGAGATGGAGAAAAGTTTATGATTAGTGTTAGTCGTGTTATGGCTAATTTAGGATCTTTGAACATCTTATTAAAATAATCTGTGGATTATTATTTATGTGGCGGCAGGACGTAATAACGTAATTATTCAACTTACATAAACAGAAAGAAAAAGGAACCTTCCTCACATAATCGAGAGAGCTAATTTAACTAACCTAGCTTATATATGTGTTGTAGAAAAGCTAATTAACAGTTGTATTCTATAATCTTTTTTTTTTTTTTTTTTTCACTGAAAGGATTATATTGATTGAAATTAAAGTTCGGAAAGGTTACAAATCACAAGATAAAAGATGAGAATGAAATTACGAGACACAATGATCTTTCCATAACCTAAGAGGAAAGGATTTTACCGATACATTGTTTAAACCAAAACATCTTGTCTCGAGACTGATTGAGCTCTCGAAGGACCATAGGGAATCCGCATACCGATTGGTGTTCACGGTCTTCAGCACAGATGGCTTTAACAAATGGCATAACAAGAGAATGAAACTTGGCTTTCTCCACATAAGATGCATCTTTCTCTCTAAGTGCTTTGTCAAGGGTCTCCCGGGATGTAACCGTAAGATATTCAGGACCCACTTGAACCTTTCAACGCCACAACTAACAAGTAATTAAGCTAAAACAAAGCTTAATACTACATGAGTTAATCCAAACATAAACCAGGACTCCATCCCAAACTAACAAAGAGAAATAGTCGGGAAGAGAAACTTAGCCCAAACTAGGGAGTCTAGATCCCAAAAGAGGGAAACTACTAAACCTGAGCAACTGATGATACCAGATCTTAACCGATTACAATCTGATCAGAGCAAACAGGGGACACAAGAAGGGAGAGGGGAGAGACGAACGAAATACCAGGATAGAGAAACGTCAGAGATCCAATGATGCAAAGATTTGTCGATGAAGGAAGGAAGAAGAGCCGTCGCAAGAAGAAAACAAGGGTCTCCACTGTCGCGAGGACTCAACAGAGTGAAACAGCGGATAGATATGAGCCTCCACTCTGTGAATCGCGAACAGAAACGGCGGCCCGAGCAGACCAGCAACCAAACAGATTCGAAGAATCCGGAAACAAAGGCAAAAACACACTAGATCTCGAGCTCAAAATCTTCGGATTCGCATCGCCAAAATTCTCCACACTTCCACAACCGCAAATTACAATAACAAGGACTGAAAACTAGGCATGAAATTAAAGGAGGTGACCGACGCTGGTGCTATATGAGCCACCACGCGCCGGTCAAACGCTTACCGAAACTTTGTGATAAGGGAGGCGGCCAAAGAGAAAACTAGGGTTTTTTATCTACTTCTAGTTGTATTCTATAATCAATGCAGTTAATACCATACAGAAAAAAATCAAGTTGTTTACATAAAAAAACAGACAAAACATAACTGTATCACACGGACTAATTAATCAATATTATCATCATACTACAAAATTTAGCTGTGCCTTGCGATTTTGTGCACGAGAGTTTCCTAGAATTTAAGATCATCAATATTTATAATTATACTATATTTTTATATAGAAGGGTCTACACTCAACAATGTTGATTCTCTTTTTGTTCTTTGGTTTCAACAACTCCCCAAAGTAATTGTTTATAGTTTTATCAATAATCTTAGATGACGTACTTAGACTTAGAACATAAACCCAAACAAAGCTTAGGATTTTCAGCTAATCAATACAAAAAAAAAAAAAAAAAAAAAGATTAATAGAGTTTGGCAATTTCGTGACATTTAACAGCTGTAGTAAAAGTTTTCAACATCATTCTAAAAAAAATTGATCATTCTTTTTGGTTGGTGTAAAGTTACATTTAATAGCAGTAATTAATGTAGTACTAGTAGTAGTACTCCTTGTCGAAACGGTAACTTTTAACAAAATATTCACAGCTGCAGATGAAGGCAATAAATGTAAAAAATAACTCGTCAGAATTGACTAAACTAACCCTTTTTCATTTGACTTTGCCCCCAATGTCTTGTCTTAATTGACACCGCGTTTGACTAATCAACTATTCTCCTTCACATATCTATACGTATATAACAGTATCTCTCTTTTATTCCCATTGAAATAGCCGTCGTCGTTTCTTTAATTATATATATTTAGCTCTTCTTCCTCCTCCACCTTCCTAATCTTATCTATAACTTCTTCACTTGATACCAAAAGCAAAATCAAACCACAAAGAAAGTTTCAATTTCTTTTGTCACAAAGCACAGAAAGAGAGACCACTAAAGGAACAAAAAAAAAACAGAGCAAAAAAAATGGGGAAACACTTATTCCGATCATCACCACCGCCTGAGAAACAAACAGCTCATCTCACCCTAGCCGAATCAGCTGTACAAGAGTGTATGAGCAGCATCAACGCCGTCATATCAAAATGGACTACTCCTTCTTCCACATCCGAAGAAGAGTTCCTCTTCTCATCCAACAGCCGCCGTGAAGCAGAGGAGTTCGTTGAAGCCGTTAGACATTTACAGAGCACGATGCACCGTTTGGTTTCCGTTAACCCTTCTTCCGATAAACTAATCTACGCTCAGAACCTCATGCAATCTGCTATGAAGCTTCTAGAATCAGAGTTCTACCGTGTCTTAAAAGCAAACCGCGAATACCTAGACCCTGAATGCGTCTCCGTACGTTCTTGCAAATCTTCAAGATTCACCACAACTTCGACTACTACGGTCAGTATCTCCGACTCAGAAGACGAAAACACATACGAAGAAACCACAGAGGAAGAAGAGCATAGATTCTCCGGCGGTGATGCTGACGCAATGGATGATCTCAAGATGATCGCTGACTGTATGATCTCAACCGGTTACGCTAAAGAATGCGTTAGGGTTTACAAAACAGTACGTAGATCGATCGTTGACGAGACTCTGTATAACCTAGGGATGGAGAGGTTCACACTCCATCAGATTCAGAAGATGGAATGGGAGGTTCTTGAATCTAAGATCAAGACTTGGTTAAAAGCTGTGAAGCTAGCTGTTCGATCTCTCTTCTTCGGTGAGAGGATCTTAGCTGATCATGTCTTCTCATCCTCTGGTCCTATCGTTGAGTCTTCCTTCACTGAGATCACTCAGGAAGGAGCTTTGATACTCTTCACGTTCCCGGAGTTTGCTTCCAAGATCAAGAAACTAACACCGGAGAAGATGTTTAGGTTTCTTGATATGTACGAAGCTCTCGCGAACCTCTTCGTTGAGATCGAGTCAATCTTTTACTTTGACTCAGGCGCGCCGGTTAGATCTCAGGTGATTAACTCGTTGGCTAGACTCGGTGACGCGGCGAGGTCGATGATGAACGATTTCGAATCAGCGATTCAGAAAGAGACGTCGAAAGTTACGGTCGTCGGCGGCGGTGTTCATCCTCTGACTCGTTACGTCATGAACTACCTCTCTTTCCTCGCTGACTACGACGAGTCAATCGCCGCGATTTTTGAAAACTGGCAGCCGACGGTGGCGGTTCCGTTGCCGGATTCTTTATATATTAACGGAGGAGATGAAGCTCAGCCGGCGGATTTGTACTCTTCTCCGGTGTCGGTACGGATCGCGTGGGTGATTTTGCTCACGCTTTGTAAAATCGACGGTAAAGCTCAGCCGTATAAGGACGTCGCTCTGGCTTATCTCTTCCTCGCGAATAATCTCCAATACGTCGTCGTTAAGGTTCGGTCGTCGAATCTGAAGCTTCTTCTCGGAGACGATTGGGTGGTTAAGCACGAGGCGAAGGTGAAGCTTTACGCTGATAAGTTCGAGAAGCTTGCGTGGGGGAAAGTGCTTGATTTGGTACCGGAGAATCCTAAGGAGGAGATGTCGCCGGAGGAGGCTAAGGAACTGGTGGGTAGGTTTAACGATGAGTTCGAGACGTCGTACCGGAAACAGACTTCTTGGGTTATACCTGACCCGAAACTAAGGGACCAGATTAAAATCTCGGTTAGTCAGAAATTAACGCTGGGTTGTAACGAGTTTCATCGGTTGAACCGGTCCGGTTTGGTTGGTGCTAACGAGGCTGTTCTCAGATATACCCCTGAGGATATTGGGAATTACTTGTCGGATCTTTACTTTGGGTCTAGAGGCTCAGGGAGTGTTTCGACTAAAGGATCCGGGTCTGGGTCTGGATCCGGTACCGGTTCGTCGACTACGGGTATATCTCGTGGTGGTGGACGTAGTAGTCATTGAGATTTTTTTTGTTTATTTTTTTATTATTAGCTTTCAAAAAAGAAAAGAAACATTAAAATATGTGTGGTTACAAGTGATGTAAGATCGCATTCGTATCGAATCTCTTTATTTAAGTTACGTGTGAGAGTACAAATGTTAAATTATTGAATTCTCCTGTTTTAGTCTTAAACCATTCTATTCTTTGTTTTGGAACTTTGTGATTACTCAACGACAAGATATTACAATGATTATATCTGACGCTTGAAGATTTAATTAACACATTTACGTAAAAGACAATTGTAAGTAGCTCTCACCCATGTCTGATTTTAATTAGTGACTATGGGTCTGAGTCTCATTGGCAATCTATAGAAGTTTTGGTGGTACACAACTCCAAGTTGGTGTACGAGTCCACACAATTTGAATAGAGTTATTATTATCTACAAGTACAAGTACAGATTCAAATGCAAGTTGCTTGACGAATGAATACATACGAAGCTGACATTACAATAAATTTCTAGAAGAAAAAAAACAGAGAGGTTGACAACAATGGGCCAATATGGGACTATGGGAGGGTCGTCGAATATAAACAGGTACTCATTAATGCTTTAATTAGGCTATTCCCGATAAGCAATCTCACGTTAGTATATACTGTATGATTCAATCTCCTCATAATGTGCAAGTGCCATGTTTGGAATAATTTGTGTTGCGGTTATCACGCCTACTTTTCCTATTAACTTTATTTCAAAACATAGATCATGAAATAGAGCATGATGATAATGTTTTTGTTTGGCCCATGGAATATTTCTATAGGTCCCTTACCTCTTTTTACTTTATGATCACCCCATTTTATCTCTTTATTAATCATATTTCATACTGCTTATAATATGGTTGAAATTTGAAAGGAAGAGGGAATTAGGAGGGGAAGAAAAGCCAAATTATAATCTGCGACTGATTAATTATAAAAACATTCGTTTATTCATTATAATAAAAGATGTTACATTCATATGATTTATTCAGAAGAAAAAAGCGACAATTTCACAAAACAACAAACCAAACACCACAAATTTAAGCACACACACGTTTTTTTTTCACACATGACACACCAAATCTTCATCTTTCATGTTCAATTAGCCGGAGATATCAATTGACTTGACTTGAGGCTTCTTCTCGGGAGCTTTCGGAACCATAACGGTAAGCACACCGTTCTCCATTGTCGCCTTCACTTCTTCCATTTTTGCATTCTCTGGCAACCTAAACCTCCTCATAAACTTCCCACTAGCCCTCTCCACACGGTGCCAAGTGTCGTTCTTCTCTTCGTTCTCCTTGCTCCTCTCTCCACTGATCTGAAGAACGTTCTTGTCTTCAACCTCAACCTTCACTTCTTCCTTCTTCAGCCCCGGCAAGTCTGCTTTGAACACGTGTGCTTCCGGAGTTTCCTTCCAGTCCACTTTAGCGTTTGTAAATGTTGGAACTGCAATTTTATGTAAAATTTGCAGGTTTTGGACAATGGTTTTCCGGCGACTTTCCGGCCAGATTCCGGCCAAATGGCTGATCGGAATTGTCTGGTCGATAGTGCAATGGAAAGCTGGTAACGAGTACTACAAGATGGTATACTCATACGTCCAAAACGGAGTTGATTTGAATGAGAAATAAGAGTGTGAAGTGAGCTACTTGGGGTGGTTTGGGAAATATCCCACATCGGAAATATGATTGATTTTTCACTCATATATATATAGTTTCACACTCTTCTAGTTTCAAAAGTGTGTAGAAGGAAGAGGGAAGGTTCCCACACGCGAGCCGGGCCGAGCACGGATGCAGGACGGGCCGGACGCGGGGCGGGGCGGGCCGGGCTGGTCTCGGACGCGCGCTGTGGTCTCTTGGGCTTTTGGGCTTTTGGGCTTTTTGGCTCTTGAGACTGCTGTAGGCTCATTTAATTTTTTGGAAAGACTTTGGTGTGAACTCCAAGCAAACTTGGGCAGCACTCCGAGAATATTCACTGAATATTTTCTTGAGACTCCCTCCTTCCACTATATATAGAGGCATAAACTCTCATTATTTTTCACACACAAAAACATAAACACTCCTTCCTCTGAAGATCTCTCTCTCCCTCTCCCTTGCTTAGTCCAAGTAAGTTCTTAGTTTAGTAGTCTCGAGAGTATAACGTAGTTCTGTTCGCTTGAGTTCTATTACTGGTGTGCTACTGTAGTTCGTGATCGGTTGTATCCTGGGATTCATAAATCGTGATTGTCCGAAAGCACTTACGGCCGATTTATTGAATTAAGGAAAGAGATATCATATCTTGCCTCCGTGATTTATTTACTGCTTCATATTATGCTGTTGTAATTCGTTCTTGATTTCGTTATTTAAATATAATTCGCATATTTTCTCAATTCGATTTTTGCGCTCCTAACAGTCTTAATTCAATAAATCCGCTTTCTGCTTTTCGCTTTAAACGGATTGAGAATTTTTCGGATTTTTTTTTTTTTATTTTAAAAACGATTTCAAAATATTTTGAAAAACTGTTTCTGCTTTCATCTTTCGGTGCTTACGCGGAAAGTTTTTGAAGAACGCTTTTACTTTAATTATTTCTTCTCTACTCTCTCTGGTTTCCACGAACGCTCTTAATTGAGTGAGTTTGTGAAACAAGTTTCTGCAAACGCTTGTTAAGCGAGTTTGCAAAACTAATTCAGTGTAATTTAATTACTTGAATTGTTTGATTAATATATTAATCAGATCTGTTTATTGTGAAACAGAAAAATGTCTGGAGACAACACCAACAACGTTGACGGTGATAGGGTTCCTACAACCCTTGTTGAAACTCCTGCAGAGTTGGCTTTACGCCTTGCTAAAGAACTTGAAAAGACGAAGCTTACCGATTCGGGTATGGAAAACGTGCGCCGAAATCTGTTCGGTAATGGATCAACCCACATGGGGATACCACCATCGGCTTCCCAAGGGATGATGCCTGATAAGTTTGATGGCAAAGCTGGGTTCAAAACGTGGCAGAACAAGATGCGCTACTACTTGGCCAGCATGAACATGGAAAGGTACCTCACAGAGGATCCACCAACGCTTCCACAAGGTGACACTGACGTGTATGTGGTTGGAAGTATGGATAGTTGGGCTCAAGGAGACTACTGTTGCAAAGGTCAGATTCTGAACCGGTTGGTCAATGATCTGTATGACCTCTACAGTATGTACAAGACTTCAAAAGCATTGTGGCTAGCTTTGGAGACCAAGTACAAGACTGATGAGTCTGGGATGCAGAAATTCTCAACTACGAAGTTCCTGAACTTCAAGATGGTGGATTCCAAACCAATTATGGAACAAGTGGAAGCTCTTCAACGCATTTTTCAGGAGATCGATTTGGAAGGGATGTCGATCTGCAATGTCTTCAAAACGAATTGCTTGATCGAGAAGCTACCACCAGGATGGTCGAATTTCAAGCATTACCTTAACTTCAAGCGTAAGGCAATGTCTCTTGATGATCTCATCCGTCGGCTGAGAGTTGAAGACAACAATCGTGGAGCTCATTCGGATGCTCAAAGCCAGGGGCATGATGTTCATGTAGCTGAGCATAAGGCCAAGTTTAAGGGCAAGGGTAAAGGGATCTCTATTCCTCATAAACCGTTGAAGGTGTCATCTGGACCAAACTTCAAGAAGAGCAACCTTGAGAGGAAGTTCAAAGGGAAGTGTCATCATTGTGGTAAGATTGGACATAAGGCTGATGTTTGCAAAAGCAAAGCAAAAGATCTCAAGTTGCAAGCAAACCTAACTGAAGAGGACATGGTTGCGGTGGTTACTGAATGTAACATGGTGGAAGACAACCCAGTGGAGTGGTACTATGACACTGGTGCTACCACACACATATGCTCTGATAGGACCATGTTCACCACCTATGTGCAGAACAAGTCAAATGAGCAGCTTTTCATGGGCAACACGGCGGTGTCCAAGATTGAAGGTAAAGGAAAAGTGGTTCTGAAGCTAACTTCTGATCGTGAGCTCACCTTGCAGAACGTGAAGCACGTACTGATATGCGGAAGAATCTCATCTCTGGAACAGTGTTAAGCAAGCATGGTTTTTCCATCAATTTTGAGGCTGATAAGTTAGTTCTTAAGAAAAATGGGATGTATTTGGGAAAGGGTTTTGTTAAGGGTGGACTGATCAAAATGTCTGTAACGACAGTCCATCCGAAAATTGTAGCTTCTGCTTCTGTTGCTGAAATGAAAGAAAACCCTATTGCTTACTTGGTTGAGTCGTTTACTACTTGGCATGAACGTTTAGGACATGTCAATTACAAAACAATGCGAAAAATGCAAAACTTGAATTTGATTCCGAAATTCAAAACTAACCAAGAAAAATGTGAAGTGTGCGTACAGGCCAAACTCACTAAAACTCCCTCACCACGCGTTGAAAGAACAACCGAACCTCTAGGCTTAATTCACACAGACTTATGTGATTTAAAATATGTGCAAACTAGAGGCGGTAAGAAATACTTTGTTACCTTCATTGATGATTGCACAAGATATTGCTATGTATATCTCTTGCATAGCAAAGATGAAGCACTAGAAAAATTCAAAGAGTTCACCCTCGAAGTAGAAAATCAGCTTCAGAAAACTATAAAAGTAGTTCGAAGTGATAGAGGAGGAGAATATAATGAGCCGTTCAATGCATTTTGCAGAGAAAAAGGCATTATACATCAG
The DNA here is from genome assembly GCA_023657505.1 of Camelina hispida. Classification (NCBI taxonomy): domain Eukaryota; kingdom Viridiplantae; phylum Streptophyta; class Magnoliopsida; order Brassicales; family Brassicaceae; genus Camelina; species Camelina hispida. The sequence goes on along the minus strand of CP094636.1, from coordinate 29,963,331 downwards.
ACAACCGCTCCCTACTCGCCAGAATCTAACGGAGTAGCGGAACGAAAGAATCGAACTCTGAAAGAGATGATGAATGCGTTGTTGCAGGAATCTGGGTTAGCCCAGAACATGTGGGGGGAAGCTTTGCTTACCACTAATTACATCCTCAACAGGATACCGCATAAGGTTACTGGCAAGTCACCATATGAGCTTTGGAAAGGTACAGTACCTTCGTACAAATACCTCAAAGTGTGGGGGTGTCTAGCAAAAGTGGCTGTACCACCTCCTAAAAAGGTCACAATTGGGCCTAAGACCATAGACTGTATCTTCATCGGATATGCACATAACAGTAGTGCATATCGATTTCTGGTTCATAAATCAGATATTCCAGATATCCATGTGAATACAGTTATGGAGTCAAGAAATGCTTCATTTTTTGAAGACATTTTCCCCTGTAGGAAAACTCAAAAACGAACTCGTGAACAACGAGATGCAGCGACTTTGGAAGCTGGCAATACTTTGAGTACTACTTCTGTAGAAACAGAACTGGAACCTAGAAGAAGCAAACGAGCTCGCAAAACTAAGTCGTTTGGTGATGATTTTCTAATGATGGCATTTCTAGCTGAAAATCTACCAAGAACATATGCAGAAGCTATGTCTACACCTGATGCACCTTATTGGAAGGAAGCTGTCAAAACTGAAATAGACTCCATCATGCAACATCATACGTACGAGATGGCAGATCTGCCACAAGGATTTAAGCCTTTGGGGTGTAAATGGATTTTTACGATAAAACGGAAACCAAATGGCGATATTGAGCGGTACAAGGCTAGGCTTGTAGTGCAAGGATTTTGGCAAAAAGAAGGCTTAGATTTCTTTGATACCTATTCACCGGTAACAAGACTATCTTCAATCAGGATGCTCATAGGTATTGCAGCCTTGAGAAATCTTGAAATCCATCAAATGGATGTAAAAACTGCTTTTCTTCATGGAGATTTAGAAGAGGAAATCTACATGAAACAACCTGAGGGATTTGTTATTCCAGGACAAGAACACAAAGTGTGTAGACTTGTGAAGTCATTATATGGACTCAAACAGGCTCCTAAGCAGTGGCATGAGAAGTTTGACAGTATGATGATGTCTAATGGTTTTCGCATTAATGAATGTGACAAATGCATATACTACAAAACTACTCCATCAGGGTACATTTTGTTATGCTTATATGTAGATGATATGCTCATCATTGGAAGCAACAAAGACATCATAACTCAAACGAAAAACATGCTCAAAAGACATTTTGACATGAAGGACTTGGGTTTAGCAGATGTAATTTTGGGGATAAAAATCATCAGAACTGATGAGGGCCTTATCTTGTCTCAAACCCACTATGCAGAAAAAGTGCTTGATCGATTCAAGCATTACTCAAATGGGACTGCAAAAACTCCAGAGGATCCTCAAATTCACTTGACCAAAAATTCTGGTGAACCTGTGCAACAGGTGGAGTATGCAAGAGTAATTGGCAGTCTAATGTACTTGACAAACTGTACAAGACCAGATTTAGCGCACTCTGTAAATGTACTTAGTCGCTACACAAGTAATCCAGGACATAAGCATTGGATGGCTATAGCTAGAGTTTTGGACTATCTACGTTATACCAAAAATCATGGCTTGCACTATGGTAGAGAACCCGGAGTTTTGGAAGGTTACAGTGATGCCAACTGGATCGCAGACTCGAGAAACTCAAAATCCACAAGTGGATATGTTTTTACACTTGGAGGTGCAGCAGTGTCCTGGAAGTCTTCCAAACAAACTCTGGCAGCTAAATCAACTATGGAATCTGAATTCATAGCTTTGGAGATAGCTATGTCGGAAGCTGAATCACTTCGTAATTTCTTGGAAGACATCCCAATGTGGGGGAATCCTGTGCCTGCAATACGTGTACACTGTGATAGCGAATCGGCTTTGGGCAGGGCAAGGAATACCCATTACAATGGCAAATCTCGTCACATCAGACGGAGACATAAAACTGTTAGACAACTTATCTCAACTGGTGTAGTTACGATCGATTACATCAATACGAAAGAAAACCTAGCGGATCCATTTACAAAAGGTTTGGCGCGAGATCAAGTTATAAAATCATCAAGAGGAATGGGGTTGAAGCCTACGACTTAAGAGGATGTTTGATGGTAACCCCACCTACTCAGATTGGAGACCCCATGACCTAGGTTCAAAGGGACAACTAAATCAAGCAGAATCTGCTACAAGCACTAGAAGACTTTTGTCATTTCCCAGTTCCTAGAGTGATGTAAAGTGCTTCCTGTATGTTAGAGGTTAAGCATATGCTTTTAATGATTTGAAATGTAGCTTTGTAAAATATTTGAAATAATTACAGGATATTTCTTTAAATACAAGCAGCTTATAAAATCACCTTGTGAGTGTGAAATGGGGCCGTTTCTAGGAGAATATATGAGGCTATACTCTCTAAGTTCACTCATGATTAACCAGGCATGTTCAAGGCCACAATGAACACAATAGAGAACCTCGTTCTACGAGAAAACGAAGCTGTGTTATGCCTGCTGTCTAAGTTTACATACAAATCCGGATGGTTCAAGACATCATGTTCACCAACTGGCCGAGTAAACTCGACAGGTATAACAATGAGTCGGTTCAAGGTTGAAAAACACCACCAACTCATATACAGTTAGTTTTCGCATATACTCTCGAAAGTCTGTCTAGTCTAGATAGTCTAGCTAGTAGTGTCAGTCTATAGGGTTAGTCCTTTAGTTATATGTTTAGACTTATTTCTATTCATGTGGGGGATTGTTGGAACTGCAATTTTATGTAAAATTTGCAGGTTTTGGACAATGGTTTTCCGGCGACTTTCCGGCCAGATTCCGGCCAAATGGCTGATCGGAATTGTCTGGTCGATAGTGCAATGGAAAGCTGGTAACGAGTACTACAAGATGGTATACTCATACGTCCAAAACGGAGTTGATTTGAATGAGAAATAAGAGTGTGAAGTGAGCTACTTGGGGTGGTTTGGGAAATATCCCACATCGGAAATATGATTGATTTTTCACTCATATATATATAGTTTCACACTCTTGTAGTTTCAAAAGTGTGTAGAAGGAAGAGGGAAGGTTCCCACACGCGAGCCGGGCCGAGCACGGATGCAGGACGGGCCGGACGCGGGGCGGGGCGGGCCGGGCTGGTCTCGGACGCGGGCTGTGGTCTCTTGGGCTTTTGGGCTTTTTGGCTCTTGAGACTGCTGTAGGCTCATTTAATTTTTTGGAAAGACTTTGGTGTGAACTCCAAGCAAACTTGGGCAGCACTCCGAGAATATTCACTGAATATTTTCTTGAGACCTCCCTCCTTCCACTATATATAGAGGCATAAACTCTCATTATTTTTCACACACAAAAACATAAACACTCCTTCCTCTGAAGATCTCTCTCTCCCTCTCCCTTGCTTAGTCCAAGTAAGTTCTTAGTTTAGTAGTCTCGAGAGTATAACGTAGTTCTGTTCGCTTGAGTTCTATTACTGGTGTGCTACTGTAATAGTTCGTGATCGGTTGTATCCTGGGATTCATAAATCGTGATTGTCCGAAAGCACTTACGGCCGATTTATTGAATTAAGGAAAGAGATATCATATCTTGCCTCCGTGATTTATTTACTGCTTCATATTATGCTGTTGTAATTCGTTCTTGATTTCGTTATTTAAATATAATTCGCATATTTTTTCAATTCGATTTTTGCGCTCCTAACAGTAAACGCTGCCACGTCTCGAGCGGATGCAGCGTTTGCTAAAACAGAAGATGGTGTGAAGAGTCCTTCGAATGGATCCCATATGTCTTGCGAGAACGGATCGAAGACGTTTGATCTACGTCCTCCGAAAATGCTTGGGATTAGAGACATCGCTCGTTGCTTTTCAAGTGACGTTTGATTCTTGATTTTCTTGATAATTTGACTCTTGGGGTTTTTCTTGCTGCTTTGTTCTGATTTCTGAGATCAGGGTAAGGGATCCATATATATAGGAAATCAGTGGATGAAGACAGAACGTTCTTCAAAATTCTTGAGTAGAAAAGATCAAAAGAACATGCTCTTTTTCTATAACCTTCGTTTGTTGTCTAGAGTCGACATAAATAATCACATCATGAAGTGACCAGAGTTTTCTTGGCATTTCATGAAGTTTCGGTGGTTGAAACAAAAACGACATACAATCATTGGCTGGCATGTAAACGACGTGCCGTTTTTTGGGTGTATCATGTTGTATTCATCCCCTTTGAATATCAATATGGGCTCAGTGAGGCAGACCGTCTTTCTTAAAACCCCATCTTTTTTTGGGCCCATTTATCCATAATTTAAAATTTTAAACTATATTCTCTCATTTACCACAGAACTCAGTTACGTTTTCGTTTACAAACACAGACACCATATTTACTAAACAGGTACAGTATATAATAGAAAAAGGAAATCTAATTTATTCGATTCCAGTCAGTTATTGTTATCCAAATCTCAACTTATTGCCCGTTCATGTTATGCAATAAGTTGAGATTTTCAACAACTGCGATTACCTTGTTTGGAAAGAGAACTCTGGTCGAAGTATTGGATTATATGCGAGTAAGTCAAGGTTAAACTCTGCAACTTACTCTACAACGATTATATGCGAGTAAAGTTTAGAGTGGATTATATGCAAGTAAGTTGCAGGATTCTCAAAAAGATGATTAGAGTGGCAAAAGCTGAATACGAGAACTCAGTAACCAAAAGTGGAATAACAAGAAGAAAAAAAAGTCTAAATTAGAGGACAAAGGACAAGGTCAAAATTGGAGATTAACTTCTTCCTTTCAGGTTCCCTTAACTTTATACCAAAAGATAACAGTTGATACCAAATTTCCGAGATTGTCAACAATCGTTTAATGGATTCTGTCTCCATTTATACAAGAACTGAGACACGTTTACGTTTACAAACATAGACACCATATTTACTTAACAAGTACAATATTATACTAGAAAAAAGAAATCTAAATTTATTCGACTCAGTTATTGTGATCCAAAATATCAACTTATTTGATTGAGCCAGAAGAAATGAACAAGGAAAGTAACTGCGATTACCTTTTTGGAAAACTTGGGGTTAAAAATTGAAAATAGTGAGATGGTTTGGTTTCTAATCAATGGAGCTTGCATGAGAAAGAAACAGAAATAAAGAGAAAAGCTTTACACTTTAAAGATGCTACTAATTGAACAAACCTAAGTGTCGTCAATGTTGCAGCAAGCTTGGTCTCTTTTCCATGAGCTCGTACTTGACAACAAAATGTTCCTACAATAACCATCCCCCAAAAAACATATCACTATAAAACATTGCAAATTCAAGAATAAAGAAATAGGATATCTCTGCACTAATCTTTGGCTTACCTTTCGGATTGTTTTGAACGAATTTGGATCGAGGTATTCGTATGTTCCCCTTTCATGTGTAGCTTGCCTGACTAAAGGTTCCCCAACTCTGAAGAACCATAATCTGAGTTCCTTGTGGTAAAACCAACCTCTTTCATAACTGCAACATGTCAATCAAACTCATAAGTCTCAGCCTCAAGAGAGCGGAGTTAACGAATAATCAAAGATCATGGTAGAGAAAAAAAACATACAGTTCATCTGCTGCGAATAGCTGTGCTTCATCTTTTGGCATACTGGAACAATAATTAGAGGAAAGTAATTAGTTTAATTGGACAAAGATGATTCATGAGTTGGCAAATGTGACGTTAAATGCTGGTTTATTAACAGACCTGTAAAATGTGTAGAACAATAACTCATAGGAGAACCTTTTGAAACTTGCTCGCTGCAACAAACGGAAATGATAACACATTTGTCAACAAAATCGAGAAAAGAAGTGAGAGTCAATACATCGTTGGTGCTACTCACAAGATCAGAGGAAACTTACAGTTAACGGTGGAGGTGGTGTGGCGTAGTAACAATTTGGTACTGTGAACTCGACCTCGCTCTTTGCTGGTTCATTGGTCCAAGGGGACGCAAATGTCTTGTAGAGATTTCCCGTTGAATTCAAATCTAAGCCTAGCGTCGTCAAGTCTATGCCAAGAGCAAGTGAGGTCAATTCAGGGTTGCTCCTGTTTAGTACATCTAACAAGCCAAGCAAGCAAAAAGGATCTGCCTCTGATTGTCCCGATTTCATCTCAGAATCTCTAAATTGGTTGATTGATGACATCTGTTGCACAGGAAACTGGGATTGATTTTGATGCTGCTGATACTGCTGAATAAGCTGGTCATAACCAATACTCGAAACTGCATTGGGAGAGCTTAGAGGTCTAAGACCAAGACCCTGTAGCCCACCAGTCTGGTATTAAATAAGAATTAACAATGATAACCACAAGATGATTATATATTTGAGATATGCAAATTGAAGAAATTCCTGGCTGTATACAGATAGGGATAGGAGAGACTGCCACTCACGGATGAAGCATGTTGTGGTTGTTGTTGTTGTGGACGATGTGATGAATATGTTGCCCCCAAGTTGAAACCACCAGATCTACCCATCTGCAAATTTGCAAATATCCAAACATTAATTACCACATCAACAACCATATCAATAGAAAAAGTAGGAAATCACTTTGTTAACTTTGAAACAGTCTATAGCTTACAGAAAAGTTTTGCGAGTGCATCATTGACATAGCATTGTCATGGAGTTGTTCTTTCTGATGCAAATCCATAGGATAATCAGAATTACCACCTGCAAAAAATCTACTACGCTTGTGAATGATCGATCCAGCATGTTCAGCTTACAGCATTAAGAAACACATATGTCAGGAACACCTATCATATTCTCATGCAATAAGCTATAATATGCGGCAGTTAATAAGTCTATGAACTTCCTAAGTATCTAGACCATCTGGAAACGGACTTTCATAAGATTTCGGAGAATAACACTGGGGAAAACTTTTCACAGTAGGGGAAACTAGAGAAGATATTATTCACTTTGCGCACATTAAATATGCAAGACACAACTTTATGCACAATATAATACAAAGTTATCGACAATTAAAGACCAGCACCTTTATATCCCGGTAGGGCAGGAAAGTCTTCATTTTGAATGCTGAACTCTTGGTTTTGTTGGGCAAGTGGGACTCCTAAACCTTGTTTCCGTAATGAACCTAGAAACACCACCACAAGAGTATGAGGGAAACATGATATGGAAAATCATTTTAAAAGATCTTCAGATAAACTGACTACCTAGTTGTCCTTGAGTGCCACCAGCAGATCCAGGACGACTTGTGAGCTGAGGAAAATCGTTGTTGATGTCAAAAAGAGAGCTGTCGTTAGAGTGATCACTGAGCATCATATTGTTAACTGACTGAACATGGTTCTGAGAAAGTGGGCCACCACCAGTATGATAGGAGTTCCCCAGCATAGACATGACCTGAGATCCTGTACCACACAATCTTGCAATCAGTTTTTTACTTCTAATTCCACATACAGCAGCTGTTAACTTATTGCATGTCCATGTGACTCTAGAGAAGTATAGACTACAGTACAGAGGCAAAAGAGGTTCAACTGCTGATATCAATCCACCTCCCTAAATGACTAGTTATTTTATGTAGCTATTAAGCAAATTACTTTCTTTACTTAATTTCCACAGCAATCCCTAGCTACTATACCAAAGACCCATCGTAAAAAGGTGTTCTCAATGTCCATGAAGCAAAATTCATAATCCGTTTTTTAACAGCGATATAACAAGATAAACAAGGCTCAGTTTTGAGTTTTATCGACTTACAGGCAAAAGAACCTGAAGAGAGAAAATGAAATGAACTGGACAAATCATATATACCTTGAGGAAGTACTCCACCCAGCATTCGGTTCTGTCCCTGAACATTTATTCCTGATCCGCTATTTGCTGCCAAATTTAGTCGTGAAGACAGACCGGGAATAGACAATCCACCAGAGCTAATATTCCTCCCCAAGTTACCTCCACCAACCATGTTTCCCATTGAATTTGTTATGCGAGGACCTGAATTTCCCAACAATTGGGATATTCCCATCCCTGGAACACTATTACGATTACTGAGTCCTGCAGATGTAGAGAGAATTCCAGGAATAGAACCACCAACTCCATTTGCGTTACTATTAAATCCAGGGTTGCCAACAACATTAAGACCTCCTCTATTTGGGATTCCCGCATGCCCATGTGAGCTACCATGAGACAACTACAAAGCAATCATGGTATACTATGAGACATAGAGTAAAAAACAAGAGCAGTTATTTTCCAAAATATTGAAACCACGTAGCACCTGAGAGAGATTAACAGGCAGATTGTTTGAAGCAAATCTTCCACTGGAAAAACTCCCGTTAGGTTGTTGAACCCCAGGAGATGGTATACTATTCATACTTGAGTTTCTTGATGTAAGTGTACCTTGCATGTTCCCGACATTATAGCTCCCATGAATATTATGAAGTCCCTGAAGATTTCCTGCATAAAAAAAAAAAGAGAAGATTTTAGAAGCTACATAAGTTGAGAACTTCACAAAGATATACAAGGGTATCAAGATAAGTATTAGACCCACCGGTATGATGAAAAGAGGGAGATGGTGCACCAGATTGTCCAGAATAAGAAGCAGCAAAAGATCTGCCTGACCCATCTTGTAAATTTGAAGCAGAACCATTGAGAGATGACTGCAAAAGGGGGAAAAAAAACACAAGAGTTTAAAGAGTAGAGATGGTAAACATAATTGAAACGATAGCCTAACAACACTAACATATATTCTTCCAAGTTCAAAAACTAATATAAATGATAAAGGGGGGAAAGGAAGGTTACAGTACATGAAGATTTGACATTGCACGAACTGACGATCACTCACTCGAGACAATATATCATTCGGCGAACCGCCTTACAATCTGAGAGAAGGAATAAAACAACAACACACGGACATAAATATCCTGAAAACAAACGATGAATTCAAAGAAAGGTGACACAGGGCTATAACATAAAATCTTATTAACCATGGAGTAGCACCAGACGACTAAACTACATATTGTTCAACAGTAAGATTGATATGCCCAGTAACTAAGCTTTCATCCAGAAACAATAACCATCTGCAACTAGTAAAAAAACTCACGAGAGGATCCAAAAACAATCAACGCAAAAGCATAATTCAATCAATAGCAAAAAAAAAAAAAACGACTGAGCAAAGAAAGGATCCTAAATTGAACTACCGAGATGCAATTTTCGATACTATGATTTACAAAACTGAACTCAGAAAACCCTAAAACTCGCGTGTTTTTTGAATCTGTTAACACACTCACCAGTAACAAAGGAGCGTACGGGAGGAAGAAGAAGAAGGAGAATAGCAACTGACCAATTACGCGGAACCAAGGAAGAGACAAGGGTTACGGTAACCCCGAAGAAGATTTATGAAAGAGTAAAATTGGGGGAAAGAAGCGGAGATTTTGATTACAATTTTGGTGCCCTAAATCGGAGAAACGGATATTGAAACGAGAAGAGAGAGAGAGAGAGAGAGCAAGATTTAGAAAATGGGATCCTCCTCCCATTAAAAATTAAATAAATAAATAAGAAAAAAAAGGAAATTAAAATAAAAATAATATTATTTTGTGGAGAATGATTGGTGATGGAGGGAACCTTTCATAGGTCACGGGATAGGTCCTACGATACCTTCTAAGCGATTCAGAAGGTTTCCTTTGTAAGGCAAGCTTTTTAACTTCTTTTTAGTTTGCGGATCGACGTTTGGGCTTTTAACCCAACAGGCCCGTTATACACTATGATGTTGATGTTTTTTTTTTAACTTTGTTTGTGTAATCATGAAATTATTAGTGTGTTGATGTTTAAAGTGCGTATAAACGAGAAAAAGTTATGTAAATTTCTGCAATACAAAAACCACTAGACTAATTTTAAAGAAAACGACAAAATATGTGTGTGTTTTTTTGCGAAGGTTGTGTAGTTAAAGCTAAAAGGATTGAATAGTTAAGGACTTTTTTAGTTAGGAAGTTATGAATGTTTTATTCAGATGTTTTATATTTAGTAAACAAACCGTATATCATCCAACTACATGGAAAAAGACGTTAGCTATTTCAGGATAATGAAAACTACGTCCATTACTTAATGCAATTCAATCATACAATATATAAACTTATCAAGTTTACAGAATATTATAAGACAAAAAAACAATATTTCTAGAATTGTATATGGACTAAAATTATCACTAATATAGTCACTAAATTACTAATGAAACGTGTAGCTCAATTAATATATATTTTTAAAGCTATGTTTAATCTAGCTAGCTAGGTGAACCCAAAAAAAAATGTTTAATCTTGCTTAAGCGAATCGTATAGTGTCAAAACACTTACATTTTACGATCACTCGAACAGGTTCTAAAAGTATTTGGAGGTTCGATCATGAAATATCTAAATAATTTGATCAATAAAAAATTACCTTCATTTTGTGTTCTTTGAGCACATGATTACACGAGAACGTGACCCTATGTAGAAGACGCTTGCTGATGAATGATCCCATTTTAGTCCGATCAATGAATACACGACAAAGCTTCTCATTCACTAGTCAAGACTTGGTTCATGTAAGTCATCTTTACCCTGAGGGATCTTACTTCTTCGGTAGCTCTTAGAGAGTAGCAATACATCTAAACTTATAAAAGTAGAAGGGGTGTTTGTATTAATTTTAAATCAATGAATAAAAAAACAAATCTGAAAGTCACTCTCCTTGTGACATCTCAACCAATTTTTTCCCCCTTGCTTATACTTAAATATATAGAGAATTGTTGTTTCCGGGTTCCAAACAAAATGTGTCGGTAGACAACAGGTCCACATATATGTTTTCAGACTGATATGTTCTTTGTACAACTTACATCATGCGGTATTGAACTTGGATAGTACACATGACACAAACACAAGCCACTAAATCTTAATGTAGTTTTCTAGATAAGCCACTAAAATTTTATGATATGGGTTTATAGTTGGTATTTCAGGTTTATATTTCACGTTTTTTCCCAACTCTCGAGAAAATGATCGTGGGATCATATAACAGCTAACTAATTTGATCAAATATAGTGGCATCTTATCATTCATTCCTTTCAATCCACTTAGATGGCTAGTGTAGATGAAGGTGGCTAATGTCGTCAATCTTTATTAATTTATAAATCTAAAACTCTTGAGTATTGAGATGAAACAGATGGAAACCGAACCAAAAAAAATCAAATCATGTGCTTTCTTATTAAAAATACCGTTCGGGAAGTTTGGTATATACACTGACAAAAAAGTTCTCACAAACCCACATATGTTGACTTTTCGTTCCAACCTCCACTACCTTCCTTATTATTTTTGTAAATAAATTAGTATTTTTGTCATAATAGGATTTATTGAGTGATGAACCGACGATGAAGACAAAAATGAGATGATAAGTATAGTAGTAATTAACAAGAATAAATAAAGTTAAACTATTGCTTTTTCCCTTTTTTTTTTTCTTTTTTTTTTATAATAAAGAAACTATTGCTATTTTTTGACACATTAAATGCGGTAATGTAACATACCACTTACGTTTTTTTTTTTTTTGCCAGCATGTTACAAGATTGGCTCAAACGAGCCAATTAGACGGAAAGTTATTCACAAAGGTGATTGGAAGCGATTCCACTCTAGTACGGCGCGTCAGTTTGTCCGCTCTACCATTCTGTGATCTTGGTATCTGAACGAGAGAGAATGAAAGGAACTCACCCTTATCTTCATCAATAGCATCCAGATATGTCTTGAAAGCAAGCCAATCGGAAGGCGAAGACACCATCTTCACCAAATCAGAACAGTCTGTGAGAAAGACGACTTTCTCGATGTCAGCACCAATCATACACCTCATAGCCCAGATAAGGGCTTCTACCTCTGCGTGAAGCGGGGACAAGCTACGACGAGAATTAGATGCACCCATGGTAGGAGATTCTCCGGCAGGAGAAGTACAATACCATCCGCTACCCATAAACTGGTCAGTCGCCTTCCAAGATCCATGATAAAGCATCGGTAACTAGACTCATAACCATGAATCACGTTACAAACCTGTGTCATAGATCTAAGTAGAGGCGGAGGAACATCGGTGGACAAAGATCCAGATAGGTCTTCCTGAGCGGAAGACCAAAGTCTGGATTCCTCCTATGCTATTCGTAGAATCGCTACCGGATTGGACTCCAAGTTGCTAAAAAGTTTATCATTCCGAGCCTTCCAAATATACCATAAAATCCACGGAAACATCTCCACCGAAGGAGTATCTTGAAATCTCCAAAATAAGGAATCCATATTAGCATATATAGACTCCGATGGGAAGCAACCCGAAGCGGTCGGAAATTGAGGCAATCCCCACACCTGCCTAGCCGGAGGACATAAGAAAAGAGCGTGGTTAACTGTCTCCTCCGTCCCCCCACAAATTTCGCATTCCATACCACAGCTTAGTCCACGAAGTCGTAAATTAGCTGTTGTTGCCATGCAACCCGTAATTGCTTGCCACAAGAAGTGTCTGAGTTTTGGTGGACACCTAATCTGCCAGACAAATGCCTGCAGTGGGATAATATTAGGGCCAGAACTGGGAAGACCACTCTCTGGTCTCCGTCGCAATGCCTGGTATCCAGATTTAACTGTATAGCTACCGGTTTTAGTCAAATGCCACCCCAAGCTATCCGGTGTGGTAAGATTACCAAGAGGTAAGGCAGAAATAAGGGCTACATCCTCCGGCACAAAAGTTGCCGAAAGTAAAGCCTGATCCCAGGAACGTGAAGTCCTGTCAATAAAATTTTCAACTCTAAGCGTTGGATCGACAGGCGATCCAGAACACAATGCTGGTCTCGGGGGTTGAGCAGGTATCCAAGGGTCAGACCATACCGAAATGGAGTCCCCAGTACCTACCCGTGTAATGAGTCCTTTATTCACCAGAGAGCGAGCAGAAATCATACTTCGCCAACCATAGGATGGAGAGTACGATTTAATAGGATCTAATGGATCCGAATGCCTATAATATCGTCCTTTGAAAACCTTTGCAAATAGTGAATCTGGAACTGAAATCAAGCGCCAAAGTTGTTTAGCTAACAATGCGGTATTGAAATCGTCCAGACACCTAAATCCCAAGCCTCCCTCCATTTTATCTACACACAATCTGTCCCAGGCTATCCAATGTAAACCCCGAGTGTCTCCCGAGGAGCTCCACCAGAAGTTGGAGATGGCACTCGTCAGTTTCCGTGTAACTGTATAGGGTATTCTGAAGCAGGACATAACAAAGGTAGGAACTGCTGTCGCGACCGATTTGATCATGACTTCTTTTCCTCCCCGAGATAGTAACCTGGCAGGCCAACCCCCTGCCCGTTTTTGTAACCGGTCTTGGACGAAAGAGAAGATCTTGGTTTTCGAACCACCAAGACTTTCCGGAATTCCCAAATAAGAACTCATACCACTTAAAGCGCTAATCCTCAAAATACCTTTTAACTCCTCACGGACAGCCGTATCTACCGTATGTCCAAATTGAACGGAGGACTTTTGGAAGTTTATCCTCTGTCCAGAAATCCTCTCATATTGCCTAAGAATCCCTAAAATAACTTCACACTGCTCCTTTGTGGCCCGACAGAAAAACAGACTGTCATCTGCAAATAGTAGATGTGAGATTGCCGGACATGCAGTGGAAACCTTGATACCCGTAATAAGCTTAGATCGTTCCGCTTTCTGTAAATTTGCAATAAGGACCTCCGTGCAGAGGATAAAAAGATAAGGTGACAAGGGGTCTCCTTGACGGAGCCCTCTTGATGGTATGATAGATCCATGGGGTTGACCGTTTAATAAGACACTATATTCCACTTTGGTCACGCACCACATGGTCCAGGAAATCCATTTCTCACAAAAACCAAATTTCCGTAGTAAGGCCTCAATAAAGGGCCATTCTACCCGTTCATAGGCTTTACTCATATTTGTTTTGATAGCCATAAACTTGCCCTTACAAGAGGGATTAGTTCGAAGACCATGAAACATTTCCTGAGCAATCAAAATATTGTCCGTGATTAAACGGCCTTCGACAAACGCCGATTGCGTCTCAGAAATTAAAGCTGGCAGGAACTTACGCAACCGTTGACATAAGATTTTCGAAATAATCTTGTACCCGACATTACATAGACTAATGGGCCGCCATTCAGTCATCCGGGTCGGTTTGTCTACTTTCGGGATAAGACAAATATTAGTCCTATTGAGGCGTTTGTCAAAAAAACCCTCCTGAAAGAAAGATTCTACCGAAAGCTTTAAGTCAGCTTTAACTGTATCCCAAGCACGCTGATAAAACAGGGCCGTCATACCATCCGGTCCCGGGGCTTTATCAGGATGCATCATAAATAGAGCCTCTTTAATTTCCTGTGTTGTGACTGGCTTAGTCAGTGACTCGTTAATATCATCCGATATAGCGGAGCTTATTTCACCTAACGATTCCTCTATTTCTGAGGGTTCGGTTGACATAAACACCTCCTGGAAATATGAGGTCGCGATATTCTGGATCCGAGGCTCCTCTGTAGTCCAATGACCGAACACATCATGCATTCCAACAATCCGATTATTAGCTTTTCTTAATTTCGTTTGGGCATGAAAATAACTAGTATTTTGATCGCCGAAGCGCATCCACTTACTTCGACTCTTCTGATACCAGTAAATTTTCTCATCCCTATAGGCTTCACGCAATTTTCAATTCAATTCCGAGATAACCTCAACAGAAATAGAGTCATCCTCCTGAGCAGTTGCTAACTGGGCTTTTAACTCTTCAATTGTTTCTCTTCCAAATGGAGCCAGTCTTTTCCTCCAGCGGGAAATAGCTTGGCGGCATTTTATTATTTTGTCCATTAAATTCCTGGATTCCCCTGTCTCCCCTGAATCCCAACCCTCCGAGATAGCTTCACAGAAACCCTCTTTCTCCAGCCATCGGCGATCAAAGCGAAACATGCTCCTCCCTCTTCGAACCGTATCCTCTAAAGAAGCTAGCACCGGTTTATGATCCGAGGCTATCATTGGTAAATATTCCGTGAATGCATTCCGAAACAAATCATGAAGCTTCTCATTGGCTAGGGCACGATCAAGGCGACACCTAATTGGCTTCTTATCCTGCCAACCCCGCCAAGACAAACTATCCCCAACAGCTGGAAACTCTAATAATCCACAATGCCGGATCATTGTGTTAAAATTCACGAAAGAAGAAGCGTGACGGAGCCTTCCGCCTCGTTTTTCGTGGTTACCTTTAATTTCATTAAAATCATCTATAAGGAACCAAGGGGCATCACGAGATAAGCCAATCCGTATTAATCTTTCCCATACTAAATCTCGTTTCGTTGGAACCGGATCACCATAAACAAAAGTAAAGAAAATAACATGTCCTTTGTAAGTAAGTTCCAAATCAATTAAACGATTGGACTCAGATAAAATGCCGCCACTTACGTTTAAACGATTAAACGATTAAACATACCACTTACGTTTGTGCAGTTTTTTTATGGTAAAATCTGGAAAATAAATTTCCGTCTTCTTCCTAAATTTCTTAGCCATCAGAACAAACAAATTCAGACTGACGAATTCAATTCAATTCATCCGTCTCTATATTACAAATTTTGCTCATATCCCTTTAATTTTATCTGTCGTTGCATCTATGCAAATACAAATATTAAATTAATACTGTATATCTGATATATATATCCCAGTTCATCTTTGCAAATATTATTAAATCCTTCTCTTGTTACCCACTCTGTTCTTAACACAGTTTCAAAACAAAACCCAAAAAATCTAGAGATCATTCATTCAATCATCAGCTGATCCTTTTAAGTCTTACCTTTCATGGAACAATTCCTTTTCCTGGAAAACTTGTCTTAAAAGGTAAAATCTTTGTTCTTTTGCTGTTTTAATTTTTTAATTAGTCCGTTATGAATATTATTAGAAAGTTGTCATCTTTACTAAAACAAAACTCTAGATTTGCTCATCTTCGTATATCCCTTGAATCTAGCTGATAGGTTCTTTTGTCTGTTACTCTTAATCCAACCGAATTGTTTATAATTTCCAGGTTTTGTGAAGATGGGTAGTGAAAAGTTTGGATTTTTGATCTGGGTTTCATTGGTTTTATCCTTAATCTGCCTCTGCCATGGATACTTACCTGTGAATAATTACCTCATCAACTGTGGATCATCAAGTAACGTTACTGTCAGTGGTCGAGTGTTCATCTCTGATAAGCTTGCTTCAAACCTCTTAACCTCTCCCAGTGAAATCCTCGCCGCGAGTAACCGCAATTCAAATTCAGATATTTACAAGACGGCGAGAATCTTCACCGGAGTCTCTAAGTATAGATTCTCCGTGGCTAAAGGCCGACACTGGATTCGTCTCCATTTCAATCCTTTTCACTACCAAACCTTCCAGATGGGATCAGCTAAATTCTCAGTTTCCTCACAAACACATGTTCTGTTGAGTGATTTCACTGTGAAATCAAGAGTTATGAAGGAGTACTCTCTGAATGTAGTAGCCACGGATCATCTCGAGCTCACGTTTGCTCCCTCGGGTGATTCGTTCGCCTTTCTGAACGCCATCGAGGTTGTATCAGTTCCTGATACGTTGATCAGTGGTGATGCTTCCTTTGTAGGCAGTCCTGGAAAGTTTCAAGGGTTGTCATGGCAAGCTCTTGAGACGGTTCATAGAGTGAACATGGGTGGTCCGCGTGTTACGCCTAATAACGATACGCTTTCGAGAATTTGGGAGCCTGATTCGAAGTTTCTAATTGAGAAGAATCTTGTTAAGAGTGTGTCTAAGTTTGCATCTGTTGTTTATGTTCCTGGTTTTGCTACAGAGGAAACTGCTCCAAGAACTGTTTATGGTACTTGCACTGAGATGAACTCTGCTGATAACCCGACTAGCAATTTCAATGTGACTTGGGATTTTGACGTTGATCCGGGGTTTCAGTACTTCCTCCGGTTTCATTTCTGCGATATCGTGAGCAAAGCTCTAAACCAGCTTTACTTCAATGTTTATGTTGACTCAATGTTGGTTGTTAGGAATCTTGATCTAAGCTCTTATTTATCCAACACTTTGAGCGGTGCATACTCGATGGATTACGTCACGGGATTAGCAAAACAGACTAATAGAATCCGTGTGAGCATTGGTCCATCAACTCTTCACACGAGTTACCCTAGCGCGATTCTGAACGGGTTAGAGATCATGAAGATGAATAACTCCAAAGGTCAGCTCAGTGGTGGGACGTTTTTACCCCGTGGTTCAAGTTCAACCACTAAGAAGAAGAACGTTGGTATGATCGTTGGTGTAACGGTTGGCTCATTGCTTGTTTTAGTGGTTTTATGTGGTTTGTTTTTGCTGTACAAGAAACGAGGACGAGACCTTGATGACCATTCAAAGACTTGGATACCTTTGTCTTCCAATGGAACGAATTCATCTTCAAATGGAACTACAATAGCAAGTATAGCTTCCAATTCAAGTTATCGGATCCCTTTAGCAGCGGTTAAAGAAGCTACAAATAGCTTTGACGAGAACCGAGCTATTGGAGTTGGCGGTTTTGGTAAAGTGTACAAAGGAGAGCTTCGTGACGGTATGAAAGTAGCTGTTAAAAGAGGTAACCCTAAGTCTCAGCAAGGTTTTGCAGAGTTCAAAACAGAAATAGAAACGTTATCTCAGTTCCGTCATCGCCATTTGGTTTCTCTGATCGGTTACTGCGACGAGAACAACGAGATGATTCTGGTTTACGAATATATGGAGAAAGGAACACTCAAGAGTCATCTTTACGGCTCTAATCTACCTAGCTTGAGTTGGAAGCAACGTCTTGAGATATGTATTGGATCAGCTAGAGGATTGCATTATCTCCATACCGGTGACTCGAAGCCTGTGATTCACAGAGACGTGAAATCCGCTAACATATTACTCGACGAGAATCTCATGGCTAAAGTTGCAGACTTTGGACTGTCTAAGACCGGACCTGAGATTGATCAGACTCATGTGAGTACCGCAGTCAAAGGAAGCTTCGGGTATCTCGATCCTGAATACTTCAGAAGACAACAACTCACAGAGAAGTCAGACGTGTACTCTTTCGGAGTCGTTATGTTCGAGGTACTCTGCGCAAGACCTGTTATAGACCCAACGCTCACTAGAGAAATGGTGAACCTTGCGGAATGGGCGATGAAATGGCAAAACAAAGGACAGCTTGAACACATCATTGATCCATCACTACGAGGTAAGATCAGACCAGATTCGCTTAGGAAGTTCGGTGAAACAGGGGAGAAGTGTTTAGCTGACTATGGAGTTGATAGACCATCAATGGGAGATGTGTTGTGGAATCTTGAATACGCTTTGCAGCTACAAGATGCTGTCGTTGATGGTGATCAAGAAGAAGATAACAGCACGAACATGATTGGTGAGTTACCTCTACGGTTCAATGAATTTAACCATGGGGACACGAGTGTTAACGTTTCTGTAGCTAGAGAAGGAAGGATTCAAGAAGAGGAAGAGTCGAGTGTTAGTGATCTTTCAGGTGTTTCCATGAGTAAAGTTTTCTCGCAGCTTGTCAAATCTGAGGGACGATAAGAATCTTTTGATTTGTGTGTACATATGAAGTAACGGATTAGACTATGATTTTTATTCAATAACCAAAACATGTACCGGTTTGTTTTTGGTTTTCTATCAGCTGATACATCTTAACCAATACCGAAACAGGTCGCTGAAATCGCCATATCGTCAAATCACAGATTCAATGTTTGCGGATTTGATTTTAAAACGCTCGATTTCATATGGTTTCTCTTCTATGCAGGTGCAAAATTGAAGCAATTATCACCAGTTAATTCGATTAAACGCAATTTGGTAGATACAACGCAATTAACTGAAACTTAATTCGATTTATATTTCACTAAACGAAAAGGCGTAATTACATAAAACGGGAACGAAACGCCAAACCGGAAAAAAAACACAAGTAAAAACGCAAACGCAGAAGCTAACATTGATTTGATTAGAAATCCCCAGAAGAATAATACGCCGCTAAGTAACACAAACCCAGAAAACACACAGACGCGATTCCTTAACCGCCGAATCCGTAAAGAGTCCTTCCTTGCCTCTTGAGAGCGTAGACAACATCCATAGCGGTGACAGTCTTCCTCCTAGCGTGCTCAGTGTAGGTCACAGCATCACGGATCACGTTCTCCAAAAAGATCTTGAGGACGCCACGTGTCTCTTCGTAGATGAGACCACTGATACGCTTGACTCCACCTCTACGAGCCAACCTTCGGATCGCAGGCTTGGTGATTCCTTGGATGTTGTCTCTCAGAACCTTCCTGTGACGCTTCGCTCCTCCTTTTCCCAATCCTTTTCCTCCCTTTCCACGACCCGACATTTTTTCAAAGACGAATTAGTTTTTTTTTTTTCTCGAGAAGATTTTGAAGCTAGAAGAAGAAGAAGAAGAACGGTTGAAGTTGATTTGGGTGAGTAAAGATGTGAGATTTGGTTTTATAGGCAAAGACGGAGAGACTTAAGTCAGATCGGGTATTAGATCTAACGGCTGAGATGACGATCCGTGTAGTTAATAAGAAGATGTGTGAACCGTCGGTTTTATTTAATCAACGGTGAATATTGGTGATCCGCGTGAAGGAGTTATAGCCAATAAGAATCGTTTTTGTTTTACATGCGGCGCCACGAATTAGAGGTAGTGAAGCGCCAATATTTTGGAACTTCTAAAATAAATTGCGCCATCAAATTTTTTGAAACTTTTTCATATGCGTTCGTTAAATTATTTGAATTACATTTACGAAATTTAAATTTAATTTATAACATTTTCATTTAAATTTAAATTTATAACATTTTCATTTCCCTTTGACTAGAACACACTTCAGTCGATACATTAATTTTTAATTAAAATAAGTGTTTTCAAACCACAGTAACAAAAACTATATAAAAAGTAAAAATACAAACAGAGCACACGAAAGGTAGCCACAAAGTAAGTTCGTTGAGTGGGTTCATAACAATTGTGTTACTTGCATCACAAACTATCTTGCTCTAGGAGTCATCTCACTATCAAAGATCATGCTCACTTCAGGGGAACTCAGTGAATCCATGCCTCTACTCATATTCTTCCTCGAGTTTTCAGTCACAAGACACTCTTTTAGTTCGATAACAACATGAGACATGGTTGGTCGCCTTGCTGAAGTAGGATTTGCGCACGACATTGCCAGTTCGAGAGCTCTCCAGGCAGAGAGAGAATCATAGTCCCCGTTTAGCTTTGGATCCATGATCTTAGCAATATCTCCACCGTTAAGCTGAGACTCAACCCATTGTGTTATGTGAGACTTTGCGCGGTTTCGATCAATCACTGCTTGATTAGAGATCATTTCCAATAGCACAATCCCAAAACTGTACACATCACTTTTCTCACCCAACCGGCTTGTGTGGTAATATCTGCAAAGGCAAGAACAAGGTTTAGTCTCTTCAAGCATTGAAGAAGTGAGAGAAAAGTTTCAGCACAATTGACTGTGTAGTGTGAAAACTGTTGATACTTACTCTGGATCAAGGTAACCAGGAGTACCAGCAACCACCGTAGAAACATGAGAGTCACCTCCAACTGGAAAAGACCTCGAGAGTCCAAAATCAGCGAGTTTGGCCTTATAATGCTCGTCCAACAATATGTTTGTAGTTTTGACATCTCTGTGAACCATTGGTGGTGTGCATCCAATGTGTAAGTACTCCAAACCTATGCAAATTTATCATCCATATGAAATGATTTATATTGTAGGAATAAGGGATTCTAGTTCTAGAATGTAACTATATACAAACCTAGTGCTGCCTCCGCAGCTATTCTTAGCCGAGTACTCCAATTGACGATGGACTTGCCTCCTTTTCCTGTATAATAAATCATTAGATCCTATCATGTTTGCGGGAAAAACAACTGTTTTTTCATGAGTTCATGAAACATCTGAAACCTTAAAAATACATCAAGTTTTTTTACCTGACAGATGTTGTCTTAAGTCTCCATTGGGTACATACTCGTAGATGAGTGCTAAGTGGTCTCCTTCATCGCAATATCCTACAAGGCTTACCAAATTTGTATGGTGAACTCTCAGAAGAAGATCAACCTAATGCAAAGAAAAATAAGAAAAATCCATAAGTGATGATGTTAAAAGAACGTATAGTAGTTGGTAAATGGTAAGAATGTACTAATTAATACCTCTGCCTTGAACTCTTTATAGCCTTGAGTTGATGATTGAGACAGTAGCTTAACAGCTACCTGTTCAGAACCATTTACAGTACCGTGACAGACAACACCAAATCCTCCTTCCCCTACTACTCTTTCGAAATTATTTGTCATTTTAATAACCTCTGAGTAAGGAAACCTCCTCTTTTTCATCTCGATTGATGGCTCAGGTAAATAACTATATGTTGGCGGCGGGTGAATAACTGTTAAATCATAATTTAGGAATTAGCATAAATCATGTTCAGGAGCTCTATTTGTTCTTATTTGATATGTCTCTCCTTGCAAATACCTACCTTCATCAGTCGGCTTTTTCTTTCGGAGAAAAAGAACGAGAACCACCATAACAATGATGAGGATGGCTGCAGAACCAACTGATGCAACAATTACAACTGGAAAGCTCTTGCCAGGTGGTTTTGTGGGTGATTCAAAGGGAAGAAGCCTTGGGTTTCCTTGACGACTATAAAAGGATATTAGTGTTGTTTCAGGACACCCCTCGCACAAAATATGTTGTATGGAATAAGTACAGAGATATGTGGGAAGTTTCTTACAATAGTTGGAGTCCTTTCCTTTGCAGTAGAGATTGAGGAATTGAACCGTTAAGATCGTTTCCACTTAAGTTTCTGCATATTAAAAAAAAAAAAAAAAAAAACTAATGAACCTTGAGAGATAGAATTTTGAAAAGCATTAGAAAATAATCTTGAGAGAAACTTACATGAATAACAATGATTTAATGTTTCCAAGAAACTCCGGCACCTCCCCGGTCAAGTTGTTATTCGACAAGTCCCTAAAGTTTCCAGGAGAGAAAATGATCTGATTTCTTCGCAATTACATATAACGCCTCTGATCAACAATGGAAATGCTTACAGTTTCACTAGTTGCGTAAGGTTTTGAATGGCAGATGCTATGTTTCCAGTCAAACCACTCGAAGACAAGTTTCTGGCATGATATGTTCAAAACCACAGTCAAAAGTGTTGATGATCAAGCATATGATTACTAACAGATTTTAATGATTGAGTGTGGTGACGTGTGCATGAGTCCTACTGAACTTTATATGACTTACAAAGAAGTGATTCTTGGTGGTGTGGAGGTATCCATGTTGCTGCAGTTTAAAGCGTCCCACCTTAACTGCTGAGGGACGCATGGATCGCCTTGCCAATTGATTCTAGTCAATTCATAGGTGGCTTCAATGTTCTTGATAGCAACCACTTAAGATGATAAGAAATTAATTGGTAAGCAAATGACTGAACCATTATGTGCATAAGGTATGTTATAAAACACAGTGGAATTACACAAACCATCATTTATATCTGTTTCGGACTGTGGAAACTGAATAACTGTGTAGACCTCAAGAGCGTTAAGTAGAGGCGGAAGAGTTGATCTGGCGGTTCGTATCAGCTGGAACTTACAATTTCCTTCATCACAAATCCTTGGAGACTGGCTGTACATAGTAAGTATATCTAACTTCTTAGGAATTACAGGTTCAGTCGACATAACTTCACCATTCCATACCATGTTGAATTCTCTGGTTTCATTAGTCCCCAACTCCTGGATCTCAGCAAAGTGTCTATACACGTAATACTGGTCGTTAGGATTAGCGAAATTAGTCCATTCAATCGTCAGTGGCTCACTGGCATTAGTAGGTACGGCAGCAGTTGCAAGTGCGTCTTTTGGTGGACCGTAGCCGTTAATATTTCCCACATTGCTAGTGGTGTTTACATGGGTCCACTCTTTCTTAAAGTACGCAATCCATTGGCGATCATAGACATCATCCGAATACCTGAGGATGGGAACAATCTTGTTTAGTTGTGGAATAAGAAAACAGAAAACGAATATTATCATTGTTTGGTAGTGGAACAGAGACTGTTCTTCTTCTTCTGTTTGGTTTGGTGTCTAGAAAATAGTCTTACACCTTAGAGCCACAAAACACAGAAAAGGAAGAGATATATACAGTTATATTGTAAAAAGGTTGATGTTAAATATTACCTTAGGTAAAACTTTGATTGGGTAAGATATATCCGGAAATAGAGTTTGAGAGAGCCAGACTGGGTGATATAAGAATCATTACCCATGGGACGTATTTCCAAGGCTGAGATAATCGGTGTAGTCATCCCAGTCTTAACAAGACAAATCTGCAACGAGTTTGATATTGGGATGTGAAAGATCTCTCTTCGTGTGCCGTTATCTTGTCCATGCAAATCTACCGTGGCCCATAGATTTGGTCCAAGATACAGGTCAAACTTGGGGCTATTGTCAATACCATCGTAATTCCCGTATACAAACCAAGCCCTGATCAGATGACTTCTTCCTTTCTCGGCCTTAAGATTGTAACAGTTCCGTATTCCGTCTAGAAAATATCTCAGCGTTGCGTATGGCTTCAGGAGTCTACGCTCCAAAGTTGCGTGAGTTTTTCCGATTTTTCCACTCTGGATAAATGTTGCGTCTGATGAAAACTGTAATCCAGTTTCCGGCTCATTGTAAGGAGACAGTTCATTCGCGGGTAGTCCGCAGTCCAAGCTAATAAACCCTGTCAACAAATATATATGGTAACAAATTAATTCACCGTTAACAAATAGAAGTGGCCGGCCGATTAACTAAGAATTATCAAAATGGTAACAAGATAGAGAAGAAGGATATGTGATTTAAGATGCGGATACCTTGTTGGCTCTGAGCTTGAACAATATGAGTGATGACCAAAGTTCCAATAAGCAGCAGCAACAACAGCCTAAAAGACCTCTCCATATAAATTCTCTTACCCACCAAGGACAAATCAAGAAAATCTGCCCCAGCTCTGAAATATAACAGGAGAATATAAACCAAAACTGGAAATGAAAAGCAAAGGATTTTTATAAGTCAACGAAACAAAAGAAAAGAGTAAATGTATTTTATAGTGCAACGACTTCACCACGGGAAGAAGAAGAAGAATAAGAGGATAACTGTATATGAACTTGACTGGGGTCATTTGTGGTATTGGACATCAGTATGCATTTTACTTCGAAAAGAATCTGTCAATCAGAGAAAAAAATAAAACAAAATATTGGATTTAATAGCCAGCAGACTCACCACAATGATGCATGAAGAAATGGTCACAAAGAGTTAGACATTCTTATAGTCGTTGACTAAGTTACTAACATATGTAGTTGACCTGACTTTGTTTCAATCCTATGAATTAGAAGTTAGAACCCACAATTACAGCAGTAGGCACACAAAGATCTATATATATATATATATGCTGACTAAGATTTTACCAAGCAGGTACACTACGTGATCAGCATGAAAGAAACAAGGTTTATAACAATTAGACCTTGAGCTTAAACAAGATGGATGATTACCAAAAGATGGTTTTATATATAATGCTGCTGCACCATTGGAGGAAGAAGAATCAAAAGAAGATAATATTCCAACATCACTATCATGAAAATTAGTTGTGTACATCAGTCTAGCTATTAGTTTCCTGGTCAGGCAATATACAACTTGCTTTTTTAGTATAAAACTTCCAAAGAATGAATCAAACAAAGGTATTGGGCTTTTAAATAGCGACCAGACTCGTTCAGCACTATGACAGCACCAAGAAACTTTGATCAGGAATAGTCAGTGGTCGTTGACTTTTTGATTGGTGAAGATAACCTCTCCCACTTACATTTTAATTAGTAAACCTAAATACTTTAGTGAAAATATACCAGTTTGACACAAATTTGACAATTAATTGCTAGATTAATACTCCAACCTATCTAATAACTAGAATGACATAATTTTGAGCTAAAAAGACTGAAAACCCAGAATTTTTTTTTTTTAAAAACGAAAATATAATATAATATTTAATATTTGAATTTAAAAATATGATTAATGAAAAATATAAAATAATTAAAAATAGACTAAAAACCACGAAGATTAGTTTATTTATTTATTTATTTTTTAAAACAAAAATACAATATATCATTTAATATTTTGATTTAAAAATATGTGTTTATTTTTTTAATATAATTTTTAAAAATAAAATATGACTTAAAATATTATGTATAAAAATAATATTCAAAAAATTGTTTATAAAAATATTTTGTATAAAGATATGATTTAAAAATAGGAAGTTTAACATATATAGTTTAAATAAGTTTTATTTAAAATATAATGTATGAAATTATAACTAAAAAATAACATATATAAAAGTATTAAAATAAGATTTATGAAAATATAATATAATATATAAAAATACGATTTTAAAATATGATGTTAAATTTTTAAATATGATTTAGGAAAATTAAAATATATAAAATATGCTTTAAATATAAGAGTTTAAAATATGATTCATAATATGATTTATATTAAATATAATTAATAAAAATATGAATGAAAAATATAACTTAAAACAAATCTGTTGTCACTATATTTACATTTTACATCTAATAAATCTGTTATCAAACACAAGATTTTTGGAAGCAAATAAAAAACTGTCATAGCATAAAAAACTTGCCATAACATAGTATTCACATAGGTAATTTTAGCATTTTTTTAAATATGTTATAAATCTGTTATCAAAAGACAGATTTTTAGTTAAATTAAAAAATCTGTCGTAACTTAAAACAAATCTGTTATCACTAGAGGTTAACCTAGTAATTATTTTGTTGTAGAAAAATCTGTCATGTTACGACAAACCTTTTAATCAAGAAAATAAATTTGAAATAACTGTGAAATATAAATCTGCCAGACATTTTACAAATCTGTCATATATTATGAAATCTGTGATGTTTTTATAAATAAGTCTGTCGTGAAAAATAAATCTGTCATCAAATATATTATAAATCTGTCATAACTGTGTTAAAAAAACCTGTCGTCCAAAATAAGTCTATCATAAAAAATCTGTCGTACAAAAATAAATAGGTTGTGCAAAAACAAATCTGTCATACACGAATAAATTTGTCACAACTAGTCTAACAGACTTTTGAAAATATTTAGGTTTTCTTAAAAATAATTTTGGAAAGGTAAATTTGACTTTATTTTTTTCCTAATAAAACAAAAAAGGTATTTCAGACAAAAAATAACTCATCTAACCATTACATTTTATGAGTTAGTTTAGTAATTAACTTCTTAATTTGGGTCAGTCTAGTTTTTTTCCCTTTATTTTATCAGTATTATAACCTGTTTTATTGACCCTGGTCCGCAGCGAGGGAGTCCAAGAGAAAAAGACCATCTATGGCGGCGAAACCTGGCGTCAAGGGAAAGAGAAGAGCGCGCTTCGCCTTCAGTAGTTCCTGGCGGTGAGAACTCATCATGTTATAAAAAGGAAAATCGGCATTTATTTTCAGTGCTAACGTGGCTAGGGCGAAAAAAGGCGATTTAAGGTTTTCATCCGTGACGGGCAAGTATGCTGCCGTCGGGCCCTCCCTTGTGGAAACGGGGGTTGTTCCGGCGTCGGAAGGGGAGGCTAGTAGTTGTATGGTGCAAACGGGATCTGTAGGGCCAACGGAGGTGGCGACGGGGAAGGGAGGCGAAGAGAACCGCCAGGTCCAGTCTGGATCTGATTTGAATGTGGTTGTAGTGCAGAGTGATGTCCCTTTGGTTAAGAAGTCATATGCAACGGTGGCTAAACGTCATGTTTTTAAGAAACAACCTTTTGTGGTTGAATCTGTTGATGGTAGAGAGCGTGTTGTGGTCCCGAAGGCAGTGTTAACTGGGACAAAAACTATCTGGGAAGATTTCCTGATAGGTAAATTTCTAAACGAGAAGGCGCCTCATGTAGGTAAAGTCCACATGATTGTTTTAATAAGATCTGGAGGCTTGGAGATAAAGCCACTATGATTGATGTCTTGGAAGTTGATGAAAATACTCTAAAATTCCGGGTTAAAAATGAGCCCATGAGGCGAAGAGCTTTGAACAGAGGTATGTGGAATATAATAGGGATCCCTATGATTGTCTCCAAATGGTCTCCGTTTGCAGAAGAAGTTCAACCTGCTATGACATCCTTTAATATGTGGTTAAAGTTAAACGATGTACCTCCCTCTCTCTTTACTGAGAAGGGTCTTGAATTCTTGGCCAGTGCAGTGGGAAAACCTGTAAAGCTACACCCAAAAATAGAAGCTTGTGAGTGTTTTGATGAGGCTCAAGTGCTAGTGGAGGCTGATTTAACGAAGGTTTTACCGCAGGAGTTCGTGATTGTAGGAGAAGAGGAGGGAGAGGTGGATGCTGTTGTTCAATACTCTTACCCTTGGCTTCCCCCTCAGTGCACAAACTGTCAGAAGTGGGGCCATTTGCGGGACTCTTGTCTCTTGGTACGACCACTCAGTGCACCAATCTCAAAAGACAGTGATGCTCTGCCTCTAGTGGTTGCAGGGACTGCAGATCAACACTTCGGAGTTGCAGAGGCTGTTGATCAGAACAGGGACTCTGGTTTAGCTGGGGCTGTTAAGGCCGCCACATAGGATGAAGAGGAAGGTTGGAGCACTCCCACAAAAACAAGGCGCAGTCCTAATCGTTCTGCTGCTGCTGTTCTGCCAGAGGTCTCTACGTCAACGAATTCTTATGCTATTTTAACAGATATGGGGGATTTGGAGGATGATAGTCAACCACCTCCTGTAAATGTGATTGTGAGTGGAGGGGCGCAAGGAGAAACTGTGGTGGCCTCGGGGGGTAGTGGAACAATAATGGAGCAGGTGGATAAGTCTGTGATTGCTCCGGGATCTGATACATTGCAGGGAGGTGGTCTGCGACTGCCTAGGCAGAAAGAGGATCCCCCTTTGCGACAATCCCTTCCAAGGGAATCAAAAACGGCTCATAAAACGGTATCTATATCTTCTACTCGTGGAGCGGGTACGAAGATCCCCAAACATCATTAATTATGTCAGGTTTCTTTTGGAATGTTTGTGGCATAAACAAATATAATAAACATTCCGTTATAAAGAAATGGGTGGAGGAGCATAAGATGAAGTTTGGGTGTTTTGTTGAAACGCGAGCTCGTGAGAAAAATGTCCCGAGGTTAGTCGGGAAACTTTTGAATGATTGGTCTGTTATGACAAACTATGAGTACAGTCGGAGAGGACGTATTTGGATAGTATGGGGGAATGATGTTGTGCTTACGCCTTTTTACAAGAGCGAACATCTGATCACTTGTTCGATCAAACTGCCTACGCTCGCTGTTGAATTCTTTTGCTCGTTTATTTATGGGTTGAATACGGCGTCAGAAAGAACAGAGTTGTGGAAGGAGCTTCGTGAACACGCAGATTCACCACTTCTGTGTAATAAACCATGGATGCTAATGGGAGACTTCAATGAAACGTTAGATATATCAGAGCACTCTTGTCAGGATCATCAACCTGTGGTCACGTCTGGGATGAGGGATTTTCAATGTCTTATGACGTACTGCTCGTTCACTGATATGGTGGCTCATGGCCTTCTGTATACATGGACGAATCGGCAGGATCAGAATTTGATCTCCAAGAAGTTAGACCGCGTTCTAGTCAATGCTTGCTGGATGCACTTTTTCCCATCATCGTATAGTGTTTATGAGGCAGGGGGATGCTCTGATCACTTGCGATGTCGGATTGAGTTTTCTGCAGGAATGGGAAGCCACGCGGTCTGTTGGAAGCCGTTTAAGTTTGTCAACGCTACTACTACTCTACATGAGTTTAAGCCTCTGGTACGGGAAGCCTGGAAAGCCAGTGAACCTTTGCATTTGTCCACCTCTACTCTCCATCGTTTCACAAAAAAGTTAAAAGACTTAAAACCGGCCCTGAAACATCTGGCTCGAACTCGTATGGGGGACTTGGTTAAGAAGGCACGGGAGGCCTATCAAGACCTCTGTCGTAAGCAAGAGCAAACACTTTTAACCCCAACAGCTCGTTTCTTGGCAGAGGAGAATGCGACTTATGACAGGTGGGAGCGAGTGGCACGGCTGGAGGAGAATTATCTCAAACAGCGTTCCAAATTGCATTGGTTGCAGATTGGGGACCGGAATAACAAAACTTTTCATCGGGCTGTGCTTAAGCGACAAGCAAACAATTCGATAAGGGAGATCAAGCTCTCGGATGGGTCAGTTACTAAACAAGAAGATGCAATCAAAACAGAGGCAGAGAGGTTTTTCCGTGAGTTTCTGCAGTTGGTACCAGATGATTATGAGGAGGTTTCTTCGGCAACAATTCAACGACTGTTCTCTTTTCGCTGTTCTGCTACAGATAAACTTTTGCTCATGCGCACGGTTACAGCTGAGGAGATCACGAAAGTGTTGTTTGCAATGCCAACTGATAAGTCACCTGGTCCGGATGGTTACACAGCTGAGTTCTATAAAATGGCTTGGGAAGTTGTGGGCAGCGAGTTTGTTCTGGCTGTGCAGTCATTCTTTGAGAAAGGTTTTCTGCCCAAGGGTGTTAACTTCACCATCCTGGCTCTTATTCCTAAAAATCAGATGCTAGTGAGATGAAGGATTATCGTCCAATATCATGCTGCAATGTATTATATAAGGTCATCTCGAAAATACTTGCTAATCGGCTGAAGTTAGTTCTCCCCAAGTTTATTGCAGGTAGTCAGTCAGCTTTTGTCAAGAACCGGTTGCTTATTGAGAATGTCTTGCTTGCCACAGAATTAGTGAAGGATTATCACAAAGATTCTGTTTCTGAGCGCTGTGCTATTAAAGTGGATATCTCAAAAGCTTTTGATTCAGTTCAGTGGACTTTCTTGAGGCACACTCTTGAGGCTTTGGAGTTTCCCATCCCATTTATTCACTGGATAATGCTCTGCGTCACTACACCTTCATTCTCCGTTCAAGTTAATGGTGAATTAGCGGGTTATTTCAATAGTAAGCGGGGTTTACGGCAAGGTTGCTCTCTTTCGCCTTATCTGTTTGTTATAGTTATGGATGTGCTATTTAAGAAACTGGAGGAAGCTGCTAGATCACGTCTGTTCGGGTACCATCCTCGCTGCAAAAATATAGGTCTTACTCATCTCAGCTTCGCTGATGATCTTTTGATCTTTTCTGATGGTACGGTGCGTTCACTCGATGGCATTATGAAGGTTTTTGATGAGTTTGCGAGGTGGTCCGGATTGCGAATAAGCCTGGAAAAAACTACGATTTACTTTGTTGGCATCTCGGTTGCTGTTCAACAAGAGGTAGAAGCTCGGTACTCATTTGCAGTGGGTTCTCTACCGGTTCGCTATTTAGGCCTTCCCCTGGTCACTAAACCTTTAACATCAACTGATTATCTCCCATTGCTCGAGCATATTAAGAAGAAAATTTGCTCATGGCAGGCACGTTTCTTATCCTATGCGGGGCGGCTCAATCTTATCACCTCGGTCTTATGGAGTGTATGCAATTTCTGGATGGCTGCTTTCCGTCTCCCACGGGAATGCATAAGGTCAGTGGAACAGCTCTGTTTAGCTTATTTGTGGTCTGGTGCGGATCTTAATACTAATAAGGCCAAAGTCGCTTGGGTGGATATCTGTAAACCGAAGGGTGAGGGAGGTTTGGGTTTGCGTTCTTTAAAAGAGGCAAATGATGTTAGTTGTTTAAAGCTTATTTGGCGCATACTCTCTTGTGAGGACTCGTTGTGGGTTAAGTGGGTGCGACAGTCACTCTTGAAGGGTGCATCTCTCTGGGCCGTGGAGGCCACGCAGTTGGGATCTTGGATGTGGAGAAAGATCTTAAAATATCGGGAAGTGGCAAAGCTCCATACAAAAAATACAGTCAGAGATGGTGTGAGGACATCTTTTTGGTTTGATGATTGGTCGGGTATGGGCCGCCTTGTCGAGCTAGGGGGAGACCGGGGACCTATTGATATGGGAATTAGTCGCACAGCAATGGTTGCTGACGCTTGGAATCGCCGTCGAAGGAGCCACCATACGGTACATTTCAATGCAATGGAGGATGCATTAGCACATCAATCTGCATTACGTTAGTCTCAAGCGGATATTGTCCTTTGGAAAGGAAAAAATGATGTCTTCCGGTCTAGGTTTTCCACCAAAGACACATGGAACAACATTAAAACGCATTCGGTCATAGCTAACTAGTGTACTGGGGTCTGGTTCCGTCATGCTACTCCGAAATATTCATTTTGTGTTTGGTTGGCTGTTCAGAACAAGCTCTCAACAGGGGAACGGTTACTGAAGTGGAACAGGGGAGCTGATGCCGCTTGCGCCTTCTGTCACAGTGCAGTAGAGACGAGGAACCACCTCTACTTTTCCTGTGCTTTCACTACTACTATATGGGAAGATCTTCTCAACTCGATACTCTACAGATTGGCAGCCTGTTATTTACTCTGTCTCGGATCGCTGGCCCGACAGTACTAGAGAGTTTCTTGTGAGATATACATTGCAGGTTTTTGTTTACACCATCTGGCAGGAATGGAATAATCGTCGTCACGGCGCCAACCCCACCCCCCAGGCTCAGCTTATACATCAGATCGACCGCCATGTACGCAATCAACTCCTAGCCATCCAGCTCGGTGGTGATATGCGATATGCGGATGGTCTGGCACTTTGGCTTGCTTCACGTTTTTCCAACTGAATATTCTCCTCCTGTTTTGCTTAAAGTCAACATAAACGCTGCACTTGATGTAAAAACGCTATTTTCTTTTTAAAATCTAATTTAACATTTGTTTTAAAAAAAAAAAAACTCATCATCGACGATAGGATTTGTTCAATAATCAACATTTCACAAATAATGAAGTTAGGGTTTCCTTGATAACAAGCTGAGATTGCATGTCACTCAACACTTGACAGATTTGAACACTTAGAAGAATGAGATTGAAAAGAGAAATCATAGAGCAAAACGTTTTTTTTTTTTTTTTTTTTTTGTCAATGAGCAAAACGTTTCAGTTTCTTATTTTACAACAACAACACCCTCTGCTTTTTGAGTCACACGAGAGCCACCCTATATGATAAACACGCTCACACCAATAGATGGGCCACACTAAGTCCACAAGCCCAAGGAGACATTACAGAGACGATGAGATCACAAAAAACGCCGATGGTCAAAGCAAAATCAATTTCGTGGTACACAAGACATATATGAAGAAACGACAAAAGAGCAGAGAATATGATCTGAATATATCAATGATCTATGAAAGCAAGCAGAATTAAATTTATCGACAGCGAGTTTATCTATAAGACCATACACAATTACACACTTGAATTAATACTTTTAACTATTTTGCAATTTTTTTCTTACAAGTACCACAAGTAGACAACACTGAAAACTACCTTGGAATGACAACCGTACTGTCCAAGCTAACGACAGTTTCTTGAGATTCTAAGCCTCGATCCTTACTTATCCTCGAGTTTTCACACACAATACACTCTTTTAGCTCGTGAATTACCTCAGACATGGATGGTCGTTTTGAGGAAGAAGAATCCACGCATAACACTGCCAGTTCAAGAGCTCTCCAAGCAGAATTAGTGTCATAATCCTCGCCAAGGTTTGGATCCATAATCTCAAGAATGTCTCCTTTGGTGATCTGAAACCCAACCCATTGTGCTATGTGAATGTGAGACTTTTCAGTGGCTTCATTATTATTAATCACAGGTTGATTTGTGATCATCTCCAATAACACGATCCCGAAACTGTAGACATCACTCTTCTCAGCCAACCTATTTGTATCTGCAAGACAACAACGTGATATGTAAGACTTTAACCGTTGAACAAGGAACAGAAAGTTTCAGAACGAGTATTTGTATGTGTGTGTGTGTGTATGAAAACTAATAATGAATACTTACTCGGGATCAAGGTATCCACGAGTACCAGCAACAACCGTCAATTCCTGAGATTCACTTTTGAAGAATGAAACAGAGAAACAGAGGAGAGGAGGAACAGAGAGGTAGAAATATTGTTTCTTTGTTATTTCCTTGATAAACATTCATTACACAGCCTTGTTCCTTTATATATGAGGATACAAGAGATTAACAAGTCTTGACCTAGCTTCTAGGTTCTTCCAATCACTGTTTACGTGGCATCACCATCGTCGCACGATTCAAGGACGGCAAATCGGTTCTTGGTTTGCATTGCCGTACTGTCTGCTTGCGATGGTGACCTTGTCTCTTTGTCGTGTACTGAAGATAACCGTTGAGTGGCTATGGGCTTTGAGAGAGGCTTCGGGAGAGTAATGGGCCGTGGTCCTAACAGGCCTTTTTGCAAAGAGACATCAACTTGGACTCTGTTCTTCACACTCCCCCGCAAACTTGGATTCGGGGGCACGCTGACGCCAAGTTTGTACCGAAGAATTTCAAAAGGTCGTTGAGGGAGAGACTTTGTGAAGATATCTGCGAGTTGGTAGTCTGCAGGGATATGATTCACGATGATATTCCCAAAAGCAACTTGTTCACGGACATAGTGGTAGTGAGTAGCAAAATGTTTGGTGCGAGCATGGAAGCTGGGATTGGCTGTGAGATAGACTGCAGAAAGATTATCGCAGAACAGTTCTGGAGTAGCAGAGAGCTTCACTCCCAAGTCTTGGAGAAGATTTACAAACCAAGTGACTTCTGAGGTAGCTTCGGACATTGCTCTATACTCTGCTTCAGTAGAACTCTTGGAGACTGTATCTTGTTTCTTTGAGGACCAAGAAATCAGATTGCGACCAAGAAAGGTGCAGAAGCCGCCTGTTGAACGACTAGACTTCTGACATCCAGCATAATCACTATCACTAAATGAAGTGAGCTTGGAATCCGAGAACTTGTCAAAGGAGATTCCCATAGTAGTAGTTCCTTTTATGTATCGCAGGATTCGTTTGAGAAGATTGAAGTCAGAGATGGAGGGCTCATGCATCTTTTGGCATACATAATTGACTGAAAACTGGAGGTCTGGTCTCGTTAGTGTCAGATACTGTATACGTCCAGCTAGACTGCGAAAATATTTTGGATTGGCAAACAGTGGAGATTGGGCAGGTTGACCTGATTGTTGAATCTTGCGAGTAAGTTTCTGAGGGAGAGGAGTGGCAACAGAAGCACAAGATGACATTCCAGCAACTGCTAACAAATCTTCAGCATATTTTTGTTGAGATAAGAACATCCCTCCTTCATGATACTGGATTTGAATTCCCAGAAAATAGTGAAGCTTACCGAGATCCTTCATACGAAATTGAGTGTTTAGCTGTTCAAGGAGATCAGTAAGTAGTTCTGAAGAATTTCCTGTGATTGCCATATCATCAACATAGAGCAGAAGCATGATAACATTTTTACCTTTGAAGCAGACAAAAAGAGAGGGATCTCTTAAGCTGCAAGTGAAACCAAATTTTAGCAAGAAGTTGCTAAATTTATCAAACCAGGCCCTTGGTGATTGTTTGAGACCATAGAGAGATTTATGAAGAAGACAAACATGGTTTGGATAGTTTTGATCAACAAATCCTGCTGGCTGCTTCATGTAGACAGTTTCAGTAAGATCTCCATGAAGGAATGCGTTTTTAACATCCATTTGTTTTACTTCCCAGTTCATTGTTGTAGCAAAATGTAAAACTGCTCTGACTGTTGCAGTTCGAACAACAGGACTGTAAGTCTCAAGATAGTCTATGCCCTCTTCTTGGTTAAATCCCTGAGCAACTAATCGAGCTTTAAACTTGTCCAAGGAGCCATCTGCATTAAGCTTGACTCTGAACACCCATTTTGAGCCTAAGACATGCATGTCAGGCGTATGAGGGACTAAGGAAAAAGTGTTTGCATCTTTACAATTTCCCATTTCCTCATTCATTGCAGCTGTCCAATAGGGATCTTTTAAAGCTGCAGTTACTGTCTCTGGTTTTGGATAAGAGATCTTTTGTGTGAGTAAGGCATACCGTGGATTTGGTTTAGAGATTCCAGCTTTGGAACGAGTTTGCATCGGATGAGTTGATGTCGAACCGTGCTCTGCATTTTCTGGTTGAACCGTGTTTACAACTGAGTTTTCCACACTTGGGGCCAATAGCTGAGAGCTGTTGCCTATAGGAACAAGATCTAAGCTTGCCGTACACTCAGAACTCTCAGCATTGGGCATGTGCGAAGACTCAACAGAATCAGTGATGTTGACTGTTGTAGAAGCAGGAGTTTCTGTTTGAGCTGAGGCAGGAGGAAAGATTTCAGGGTGAGAGATGATGTCAGAGGCTGAGGCTGGAATTGCAGGTGAAGGATTGCCAGAGGTTACTTGGTCACTAGGAGCTGAGATAGGTGGAAGCTGTTTGAGCCACGCAGTATACAGAGGTGTAGGAGCTAATTTCTGCAAATGTTGATAAGAATTTGCAAAAGGGAAACTCGTCTCGTCGAAAATAACATGACGACTAATATATATACGTCCAGTCGGAGGATAATAGCAACGATAACCTTTAAATTTTTCAGTATAACCAAGAAACACACATTTTAAAGAGCGAGGATCGAACTTATTTTGAGCATATGATCGCAGAGTGGGGAAGCATGCGCAGCCAAAGGTCCTCAAGGTAGAATATTCTGGTGGTTTACCAAAAAGTGCTTCATAAGGACTGATATTGTTGATGAGAGTGCTTGAAGGGAGAAGGTTAGAGAGAAAGTTTGAGGTGAAGAAAGCCTCTACCCAGTGATTTTGTGGTGTAGCACTCTGAAACA
Source organism: Camelina hispida (assembly GCA_023657505.1). Lineage (NCBI taxonomy): Eukaryota > Viridiplantae > Streptophyta > Magnoliopsida > Brassicales > Brassicaceae > Camelina > Camelina hispida. The sequence goes on along the minus strand of CP094636.1, from coordinate 29,927,591 downwards.
TCAATGTAAGTGCCATTTCAGTCAACTGCCTGTGCTTTCTCTCGGCGATGCCGTTCTGTTGAGGAGTATGAGGGCAGGAGACGAAATGTTGTATGCCAGCTTCTTGAAGATGAGATAGAAGTCTATGATTTATGAACTCTCCACCACCATCAGATTGGAATGTACCAATTTTTGTTTGTAGTAAATTCTCAACCAAATGTTGATACTTGATGAAGAGAGAGCAAAAATCAGACTTTTTCTTTAGAGGATAAAACCAAAAATATCTTGAATAATTGTCAATAAACACAGCATAAAATCTGAATCCTTGGACAGAGGAGACAGGAGAAGGACCCCAGAGATCACAATGCACTCTTTCTAAAGGTCTTGAAGCAACAAAAGAAGAAGAACTAAATGGCAATCTTGAACTCTTCCCAATCTGACATGATTCACACACCTTATTGGTACTTTTATTGACTTGAATTGCCTTATTTGCAGATAGAAGCTGGAGAACTTGTGGATTAGGATGTCCCAGCCTCTGATGCCAAACCTCATCACTTGTTTTGATTTGCCTTGTGGAGTAGAGCACCTGAAACTTTGGATCATCCAGTTTGTAAAGTCCATCATTTTCCTTTCTCTTTGTCAGAACCTTGAGAGTTTCCTTGTCCTTAATTACAACATCAAGATCATCAAATGTGATAGCACATGGGTAATCTTTAGTCAATTTAGAGACTGATAATAACGACTTTGTTATTTCAGGACAAACTAAGACGTCTTTAAGCGGGAGATTACCTGATGTTGAAGGGAGGTTAGCAGATCCAACGTGAGTGATAGGGAGGAAGTTGCCGTCACTTGCCATTACCACATCACTGCCATGATATGGTTGAGACTGTTGCAGCCGTTGAGTTGAGCTTGTGATATGCGCTGTTGCGGCTGAATCAGGGTACCAACTGTTGTCTTCAGTGACATCTGTGATGTGGAGAGCTGAGAAAGCTGCAGCACTTATTGCAGGTTGAGCAGGTTGTTGATATTCTTCATCAAACCTGTACCAGCACTCAAAAGCATTATGTCCTCTTTTGTTGCAGATTTGGCAGACTGGTTTCTCACTTCCGTTAACAGTTGTTCTTGTTGGGCCTGAAGACGAAAACTGCTGATGGAAGCCACGACCACGAGTAGAGAATGATCCCCTGCCTCTTCCTCTGTTACCACGACCACGAAAGCTAGATGTTCTTGAGGTATAAAAGGCAAGGTGTGGCGAGACTTCAGATGAGACAGAGTAGCCTTGAATTCTATCATTATAACCAGTGAGGCGAGATATCACATTATCATAGGTGGGTGCTGGTAAGCGATCCATAGAATCCTCGATGACGGTGATAATAGGTTCATATTCACGACTTAGACCTCTTAAAGCAGCAAAAATTTTCATTTTTTCACTAACTGGGTCTCCTATAGAGGCTAGCTGGTCACAGATATCCTTGATTCCTCTAAGGTAGTCTGACATACTCTTATCTAACTTTTCAGCATTTTGAAGGCGTCTTTGAAGCTCAAAAAGTCTAGACGAAGATGTACGGTTGAAGTGAGAGATTAGTGTTTCCCATACCTCTCGTGCAGTTGTAGAACCGATGACTAATCGAAGAACATTCTCTGTCATAGAGCCAAGAAGCCAGGCCTTGACAACTTGGTCGGATCTAGACCAGCTTTCGAAGTCTGGGTTGAGTATGTTTTCGACTTTTCCTTCATTGTTGTTACGTATGGGAATCAGCTCATCTGGAGCTTTAACAGCGCCATTGACGAAGCCTAAAAGAGACTGAGTGCGAAGAAAGGACTCAAACTGAGACTTCCAAATGATATAATTTTGCTCAGTGAGTTTGATAGTTACACAGTTCGAGATATGAAGAGAGGGAGAAGAATAGGGTTCCATAGTTCCATCCATGGCTCTGATACCATGAAGAATGAAACAGAGAAACAGAGGAGAGGAGGAACAGAGAGGTAGAAATATTGTTTCTTTGTTATTTCCTTGATAAACATTCATTACACAGCCTTGTTCCTTTATATATGAGGATACAAGAGATTAACAAGTCTTGACCTAGCTTCTAGGTTCTTCCAATCACTGTTTACGTGGCATCACCATCGTCGCACGATTCAAGGACGGCAAATCGATTTTTGGTTTGCATTGCCGTACTGTCTGCTTGCGAAGGTGACCTTGTCTCTTTGTCGTGTACTGAAGATAACCGTTGAGTGGCTATGGGCTTTGAGAGAGGCTTCGGGAGAGTAATGGGCCGTGGTCCTAACAGGCCTTTTTGCAAAGAGACATCAACTTGGACTCTGTTCTTCACAACTTCCACTTTGGAAAGATCTTGAGAGCCCAAAATCAGCCAGTTTGGCTTTGAAATTCTCGTCTAGCAATATGTTGGCAATTTTGACATCTCTATGAACCATTGGCGGAGTGCATCCAACATGTAAGTACTCCAATCCTATTGCAATCAAAGTCATTTACATAAACCAGAAAATCAATATGAACGGAATTGATATATTGTTCTTTAACTTAAGTAGTACGAAACCTAGTGCTGCTTCCAAAGCTATCCGTAGTCGAGTACTCCAGTTGATGATGGATTTACCTTCTTTTCCTGTATATATATAAGATCATTAGATCACTTCAAGTATTATGAGTTTTATTAGCTATTGCTACATGTGAAATCAATATAAGAATATTGCCTGACAAATGTTGTTTTAATTCTCCATTAGGCAGAAACTCATAGATGAGAGCTAAGTGATCTCCTTCATAGCAATACCCAACCAGGCTCACCAAATTTGTATGGTGCACTCTCATAAGAAGATCAACCTAAGGTAACGTTCATGTCAAGAAAATCTTGAAATGCATAAACACAAGACAGTTTAGTTGGGAAGATTAGAGAACTATGAATATACCTCTGCTTTGAACTCCTTATATCCTTGAGTTGAAGATTGAGAGAGTACCTTAACGGCTACTTGTTCACCACCATTTACAGTACCGTGATACACCATGCCAAAACCTCCTTTACCTAAAACTCTTTGGAAGTTATTTGTCATTTGGATGACCTCTGAATATGTGAACCTTCTTTTGCTGTTCTTATTAGCAAAAGTAACTTCCCCCGTTGACGTTCTATGTGGACCTGTACATCATAATAAGGATGTTATCATATCATGTTCAACTGCATTCAGAAGATTTTATATGTATTCTTATTTAATGCCTCTTTCATATACCTTGTGGAACCGTTGACTTTTTCTTTTTGAGTACAAGAAAAAGAATCAATAAAGCAATGACAATGGCTGCAGGAACAACTGATGCAACAATTGGCACAAGAACATTCTTCTTAGGTGGTCCTTTACATGAATCAGAGAGACAAAGCCTTGGGTTTCCTTCAACACTACAATAAGACAAGGGTTTGTTCAGAGACAAAGCCTTGGGTTTCCAGAACGTTCAAATGCTATCTATAGAAAGTTTCTTACGACAGCTTTAGTCCTTTATTTTGAAGAGCTTGAGGAATTGAACCATTAAGATTGTTCCCGCTTAAGTTTCTGTTAACAACGACTATGATATCTGAGTTGGAAATTTTGAAAAGCATCAATACATATGTTGAGAGAAACTTACATGAACGACAACGATTTCATGTTGCCTAGGAACTCCGGCACTCCTCCAGTCAAGTTATTATTTGACAAGTCCCTATTGTTAGCAAGAGAGAATAAATGCATGAAGGTTTTATCAAATGTATTCTGATCCATATATAACAGCGTATTTAACAATGGTAAATACTTACAGTGTTTCTAGTTGTGTAAGACTTTGAATGGCAGCTACTATGATTCCATTTAAACCACTTGAAGACAAGTTTCTAGTAAAATGTTCAAAATTACATTCAAAGTGTCAACGATCATAATTACTATCAGATCTTAAACAGTGTGTGAGCGCCTGTGTACATCTATGATGCACGGGGACGGCAGTTTGATGGCACTGTACACTGTACCACTAATTTGTATTTTTATTTTACGACTTACAAAGAAGTTATTCTTGGGTGCATGGAACTAATTTGTATTTTTATTTTACGACTTACAAAGAAGTTATTCTTGGGTGCATGGAGATATTTGTGTCACGGCAGTTTAGTCCGTCCCACCTAAGGTCTTGAGGGACGCATGGATCACCTTGCCAGTTGATTCTACTCAATACATAGGTGGCTTCAATTTCTTTTATAGCAACCACTACCATAAAAAAAGAAAGGGTTTTGATGATGTTAGAATTTAATATATGACATTGTTTCCACACTAACGGTAAAACATACCATCTCTTTCATCTGTTTCAGACTGTGGAAGCTCAAAAACTGTGTAGAGCTCAAAAGCGTTGATCAGAGGTTGAAGAGTTGATCTTTTGGTTCTTATCAGTTGAATACTACATTTCCCCTTTTCGCAAGTTCTCGGTGACTGGTCGTAGATAGTACTTACCTCTAACTTCTTAGGAACTACAGTCGACATAACTTCACCATTCCATACAATGTTGAATTCCCTGGTTTCATTTTCCTTCAACTCCTGGATCTCAGCAAAGTGTGCATACAAGTAATATTGGTCATTAGGATACAATGGAGTCCATTCCATCGTCAATGGGGCGCTGGCATTACTAGGCGTGGCAGCATTTTTTAGTGCCTCCTTGGGTGGAACATAGTTGTTGGAATTGTTCACTTCGAGAGTGGTGGAAATCTGAGTCAATACCGTCTGAAAGTAGGGATTCCAAATGCGATCATAGACATCATCCGGGTACCTAAGGGTCATAAGATAAAAGATCAAAGACTGGGAAGGAGAAACATACAGAAGAAGAAAAACAGAGCAAGACTTACTGTATATCAGAGATTGGCTTGCCAAGATTTGTACGGAAGAAAAATCTGTAATAAAGTCTGAGGGAACCAGACTTAGTGATATAAGAATCTTTTCCCAATGGACGTAAATCCAAACCGGATATTAGCGGTGTAGTTTCTCCTGTCTTAACAAGACAAAGCTGCAATGAGTTTGATGTTGGGATGTGTAAGTAATTTTCCCATGTACCATTCACTCGTGTTTCGATATCTATCGTGGCCAATCGATTAGGTCCAAGATAAAGATCAAAGACAGGGTTAATGCGAAGACCATCATAATTTCCATATAGAAAGGCAGCTCTGATCAAATATTTACGCCCTTTCTCTACACTCAGATTGTAGCAGTTCCTTTTGCCTTTTGGAAAATATCTTAGCGTCAAGTATTGCTCCCTGTTATAGTTAGGATTTTCTCGGACTTGACCAGTTTTCCCGCTCTGTATGAACTCGTTGTCCGAAGAGTACCACAGTCCTGTTTGAGTATCTTTATAAGGAGACGGTGCATTCGCAGATCGGCCGCAATCCAAACTGATGAACCCTGTAAACCATGAAAACCATGAAAACCAAAATGTTTTGTAAGGAAGGAAGCAAATGGAACGTAACGTATATATAGAAGAAATAAGAAATCTGATACCACCTTGTTGGTCTTGAGCTTGAACAATATGAATGATGGCGGCCAAAGTTATCATTACCAACAAAAGTCCAAAAGAACTCTCCATGTTTCTCTTATTAACTCCCATGGAAAAATATCAAGAAACCATTATTAATGGCTGGCTATGCATGCTTTTGAAGATAATCAACAAATAAGTAATAAGCAAACCAAAATAGTACACTAATTAAAAAAAAAGACTTAGTCTAGTCAATTGGTGAAAATGAGTAAATGTGTTTTCTAGTGCAGCTTGCCCCAAGGGAAAGGGAAGGAGATGTCCCAACATCGCCGTCATGATTTAATATCTTTGTTTTTTTTATTGTTTGAATATCTTTTCCGTAGTTTGTCTGGTCTGACTCATTTGTGAATCTCTATTAAAGATACCAAATTACAGATAAAAATGATCTTTGAAATGTCAATGGTCAAAGCAACATGACATTTTCGTGGTACTCAAGACACATATGAAGAAACGACAAAACAGCAGAGTATCAATGATCAATGAAAGCAAGCAGAATTAAATTTATCTATAAGACCATACATAGATTACACACTATAATCAAGTATTGATTACTTACAAGAAGTAGACAACACTCAACTATCTTGCTATAGGAACCACCGTAGTGTCCAAGCTAACGTTCATTTCTTGAGATTCCAAGCCTCGATTCGTACTTATCCCTGAGTTTTCACATACAATACACTCTTTTAGTTCTTGAATGACCTGAGACATGGATGGTCGTTTTGAGGAAGAAGGATTCACGCATGACATTGCCAGCTCGAGAGCTCTCCAAGCAGAATTAATATCATAATACTTGCGAAGGTTCGGATCCATAATCTCTAGAATATCACCTCCATTGATCTGAAAGCCAACCCATTGTGTTATGTGAGAATTTCCAGAGGTTTGATTAATCACGGGTTGGTTTGTGATCATCTCCAATAACACGATTCCAAAACTGTAGACATCACTCTTCTCACACAATCGACCTGAATGGTTATATCTGCAAGAGAACAACATGGTATATACTTTTTAACCATTGAAGAAGGGATAGAAAATTTGAGAACGAGTGTTTGTGTATATGAAAACAAACAATACTTACTCGGGATCAAGGTATCCAGGAGTACCAGCAATCACCGTTGAATGCTGAGATTCGCCTCCTCCTTGGAAAGATCTTGAGAGCCCAAAATCAGCGAGTTTGGCCTTGAAATTCTCGTCTAGCAATATGTTGGCAGTTTTGATATCTCTGTGAACCATCGGCGGTTTGCATCCAACATGTAAGTACTCCAATCCTATGCAATTGAGTCATCATCAATATTAATTAATTACTTCATTATATAACCAGTTGAATCGATATCTTATAACTTAGTACGGACCTAGTGCTGCCTCCAAAGCTATTTGAAGTCGAATACTCCATTTGATGATGGATTTACTTCCTTTTCCTGTATAAAAGATCATTAGACCCATTCAAGTTCTCCTGACAAATGCTACTAAAAAAAGAAATATTCTAAGATAAATTCCCTCTGCCAGGCTTTGATCCCAAAATTTTTAAGAGCAACTTAGATCTGAAGAACCATTTAGCCAATGTGTTATAGAATATAAGTATTACCTGACAAATGTTGTTTTAAGTCTCCATTGGGCAGAAACTCATAGATGAGGGCCAAGTGATCTCCTTCATAGCAATACCCGACGAGGCTTACCAAATTCGTATGGTGCACCCTCAAAAGAAGATCAACCTGAGGTAAGAGTAAAACTCATCTAAGAAAATCTAATCGAATTCTAAAACAGATAATATATACTTTAGTTCGGAAGATTACAGAACTATGAATACCTCTGCTTTGAACTCCTTATAGCCTTGAGTTGAAGACTGAGAGAGTACCTTAACGGCTACTTGTTCAGAGCCATTTACAGTACCGTGATACACCATGCCAAACCCTCCTTTACCTAAAACTCTTTGGAAGTTATTTGTCATTTGGATGACCTCTGAATATGTGAAACTTCTCCTGTTCTTATTAGCAAATGTAACTTCCCCCGTTGACGTCCTCGGTGGCAGGTCTAGACCTGCAGTACATCAGAATAAGGATGTTATCATATTCTTTGTTATGTGTATATCTTCATTTAATGCAGCAGAGCAAACGACATTCACAAGATACTCTTTGGGAGTACCTTTCACAATTGTTGACTTTTTCTTTCTGAGTACAAGAAAAAGAACCACAATGACAACTGATGCAACAATTGCCACAAGAACTGATGCAACAATTGCCACAGGAAATTTCTTCTTAGTTGGTTTTCTACATGAATCAGAAAGACAAAGCCTTGGGTTTCCTTCAACACTACAATAAGACAAGGGTTTGTTCATGACATTTAATGCAGAAAAGGGTCGTAGATAAATAATTCAGAAAAGTTCAAAGCTATATGTAGAGAGATTCTTACGATAGCTCTAGTCCTTTCTTCTGAAGAGCTTGAGGAATTGAACCATTAAGATTATTCCCGCTTAAGTTTCTGTTAAAAACGACTATGATCTGAGTTGGAAATTTTGAAAAGCATTAATACATATGTTGATCAGAGAAACTTACATGAACGACAACGATTTCATGTTGCCTAGGAACTCCGGCACTCCTCCAGTCAAGTTATTATTTGACAAGTCCCTATTGTTAGCAAGAGAGAATAAATGCATGAAGGTTTTATCAAATGTATTCTGATCCATATATAATAGCCTATTTAACAAGGGTAAATACTTACAGTGTTTCTAGTTGTGTAAGACTTTGAATGGCAGCTACTATGATTCCATTTAAACCACTTGAAGACAAGTTTCTAGTAAAATGTTAAAAATCACATTCAAAGTGTCAACGATCACAGTTACTTTCAGATTTTAAACAGTGTGTGAGCGCCTCTGTACACTGTACCACTAGTTTTTTTTCTTTTCTTTTTCTTTCGACTTACAAAGCAGTGATTCTTGGGTGCATGGAGATATTTGTGTCACGGCAGTTTAGTCCGTGCCACCTAAGGTCTTGAGGGACGCATGGATCACCTTGCCAGTTGATTCTACTCAATGCATAGGTGGCTTCAATTTCTTTTATACCAACCACTAACAATAAAGAAAAAGGTTAGGAATCTATATGAAATGTACTAGTACTCTCTATCGTGTCTATGATTTTGTTTCCACAGTAATCGTAAAACATACCATCTCTTTCATCTGTTTCGGACTGTGGAAGCTCAACAACAAGGTAGAGCTCAAAAGCGTTGATTAGAGGTGGAAGAGTTGATCTTTTGGTTCTTATCAGTTGAATACTACATTTCCCCTTTTCGCAAGTTCTCGGTGACTGGTCGTAGATAGTACTTACCTCTAACTTCTTAGGAACTACAGTCGACATAACTTCACCATTCCATACAATGTTGAATTCCCTGGTTTCATTTTCCTTCAATTCCTGGATCTCAGCAAAGTGTGCATACAAGTAATATTGGTCATTAAGAGATAATGAACTCCATTCCATCGTCAACGGCGCGCTGGCATTACTAGGCGTGGCAGCATTTTTTAGTGCCTCTTTAGGTGGAACATAGTTGTTGGAATTGTTCACTTCGAGAGTGGTGGAAATCTGGGTCCATCCCGTCTGAAAGTACGAAGTCCAAATGCGATCATAGACATCATCCGGGTACCTAATGTTGGAATGTGATGAGAGAAGGACACTTTAGTGTTCAGGAATATATAGACTCTCATAATCATATGTTTATATAGTAAGATGATTTCCTAAACTAAGATATAATTAACATCTTTACATATCTATATAATAAACCCTGTTAACCGACATATCTATTCTAGATTCTTCTACACCTAAGGGTGGGGAAAATCTTGTCAAAGGAAAAGAAAAACAGAACAACATACTGAGGGCTTAAAAACAGAACAAGAACAAGCAGAAAGAAGAGATACCATTCAGTTGAAGTTGACTTACTGTAGATCATAGTTTGGCTTGCTAAGGTATCTACGAAAAAAAAGTCTGAGAGAACCAGACTTAGTGATATAAGAATCCTTTCCCACTGGACGTAAATCCAAAGTGGATATTAGCGGTGTAGTTTCCCCAGTCTTAACAAGACAAATCTGCAATGAATTTGATGTTGGGGTGTGTAAAAGTTTTCTTCTGTACCATTCAGTCTTTCAAAATCTATCGTGGCCACTGGATTAGGTCCAAGATAAAGATCAAACACCGGGGCTATGTTATGACCATCGTAATTTCCATATACAAAGGAAGCTTTGATCAAATATTTTCGTCCCTTCTCCACACTCAGATTGTAGCAGTTCCGCTTTCCTTCTGGAAAATATCTCAGCGTCTTTAGTTGCTTCCTTAATCGTACCCAATTTTGTCGGATTCGACCAGTTTCTCCACTCTTTACGAACTCTTTGTCCGAAGAGTACCACAATCCAGTTTGAGTATCTTTATAAGGAGACAGTTCATTCGCAGATAGCCCGCAATCCAAAGTGATGAGCCCTGTTAACAGACATTAACCATTACAACAACCAGGCCACTTTCTCATAACCAAAATGTTTTTACACATGGATGCCTACAGAGGAAATAAGAATGATGATACCTTTTGGGTCTTGAGCTTGAACAATATGAATGATGGTAAAAGTTATCAGCACCAACAAAATCCCAAGAAAACTCTCCATTTTCTCTCTTAACTCCCAAAGAATTGTCAAGAAACCAATGGCTGCTATATTGTTGAAGATCAACAACAAATAAATAAGCAAACCAAAATTATACACTGCAAGGAAAGACTTAATCAGGTCAATGGTGAAAACGAGTAAATGTGTTTTCTAGTGCAGCGTCACCAAGAGAAGGGAAGAAGATGAGGGTTTAGAGGTAAAAAAAATGTCGTAATTAAGCCCAAAAGAACCTTCCACATTTTTCTGAACTCCCAAGGAGAAAAATCAAGAAATTACTGGCTGGCTATGCTGTTGAAGATAAACAGCAAATAAATAAAGCAAACCCAAACTGCACACTAAAATAAAGACTTAGGTCAATGGTGAAAATGAGTAAATGTGTTTTCTAGTGCCCAAACATCACCCTCATCACCAATGGAAGAAGATGATGGTTAAGAGGACAACAATGCCCAAACATCACCCTCATGACGTTTTTCTGGGAAACTGAGGATCGCCCCAAGAATCACGTTAAGCAATTACATTGGTATATATATCATAGGACTATCAATTATATAAGACGAGTCCAAACAAGGGTCAATGTGTGCCCAAAGAACGCTCCATATTCTCTTAACTCCCAGGGAAAAATCAAGAAACCAATGGCTGGCTATGCTGTTGAAAATAAACACTAAATAAATAAAGCAAACCCAAACCATACACTAAAAGAAAGACTTAGTCAGGTCAAATAGTGTTTTCTAGTCCAGCAGCCTCACCAAGGGGAGAAGAATGAGCTATAAGAGGACAACATTGTCCCAACATCATCATCTTGAAGTTTTTTTCGTGGAAAATAAGGAGCAGACCAAGAACTCAAGAAGCACGTTAAGGAATTAAGGGAGGATCAATTATCTAAAACAAGATCAAGAAGAATTTTCCTTTTCTTTGCTTAACAGCTCTCACTAATTTGTGACTCCTCCGTAATTATTTCATAGTTTCAACGAAAAACCTGTTTATCTGTCTCAGCCGGCACAGGCGGTGGATGAGATTGAGAATATCCGGTGGCAAAAAAACCTTCTACTGGGATGTTAGGCTGCAACAAGCCTTCCTCCATTCCAAAGTCTAAAGCTGATGGGGATCTCCTTAAACCTAATACCGCCACCAAAACGAGACAACGACAAGGACTCCCCATAGTTAGTTACTTTCTCTTAAGATATACTTTTAAAACACTACACTTCCCAAGGTTGGAGAGTTTAACGGCGCATGTATATATAAATAAACATAAACGGACATTGAAAGCAAAATCAAGCTCTGGCTACATTGAGAAGAGGTCTTTACTATTAGTGTGCAATTATAAAATGTAGGGGAATATCACAATCAAGAACTTGAACAGCAACATTATCCAAAGAAACATACTGATTGATCAAAGCTTAAAGCTAATTCAAAGAGCAGCACCGAGGCAAAACGATCAGCACTGGTTATTATATCCAAAAGAGAAGAAGGGATTAGCAGATCTCTAAAACTAGAAGATAAAACCATGACCCATAGAAATATAAAGTTGCAAATTTTACCTACCGCCCATATATTTTTCGGCCGGCGTCGACCAATCGACAAAGCCCAATAGCTGTCGTCGAGAACTCCCGCCGAGAGAGAAAGGGAACGGTTTCTTCACCATCAGCAATTCCCGGCGATTGAAGCGGTAGAAACGCAGCCACTCGCGTTGAGAAATTACCAAATACTAATCACTACAGCTTCTGAACAGAACCCATCGTGTTAATGTTTGTTTGGCCATCGGGTTTATCCCATTCTTACTAGGCTTGTACGGGTTTTAAGGCGTCTCATCCTATATTTTAGATAATGGATTTCACAAAACTGTAAATTGTTACAAACTCGAGGCTCGATTGTTACGTATTCCCGAGTTTTCAACACACACGACACTCTTTTTAGCTCGTTGATAAACCTGAGACATATCTGCAACTGGATATATCAATTGATCAGTGAAAGCAGAATGAAATTGGGAATTTTATGAAGAATGCCACTTTTGTTTGAAAACTTCTCTCAAATGCCATTTTCATTATTTTCTTGTGAGAAATGCCACTTTCTCCTTTTGTGTTATATGGAAAAAGACAAAATTGTCCTTTAAAATTAAAAAAAAAAATTAAAATTTTTGAAAATGACATTTTTACAGCTGCCCAAACGAGCATTAATTGTCCTATTTACAATGGTTGGATCTGTAAAAAAAATATTTTATTATCTAATATTTTTAGGGTAGGTAATCAACAAAAATCGAGGGTTTTGTTCTATGTTTTAGAAGATGATTCAGTAGAAACGTTTCTTTTTTTGTCCACATTGTTGTTTTCCTGTCCACATTGTATTGTGGACAAGTTTTTTTTTTACAATTTGGTCTACTATTATGGTAGACAATATATTGTCAATCTGTTCGTCGTAGACAAGATGGTTTATAACAATGATATACATGTGAAGATGTTTGTTCACTATTTCTAATTTTTATATTTTTGTCCACTCATTATTCTGTTTGTGATGCTTGTCCACCATTTGGTTTATAAAAACATGTCCATCAAACAAAATAACACATGTCCATCAAACTTAAAAGACACTCAAGAGATGAATACAACAAACAAACATGCTATAACTTAAGAAAATAGGCTGTTATGACAAAGTTACGCTGATTCCAAACCAGATAAACTAAAAGTTGAAGGAATATGACCTTTAATGTTGTCCATAAAAAAAAAAGACATGTTAATGTCTTTTAGGTTTTGTCCATCAATGAATACCTATTTTGGCATTCAATATTGTTCTTTCGAAGTCCAAAACTTGAATATTCTTCAAGTCCAACTTGTGTGCACCAGCTAGTTAGAAGATCTGCATGATGGACAACAAAGTTAGTAGACTAATTAGAAGATGGACAATATTTTAGATCTGGTCTATCAGTCAATACCTAGTTAGGTCTTTGATGTTTTCATTCCGGAGTCACACCCTTGAATCCTCTTCAACACTTGTGTCCAATGATAGGTTGAGAGATATGCAAAATGGACAAAAAATGAGAGTTAGTCAATTGTTGACAAAGGGATGATGGACAAGTTACGTAAATGATACATTAATGTCCTTTAAATCGTGTCCATCAATTAATACCTAATTTGGTCTCCAAATATAACAGATGAATCTCATCTCCAATCTCCACGGAAGCATCTTCGACGACAAAAGGAGCACCTCCTACAACATTTAAAGAGTTTAGTCCACCGGTTTTAGTCCATCGGATCTGTTCCAGATCTATTCTTTCGAATCTGCTCTACCAGATCTGGTCCATCGAAAAATAAAAATCATGTCAGATTCGATCCATTAAAATTGTATGGAGAAGGAAACAAACAAAATGAAACTCAAAATTGAGAAATATCATACCTAGCCTTGAGGGAAACATCTCCATAATGAAGAAAAAACGTTGTTTTCCATTGGTTTTTTTTCTTCTCCATTAGATGAGGCCGTCGAGTTAATTGAGAGAGAGAGAGAGAGAGAGAGAGAGAGAGAGAGAGAGAGAGAGAAGAAGAAAGAAGAATTTTGATGAGAGAAGTCGAAACGGGTTAAATTTCCCGATGCCATGTCGTAAATATTTTTGGTTATTAATTAAAATATAATTTTTAATTAAAATTCTTTTATTTAATTGTGGAGATAAGTTGAGGGTATAGAAGTCTTCTTTGCAGTGTGTGTGGCAGGCGGGAAAAATAAATATTGAAAGTGGCATTGGAGATAAAGTTCGACACTGTTCATGGCATTTTGGACAATATTCTCAATGAAATTTGTCGACTTCAAGTTTATCTATAAAAGACCATACACACTAGTTACAAACTTTAATCAGTACTTTTTAACTAGTTTACAAATTTTGCTTAATATGTAACTAGTTAAGAATTGATTACTACTTATTAATACCACAAGTAGGACAACACTCAAAACTATCTTGCCATGGGAACCACCGAAGTGTCCAAGCTAACGTTCATTTCTTGAGATTCCAAGCCTCGGTTCGTACTTATCCCTGAGTTTTCACACAAAATACACTCCTTTAGCTCGTTAATAACCTGAGACATAGATGGTCGTTTTGAGGAAGAAGGATTCGCGCATGACATTGCCAGCTCGAGAGCTCTCCAAGCAGAATTAATATCATAATCCTTGCGAAGGTTCGGATCCATAATCTCAAGAATATCACCTCCATTGATCTGAAAGCCAACCCATTGTGTTATGTGAGAATTTTTTCAGAGGTTTGATTAATCACGGGTTGGTTTGTGATCATCTCCAATAAGGCAATAACACGATTCCAAAACTGTAGACATCACTCTTCTCACACAATCGACCTGAATGGTCATATCTGCAAGACAACAACATGGTACATACTTACTAGTTTACAAAGAAAAGTAGGCCAGCATACAGAAACAAGGTTTATAACAGTTGACCATGAGCTTGAACAAGATGAATAATGACCAAAAGGCAAATAAAATTCTTTCTAGTATAACTTCACACCATGGGAAGAAGAAGTCGACATTCACAAAATAGTGAAGCTAGGGCTTTGTACGGCCAAACGAGTTTAATCAATCATCAATTCATGAATCTTAACGGCGTGACAATATTACTCAAAAACTCACAACTCAAAAGAGTGAGACACATATTACAAAGAATAAAAGACTAGTTTACAAAGTTTGCTTAAATTGTAACTAATTATTGATCACTTAATGTATAAGTACCAATAGTACTAATATTAGTACCAATGTACCATGTGTAGACATACACTCAAAACTATCTTGCCCTGGGAACCACGGAAGTGTCCAAGGCAATGTTCATGTCTTCTGATTCCAAGCCTCGATTTTTTTCACACGCAATACACTCTTTTAGCTCTTGAATTACCTTAGACATGGATGGTCGTTTTGAAGAAGAAGAATTCGCGCATGACATTGCCAGCTCAAGAGCTCTCCAAGCAGAATTGATGTCATAATCCTTGCTAAGTTCTGGATCCATAATCTCAATAATATCACCTCGGTTAACCATAAAGCCAACCCATTGTGTTATGTGAGGATTTTCAGTGGTTTGATTAATCACAGGTTGATTTGTGATCATCTCCAATAACACGATCCCGAAACTGTAGACATCACTCTTCTCAGACAACCTATTTGTACGGTAGTATCTGCAAGACAACAACATGGTATATACATTTTTGACCATTGAAGAAGGAACATAAAAGTTTCAGAACAAGTTTTTGCATGTGTGTTATATGAAAACTAATAATACTTACTCGGGATCAAGGTATCCAAAAGTACCAGCAACTGCGGTTGCATCTTGAGATTCACCTCCTCCACCTTGGAAAGATCTTGAGAGTCCAAAATCAGCAATTTTGGCCTTAAAATTCTCGTCTAGCAATATGTTGGCAGTTTTGACATCTCTATGGACCATCGGCGGTTTGCATCCAATATGCAGATACTCCAATCCTATGCAATAGAGTCATCAAAATATTGAATCAGTAATAACCAATTGAATCGATATCTTGTCCTACGGTTTTTAACTTAGGACGGACCTCGTGCTGCCTCCAAAGCTATTTGTAGTCGAACAGTCCAGTTAATAATGGATCTACTTCCTTTTACTGTAATATAAGATCATTAGATCCAATAGAGTTCTCTGCGTTTCATGAGTTAATGCTACACGTAAAATAACAAAAAAAAATATATCACCTGACAAATGTTGTTTTAAGTCTCCATTAGGCAGAAACTCATATATGAGGGCCAAACTATCTCCTTCATAGCAATACCCAACGAGGCTCACCAAATTCGTATGGTGCACTCTCAGAAGAAGTTCAACCTAAGGTAAGTGTAAAGCTCATGTCAAGCTAATGTCATCGAAAGCTAAAAACAGATCATAATATATACTTTCGTTGGGTAGATTACAGAACTATGAATACCTCAGCTTTGAACTCCTTATAGCCTTGAGTTGATAATTTAGAGAGTACTTTAACCGCCACTTGTTCAGAACCATTTAAAGTACCGTGGTACACCATGCCGAATCCTCCTTTACCAAGAACTCTTTGCAAGTTATTTGTCATTTGAAGGACCTCTGAATATGTGAACCTTCTCTTGTTCTTATTAGCAAATGAACCTTCCCCACTTGACGTCCTGGGTTGCAGGTGTAGATCTGCAGTACATCATCGGAAGAAGGATGTTATCATATTCTTTATTATGTGTATATCTTCATTTCATGCAGCAGAGCAACCGACATTCACAAGATAATCTTTGAGAGTACCTTTCACAATTGTTGACTTTTTCTTTCTGAGTACAAGAAAGAGAACCACAATGACAACTGATGCAACAATTGCCACAAGAACTGATGCAACAATTGCCACAGGAAATTTCTTCTTAGTTGGTTTTCTACATGAATCAGAAAGACAAAGCCTTGGGTTTCCTTCAACACTACAATAAGACAAGGGTTTGTTAATGACTTTTTAATGCACAAAAGTGGAGTAGATAAATATTTTAGAAAAGTTCAAAGCTATATGTACAGAAATTCTTACGATAGCTCTAGTCCTTGCTTCTGAAGAGCTTGAGGAATCAATCCAGTAAGATTGTTCCCGCTTAAGTTTCTGTTTAAAACGACTATGATCTGAGTTGGAAATTTTGAAAAGCATTAATACATATGTTGATCAGGGAAACTTACATGAACGACAAGGATTTCATGTTGCCTAGAAACTCCGGCACTTCTCCAGTCAAGTTATTATTCGACAAGTCGCTAATAAAATGAAGAAAGGAATGTTTATCAAACGTATTCCTGTAAATAATAGCAATTTCTCGCCTCTGATTAACAATGTTTCTACTTACAGTTTTTCTAGCTGTGTAAGATTTTGAATGGCAGCTGCTATGGTTCCATTTAAACCACTTGAAGACAAGTTTCTAGTGACATGCACATTCAAATTGTTAGTAATCAAGATTACAAACAGATCTTGAAGAGTGCATGTGTACTACTTACAAAGAAGTGATTCTTGGTGGTGTAGACATATCCTTGGTGATGCAGTTTAATCCGTCCCACCTAAGGTCTTGAGGGACGCATGGATCACCTTGCCAGTTTATTATACTCAATGCATAGGTGGCTGCAATGTCTTTTATCGTATCCACTGACATAAAAAGGTTGTCTTTAGTACGCTATTTTTTTTAATGGCTTATTTCTTTACTAACATCAATAAGCATAAACCTAATTATATGCATAACCTGGGAAAGAAAGTCACATACCGTCGCTTTCATCTGTTTCGAGCTGTGGAAATTGAATAACTTCGTAGATTTCAAAAGCATTAAGTAAAGGTGGAAGAGTTGAGTTCTTGGTTCTTGTTAGCTGCAAACTGCATCTCCCTCCTTGGCAAGTTCTCGGAACCGCACTTTGGAGAGTAGTTAGGCTAAGCTTGTCAGGAATGACAGGGCCAGCAAAAAGTTCTCCGTTCAATAGGATGTTGAATTCTCTAATTTCATTTGCCTGCAAGTCTTGGATCTCAGCAAAGTGTGCGTACAAGTAATATTCGGTAGTAAATTTTGATGAATTCCAATTAACTGTCAGTGGCGCACTGGTATTAGTAGGCGTGGCAGCATTTTTCAGCGCATCTTGCGGTGGAACATAATTGTTGTTATTTTTCACTGTGAGATTAGTGGAAATCTGTGTCAATTCCTTACTGAAGTACCCATCCCATGTGCGATCATAGACATCTTCCATGTACCTGGGGGGTTGCGAACAATGTTGTTAAGCAGTAGAATAGGTAAACAAATAAGATAAACTAGTATTATTTATCATCATATTATCATATTGATCGTCTTAAAACCAAATGTGTGAAAAGCCAGCCCTTGTGGTAAAAAGTGTAAACAGACAAAGGAGGCAAAAGACAAATGAAAAGATATATAAAAAGAACAGAGTCACAGGAAAAAAAACCAGAACAAAACAGAGCAGAAATAAGATATACCGTAGACGAGGTCCCGACTCTTTATTATATCTCCGATGGAGGATACTCAAGGAACCATTCTGAGTTATATAAGAATTATTTTTCAGTGGCCGTAAATCCAAAGCTGATATTATCGGTGTAGTATTCCCATTCTTAACAAGACATATCTGCAACGCTTTTGATGTTGGGATGTGTAAGATCTCTACTTGTGTACCATTCACCCTCTTTTGCAAATCTATCTTGGTCCATAGATTAGGTCCAAGATAAAGATCAAACACCGGGTGACTGTACTGACCATCATAATTACCATAGATAAAGTAGGCCCTGACCAAATATTTACGCCCCTCATCCACAGGCAGATTGTAGCAGTTCCGTATTCCCTCTGGGAAATATCTCAGCGTCAAGTATGTCTCCCCGGAAGGAATAGAACTTTCTCGGACTCGACCAATTTTTCCGCTCTGTATGAAGTCTTTGTCCGAAGAGTACCACAGATCAGTACCAGTCACTTGATAAGGAGACTTATGAAGTTCGGGTAGCCCGCAATCCAAACTGATGAACCCTGTTAACAGACATGGTAAACATTAATCATTTAAAAGTTAGAACAAGTTTACTTCTGCGAACCAATATGTACATTTGTACACATGGATGTGTATATAAAGAACAAATAAGAAATCTGGTACCTGCTTGGTCTTGAGCTTGAACAATATGAATGATGGCCATAGTTATCAGTACTAACAAACGCCCAAAAGAACCTTCCATAATTTTCTGAACTCCTAAGGAGAAAAATCAAGAAATTATTGGCTGGCTATGCTGTTGAAGATATACAGAAAATAAATAAGGCAAACCCAAATTGCACAGTAAAAGAAAGACTTTAGTCAGGTCAAGGGTGAAAATGAGTAAATGTGTATTCTAGGCAGCTTCACCAATGGAAGATGATGATGGTTAAGAGGACAACAATGCCCCACCATCACCATCATGGAGTAATTCATGGAAACTAAGGACCCAACCAAGAAGCACGTTTAAGAAACTACTGTACGTACATTGGTATATAGTATATACCAAGTTGCGAGAGCAGACAAAGAATGGAAAGGATATTCAAAGAAAACAATTAAACAAAAAAGACAATCTTGTTCGGACTTGTCTTATATAATTATTTTTCTTAATATAAGAAATTAATCACAATCACAATAATCACAATCACATTGGGTGCAGTTGTAGTTTCTTAGTCATACAATCAGCATATATATATATATTAATAAATAAACAGTGGCTGCATGAATCTCATTCCCAAAGAAATTGTCATATCAATCGTACCCAAAAGAGTAAGTGTAGGAGAATAATCTTCCGACAAAAAACTTAAATAGCTACATTATCAAAAGAAACATACTGATAAATATCTTGGGTCAGACAATAAATAGGCAACTTGTTTTTTTTTTTTTTTTTTTTTTATAATGAAAATTTTCAATTGATCTCACTTGATATAGACTTGTAGATATCACTCTAGCTAATACATTAAGAATGTTCAGAGGTAGATACAAAACTTAAAGCTAATTCAAAGAGCAGCACTGGTTATTAAATCTAGGTAGAAGTGGATCGATCAACATGAGTTAGAAACAATTCCAGAGAAGAAGGGCATTATCAGAGCTCAGAATTCAAAAAACCCGTAAAAGACAAAAGACGCCACTTTTCGTGTCCATATTACCTTCCGTCCATATTTTTCGGCCGGAGTCGATCAAGCCCAATAGCTGTCGACTCGTCGAGAATTCCCGCCGAGAGAGAAAGGGAACGGTTCTTCACCATCAGCAATTCCGGCGATTGATTTGACGCGGTAGAAACGCACCCACTCGTGTTAAGAAAATCAAATGTCCCAAATGCCATAGAAAAGCTAGAATGAGTACAACAGCGGAACAGAAACCATCTTGTTTGGCCATCGGGTTTAACCCATTCTTACTAGGGTTTAGGGGTTTAAAGGCAAGGCGTCTCACCACTTTCCCCATATTATTATTATTATTATTATTATTATTATTTTAGACATTTTCTGTTTTATCCTTCACCAATATATATTTTAGATAATGGATTACAAACTCGAGCCGCGACTGTTACGTATCCCCGAGTTTTCAAAACACGACACTCTTTTTAGCTCCTTGTCGTTGATAACCTGAGACATGGTTGGTCGTTTTGGTGGAAGAAAGGATCAGCGCATGATATTGCCAGCTTGAGGGTCATATACCCCCCGCGACCCCGAAGGTTTGGATCCGATTCCGAACCCATCAGTACAGTGATAATGTAAAATCACCTCGGTTAATCTGAAAGGCCAACCCATTGTGTTATGTGAGAATTTTCACCCAATCGACCTGAATGGTTATATCTGCAACTGGAGTTATCAATGAAAGCATAATGAACTTCTTGTCGACTTCGAGTTTATCTATAAGACCATACACAGTTGCACACTATAATCAATACTTTTTAACTATAGATTACAAGTATTGCATAAATATGTAACTAGTAAAGTATTGATTACTTATTATTGATTACTTATTAATACCACAAGTAGGACAACACTCAAAACTATCTTGCCATGGGAACCACCGTGGTGTCCAAGCTAACGTTCATTTCTTGAGATTCCAAGCCTCGGTTTTTACTTTTCCCTGAATTTTCACACACGATACATTCTTTTAGCTCTTGAATGACCTGAGACATGGATGGTCGTTTTGAGGAAGAAGGATTCGCGCATGACATTGCCAGCTCAAGAGCTCTCCAAGCAGAATTAACGTCATAATCATTGCCAAGGTTTGGATCCATGATATCAATAATATTTCCTTTGGTGATCTGAAAGCCAACCCATTGTGTTATGTGAGACTTTTCAGTGCTTTGATTATTAATCACAGGTTGGTTTGTGATCATCTCCAATAACACGATCCCGAAACTGTACACATCACTCTTCTCACCCAATCGACCTGAATGGTTATATCTGCAAGACAACAACATGGTATATACTTATTAAACATTGAAGAAGGAATAAAGTTTCAGAACAAGTGTTTGTGTATGTGTGTATATGAAAACTAATAATACTTACTCGGGATCAAGGTATCCAAGAGTACCAGCAATAGCTGTTGCATCCTGAGCTTCGCCTCCACCTTGGAACGATCTTGAGAGTCCAAAATCAGCGAGTTTGGCCTTGAAATTCTCGTCCAGCAATATGTTGGCAGTTTTGACATCTCTATGAACCATCGGCGGTTTGCATCCAATATGTAAGTACTCCAAACCTATGCAATTGAATCATCTATATCAACTTAGTTGCTGTAAACCTCATCAAATTTTGACATCTTGTCCTACAGATTTTAACTTAGTACGAACCTTGTGCTGCTTCCAAAGCTACTCGTAGTCGAGTACTCCAGTTGATAATGGATACACCTCCTTTTCCTGTATGTTAGATTGTTAGATCCATTCAAGTTTAATGTGTTTCATGCGCTATGGTTACACGTGAAACCACTAAACAAATATCACCTGACAAATGTTGTTTTAAGTCTCCATTGGACAGAAACTCATAGATGAGGGCCAAGTGATCTCCTTCATAGCAATACCCAACCAGGCTCACCAAATTTGTATGGTGCACTCTCATCAGAAGATCAACCTAATGTAACGTTCATGTCAAGAAAATCTTGAAATGCATAAACACATGATAGTTTAGTTGGGAAAATTAGAGAACTACCAATACCTCTGCGTTGAACTCCTTATAGCCTTGAGTTGAAGATTGAGAGAGTACTTTAACGGCGACTTGTTCAGAACCATTTACAGAACCGTGATACACCATGCCAAACCCTCCTTTACCTAAAACTCTTTGGAAGTTATTTGTCATTTTGACGACTTCTGAATATGTGAACCTTCTGCTGCTCTTATTAGCAAATGTAGCATTCACCGCTGATGTTCCCGGTAGTAGGTGTAGACCTGTACATCATAATAACGATGGATGGTATCGTGTTAAAATTTTTGTATGTGTATCTCTTCTTATAATGCAACGAATTAAAGTAACGACATTCACAGGATTTGATAAGGTTTGTTATTTGATGTCTCTTTTGCAAGTACCTTCTACAACCGTTGACTTTTTCTTTCTGATTACAAGAAAAAGAAGCAGTACAGCAATGACAATGGCTGCAACAGCAACTGATGCAACAATAATTGCCAAAGGAAATTTCTTCTTAGATGGTTTTGTACATGAGTCAGAGACACAATAAAGCCTTGGGTTTCCTTCAACACTAGAATAAGATAAGAGTTGTTCAAGACATTAAATGCACAAAGAGGTCTTAAATAATAACTAAGAGAATTTCAAAAGTATAGGTAGAACGTCGTTTCTTACGATAGCTCTAGTCCTTCCTTTTGAAGAGCTTCAGGAATTGAACCATTAAGATTGTTTCCGCTCAAGTTTCTGTTAAAAACGACCATGATCTGAGTTGGAATCTAAGAAGCAAATATATACATGTTGAGAGAAACTTACATGACCGTCAACGATTCTATATTGCCTAGAAACTCCGGCACTCCTCCACTTAGTTTATTATTAGACAAATCCCTAATGGTTAGCAAGATAGAATTAATAAAGAAACGAAAATTTCTCCAATTTATTCCAAACAATGGTAATATACTTACAGTTTTTCTAGTTTTGTAAGATTTTGAATGGCAGCTGCTATGGTTCCAGTTAAACCAGTAGAAGACAAGTCTCTGGTGATATGTTAAAAACCACATTAATAAAAATCTTAATGACCATACGATTACTAGCAGATTGTAAAGAATGTTTGTGGACTAGTAGTGAAATCAGGACTTACAAAGAAGTGATTCTTGGTGGTGTGGAGATATCTGTGTTGCTGCAGTTTAAACCAGCCCACATAAGGTGTTGAGGGACACATGGATCACCTTGCCAGTTTATTCTATTTAATTTATAGGCGTCTCTGATATTTTTTATAGCAACCACTAACATAACAAAAAAACACAATAAATTGTCTTGAGTAATTTATATATTGTGCTTGATTAAGTTTTGTTGAAACACACTGAAAATAAAACATACCGTCGCTTTCATCTGTTTCGGACTGTGGAAACCGAATAACTGTGTAGACCTCAAGAGCGTTAAGTAGAGGTGGAAGAGTTGATCTGTTGGTTCTTATCAGCTGCAAACTACATTTTCCTTCATCACAAGTCAACGGAGACTTGTTCCCGATAACACGTATCGGAAACTTATTGGGAATCATAGGGGCTGAGGCAGCAAGCTTTCCATTAAATAGGATGTTGAATTCTCTGATTACATTTGCCTGCAAGTCTTGAATCAGAGCAAAGGATGCGTACAAGTAATAACTGGCATTAGGATTATCTGAATTAGTCCATTTAATCGTCAGTGGCTCACTGGCATTAGTAGGTACGGCGGCAGTTGCAAGTGCCTTTTTTGGTGGCTCATAGTCGTTGGAACTGCTCTCATTACTAGTGGTGGATATCTGGCTCCAGTCCTTCTGAAAGTATGCACGCCATACGCGATCATAGACATCGTCCGGGTAGCTGAGGATGGGAACCCATGTTAAAATCATTTTTGTTGGCGCTTGACCCATGTTATTGTTAATTGATTAGTTGTCTAAAAAAACTTGGATAAACAGAGCAAGTGTTGAGGATTGACTAGTCCTTTCTTTAACAAGATGAGAAACAGAGCAACAAGAAACATAGCATAACGGAGGTATCTAAAAACAGAGCATAAAGAAGAGAAAATGCTCAGGCTCAGTTGAAGTTAAGGTACCTTATGTAAGTCTTTGATTCGCTAAGATATATTCGCATGTAAAAATTCAGAGAACCAGACTTGGTGATATAAGAAATATTTCCCATAGGACGTAATTCCAAGGTTGAGATCATTGGGATACTTTCCCCAGTCTTAACAAGACAAATCTGCAAATTGTTTGATGTTGGCATGTGCAAAATCTCAGGACGTGAACCATTCACTTGCTTTTGCAAATCTATCGTGGCCCATAGATTTGGTCCAAGATACAGATCAAACTTGGGGCCCTTGTCAAGACCATCATAGTTTCCATATATAAACCAAGCCCTGATCAGATGACTTCTTCCCTTCTCAACCTTTAGATTGTAGCAGTTCCGTGTTCCTTCGGGAAAATATCTCAGCGTCTCGTATGGCTTCGGCAAGTTCCTCGGACCTGCTTGGATATTACCAGTTTTTCCACTCTGGATGAACTTTGCGTCCGACTCGAACTCTAATCCAAGCGACGAATCTTTATAAGGAGACAGTTCACTCGCGGGTAGTCCGCAGTCCAAACTAGTAAATCCTGTTACATAAATGATAAAAGTGACCGTTTAAAAAACAAGCTAAGTATTAAAGCTTTAACGAGAAGGTGAAGAAAAATAATAAGACCTTCTTGGCTCTGAACTTGAGCAAAATGACTGATGGCCACATTTGCAATTAGCACGAACAAAAACCCTAGAGATCTCTCCATACTCTCTCTCTCTCTCTCACTTCCCAAGGAAAAATCAAGAAAACCACTTCCTATAATATTCTGTGTAAGATAAACAGAGAATATATATATTAGCTAGAAAGAAAGACTTCGTCAAGTCATTGTGTTTTGTTTTTTTGTAGAGCAACACGGAGAAGAAGAGTAAGAGGATACTAATCCTTTAACATCATTATCACAACATCGGATCCATACGCAACTTGCTTTGTATTAACTTCCAGGAAATCTTCAATGGTGAAAACGAGTATTGTGTTTTCTAATGCAGCTTCACCAAGGGAAAAAGAAGATGAGGGTTAAGAGGACAACAATGCCCCAACATCACCCTCATGGAGTTATTCATGGAAACTAAGGAGCAGACCAAGAAGCACGTTAACCAATAAATTGACACATTATATAAGACGAGTCCAACAAGAATCACTAATTCAGTAATTTGTGAGTTTCCTAATTAAGTTTAACTTAGGTTATTGCTTACATTAGCCTCTAATTATTTTACAGAGAAGTGTCACATTTGGTGCATAGTATCAGACAAATTATAAGGCAGTGTCAAAGACAAACCTGTTTAGGGAACCCACACAGAGCACAGTCTGAGAGAAATCTAGGTCTTTCATCTATCTCAGTTGGTTTCGGCGAATCGGAGAATGAGATGAGAATGAGATTGATAATCTCCGGTGGTCTACAACGGCGAAAACCTCCCGTCGAGAGAGAAGTGAGTGCTTCTTCCCCATCAGCAGTTCCCGGCGGTGACACCCTTTCCCCAGCGATCAACGAATCGAAGCGGTGGGATCGCGACCATCAAAAGACAAAACTGTGAAATAAAATATTTTGGGCCACTGGGCTTGGCCCATTCTATTTTGTTAAGGATCTCACCTGTTTCTATGTTTTTTTTTTTTTTTTTTTTTCTTAAGTGAAATTATTGTCTGTACCGGACGGCCAATACACACATACATGTCGATGATCATCAAATCATCAAAGATAAGAATGACCAGGTTTACATATTCCTTTTTACGTAGTCATGTCAAGTGCCCAAAGGACAATTAGCATGGTTTTGGTACTTGCAGCAAGAATTATCTTGCACTAGGAAACATCTCTGTGTCAAAGCTCATGCTCACTTTGATAGAACTCTGAGATTCCATCTTCATATTTTCCCCCGAGTTTTCAGACACAATACACTCTTTTAGTTCGGTTACAACTTGAGACATGAGACATGTCTGGTCGTGTTGCTGAAGACTGATTTGCACATGACATTGCCAGCTCAATAGCTCTCTTTAACTAGTTTATCTATAAGACCATACATAGTTTACACACTATAATCAATACTTTTTAACTAGTTTCAAATTTTGCTTAGTATGTAACTAGTTAAGTATTGATTACTTACAAGTAGACAACACTCAACTATCTTGCTATAGGAACCACCGTAGTGTCCAAGCTAACGTTCATTTCTTGAGATTCCAAGCCTCGATTCGCACTTATCCCTGAGTTTTCACACACAATACACTCCTTTAGCTCGTTAATAACCTGAGACATGGATGGTCGTTTTGAGGAAGAAGGATTCGCGCATGACATTGCCAGCTCAAGAGCTCTCCAAGCAGAATTAACGTCATAATCATTGCCAAGGTTTGGATCCACGATATCAATAATATTTCCTTTGGTGATCTGAAAGCCAACCCATTGTGTTATGTGAGACTTTTCAGTGCTTTGATTATTAATCACAGGTTGGTTTGTGATCATCTCCAATAACACGATCCCGAAACTGTAGACATCACTCTTCTCAGCCAATCGACCTGAATGGTTATATCTGCAAGACAACCAACATGGTATATACTTATTAAACACTGAATAAGGAATAAAAAGTTTCAGATCAAGTGTTTGTGTATGTGCATATGAAAACTAATAATACTTACTCGGGATCAAGGTATCCACGACTACCAGCAATGACCGTCGAATTCTGAGATTCGCCTCCACCTTGGAAAGATCTTGAGAGCCCAAAATCAGCGAGTTTGGCCTTGAAATTCTCGTCTAGCAATATGTTGGCAGTTTTGATATCTCTGTGAACCATCGGCGGTTTGCATCCAACATGTAAGTACTCCAATCCTATGCAATTGAGTCATCTATATCAATCAACCTCATGAAATTTTGACATCTTGTCCTACAGATTTTAACTTAGTACGAACCTAGTGCTGCTTCCAAAGCTATTCGTAGTCGAGTACTCCAGTTGATAACGGATCCACCTCCTTTCCCTGTATGTTAGATAGTTAGATCCTAAAAGTTTTGTGTGTTTCATGAAATATTGCTACACGTGAAACCACTAAAAAAATATCACCTGACAAATGTTGTTTTAAGTCTCCATTAGGCAGAAACTCATAGATGAGGGCCAAGTGATCTCCTTCATAGCAATACCCAACCAGGCTCACCAAATTTGTATGGTGCACTCTCATTAGAAGATCAACCTAAAGTAACGTTCATGTCAAGAAAATCTTGAAAAAGCCTCAAAAACACATGATAGTTTAGTTGGGAAGATAACAGAACTACCAATACCTCTGCTTTGAACTCCTTATAGCCTTGAGTTGAAGATTGAGAGAGTACTTTAACGGCCACTTGTTCATAACCATTTACAGAACCGTAATACACCATGCCGAACCCTCCTATACCTAACACTCTTTGGAAGTTATTAGTCATTTTGACGACTTCTGAATATGTGAACTTTCTGCTGCTCTTATTAGCAAACGTAGCATTCACCGCTGATGTACCCGGTAGCAGGTGTAGACCTGTTCATCAGAATAACAATGATATCGTATTTAATTTTGTTTATGTGTATCTCTTCTTATAATGCAACGAATTTAAGTAACGACATTCACAAGATTCGATAAGGTTTCTTATTTGATGCCTCTTTTGCAAGTACCTTCTACAACCGTTGACTTTTTCTTTCTGATTACAAGAAAAAGAAGCAGTACAGCAATGACAATGGCTGCAACAGCAACTGATGCAACAACAATTGCCAAAGGAAATTTTTTCTTAGATGGTTTTGTACATGAGTCAGAGCCACAATGAAGCCTTGGGTTTCCTTCAACACTAGAACAAGATGAGAGTTGTTCAAGACATGAAATGCACAAAAGGGTCTTAAATAATAACTAAGAGAATTTCAAAAGTATAGGTAGAACGTTCGTTTCTTACGATAGCTCTAGTCCTTCCTTTTGAAGAGCTTCAGGAATTGAACCATTAAGATTGTTTCCGCTTAAGTTTCTGTTAAAGACGACCATGATCTGAGTAGGAATCTGAGAAGCAAATATAATATATACATGTTGAGAGAAACTTACATGACCGTCAACGATTCTATATTGCCAAGAAACTCCGGCACTCCTCCACTCAATTTATTATTAGACAAATCCCTAATGGTTAGCAAGAGAGAATTAATAAAGAAACGAAAGTTATCCAATTTATTCCAACACATATGATAACAGTTTTGTCGCCTCTTAACAATGGTAAAATACTTACAGTTTCTCTAGTTTTGTAAGATTTTGTATGGCAGTTGCTATGGTTCCAGTTAGACCAGTAGAAGACAAGTCTCTGGTGATATGTTTAAAACCACATTAATTACATGATCACAACCAGATTTTAAAGAGTGTGTATGTGCACTAGTATTGAAATCAGAACTTACAAAGAAGTGATTCTTGGTGGTGTGGAGATATCTGTGTTGCTGCAGTTTAAACCAGCCCACATAAGGTTTCGAGGGACACATGGATCACCTTGCCAGTTTATTCTATTCAATTTATAGGCGTCTCTGATATTTTTTATAGCAACAACTAACATAACAAAAAAAAAACAAAATAAATTGTCTTGAGTAATTTATATATTGTGCTTGATTAAGTTTTGTTGAAAACATACCGTCGCTTTCATCTGTTTCAGACTGTGGAAACCGAATAACTGTGTAGACCTCAAGAGCGTTAAGTAGAGGCCGAAGAGTTGATCTGCTGGTTCTTATCAGCTGAAAACTACATTTTCCTTCATCACAAGTCGACGGAGAGGTGCTGTAGCTAGTAAGTATAGGAAACTCATTGCGATTGGGAATCAAAGGGCCATAGAAAAGTTTTCCATTCAATAGGATGTTGAATTCTCTGGTTACATTTGCCTGCAAGTCTTGAATCTCAGCAAAGTGTGCGTACACGTAATATTCGGCATTAGGATTATCTGAATTAGTCCATTCAATCGTCAGTGGCACACTGGCATTAGTAGGTACGGCGGCAGTTGCTAGTGCCTTTTTTGGTGGATCATAATCGTTGTCATTGTTCACAGCGCTAGTGGTGGATATCTGGGTCCAGTCCTTCTGAAAGTACGCACGCCATACGCGATCATAGACATCGTCCGGGTACCTGAGGATGGGAACCCATGTTAAAATCATTTTTGATAAGATCATTTTTGTTGGCGCTTGTTATTGTTAATTGATTAATTGTCTAAAAAACTTTGGATACATGTTTCATTTTTATTTGCAAATGCTGAGGACTGACTAGTCTTTTCTTTAACAGATGAGAACAGAGCAACAAAAAACATAGCATAACGGAGGTATCTAAAAATAGAGCATAAAGAATAGAAAATGCTCAGACTCAGTTGAAGATAGGGTACCTTATGTAAGTCTGTAATTCGCTAAGATATATTCGCCAGTAAAGTTTCAGAGAACCAGACTTGGTGAGATAAGAACCATTTCCCATGGGGCGTATTTCCAAGGCTGAGATCATTGGTGTAGTTTCCCCAGTCTGAACAAGACAAATCTGCAACTTGTTTGATGTTGGCATGTGCAAGATCTCTTCCAATGTACTATTCCCATTTCCACGCAAATCTATAGTGGCCCATAGATTTGGTCCAAGATAGAGATCAAAATTGGGGCCGTCTTCATGACCATCATAGTTTTCATATACAAACCTAGCCCTGATAAGATGAGTTCTTCCCTTCTCAACGTTTAGACTGTAGCAGTTCCGTTTTCCTTCTGGAAAATATCTCAGCGTCCACACCTGCTTCAGGTAATTTTTCACAGTATGTTCTGGGATTCTACCATTTTTTCCACTCTGGATGAATGTTGCGTCCGAAGTGAACTGTAATCCGGTAACCGAATCATTATAAGGAGACAGTTCAGTCGAGGGTAGTCCGCAGTCCAAACTAGTAAACCCTGTTAACATATATGATAAAAGTGACCGTTTAAAAACAAACTAATTACCAAAGGTCCAAAGCTTTTACCTAGAAGGTGAAGAAAGATTAATAATACCTTCTTGGCTCTGAACTCGAGCAAGATGACTGATGGCCAAATTTGCAATTAGCACGAACAAAAGCCCTAGAGATCTCTCCATACTCTCTCTCTCTCACTTCCCAAGGAAAAATCAAGAAGACCACTTGCTATACTCTGTGTAAGATAAACAGAGAATATATAAGATAGCTAAAAAGAAAGACTTCGTCAAGTCATTGTGTTTTGTTTTTTTGTAGTGCAACACGGAGAAGAAGAGTAAGAGGATACTAATCCTTAAACATCATTATCAACAACATCGTATCAATACGCAACTTGCTTAGTATTAACTTCCAAGAAATCTTCAATGGTGAAAAAGAGTATTCTGTTTTCTAATGCAGCTTCACCAAAGGAAAAGAAGATGAGGGTTAAGAGGACAACAATGCCCCAACATCACCCTCATGGAATTATTCATGAAAACCAAGAAGCACGTTAACCAATAAATTGACACATTATATAATCTAAGACGAGTCCAACAAAGACTGTCCTTCTTTTGTCTGTCCTACTCTCACTAATTTGTGAGTCTCTTAAGAAGATTAGCTTAGCCTCTAATTACATTGTCACATTTGGTGCAATAGTATCAGACAATCAGCAAGACTAAATTATAACGCAGTGTCAAAGACAAACCTGTTCGGGTAACCCACAGAGCACCGAGTCTGAGAGAAATCTAGGTCTTTCATCTATCTCAGTTGGTTTCGGCGATTCGGCGAATGAGAATGATAATCTCCGGTGGTCTACGACGACGAAATCCTCCCGTCGAGAGAGAAAGTGAGTGCTTCTTCGCCATCAGCAGTTCCCGGCGGTGAGACCTTTCCACACCGATCAACGAATTGAAGCGGTGGGATCGCATATTGGTGGTAAAGATATATCCGTTTTACTACAGTTTAACACCCGTCGGACGCGTCCCGTCCCACTTAAACTCTCCAGGGACGCATGGATCGCCTTGCCAATTGATTTTCCTCAATCCATGGCTGGCTTCGATAACTTAACAACAACTGACATATATAATTTTTCTGTTGATGACTTAAGGATGTTAAAAGTGGGTTAAAACCCATTGGGTACTCCAAAACCCATATTTGTTATTAGGGTTTTCGGACCTGTTTTTCACTCCAAAAAAAACGTGAGTTTATAACGAGCTGGTACCCAAAATAATCAAGTCTTATCGGGTTTACCCTACTAAGATTATGGGTACCCGTCCTGCTAAGTTAGGAACATGCTTTGGAAACAGAGCATACAAAACTGACAAAATACGGAGCAAAACAGAGAGGGTGATAAAAAAAAAACAGAGCACAAAAGAAGAGATAATGTTGAGCTAAAGTTGAGTTACCTTAGATAAATCTCTGTGTTGCTAAGATATATCCGAAGGAAAATATCCAAGGAACCAGACTTGGTGATATAAGCCTTGTGGCTGTCACATTCTTCACAACTCACAAGACAAATCTGAAACGAGTGTGATGTAGGAACATGAAATATCTCTGTCCGTGTACCATTCACAAATTTGTCACTATAATCATAAACTGAATATATCAATGATCAATGAGAGCATGTTTGTCAGACTTCGAGTTTATCTTATAAGAATAAGACCATAGACAGCTACAAACTTTAATCAGTACTCTTTAACTAGTTTACAAATTTAGCTTAGTACGTAACTAGTTAAGTATTGATTACTTATTAATACCACAAGTAGGACAACACTCAAAACTATCTTGCCATGGGAACCACCGTGGTGTCCAAGCTAACGTTCATTTCTTGAGATTCCAAGCCTCGGTTTTTACTTACCCCTGAGTTTTCACACACAATACACTCTTTTAGCTCTTGAATGACCTGAGACATGGATGGTCGTTTTGAGGAAACAGGATTCGCGCATGACATTGCCAGTTCAAGAGCTCTCCAGGCAGAATTATAGTCATAATCCTTGCGAAGGTTCGGATCCATAATCTCAAGAATATCACCTCCATTGATCTGAAAGCCAACCCACTGTGTTATGTGAGAATATTCGGAGGTTTGATTAATCACAGGTTGGTTTGTGATCATCTCCAATAAAACGATCCCGAAACTGTAGACATCACTCTTCTCACTCAATCGACCTGAATGGTTATATCTGTAAGACAACAACATGGAAACATCAAAGAAATAATTTTTTTTTTTTAAGAACAAATACATATGAAAACTAATAACACTTACTCGGGATCAAGGTATCCAGGGGTACCGGCAATCACCGTCGAGTGCTGAGATTCGCCTCCACCTTGAAAAGATCTTGAGAGACCAAAATCAGCGAGTTTGGCCTTGAAATTATCGTCAAGCAATATGTTGGCAGTTTTGACATCTCTATGAACCATTGGCGGTTTGCATCCAATATGCAAGTACTCCAAACCTATGCAATGGTGAATGGAGTCATCTATATCTACTTATTTTCTGTAAAACGTACCAATTGACTCGATAACTTATCCTATGATTTTTAACTTAGTACGGACCTAGTGCTGCCTCCAAAGCTATTTGTAACCGAGTACTCCAGTTGATGATAATCTACCTCCTTTCCCTGTATATTAGATCCATTCAAGTTTTTTTGAGTTTCATGAGCTACTGCTACACTTGAAATAACTATTAAAAAATCACCTGACAAATGTTGTTTTAAGTCTCCATTAGGAAGAAACTCATAGATGAGGGCCAAGTGATCTCCTTCATAGCAATACCCAACGAGGCTCACCAAATTTGTATGGTGCACCCTCAGAAGAAGATCAACCTAAGGTAAGAGCAAAACTCATGTCAATAAACTCTTTTATTTTATTTTTGTCGTCAACTCACGTCAAGAATATCTTGAAATCTTAAAAAACAGATAATAGTTTAGTTGAGAAAGATTACAGATCTATGAGTACCTCTGCTTTGAACTCCTTATAGCCTTGAGTTGAAGATTGAGAGAGTACTTTAACGGCCACTTGTTCAGAACCATTTACAGTACCCTGATACACCATGCCGAACCCTCCTTTACCTAAAGCTCTTTGGAAGTTATTTGTCATTTGGAGGACCTCTGAATATGTGAACCTTTTGCTGTTCTTATTAGCAAATGTAACTTCCTCAGTTGGCGTCCTCGGTGGCATGTTGAGATCTGCAGTGCATCAGAATAAGGATGTTATCATATTTTTTTTTGTTGTATATATATCTTCATTTAATGCAGGACGACACTCACAGGATTTTTCAAGTTTTCTTATTTGAAATCTCTCTTGTGAGTACCTTTCACAACTGTTGGCTTTTTCCTTCTGAATACAAGAAAAAGAACCAAAATGACAACTGATGCAACAATTGCCACAGGAACTGATACAACAATCGCCATAGGATATTTCTTCTTCGTAGGTGGTTTTCTACATAAATCGGAAAGACAAAGCCTTGGGTTTCCTTCAACACTGCAATAAAGAAAAGGGAGAGTTGTTTATGATATTTAACGCACAAAAGGGTCGTCGTTAGAAAAATATTTGAGAAAATTTCAAAGCTATCTAGAAAGATTCTTACGATAGCTCTACTCCTTTCTTCTGAAGGGATTGAGGAATCGAACCATTAAGATTGTTCCCGCTTAAGTTTCTGTTTAAAACGACTATGATCTGAGTTGAATTTTTTAAAAGCATTAGAATATATATTGAGAGAAACTTACATGACCAACAAAGATTCCATGTTGCCTAGAAACTCTGGCACTCCTCCAGACAGGTTATTATTTGATAAGTCCCTAATGTTAGCAAGAGAGAATTTAAGACATGAAGGTTTGTCAACAAATGCATTCCCATCCATATAATAGCAATTCTCGCTTCTGATTTACACCAGTAATACTTACAGTGTTTCAAGTTGTGTAAGACTTTGAATGGCAGCTGCTATAGTCCCATTTAAACCACTTGAAGATAAGTTTCTAGTGACATGTTAAAAATCACATTTAAAGTGTTACTATCAAATCTTGAAGAGTGTGCGTGCACGAACTGAGGACTAGTGTGAACTTACAAAGAAGTGATTCTTGGTGGTGTGGAGATATTAGTGTTGCGGCAGTTTAAACCATACCACCTAAGCTGTTGAGGGACGCATGGATCACCTTGCCAGTTGATTCTACTTAATGAATAGGTTTCTGCGAGTTTATTTATAGCACTCACTGACATAAAAAAAGGGGTTTTTAATGTCTTGAGAACTATTGTGTTATCTTTTTTTTTTTTATAACTAAACATTAAAAAGCATAGACCTTATACGCATAAACTGGATAATTAGAAAGTCACATACCGTCGCTTTCATCTGTTTCGGACTGTGGAAACTGAATAACTGTGTAGACTTCAAAAGCATTAAGTAGAGGTGGAAGAGTTGACTTGTTGGTTCTTATCAGCTGAAAAATGCATTTCCCTCCTATACAAGTTCTCCCCCACTGGCTAGAGATAGTTGTTGTAGTTCGCCTTTTTGGAACTAGAGGACCATAAGGAGTATCTCCATTCCATATCAAGTTGAACTCCCTGGTTTCATTTGCCTGCAAGTCTTGGATCTCAGAAAAGTGTGCGTAGTAGTAATATTGGTCATCAGGATTTTCTGGACTCCATTCAATCGTCAACGGCTCACTGGCATTAGTAGGGGTGGCTGCAGTTGCAAGTGCCACACCCGGTGGATTGTAGAAGTTGGTATTGCTCACTCCGGGAGGATTGGAAATCTGTGTCCATTCCTTCATGAAAAACGGAACCCATATGCGATCATAGACATCGTTCCTGTACCTGTTGGGGGAAACAATATTCTTAAGCTGTTATAGGTAAAATAAATTAGGTGAAACTGTTTTCTTTACAATCTTTGAACCGTTGTAATATCGTCTAAAGGCAAAATGTATGATAATTCTCATTGTTCCTTGAAAAAAAACCAGCCCTTGTGTTGAAAAATGTAAACGGACGCAAAACATAGCAGAAAGAAGAAATATTGACTTACCGTAGCTCAGAGATTGACTTGCTATTGTATCTCCGAAAGGAAAGTTTCAGGGAACCAAACTTAGCGATATAACAATCTTTTCGCATTGGCCGTAATTCCAAAGCTGTTATTACCGGTGTAGTATTCCCAGTCTTAACAAGACAAATCTGTAACGAATTTGATGTTGGGATGTGTAAGATCTCTTGCCGTATACCATCCAATCGTTTTTCCAAATCTATCGTGGCCCATGGATTAGGTCCAAGATAAAGATCAAACACCGGTTTAATGTCTCGACCATCATAATTACCATACACAAAGATAGCTCTCATCAAATATTTACGCCCCTTCTCCACACTCAGATTGTAGCAGTTACGAATTCCATCTGGAAAATATCTTAGCGTTGTGTATGGCTTCAAGAGCTCAGCAGCCTCTTGATTTGTTTTGATTCGACCAGATCTTCCGTTCTGTACGAAATCTTCGTCAGAAGAGAACCACAGTCCAGTATCAGTCTCTTTATAATGAGACACTTCATTTGCGGGCAGTCCGCAATCCAAACTGATGAACCCTGTTTGTTAACAGACATGGAAAACATTAACCATTAAAACCAGAGCACTTCTGACTTCTGAGAACAATCATTCATGTTATAGAACAAATAAGAAATCTGGTACCTTCCTGGTCTTGAGCTTGAACAATATGAATGATGGCCAAAGTTATCATTACCAACAAAAGCCCAAAAGAACTCTCCATACTGTTTTAACTCCAAGGAAAAATCAAGAAACCAGTGGATGGCTAAGCAAACCCAAATCATACACTAAAAGAAAGACTTAGTCAGGTCAATAATTCAAATTGAATAAGCAAACCCGAATCATACACCAATGGAAGAAGATGAGGCTAAAGAGGACAGCAATGTATCAATATCACCCTCATTAAGTTTTTTTTCTGGGAAACTAAGCAGACCAAGAAGCACGTTAAACCATACATTGGTATATCAATTAAACAAGACTTTCCTTTTTTGTTGATTTTTTTGTTTTTTCTTTTGAATATCCGTTGTTTGTCTGCTCTCACCAACCTGCATAAGATTTTGTATGGCAGCTGCTATGGTTCCAGTTAAATCAGTAGAAGACAAGTTTCTCGTGATATATATGTTCAAAATCACAATAAGTGTTAATATATGGGAATTTGGCCATAAATGCCACTTTTAAAAGAAAAAGTGTTAGAATTGCCATTTTCTAAATTGCTTCTGCAAAATGCCACTTTCTACTAATGGAGAATATAGTAAAAGACAGAACTACCCCTTCATTAAAGGAAGAAAAGAGAGAAAGTGGGAAATTTGAAGAAGGAATGATGATGTGACACGAATTAATAGCTGCGATTCTCTTTCAATTATGGGTTTAAGTGTATTAAAGAGCAATGAGAGTTAATGCTTGTTAATGAGCTTGTGGAATTGAACCATTAAGATTGTTCCCGCTTAAGTTTCTGTTCAAAACGACTATGATCTGAGTTGGAGTCTGAAGAGTCAAAAGCAATAAAATATATGTTGAGAGAAACTTAACATGACCATCAACGATTCTATATTGCCTAGAAACTCCGGCACTCCTCCACTCAATTTATTATTAGACAAATCCCTAATGGTTAGCCAGAGAGAATTAATAAAGAAACGACGGTTTCTCCAATTTATTTCAACCCATATGATAACAATTTTTTCGCCTCTTAACAATAAATACTTACAGTTTTTCAAGTTGCGTAAGATTTTGTATGGCAGCTGCAATGGTTCCAGTTAAACCAGTAGAAGACAAGTCTCTGGTGATATGTTTAAAAGCACGTTAGTTAAACTAGCAGATTTTAGAGAGTGTGTGCACTAGTATTGAAATCAGGACTTACAAAGAAGTAATTCTTGGTGGTGTGGAGATATTTGTGCTGATGCTGCAGTTAAAACCATCCCACATAAGGTATTGAGGGACACATGGATCACCTTGCCAGTCGATCTTATTCAATATATAGGCGTCTTTGATACTCTTTATAGCAATCACTGAAATAAAAATACATAACTTTTATTGAGCAATCTTACTATATATATAGTGCTTAATTAAGTTTTGGTGAAACACACTAAAAACATACCGTCGCTTTCTTCTGTTTCGGAATGTGGAAACTGAATAACTGTGTAGACCTCAAGAGCGTTAAGTAGAGGTGGAAGAGTTGATCTGTCGGTTCTTGTCAGCTGAAAACTACATTTCCGTCCATCGCAAGTTCTTGGAGATGAATTTACTATAGTAGTTATCTCTAACTTTTTAGGAATCAAAGGGCCATCGTATTGTTGTCCATTAAATAGGATGTTGAATTCTCTGGTATCATTTGCCTGCAAGTCTTGAATCTCAGCAAAGTGTGCGTACAAGTAATAACTGGCATTAGGATTATCTCGGTTAGTCCATTCATACGTCCATGGTTCACTGGCATCAGTAGGTATAGCGGCAGTTGCAAGTGCGGCTTTTGCAGGTTCATACTTGTTGGAATTTGACACCTCGTTAGTGGTGTTTATCCGGGTCCAATCCTTCTGAAAGTACGGCCTCCATCGACGATCATAGACATCGTCCGGGAACCTGAGGACGGAAAGGTATATCTCTTTAGTAAAATTTATTTTATAATCATGATTTTTGTGGTGCGCTTGAACGGATGCTATCGTCGCTAAAAACTTGGATATTACACATGTCTCATTTATTTGGAAATTTCTTCAACAGATGAGAACATAGCAACAAGAAACATAGCATAACAGAGGCATCCAAAAACAAGAGAAAATGCTCAGACTCAGTTGAAGTTAGGTTACCTCGTGATAGAATTCGATTCGGTAAGATATTCGCGATATAAGAGTTTCAGAGAACCAGACTCGGTGATATAAGTATCATTTCTCATGGGCCGTATTTCCAAAGCTGAGATCATTGGTGTAGTTTTCCCAGTCTTAACAAGACAAATCTGCAACTTGTTTGATGCTGGGATGTGCAAGATCTCTACCTGTGTACTATTCTTTATACGCAAATCTATAGTGGCCCATAGATTTGGTCCAAGATACAGATCAAACTTGGGGCCATTTTCAGGACCATCATAGTTTCCATATACAAACCTAGCCCTGATTAGATGTTTTCTTCCCTTCTCAACGTTTTAGATTATCGTAGCAGTTCCGTGTTCCTTCTGGAAAATATCTCAGAGTCTCGTATGGCTTCAGGAAGTCAGCCAGTTCAGGTCGGATACTTTCAATTTGGCCACTCTGGATGAATGTTGCGTCCGAAGAGAACTGTAATCCGGTAACCGACTCATTATAAGGAGACAGTTCAGTCGAGGGTAGTCCGCAGTCCAAACTAATAAACCCTGTTAACATATATGATAAAAGTGACTCGTTTAAAAACAAACTAATTAACCAAAGCTTTAACCTAGAAGCTGAAGAAAGATTAATAATACCTTCTTGGCTCTGAACTCGAGCAAGATGACTGATGCCCAAATTTGCAATTAGCAGGAACAAAAAAAGCCCTAGAGATCTCTCCATACTCTCTCTCACTTCCCAAGAAAAAATCAAGAAGACCACTGGCTATACTCTGTGTAAGATAAACAGAGAATATATAAGCTAGCTAAAAAGAAAGACTTCGTCAAGTCAATGTGTTTTGTTTTTTTGTAGTGTGCAACTTCCCCATGCAACACGGAGAAGAAGAGTAAGAGGATACTAATCATTTAACATCATTATCAACAACAACATCGTACCAAAACGCAACTTGCTTAGTATTAACTTCCAAGAAATCTTCAATGGTGAAAACGAGTATTGTGTTTTCTAATGCAGCTTCACCAAAGGAAAAGAAGATGAGGGTTAAGAGGACAACAATGCCCCAACATCACCCTCATGTAGCACCAAGAAGCACGTTAACCAATAAAATTGACACATTATATAATCTAAGACGAGTCCAACAAAGACTGTCCTTTTTTGTTTGTTCTGCTCTCACTAATTTTGTGAGAGTTTCTTAAGAAGTTTAGCTTAGCTTCTAATTACATTGTCACATTTGGTGCAATAGTATCAGAGAATCAGCAGGAATAAATTATAACGCAGTGTCAAAGACAAACCTGTTTGGGTAACCCACAAAGCACAGTCTGAGAGAAATCTAGGTCTTTCATCAATCTCAGTTGGTTTTAGCGAGTCGGCCATTGAGACTGATAATCTCCGGTGGTCTACAACGGCGAAATCCTCCCGTCGAGAGAGAAAGTGAGTGCTTCTTCGCCATCAGCAGTTCCCGGCGGTGAGACCTTTCCCGAGCGATCAACCAATTGAAATTGAAGCGGTGGAATCGCAAACATCCACAGAACTGTGAAATAAAAACATTTGGGCCATTGGGCTTGGCCCATTCTATTTTGTTAAGGATCTCACCTGTTTCTAATGTTCTTTTTGGGCCATCGGGCTTGACCCATTGTGTTTTTTTTTCTTTAGTGAAATTAATGGCCAATAAGTAATACACACATACATACAATACAACAACGAATGAAAGCATCACTAAAGTACAATTAGCATGGTTTTGGACCTTTTGGTACTTGCAGGCACAAATTATCTTGCACTAGGAAACATCTCTGTGTCAAAGCTCATGCTCACATTGATAGAACTCTGAGACTCCATCTTCACATTTTCCCCCGAGTTTTGAGACACAAGACACTCTTTCAGTTCGGTTACAACTTGAGACATGTCTGGTCGTCTTGCTGAAGACTGATTCGCACATGACATTGCTAGCTCAATAGCTCTCCATACAGAACGTGAGTTGTAATCTCCGTGTAGGTTTGGATCCATGATCCTAGTAATATCTCCTCGGTTAAGCTCAAATCTCACCCATTCTGTTATGTGAGGCTTTTCGCGTGTTTGGTCAATCACTGATTGGTTTGTGATCATTTCCAATAACACTATCCCGAAGCTGTACACGTCGCTCTTCTCACTCAACCGACTTGTTTGGTAATATCTGCCAAGTCAAGAACATGATTAAGTTACCATTGACGAATCAAAACATTAGTAATGGTAACTAATTAATAATACTTACTCAGGATCAAGGTATCCAAGAGTACCAACAACCATTGTTGAAACATGAGATTCACCTCCAACTGGAAAAGATCTCGACATCCCAAAATCAGCAAGCTTGGCTTTGAACTGCTCGTCCAACAATATGTTTGTAGTTTTGACATCTCTATGAACCATCGGAGGTGTGCATCCAGAATGTAAATATTCCAATCCTATATTCAAAAGTATTTATCCTATTTTAATCCACTAGAAAGGGAAATCATATTACGTTCTCTTTGTTTAGCTAATTAGTACTAACCTAATGCAGCCTCCAAAGCTATTCTTAGCCGATTGCGCCAGCTGATAATGGACTTGGTGTCTTTTCCTGGTACATATAAAATCTTTATATCATCTTGAACCTTAATGGTAATAAAAAGAGTAATGTTAAACCAATAGAAAGCGCCACTTTTTAAGTTTACCAGATAGATGTTGTCTTAAATCTCCATTGGGCAGATACTCGTAGATGAGAGCCAAGTGATCTCCATCATCGCAGTATCCAACGAGGCTTACCAAATTCGTATGGTGAACTCTTAGAAGAAGATCAACCTAACCATCCATGGTAAAAAACTCACAAATTAAAATTCATATGCTTAACTAATAAAGATAAACATAAAAATATCAGAAAAGATATGCATACTATACCTCTGCCTTGAATTGCTTATAGCCTTGAGTTGATGATTGAGAGAGCACTTTAACAGCTACATGTTCAGAACCATTTAGTATACCGTGACAGACAATACCGAATCCACCTTTTCCTAATACTGTTTCCAAGTTGTTCGTCATTTCCACAACCTCTGAGTAAGTAAACCTTCTCTTTGTTGGGCTCCTTGGTGTTTGTAGAGCTGTGTAGGTAAAGAAAAAGTATACTCATCATAAGATTTTTCTATATATAGTTCTTTAATTTGATGAGAGGTCTCCTAAAAGTTACCTTCCGTAGTCAATGGTTTTTTATTTCTGAGTACAAGAAAAATGATCAATATAACAATGATGATGGCCACAGAAACAACTGATACAACAATCGCCGTTGGAAATTCCTTGATATTATTAGGTGGTTTTGTAGGCGAAACAGAGGGGAAAAGCTTAGGATTTCCTTTAATTCTGTAAGAAGACATGTGTTGTTTCAGGACACTAAATGCACCAAAAGGGTTGTGTATTATATTAAGAGCAGGTTGGAAAAATTGTGGGAAGTTACATACAATAATTCTAGTCCTTTCCTTCGAAGAGATTGAGGTATTGAACCGTTAAGATCGTTTCCTCTTAGGTTTCTGCATAAAAGGATCAATCGTGATATATATACATGAACATATGGTCCATGGTGGAATTTGATTAGCATTAGAAATATAGGTTACGAAACTTACATGAACCGCAACGACTTCATGTTGCCTAGAAACTCTGGAACCCCTCCAGTCAAATTATTATACGACAAGTCCCTAAAGTTTGTACCAAAAGAAAGGAAAAGGTCATCCAACTTGTTTCCATAGATGTGACACTTTTATAATTTCAATAAGCAAAAGCAATGCAAATACTTACAGTTTTACTAACTGCGTTAGATTTTGAATGTTAGCTGCTATCGTACCATTTAACCGGCTTGAAGACAAGTTTCTGGATGGTACGTCCAAAACATGATTATCCAATTGTTTTGAAAAGTGTGTGTGTGTGTGTGTGTGTGTGTGTGTGATGTTACGACTTACAAGGAAGTGATTCTTGGTGGTGTAGACATATTAATGCTGCTACAGTTCAAACCGTCCCATGCATACTCTTGAGGGACGCATGGATCTCCTTGCCAGCTAATTCTACTCAATCCGTATGTTGCTTCGATATTTGTTATAGCAAGCACTAATACAAATTTGAATCATGATGTCATCAAAATTAGCCTATGAGATGATTTTTTTTTCTACTGTATTACGAAAGATAATGGAGCCTAAAATGCATAACACTAATTAAAGCTTATAGTTAACGTACCGTCACTTTCATTTGTTCCCGATTGTGGAAACTCGACAACTGTGAAAACTTCAACAGCGTTAAGTAAAGGAGGAAGTGTTGAATTTACAGTTTTTACCAACTCGAAAATGCACTTCCCTCCAGTGCAAGTCATTGGGTTTATTGTAGGCCAAGTAAGTAACTTAAGCTTTGGAGGAATGATATTGTCGCCAAAATTATTCCCATCCCAGAACATGTCAAATTCCCTGGTATCATTGCTACCTAAATCTTGCAACTCAGCGAAGTGACTGTACACGTAAAACTGCTCTTTAGGATTATCCGAACGCCAAACAAACCTCAATGGCGCACTTAAATTTCTAGGCGTAGCAGCCTCTTCGAGTGTATCTTTCGGTGGAAAATAAGCGTTTCTATTGTCCACAAGGAGGCTAGTCGAAAGCTGGATCCAATACGAGATCGTAAATGCACCCCATCTACGATCATAGATATCAGTTGGGTACCTACACAGAAAAAAATGGTTTGCATTATATCATAGTATATGAAATGTTACATTAATCTTTCCTCTTAGTTGAGAACAGAGAACAAAACAGAGCAATTTAATTATGTTAACGTTGACTAACTAACCGTATAGATCCAGTTTTCCCGTGGAAATAATTACGAGTGAAGAGCTTCAAGGAACCGGACTTTGTGACATAAGCATCGTTGTGAAGCGGACGTAGTTCCAAGGCAGATATTAGTGGTGTGGTCGTCCCATTCTTAACAAGACATATCTGCAACGAGTTTGATGTTGAAACGTGGAGGAGCTCTACAAACGTGCCACTCGAAGATTTTACCAAATCTATTGGTGTCCACAGATTAGGGCCTAGATGCA
Source organism: Camelina hispida (assembly GCA_023657505.1). Classification (NCBI taxonomy): domain Eukaryota; kingdom Viridiplantae; phylum Streptophyta; class Magnoliopsida; order Brassicales; family Brassicaceae; genus Camelina; species Camelina hispida. Next base: position 29,884,944 of record CP094636.1, on the reverse strand, counting down.
GTTCAAACTGCGGGTTAGTTTTAAGGCCGTCGTAGTTTCCGTATATGAATGTGGCCCTGATCAAATATCTTCTGTCCTTCTCAACGTTCAGATTATAGCAGTTCCGCTTCCCTTCCGGAAAATATCTCATCGTCTTGTGTGGCTCAAGAAACTCAAGTGTTGTATTGATTTTACCAATTTGACCAGTCTTGATATACTTTGCATCCGATGAGAACCTTAATCCGGTTGATCCCTCGGTATAAGGAGACAGTTCGGTATCAGGTAGCCCGCAATCCAAACTGATAAATCCTGGTGAGAGAGAGAGACATGTAATAAGAGTTTAGTAATGGTGAAAGATGGATAAGACACTAGTTGTATGTAATATATATACGTACCTAGTTGATCCTGAGCTTGAACAAGATGAGAAATGGCGAAAGATCCGAACAACACTAGCAAAAAACAACAAGAATTCCCCATAATGACTTACTTTTTTCAAGCACAACGCCCCAAGTTGTGTGAGAGACTTGGTGCATATATATATATATAAACAAGAATGGAAATGGAAAGAAAGACTTTTCGATGACAAACTCTGGCGACGTGAGAAGACGTCTGATTGGGCCAAAACAGAGTCAGTCAAACGAATGAGTCAATGTGTTTTCTATTTTCACAACAGAAAAAATAAAGAATTAAAAACACCACAGCCTTTGACATCTTATATTCACAAAATATGTAACTAAAATGATCTCCCATCTCTGATCTCTATTATTTATTCCTTACTAACCTACTCCTCAAAGCCTAAATGTGTTTTCTAGTGAAACTTCACAGAATGGGAAGAATGTGATACGACATCATTACTAAGAACTAGGTTATAGACTTTAATGTGAATGAGAATTGTCTGTGTTGTGTTCATGTATCAGATTATACACATTTAAATCAATACTCTGTTAACTACTTTACAAATATTTAACTAAAACCATCTATTCCTGATAATGATTCTAAATCAGCAAATATTGGAACCACAAGAAGAGAGGCAGCAGTATGGCACTCAAGTGGACAGCATCTGGTCCTGATAATGATTTACTAACAGTGATATTCGAACTGGGTTCAAATCCAAGAGTCAACAAATACAAAAGAACGAAAAGTAAAACAAAAAACAAAAAATTTACCAAACAGTAGAAAATGCATCTCACATAGTCGAGTGCCCAAGTGATTAGCAATGTTTATGTTATTTGTAGCAAAAATTATCTTGCCCTGGGAAACATCCCTGTGTCAAAGCTCATGCTCGCTTCAGGAGAACTCTGACTCTCAGAGTACATATTCATATTTCCCCTCGAGTTTTCAGACACAAGACACTCTTTTAGTTCGGTAACAACTTGGGACATGTTTGGTCGTGTCGTTGAAGAAGGACTTGCACATGACATTGCCAGCTCAAGAGCTCTCCATGCAGAACGAGAGTTGTAATCTCCATGCAGGTTTGGATCCATGATCCTAGTAATATCTCCTCTGTTAAGCTCATACCCAACCCATTGTGTTATGTGAGGGTTTTCGCGGGTGTGGTCAATCACTGATTGGTTTGTGATCATTTCCAATAACACAATCCCAAAGCTGTAGACATCACTCTTCTCACCTAACCGACTTGTATGATAATATCTGCAAGGCAACGACATTATTATACTCAGGACAAAATTCCAACAGATTCTAATGGTTACAAATGATACTTACTCAGGATCAAGGTATCCAGGAGTACCAACAATCATTGTCGAAACATGAGATTCAACTCCAACTGGAAAAGATCTCGATAGCCCAAAATCAGCAAGCTTGGCCTTGAACTGCTCGTCCAACAATATATTTGTAGTTTTGACATCTCTATGAACCATTGGAGGTGTGCATCCATAATGTAAATATTCCAATCCTATTCAAGTATTTTTCCTACGTTAGTTCCAGTTGAAGGAAAAGTCATTCTAGCTCTACTGTTTAGCTTAATACTAACCTAGTGCAGCCTCCACAGCCATTCTTACCCGACTGCCCCAGTTGATAATGGGCTTGACGCCTTTTCCTGTATATTAAATTTTTGTCTCCTTCTTAACCTTTAATGTTGATAAACAGAGTAACCTATAAAGCGCCAATTTTTAAGTTTACCACATAGATGTTGTCTTAAGTCTCCATTGGACATAAACTCGTAGATGAGAGCCAAGTGATCTCCATCATCGCAATATCCAACGAGGCTTACCAGATTTGTATGGTGAACTCTCAAAAGAAGATCAACCTAATCATCCATGGAAAAGAAAAAGAAAAAAAGGGGATAAAATCCATATGCTTCTAATGCTAAAGATGATCATAACTTTTTCATAAAGATTGTGTAATATGCATACTATACCTCTGCCTTGAATTGCTTATAACCTTGAGTTGATGATTGAGATAGCAGTTTAGCAGCTACATGTTCGGAACCATTTAGAATACCATGACAGACAATACCGAATCCACCTTCTCCTAATACTCTTTGGAAGTTCTTAGTCATTTTCACAACCTCTGAATAAGTGAACCTTCTCTTTTTCGTTTCAATTGATGGTTGAGGTGAATTTTCATATGTAATATTCATTGTTCGGGTACTTGGTGTTTGAAGAGCTGTAGGTCAATAAAACAATATTTTTTTTATAGTTACTTAGTTTGATGAAAGGTCTCCTTAAATCTACCTTCCATAGTCGCTGGCTTTTCCTTTCTAAGAACAAGAAAGATGATCAATGCCGCAATAACGAGGATGACCACAGACGTAACTGCTACAACAATTAATGTCACTGGAAATTTCTTGTTAGGTGGTTTTGTGGGTGAAACAGAGGGGAAAAGCCTTGGATTTCCTTCAAGACTGCAAGAAGACATGTTATTTTAGGACATCAAAATGCACAAATGGTTGTGAAATTTTATCGACTTGTGGGAAGCTTCTTACAGTAATTCTAGTCCATTTCTTTGGAGAGACTGAGGAATTGGGCCATCAAGATCGTTCCTGCTTAAGTTTCTGCATAAAAGTAACAATTTTGATACATACTTGAATACTTGAATACTTGAACCTGGTCCATGGAGGAATTTGAAAAGCATTAGACATTGGGTTGAGAGATACTTACATGAATAACAACGATTTCATGTTGCCTAGAAATTCCGGCACCCCTCCAGTCAAATTATTATTTGACAAGTCCCTAAATTTGTACCAAAAGAAGGGAAAAGGTCATCCAACTGGTTTTTATAGACATATATAACCACTTTTATACCTTGGAGCAGAAATGGATATACTTACAGTTTTTCTAGTTGCGTAAGATTTTGAATTCCAGCTGCTATGGTTCCATTAAGCCCGCTTGAAGACAAGTTTCTGGATGATACGTCCAAAAACAATTATTACCAAAGATCGATTTTTGAAGAGTGTGTGATTTTACCACTTACAAGGAAACGATTCTTGGTGGTGTAGACTTATCGATGTTGCTACAGCTCAAACCGTCCCATGCAAACTCTTGAGGGACGCATGGATCTCCGTCTCCTTGCCAATTAATTCTACTGATCAATCCATACGTTGCTTTGATATCTTTTATAGCAACCACTAATATAAAGTTGAAATGATGTCAACATATGAATAATGTGCATAACGTTTAAAAACTTAGTTAACATACCGTCATTGTCATGTGTTTCCGATTGTGGAAACTGGATAACTGTGAAAACTTCAAGAGCGTTTAGAATAGGAGGAAGAGTTGATCTCGGGGTTCTTACTAACTGAATAATGCACGTCCCTTCATCACAAGAGGCCGGAGTGACGGTCTGCCTAGTAAATAACTTTAATTTTAGAGGAACAAGATCTTCGTCAACGTTATATCCATTCCAGAAGGCGTCGAATTCCCTTGTATCATTGATACCTAAGTCTTGTAACTCGGCAAAGTGCTCGTACGTGTAATATAGGTCACTAGGATTATCCACACGCCAACTAATCATCAATGGCTCACTGGCGTTGGTGGGAATGGCAGCCTTTTTAAGTGCAACTTTCGGTGGATGACATATGTTATTATTTTCGACATTGAGGCTGGTAGAAACCTGTGTCCAACTTGTCTTAAAAAACGAAAACCATCGGCGATCATAAGTATCATCTGGGTACCTAAGCGAGAAAACGTTTGCATTAGCATTGAATAAGTAAATGAGTATATATGTCTGTTGATGATGTTGACTAACCGTAAAGACTCGTCTTCCTTGTTCAGATAAATCCGAGTGAAAAGCTTTTGTGAACCAGACTTTGCAGGATAAGAGTTATTTTCTAACGGTCGTAACTCCAAGGCTGAAATGATGGGTGTAGTCGTCCCTATCTTAACAAGACAAATCTGCAGTGAGGTTGATGTTGGAATATGAAGGATCTCCGCCACTGTACCATTCACTTTTTTTTTCAAATCTATTGTTTCCCATGGATTAGGACCTAGATGCAGACCAAATTGTGGGCTAACGTTTAAACCATCGTAATTTCCATAAACAAACGTAGCCCTGACCACATATTTGATGTCCTTGTCAACACTCAGTGTGTAACAGTTCCGCATACCATCTGGAAAATATCTCAACCTCGTGTATGGTTCCAGGTAGTCACTCTCAAGATCTGCCTGGATTTTACCAATTTCGCCAGTTTTGATGAAGTTTGCATCCGATGAGAACTTTAATCTGGTGATTGACTCAGTATAAGGAGACAGTTCCGTATCAGGTAGCCCGCAATCCAAACTGATGAACCCTGAAAAACGAGAGTGAGAATCAAAAGCATCTCTCAGGTACAACAAACATGATCAAGGCTCGAAAGAAGCAGTAAGGAGAAGATGTATAATATACATATATATATAAACCATTAAGATATGGATACCTTCTTGATCCTGAGCTTGAACAAGACAAATAATAGCAAAAACTACTAATAGCAGCAGCAAAAGCAAATGAAGAGTATTATCCATCTTACTTAAGTATCAAAACATTACCAGTCCCCGAGTTTAAGAGAAACAGCAAACATGTAATAGATAAGAAAGCCAAAGCCTCTGGCCAACATGGCAAGATGTCCTGAGTCTGGAAATTAAAATTAAACATAAAAAAATCAATGAAAAGAATGAGTTAATGTGTGTGGTTTTTTTTTTTTTTTTTTAAATTGCAACTTCACAATGACTAACTTGAACAAGGACATTAGTACAAGAATACATCTGTAATCTATTATAGTTTCTTGGTCAGAAAATAGACAACTTGTGTGTGTGTGTGTGTGTGTGTTTTGAGAATATGTCAATCACAGCTTTAAAAAGTCAATCACAAATCTTTAACTTCTCTCTAAAAAAAAATGTTCACAAAGAGAGAGAGAGAGAGAGCAAGAGATTTGACTTTCTAGAGGTCACTGACTTGGATTGAGGCATCTTAAAATCACAAAGGGCCAAAGGCAAATGGACTTACAGTTATCAACTCTGATTATATCTAAAGTGAAGTGGGTCAACATGAACAAACAAATATCGATTTCAGATATCTAAATTCAGAACCCATGTCAATAAAGTTGCAATTTTTATTGGATTTTTGCAGTCATATCATAAAATTTAAAAAAATCACCTTAATTGAGTCTCATCTCTTTCAGCCGGCGTCGACCGGCCCATTAACTGTTCTGAGGAGGACGAATGTGGGGAATCTCCGGCGATAAATCGGCCATATACGGAAGAAAAAATTTCCGCTGCGAGAAGGACGGCGATGACGATGAGACCGTATCATCGGCAATTTGAGAACGCGATCGACGATTTTGGATTGCTGGAAACGCAGTCGCGGTAGTGTAGCGTTTCAAACGCAACGGTCAGTATATTTTTACGAAGGATGCAAAAAAAACAATAGTTTTGGGCCAGAGATGGATTTTGTCGGCCCATTATACAAAAGGAATTCGGATCCATTATTAAATCAACCTATGACCTTAATATATTGTTGACAAAACTGTTATATGATTTTAAACAATTGACCAGGAATTTTAAATAACATGAATGAAATTCAATTTTTTTTATAATCATATAGTTTTGTCAACAATATACAAAATCTGAAAAACTGAACCAAATTTTAATAATTTTGGTAGTTGTGATGATATTATCATTCTAGGACCATTATATATTTATTTGATCCAAGGAGGCCAACGTAACGATCTTTGTTTGCTCTCTTTATATATCTTCCCATAGAAGCATGTTTCATGACGAGGCGACTAACGAGTAACGAGATTGATTTTATGAAAATAAGAAGAGTGGAAACGAAGCAATAACACAAATGATCATAAAGATAAAAATTCATTTATTCGAACTTCATTGCTTTTTAAGGAACTAGAGAGAAATAGATGAAAGAAGATGGATCATGCTTGTAGTTCATTACATACAAACACTCGAAGTCATCACTCACACTAGTCACTTCTTGCTCTGTCCACTACCATGCAGATTACTAAAGTAACCTTGAGGGTTACTCTCAAATGCACCTCTTGAGATGTATGCACCTCCCTTAGTTCCTGGGGCTACCATGTTACCTCCTCCTGATCCTCCTCCACAATTTCCACTACCACCACTGCTCTTTCCTCCATCTCCACCACTCTTTCCCCCACCACTGCTGCTGTCTTTTCCACTCATTTCTTTCGAATGTTATTTTGTTCAAGAATTTGAAGGTTTGTGAGTGTGATAAAAAAATTAGATTGAGAAATGGCTAATTTATAGGGAGAGAAAAGAGCCCACTCAAAACGTTGGTCAAAAAGTGATGCTTCCCAAGATTTTATCGTAATCTCTGCATTACTTGAAGTTGAACTGATTCAAGTTACCTCGTAAATGCGACTAGTTAGCTACCATTTATTAACGTGTTGAATGAATCCAACGGCTCTCCACATTCGTTACAACTTACAATAGTATTTTAGCCTTTTAAGTTAAGCCCATTAACATTAGGCCTAATTATGTTTGTGCAGTTTGTCTATGTCCTAAATAATAAGTGTGTGTGGCTTTATCTTCATTAAGTTTAAGTCGATTTACAAAAAGCATCTTCCTTTTTTTTTTTTTTTTTTTTGTTAGCACTTTAAGTCGATTTACTTGTATCGTTCAATTGTTAAGCAATGTTTGTTTGTGTCAAAAGAAAAAATTGGATTGTGTTTTAAAAGACAGTACAGTATTGCTATATGATTAACCCAACTCACTCCCACAATTTATGATATGACTGAAAAAGGAGAGACCAAAGGAATTATTTTCTTTGTAAAAAATACTGATTGGTTTGTGCTGAGATGTGACGACTGACGACTGGGAGCTGGATTTGGATGCAAAAAAAAAAAAATAGTGTTGGGCCAGAGATGGATTTTGTCGGCCCATTATACAAAATGAATTCGGATCCATTATTAAATCAACCTATCAGAAATTGTTGATCTGCTTTTTTGGAAATTTAAGAACTCGTTATATTATACAGAAATAGTAGTGTACAAAATTCAAAACTTGAGCCCATGCCTATCCACTCATTCAGATGATCAAAGCAAAAATGACTGCTTCGTGTTACATACTTACATATGTTACACGGACGTCCCTAGAACATAAGCCCCCAACTGTGTTACTTGCAGCACAACCTATCTTGCCCTGGGAAACATCTCAGTGTCATAGCTCATGCTCACTTCAGGGGATCTCTGAAAGTCCATGTTCGTATTTCCTCTTGCATTTTCAGACACCAGACATTCTTTCAGTTCATTAGCAACTTGGGACATGTTTGGTCGGTTCACAGAATAAGGATTAGCACACGACATTGCCAGTTCAAGAACTCTCCATACTGAACGAGAGTCGTAATCCCTGTGCAAGTTTGGATCCATGATCTTAGTGATATCTCCTCGGTTAAGCTCAAACCCAACCCACTGTGATATGTGAGATTTTTCACGGGATTGGTCAATCACAGGTTGGTTTGTGATCATCTCCAACAACACAATTCCAAAGCTGTACACATCGCTCTTCTCACCCAGTCGAGTTGTTTGGTAATATCTACACGGCAAAGTACATGGTTATACTCTCTAAACCAAAATATAAAGAGCAAAATGACAACTCACTTTCAGCACATTTCAATGGTAACTAACGATACTTACTCAGGATCAAGGTATCCAGGAGTACCAGCAACCACAGTTGAAATATGTGTTTCACCTTCAACAGGGAAAGATCTTGAAAGTCCGAAATCGGCAAGCTTAGCCTTTAACTGGTCGTCCAACAATATGTTTGTAGTTTTTATATCTCTGTGTACAATTGGTGGTATGCATCCAGAATGTAAATATTCCAATCCTATTCAAAGGAGTTATCATTTCTTAATTCACCATAAGGAAATCCATTCTAAGCTATACGTTATGGGGTAAGCTTAGTACGAACCTAGTGCAGCCTCTAGAGCTATTCGTAGCCGATTGCCCCAGTTGATAAATGACGCACCTCGCTTTCCTATATATAGGATCCTTTAGATCCTTCTGAACCTTAAAACTTATAAACATAGTCTAGGTAGATACTCAAATCATGAAGAAATATAAGTTTACCGGATAAATGTTCTCTTAAGTCTCCATTGGGCATAAACTCATAGATAAGAGCCAAGTGATCTCCTTCATCGCAATATCCAACGAGGCTTACCAAATTTGTATGGTGAACTCTTAGAAGAAGATCGACCTAATCATTCGTGAGAAAAAAAAAAACAATAGATAAACGTAAGCTTGTGATGCTTAAGATGGTGATAATTTATTTAGAAGATCTTGCATACCTCTGCTTTAAAATGCTTATAGCCTTGACTTGATGATTGCGAGAGGACTTTAACAGCTACCTCTTTGGAACCATTCAGAGTACCATGACACACGGCACCAAATCCTCCTTCCCCTACAACTCTTTGGAAATTATTCGTCATTTTCATAACCTCTGAATAAGTAAACCTTCTCTTTTTCGTCCCGATTGATGGTTCAGATGTATTATCAACCGTTGGCGTACTCAGTGGAGATTGTAGAGCTATAGAGAAAGATAACAAGTAAGGAATGCAAGAAAAACTGTTCATCAAATTTTTGTAGTTCCTTAACTTTTGTAGTTCATCAAACCTTCCACAGTCGATGGCTTTTTCTTGTTGAGAACAAAAATAAGAACCAACACAGCAACGATTATGGCCACAGAACCAACTGATGCAACAATTACCACAGGAAACTTCTTCTTGGAGTTTTCTGTGCAGGAGCCAGAGAGACAAAGCCTTGGGTTCCCTTCAACTCTACAAGAAGAAGGGTGTTATTCAAAACATCAACTCACAAAAGGGCTGTGGATAACTGCGTAATATTAAAGAGTATGTTGGAAGTTTCTTAGTTCTTACAGTAACTCTAGTCCATTTCTTTGAAGAGCTTGAGGAAGGGAACCATTAAGATCGTTGCCGCTTAAATTTCTAATAAAGGAGAGCAATCTTCATGCACACAGACACATGGCCAAATATGGAATGTAAAGTAAAAGAAAATCTGCTGAGCAACTTACATGATCACCAACGATTTCATCTGGGCTAAAAATTCGGGCACCACTCCAGTCAGTGTGTTATTTGACAAGTCGCTAAAAAATAATTCCCAAAATAAAGTAAAGGTCAATAGGTTTACTTCCTCCATTGACAAAACCACACTATATACAACGGATATACTTACAGTTTTTCGAGCTTTGTAAGGTTTTGAATAGCGGCCGCTATGGTTCCAGTTAATCCACTTGAAGACAAGTTTCTAGTGATTCAAAGCATTGCCAGTAACGTATCTTGAAGACAAAAGTGTATATGTGTGTGTGTGTGTGTCATCATACGACTTACAAGGAAGTTATTCTTGGAGGTGTATAGATATCTGTGTTGCTACAGTTCAACCCGTCCCACACATACTTTTGAGGAACGCAAGGATCTCCTTGCCACCTGATTCTAGTCAATCCATAGGCAGCTTTGATATTTTTAACAGCAACCACTGATGTAAAGTTCAATGATGTGAGGATTGACAGATGAAAGTTTCATCATGAAACTGATTTTGCTATAGTTTTTTAAAACAGACCTTTACTGCTAAACAATGAAGATAAGTAACATACCATCATCTTCATTTGTTTCCGATTGTGGAAATTGGATAACTGTATAGATCTCAAGAGCATTAAGTAGAGGAGGCAGAGTTGATCTTGGCGTTTTTATTAGCTGGTAACTGCATTTTCCTTCTTTGCACGTCTCTGGAGAAGAATTATAGATGGTACCTGTCACTAACTTTGCAGGGATGAAAGCCTCGGTAACAACAACTCCATCCCATAATATGTCAAATTCCCTGGTACCGTTACTCTGTAAATCTTGTATCTCAGCGAAGTGGCTGTACAAGTAATACTGGTCAGCAGGACTATCAGATGTCCAACTGATTGTCAATGGCGCGCTAGCATTGGAAGGTGTGGCAGCCGTTACAAAAGCCTTTTTTGGTGGATTATAATTACTGTTGTCATTGCTCACTTCAAGAGTGGTGGAAATTTGGCCCACCCCGTTAAAAAGTAATTGCGCCATCTGCGATCATAAATATCATCCGGGTACCTAAGTTGAACAAAGGTTGTATTAGCCTTGGACAAGAAAAGGAATGTTAAAAGTATATATATGAATATAGACTCCACCACAGTTAAATAAAAAAACACTTACCGTAGAAAGCCATCTGTCTTGTTGAGATACATCCGAACAAGAAGATTCAGAGAACCTGACTCTGTCTGATAAGAAGAATTATTTCCCAATGGCCGTAATTCCAAGGCTGAGATCAAGGGTGTAGTTGTCCCATTCTTAACAAGACAAACCTGCAATGAGTTTGATGTTGGAGTGTGAAGGATCTCCTCTATTGTACCATTCACAAACTTTTGCAAATCTATAGTTGCCCACAAATTAGGTCCTAGATGCAGATCAAATATAGGATCGGAGTTAAGGCCATCGTAATTCCCATAAATGAAACCAGCCCTGATCAACACTCAGCCTTGTCAACACTCAAACTATAGCAGTTCCTTCTCTCATCTGGAAAATATCTCAGCCTCGTGTACGGCTTCAGGTAGTCATTCTCCATACTGGCCTGGATTTTACTAGTTTTACCAGTATGGATGAATTCAGCATCAGAAGAAAACCGTAGTCCGGTTACTGACTCAATATAAGAAGACGGTTCACTCACAGGTAACCCACAATCCAAACTGATAAACCCTGGTAAGAGAGTGAAAAAATCAAGAGCAATATCAGGTACAGACATGACTGAGACTCGAAACATTAACGAGAAGAAGTAGATGCATATATACATATAAACCAGTAAGATGTGGATACCTAGTTGATCCTGAGCTCCAACACTACGAATAATGGCAAAAGCTCCTAACAGCAGCAGCAAAAGCCAACAAGGACTATTCATATCCATAGCTTTTTAGATAGCAAAACATACTAATGTCCGAGTTTGAATGAAACAGCGTATAAATAGAGTAAAACCAAGAAACAAGCCAAGCCTTAGCCTCTAGCAACATGGCAAGATGTCCTGAGTTTTGAAATTTTCAAAAAAAAAAAAAAAAAAAAAAAGTCAATGAAACGAATGAGTAAATGTGTTTTCTATTGCAACTTCACTAGTACCAACTTGGTTAGGGAATTGGCCTTAAGAAAACAGTTAAACTACAGAGAAGAATGGTCAAAGCAAAGAAACCAAAAGAGCGGAATATGTTTTTAGATTAATGATCGATAAAAGCAGAATTACACACTTTAATTAATACTCTTAAACTAGCTAGTTTACAAATTTTTGCTTAATATGTATCTAAGTATTTGTCACTCAGAACTATCTTGCGATGGGAACCACTGTAGTGTCAAAGCTAACGTTCATTTCTTGAGGTTCCAAGCCTCGATTGTTATGTATCCCGGAGTTTTCACACACAATACACTCTTTTAGTTCTTGAATAACCTGAGACATGGATGGTCGTTTTGAGGAAACAGGATTCGCGCATGACATTGCCAGCTCAAGAGCTCTCCAAACTGAATTAACGTCATAATCATTGCCAAGGTTTGGATCCATGATATCAATAATATCACCGCGGTTAACCATTAAGCCAGCCCATTGTGTTATGTGACAATTTTCAGTGGTTTGATTAATCACAGGTTGGTTTGTGATCATCTCCAATAAAACGATCCCGAAACTGTAGACGTCACTCTTCTCAGCCAATCTACCTGAATGGTTATATCTGCAAGCAAGACAGCAACATGGTATATATATATACTCTATAACCAAAGAATAGAGAAAGTTTCAGAACAAGTATTTACTTGTGTTTATGAAAAAAACTAATACTACTTACTCGGGATCAACGTATCCAGGAGTACCAGCAATCACCGTCGAATGCTGAGATTCGCCTCCACCTTGGAAAGATCTTGAGAGCCCAAAATCAGCGAGTTTGGCCTTGAAATTCTCGTCCAGCAATATGTTGGCAGTTTTGACATCTCTATGAACCATCGGCGGTTTGCATCCAATGTGTAAGTACTCCAATCCTATGAAATTGAGTCATCTATATTAATTATTGTATAACCAATTAAATTGATATCTTATCCTACGATCATTAACTAAAAGTAACCTAGTGATGCATCCAAAGCTATTTGTAGTCGAGTACTCCAGTTGATGATAGATCTGCCTCCTTTTCCTGTATATAATAAGCTCATTAGATCCATTCGAAATCTCCGAGTTTCTTGAGTTAATGCTACACGTGAGATAACAAAAAAAAAATATCACCTGACAAATGGTGTTTTAAGTCTCCATTGGGCAGAAACTCATAAATGAGAGCCAATTGATCTCCTTCATAGCAATACCCAACCAGGCTCACCAAATTTGTATGGTGCACTCTCAGAAGAAGATCAACCTAAGGTAAGATTAAAACCCAAGTCAAGAAAATAATGAAATCCATGATCTTTGTTACTGCTAAAAACAGATAATAGTTTAGTTGGTAAGATTACAGAACTATAAATACCTCTGTTTTGAACTCCTTATAGCCTTGAGTTGAAGATTTAGAAAGTACTTTAACCGCCACTTGTCCAGAACCATTTACAGTACCGTGGTACACCATGCCGAACCCTCCTTTACCTAAAACTCTTCGGAAGTTACTAGTCATTTGGATGACCTCTGAATATGTATACCTTCTCCTGTTCTTATTAGCAAATGTAACATCCCCTGTTGACGTCCTCGGTGGTAGGTCTAGACCTGTAATACATCAGAATAAGAATGCTATCATATTGTTTTATATTTCCATCCCTTCTTTCAATGAGATGGAGCAACAATGACAATGACAATGGCTGCAGAAGATTTTATATATATATTCTTATTTGATGTCTCTTGCAAATACCTTGTAGAATCGTTTTCTTTTTCTTTCCGAATACAAGAAAACAAATTAGTACAACAATGACAATGGCTGCAAAAGCAGCTGATGCAGCAATTGGCACAAGAACTTTCTTCTTCGGTGGTTCTTTACATGAATCAGAGAGACAAAGCATTGGGTTCCCATCAACACTACGATACCACAAGAGTTGTTCAAAGTATAAGACGCACGAAAGGGTCGTAAATAATATTTAAAAACATTTTAAAAGATATGTAGAAAATTTCTTACTATAGCTCTAGTCCTTTCTTATGAAGAGATTGAGGAATTGAACCACTAAGATTGTTACCGCTTAAGTTTCTGTTCAAAACGATTATGATCTGAGTTGGGATTTGAAAAGCATTAGAATATATGTTAGAGAGAAACTTACATGACCGACAAAGATTCCATGTTGCCTAGAAACTCCGGCACAACTCCAGTCAAGTTATTATTCGACAAGTCCCTAATGTTAGCAAGAGAGAATTTAAGACATGACTGTTAATCAAATGTATTCCCATCCATATAATAGCAATTTATGGCTAACTGATTAACAATGTATATACTTACAGTTTTTTTAGTTTTGTAAGACTTTGAATGGCAGCTGCTATGGTTCCAGTTAAACCACTTGAAGACAAGTTTCTAGTGACATGTACATTCAGAGTGTTAGTGACTTTACTAACAAATCTTGAAGAGTGCGCATGTACTACTAAACTTACTACTTACAAAGACGTTATTCTTGGTGGCGTAAACGACATATCCGTGTTGTTGCAGTTTAATCCGTCCCACATAAGCTGTTGCGGGACGCATGGATCACCCTGCCAGGAGATTTTACTCAATCCATAGCTTGATGAGATGTCTTTTATAGCATCCACTGACATAAAAAGGTTTTGATATTATTAGTACTCATTGTCTTTATGACTTATTTCATTAATAGCATCACAAAGAACAGACCTTAAATGCATAACCTGGAAATGAAAGTCACATACCGTCATTTTCATCCGTTTCGGACTGCGGAAATCGAATAACTTTGTAGACTTCAAAAGCATTAAGTAGAGGTGGAAGAGTTGATCTTTTTGTTCTTACTAGCTGGAAACTGCATTCCCCTCCTTGGCATGTTTTCGGATTCACATTTTCGATAGTAGTTACATTAAGCTTCTTAGGAATAACCGGTCCATAATAATGTTGTCCGTTCAACAGGATGTTGAATTCTCTGGTTTCATTTGCCTGCAAGTCTTGGATCTCAGCAAAGTGTGCGTACAAGTAATACTGGTCACTAGGATTTGCTGAACGCCATTTAATTGTCAGTGGGTCACTGGTATTAGTAGGCGTGGCAGCACTTTTCAGCGCACCTTGCGGTGGAACATAATCATTGGAATTGCTCACTTCTAGGGCAGTGTAAATCTCTGTCCATTCCTTCATGAAGAATGGATACCATATGCGATCATAAACATCGGTCCTCCGCCTGGGGGTGGTAACAATATTGTTAAGCAGTCGAATAGGTAATGAACTATATTAAATGTATGGAAATTTACATTGTTTCTTCTATATTTTTAGCGTCAAGGTTCCTTGTATATAAAAGACATGAAAAGATATATAAAAGAAAAACAGAATAAAATAGAGTAGAAGTGATACAGTCAATTAAAGTGGTCTTACCGTAGCGGAAATCTTGAGTCGCTATGATATCTCCGAAAGAAAAAATCAAGGGAACCCGACTTAGTAATATAAGATTTTTTCCCCATTGGCCGTAATTCCAAAGCTGTTATAACCGGTGAAGTATTCCCAGTCTTAACAAGACATATCTGCAACGAGTTTGATGTTGGGATGTGTAAGATCTCTTCCGCTGTACCATTCACTAGTGTTTCTAAATCAATCGTGGCCCATAGATTAGGTCCAAGATAAAGATCAAACACTGGGGGGATGTTAAGCCCATCGTAGTTTCCATATAGAAAGTAAGCCTTGACCAAATATTTACGTCCCTTCTCCACACTCGGATTGTAGCAGTTCCGTGTTCCCTCTGGGAAATATCTCATCGTCAAGTATGGCTCCCAGTAACCGTTAGGATTTTCTCGGACCCGACCACTTTTTCCGCTCTGTATGAAGTCTTTGTCCGAATAGAACCACAGTTCAGTACGAGTCATTTTAAAAGGAGACATCTGATCGTCGGGTAGTCCGCAATCCAAACTGATGAACCCTGTTGGTGAACATTAAAACCAGTTTACTTCTGAGAATCAAAATGTTTGAACACATGGATCATGGATGTATATAGAAGAAATCAATCTGATACCTTTTTGTTCTTGAGCTTGAACAATATGAATGATGATGGCCAAAGTTATCAGCACCAACAAAAGCCGAAAACAACTCTCCATATTCTCTTACTAACTCCCAACGAGAAAAATCAAGAAACCATTAAAGGCTTGCTATGCTGTTGAAGATAAACAACAAAGAAATAAGCAAACCCAAATCGTACACTACTAGAAGAAAGACTAAGTCAATTTACTGGTGAAAATGTGTAGATGTGTTTCTTCATCAAGGGAAGAAGATGAGGGTTAAATAGAGAAAACCATTGGGAGAAAAATAGAAAACAAACACGGAAACCCAGATCGCACACTTTGAAAAGTTCATGAGTTTTCACCATGCAAGAAGAAGAGTATCAACAAAAAAAAAAAAGAGCAAACCCAAATCATACACTAAAAGAAAGACTTAGTCGAGTCAATGATGCAAACGAAACTGTGTTTTCTAGCTAATGCAGCTTCACCAGGGAATAAAATGCTGGGTAAGAGGACAACAAAGTTGCAACTTTTAACATCACTATCATGAATGAACTTATTAACGGGAAATGTGGAGCAGACCAAAAAGCACGTACGATAAGCAATATGATAACTTTTGAGCCATACTTTCTATAATCATCCCATTTAACATTCACACATGGCACTTCATGAGTCAACAACACCACATTCAGTATTAAAGCAGAGAATTCACAATTACAGAAGTGAAGTTGAGTAATAACTGAATGTGGTGAAGATATTATAATCAACTTCACTTCACAATTGAATATAATATCTTCAAAAGTGAAGTTGAGTCAACATGAACAAACAAATTCCAGAACGTAGACGCCATGCCATTATCAGATATATCTAAAATAAGAACCCAAATAAATAAAGTTGCAATTTTTCAGTCGTATCATAAACTTAGAATCACCTCTTCCGGCCATGACTCTGAGAGAACTTTGAGAGACCCATCTCTTTCAGCCGGCGTCAACCGGCCCATTAACTGTTCTCAGGAGGACGAATGTAGCGAATCTCCGGCGATAAATCGGCCATATACGGCAAAGAAATCTTCCGTCGCGAGAAGGACGGCGACGACGATGAGACCTTATCATCGGCGATTTGAGAACGCGATTCGACGATTTTGGAGTGCTGGAAACGCAGTCGTAGATGAAACGCAACGGTCGGTATATTTTTTACAAAAGATGCTAAAAAAATAACAGAAGTATTAGTTTTGGGCCAGATATGGATTTGTTTGGGCCCATTATACAAAACGAATTCACGGATCCGTTATCAAATCAACCTATCAGTCACCACTTTCATCTGTCTCTAAGCGAAGCAGTCCCTGGCTCATCAGAAACCAAACTTTGAGAGAGAAGACCAAAAGAGAAAAGAGAGAGAGATGAGGTTGTTTGATCCATGGCCAGTGTTCTTCAAGAGAGAATGGAAACGTTGTTGGCCGTTTCTCACTGGATTCGCAGTCACCGGTGTCCTCATCACCAAGCTCACGGCTGGATTCACTGGTATGTCTCCTTCAGATCTGACCGATCCTCTCTATTGAAATGAAAGAGTTAATCTCTCTAATCGATCCGTATTTGTAGAATCGAATCGGAGATATTGATGTATTGTGTTTGATTGTTGGATCGCTTTGTTGTAGAAACCCTAATTTATGTAAATGTGTATTGATTCGTTTGCAGAGGAAGACGCCAAGAACTCCAAGTTTGTCCAACAACACAGGCGGTAATGTCTTCCATCTTTCGATCAATTTATCTAATTTCAGATTTTTCGATGTTTTCAATTTTCGTTTTACAATTTGTATGGTTTTCGCTGCATCTGTTGATTGAATCATATGAAAATATTTTCATTTCGTTCAAATTTCTTAGAATTTGTTTGGTATGTTTGTAATTTTCATCAATCGTAATTCATGATTTGGTATCTGTTTTTGTCCAATAGACCTATACCAATGATGTTGTATGAAATGAAATATCTTGACTTGCATTTAAAAAAAACTCAATGTGTAATGTTTGATTTGTCTGCATCTGTTTCTTTAGCCATTTCAGTTCTGTAGATATGGTAAATACTTGATGCATTGTGAGCCATACATGAACTTTCCACTTCATTCAGATCAGATTAACTAAGTGTGTTTGAATATGATCAATAAGACTTAACCATTCTCTGGATTTGTTCATGATCTCTTTTGAAATTTCAGGTGATCTACTGTCATGAATTTGTTAGAGGCTGAGACGGCGACCCGTTCTTATGGAAACTACAGTGAGTGCTTCGGCTGTCAGACCTGCCTGATAATAACATGAAAGAGAGAATTTTAGACACTATAAACTCTCTTCTTTTCCTTTTTCTTTGTGTTTTCACAACTCTTGAGCAGTGCAAATTCTACTTTGATGATCATGATTATTTCCTTATATGTTTGATATGGATCTCATCTTCTCATTTTGTTCCCTCAATAAGATTACATGGTTAGTAAACCTCCAGTTGAATGATCGAATCCACCAACAAGCTTTTGATTCCTAGCTGCACATGTTTTTGTATACCCTAGTCTTATTTATTTGTAAGCATAATGTCAACTCCTGGTTCCCTTGAAAAAAACCCGTCCGGGTCACCAATTTCTGTTATACCGAGATTTGGATACTTGTTTAGGTCAAACCATAGGTTTCACTAAAACGGATTATGAGCCAAGAGATTCACGATTGTGGCAAAGTTGTGTTGATTTGTTTGAACTTTGAACTGAAATTTTGGCCAAGTTCACCATCATTAATCACAAATTTTATTACAAGAGTTGAGTAATCAACCATAAAACCAAGAATTTTAGGCATATTTAGGACAACATTATTAAGCTAACAAATTGACTCCAAGATCGTCGAATACTGAAAACATGAATCTAGATTCTAGAACCAGTATTAAGTATTAACTAGTTAGAGAAAAACTAATACAGGTGGTTTATGAATTGAGTCCAAGATGACCGCAGGCAATGTTGCTTCCAGGAGGAGACCTACGTAAGAGATGGCGACAAAAGCATGAGCTTGTATACCAAACTGTAATAATGTGCATGAATGAAATAATATGCTAGGAAATATACTTTGTTACAACATGTAGGAAAAAAATCTTTCACTGATAGAAAGAAATATCAGAGTATCAAACCAACTAAGAAAACTATTTTCATGCTTATGGGATTATTGCAAGCCAAGATCTTTCTTCAATTGAGCAAGAGTTGCTTCGATCTCATCAATATTGTCTTCTATACTATTCTTTGTGCTATTATTGTTCCCTGACGATTTCTCCGTGGAGGAGCCTTTTTCAAAATCAGATCTTTGTCCGTTTTTGCTTGATCCTTCATTGTCTTCGTCGCTTATGTTCAGTTCTTTCTCAAGAAACTCCACAAATTCTTCCCCAATTTCCTGAGAGAGAAGAAAGACAAACATGAGAATCAAAATGAGCTAAGAAATCTTAATCATCAGAACATGGATGGAAGAACAAAGTTCCAAGCAAAAAACAATCTCAGTTTAGACATTACTATATAGAAATAACTAAAATCAAATCAGAGGAAACATGTTAGTATAGACTCTGTTTGTTCTAAGCTCATATATGACACGCATCAACGACTCCTGGTTATCAGTATATTTAGATATTATCGGGCTTACCCCTAGTTCTTCCCAAAGACTTTTTGGTTTTCCTTGTGAGGATGCACTAGCTTCCCAATTATTATACTCTTCTTGAAGATCTTTGAAGAAATCCCCTGTCAATACCACCACAAGAAGTGTGAGCCTCTAAATGAGTGACTAACTACAGTTACGCAATGTTCTGTGCAAAAAAAAACAATCTTATGACAGAAAGAAGATAGATTTCACAGGTTGACTCTACCGACTGTTATTTGAACATCCCTCACGAATTCACCTGCATAGTAAAGTATGTTATGCATAAGATCACACTGACCTCAATCAACCTAAGCCCTCAAAAGATGACACCACATTAGAGAGAGAGCACCACACCACACTTCTAACCACATTCACTAAAAGGAGCCTAGCATTCACATTAAGCTATCAAACACTCTGAACATCACAAATCCTATTTAGCATTGGTGTTGGAAACCCTTTGTCAATGCTTCTACACTGTGCTTATACAAAAATTATCTTTCCTAAACAATGTCAAGCCATAGTTTAGCATTAAGCTTCAAAGAGTCAGTTCCCATTTTACACAAATGGACCCTGATATGATCGTGATTCAGTTATAAATATATGGTGTTTTCAGGGGGTTAGCGTTTTACCAAGTCCATAGAAATCTTCCTCGACTTGACTGTTGCTTTTACGACTTGTTTGACCCGTCGAGTATGAAGCACGACTACTCTCTGATCCATACTTCCGCCGTGAGTCAGAGTTTATCAAAGTAGTGTATGCATGCTTTATTTTCAAAAACTTCTCTTGCGCATTTGCCTATAACACCAAAAACACCCAGAGGATGAACTACACTCTTCTTCCACAAAAGGATAAAGACTAAGTAATTTAAGTCCATCAACTAACTTCAAGTAGGTCTATCAAAGCACCATACAAAGTCCCAATTCCATGAATTTGTATATATAAGACAAACATGTAAGCATTGAAACATCCATACATAGTTCCAAATACATGAATTTGATTCTACATACAAAAACATCTAAGCAGCCATACAAATGTTACAAACCATGAATAAGTTCCATTGAAATGGAAACCATAAAAGAGTACCTCTTTGTTAACATCTGGGTGATACTTGAGAGCAAGTTTACGGTAAGCCCTCTTTATATCTTGAGGAGTCGCAGACTGAGACACACCAAGAATCTCGTAAGGAGAGACTCTAGCTCTAGGAACGATGATTCGACTTCTCCGTCTTTGTATACTACCACTCCGTCGTTTATAAAACGAAGAGAGACCAATGTCTCCACCACCATAGCAGCACTTCGTTACAGGAAAACCCAGAAAATTTAATCGGTAAAGGAATGAAATTGGAGGAAAATGATGAGAAAGGAAGAAACTTTGTGGTGTTGGAGACAGAATCGAAGATGTTGCTGCTGCATACATAATAATAATTCTCTCTGCTTCATTCGATCGAATTCACCCTTTTCTTCTGGACTATCAAATCCGGTTATTGTTTAACCGCTTTTCCAATTTCCGGTTATTTCGTAACATTTATTCCGGTTCGTACCGTTTAATCTGGTATAAAATCGTTAACTCTGTTCTTCTTCGTTCTCTCTGTCCGATAAAATTGGGAGCTTTTTCATACTTCCTTCACTGTAATGTACCATCGATAATGCGGTTTTTGATCAATTTCGAAGCTTTGATTCTCATTCATCCATGAACAAGTTGTCAGTAATTCCTCGATCTTTTCGGTTATTGTCGATCGGTTCTTATGTTGAACTTATCGAAGACAACGGTCGAGATCGACTGCTTTCTGGAGGAAGAGTGCTTCATGCTCATCTAGTGACATCTGGGATTGTTCGGTTGACGAGAATTGCAGCTAAGCTTGTGACTTTTTATGTTGAATGTGGGAAAGTAGCGGATGCTCGTAAGGTGTTCGATGAAATACCCAAGAGAGATATTAGTGGATGGGTTGTCATGATTGGGGCTTGTGCTCGAAATGGGTTTTATCAGGAGGCTTTGGATTTGTTTAGAGAAATGAATAAAGAAGGTTTTAAACTTGACGCTTTCATCGTTCCTAGTCTTCTTAAAGCTAGTCGCAATCTGCTTGAACAAGGATTTGGGAAGATGATACATTGTCTTGTGCTGAAGTGTTCGTTTGAGTCTGATGCTTTTATAGTTAGCTCACTTATTGATATGTATTCGAAGTTTTGTGAGGTAGAGAGTGCGAGGAAGGTGTTTGATGATTTAGGTGAACAAGATTTGGTTGTGTTTAATGCTATGATCTCTGGTTATGCTAACAACAGTCAATCAGATAAAGCGTTGAACTTGGTGAAAGATATGAAACGAGTAGGAGTTAAACCTGATATTATCACTTGGAATGCTATACTTTCAGGATTTGCGCATATGGGGAGTGAAGAACAAGTATCTGAGATTCTTGAGATGATGTGTTTGGATGGTCACAAGCCTGACGTTGTGTCCTGGACTTCTATTATATCAGGACTTGTGCATAATTTTCAGAATGAGAAAGCTTTTGATGCTTTTAAACAGATGTTAACTAATGGGTTGTATCCGAACTCAGCTACGATCACAACACTTTTGCCTGCTTGTACCACACTTGCAAATATGAAGCACGGGAAAGAGATTCATGGCTACTCGGTAGTCACTGGACTAGAAGATCACGGTTTCGTTAGAAGTGCTTTTCTCGATATGTATGGCAAATGTGGTAATATATCAGAAGCAATGATCTTGTTTCACAAGACGCCAAAGAAGACAACTGTTACTTTCAACTCGATGATCTTCTGCTACGCAAATCACGGGCTTTCAGACAAAGCAGTTGAGCTATTTAATCAGATGGAAGCCACGGGAGAGAAACTAGACCACTTAACATTCACGGCCATCCTCACAGCCTGCAGCCACGCGGGGTTAACTGATCTTGGGCAAAAAATGTTCCATTTAATGCAAAACAAGTACAGGATTGACCCGAGATTGGAGCATTATGCTTGTATGGTGGATCTTATCGGCCGAGCAGGGAAGCTTGTTGAGGCCTATGAGATGATCAAGGCTATGCAAATGGAGCCGGATTTGTTTGTGTGGGGTGCCTTGTTAGGTGCGTGTAGAAATCACGGGAACATGGAGCTTGCAAGGATCGCAGCAAAGCACTTAGCAGAGCTCGAACCTGAGAACTCAGGGAATAGTTTGCTTCTGTCCAGTTTGTATGCCAATGCTGGTAATTGGGAAAGTGTTGTCAGAATGAAGAAGATGATTAAGAGGAAGAGGTTTAGAAGGTTTCTAGGCAGCAGCTGGGTAGAAACTGTTTGATCCTAATGCTCATTTTGGTTATGATCATCAAAACTGAGATTAGGGAGTGACGAACTAAATTTGGGGATATGAAGGGTATCGAGGATAATGAAATTGGGAATGAAGCGTCGCCCACATAAGGTATAGCATATATCGATAGGAGTTTCCCCGATTCTTTGTTTTGATGAGGTGCGAAAGCAATCCAAGGAGTTACATGACAACAGTGTTTGGGATATTGATAAAATATGTATCTCACATGATTCTGGTTCTGTTTTGGATGGAAAGAACTTAAAGCCTGTATATTGGAGATCTTTTGATGACATCGGCGTCTTTATTGTTACAATTTTCAGAATGGTACTGACTACAAGTTTGAGTCTGTGAGCAATTTATATACAGTACTGATCGTTGCCTCGTTGGTTCCCCAAGTTGTTCATTACATTGGAGGCGGTGACTCCATCAGACTATTCTCTACCCACTTTTGAGACCTGTGTTAAGCATAATGATGCCTCTAGAGATGATGTGCAAAGGTGCAAAGGTGCATTACCTGAATGGTTGTCTGATGATAATGATTGGAAAGAATGCTATATGGTGAAGGGTCAGAGTTGTGAGGCATGGAAGATGAGTGGTTGCATCTCTTTGCTGAGTTTGCATATTACACGAAAGGGGATGGATTCTTTACACCGAACGATATTGCAGAATGTCAACCATTGGAGACTCAAAAGGTGGTTTTGGAAACTCAAAAGATGGAAAAGAACCGCATGAGATGCTTAAGGCGGCAAATGCAATCTCTTACATAAGTTTTGAATGTTGAGATGATGTGGTAACAGGTGAGGTTACTAATTATAGAGCGGCAATGGATGGTAAACCAGGACACATGCGCCTCGAGGTTTAGTGTTGGAGGCTTGAGCATCAAAATCAAGCCGAACAAGGGAATCACATTTTAATTCTTATTATGAGGTTCGTCTTGTCAAATTCACAATTGTAGCCAGTTGTCTTTTATTTATTTATTATTATATATCTTATTAGACAAAGACAAAATGAAACTTTGATTTCTTCTGACTTTGAATCTGAATTTTTCTGTTTTTTTTGTCTATTTTATTACCACAAATCATCAAATCTGAATATTCCATTTAGAGATAAACATAAAATATTTGAGACCAAAGAACAGGTCAGATCAGATCTGGTGAGATTCTGACCAAACATAATCATCTCTTTGAGCTTCTTCCAGTGCTAAATCGAGAGGAGAGAAAAAAAATGGAGGAAAAGCAAGTGAAGAAGAGAAGGATAGTGTTAGTTCCAGTTCCAGCTCAAGGTCATGTAACTCCGATTATGCAGCTTGGGAAAGCTCTTTACTCCAAGGGATTCTCCATAACTGTTGTTCAGACACAGTATAATCGAGTTAGCTCTTCCAAAGACTTCTCTGATTTTCATTTCCTCACCCTCCCAGATAGCTTAACTGACTCTGATCTCAAAAGCCTTGGAGCACTCCCGTTTATGCTCAAAATCAATCAAGTCTGCGAGGAAAGCTTCAAGCACTGTTTAAGTCAACTATTGCAGGAACAAGGTGATGATGATGATATTGCTTGTATCGTCTACGATGAGTACATGTATTTTTCCCAAGCTGCAGCTATGGCGTTTCAAATTCCTAGTGTCGTCTTCAGCACGACAAGTGCTACTGCCTTTGTCTGTCGCTCTGTTTTGTCTAAAGTCAATGCAGAGTCCTTCTTGCTCGACATGAAAGGTACTCAAGATTCTAGCTTTTGTATCTCAATTCAAATGCCCATTTAGTTAGAAAAACCAATCTAAATGCTGTTCTCTCTGCAGATCCTGAAACGCAAGAGAAGGTGTTTCCAGGGTTGGATCCTCTAAGGTACAAGGACTTGCCAACTTCAGCATTTGGGCCATTAGAGAGTATTATCAAGCTCTACTGTAATTCTGTAAACATTCAAACATCTTCTGCTGTTATCATCAACTCAGCAAGCTGTCTAGAGAGCTCGTCATTGGCACGATTGCAACAAAAACTACAAGTTCCAGTGTACCCTATTGGCCCACTTCACATTGCAGCGTCAGCGTCTTCTAGTTTAGTAGAAGAGGACAGGAGCTGTATTGAGTGGTTGGACAAGCAGAAACCAAGCTCAGTGATTTACATAAGCTTGGGAAGCTTGGCTGTAATGCAAACCAAAGACATGTTGGAGATGGCTTGGGGATTGAGTAACAGCAATCAACCTTTCTTATGGGTGATCCGACCAGGTTCTGTTCCCGGCTCAGAATGGACAGAATCCTTACCAGAGGAATTTAATAAGTTGGTTTCAGAAAGGGGTTACATTGTGAAATGGGCACCACAGATAGAAGTTCTCAGACATCCTGCAGTAGGAGGTTTTTGGAGTCACTGTGGATGGAACTCGACGCTAGAGAGCATCGGGGAAGGAGTTCCCATGATCTGTAGGCCTTTTACCGGCGATCAGAGAGTTAACGCGAGGTACGTTGAGAGTGTCTGGAGAATTGGGGTTCTATTGGAGGGAGAACTGGATAAAGGATTTGTGGAGAGCTCTGTGAAGAGGTTGACTGTGGGTGAGGAAGGAGCAGATATGAGAAAGAGAGCCATTGCCTTGAAAAAGAAGCTTATAGTCTCTGCCAGAAGTGGAGGTTCCTCATGTAGCTCATTGGACGATTTTGTCAATTCCTTGACGACGCCGTGAAGATGAGATAGTCCCTGTCCAAACTCAAAGAGTGTATCAGAAGATATTCATTTAACATTATGACTCAAATGAATAAAATGGTAAGTGTAAGTGTGATTTTTGACAGTTGTCTCTACTTCTTTTGGAAGTGTGATTGCAGTTGTCTCTAAATAGAAGAATTTCTTCTGCATTTGGAGACAGAAGCTGAGAAGCATTGTTTTGAGTTACACTCCCAAAACAGGATAAGAGATAAGACCTTGTGCTTATGCATTACAGTTTCTGCGACCAAATTTAGTCACTAGAAACCCTTATATCAGTTATTTTCATTTTTTTTCAACCGACTCCAATTGGGGGCTGGTATCTGTTTTGATGGTGATGTGCCCTGGAGATATCTGGCTGTACATGGAATATTGATTTATTTGAACGATCCACACTACAAAGATTTACGGCTACTCGGCCGGCAGCTTTTTAGACATGGCCGTATGCTAAAAATAACACAAAAGAACTATCAAGAAAGAGGTGAAATAAATAGAACTATCAAGAAAGAGGTGAAATAAATAAAGAAAAGGATTGAGATAGACTAACTGAGACAATGATCCAAAACAAAACATAAAATTAATATAGAAAATGACAAAAGGAAGACTTAAATGGGGCAGTTCACCTATAATAATATCTAGTATCTATCCTTAGAGAAGAACATGGTGACCAATTTTGTCATTTCTATCTTCGAGGTTCTTTGTCCATTTTGTAAACTCCACGTGCTTGTTCTTTTGCTTCTCCTTTCACACAACGCTGAGAGCTTTCCCCAACCTCAGAAATTTTCCACTTAGGGATAAAAACAATATGTCGATGAGACCAATGAAACAGTTAACACATATCATATATCACGTGTCTAAAAAAAAAATCACATCAGATCTGGTTTAAAGCATTTAAGCATCCTTATGTCTCTTTGATATTTTTTTCCATTCATACGTTGACAAAGATAAAGAGAGAGATAGAGAGAGAGAGAGGACAAAAGAGATAAACTATGGAAGAAGTACGAGTGAAGAGAAGGATAGTGTTGGTTCCGGTTCCAGCTCAAGGTCATGTAACTCCGATTATGCAACTTGGGAAAGCTCTTTACTCCAAGGGATTCTCAATCACTGTTGTTCTCACACAGTTTAACCGAGTTAGCTCTTCCAAAGACTTCTCTGATTTCCATTTCCTCACCATCCCGGGTAGCTTAACTGAGTCTGATCTCAAAAACCTAGGACCATACATGTTTTTGGTCAAGCTCAATCAAATCTGTGAGGGAAGCTTCAAGCAATGTATAGGTCAACTACTGGACGAACAAGGCAATGATATTGCTTGTGTCGTCTACGATGAGTACATGTACTTCTCTCAAGCTGCAGTTAAGGAGTTTCAACTTCCCAGTGTCCTCTTCAGCACGACAAGTGCTACTGCTTTTGTCTGTCGCTCTGTTTTGGCTAGCGTCAACGCAGAGTCATTCTTGATCGACATGGAAGGTACTCAAGATTTTTTTCGATCCACAAATCCCATTCAGATAAACCAATCTAAATGTGTTCTGATTACTTTGTAGATCCTGAAGTGTCAGACAAGGTGTTTCCAGGGTTGTATCCTCTAAGGTACAAGGACCTACCAACTTCAGCATTTGGACCATTAGAGAGTGTACTCAAGGTTTATAGTGAGACTGTCAACATTCGAACAGCTTCCGCTGTTATCATCAACTCGACAAGCTGTCTAGAGAGCTCATCTTTGAAATGGTTGCAACGAGAGCTACAAGTTCCAGTGTATCCTATAGGCCCACTTCACATTGCAGCTTCAGCTCCTTCTAGTTTGCTAGAAGAGGACAGGAGTTGCATTGAGTGGTTAAACAAGCAGAAACTAGGCTCAGTGGTTTACATAAGCTTGGGAAGCTTGGCTCTAATGGAAACCAAAGACGTTTTGGAGATGGCTTGGGGATTAAGTAACAGCAACCAACCTTTCTTATGGGTGATCCGACCGGGTTCTATTCCTGCCTCGGAATGGATAGAGTCCTTACCAGAGGAATTCAGTAGGTTGGTTTCAGAAAGAGGTTACATTGTGAAATGGGCACCACAGATAGAAGTTCTCAGACATCCTGCAGTAGGATGTTTTTGGAGTCACTGTGGATGGAACTCGACGCTAGAGAGCATCGGGGAAGGAGTACCAATGATCTGTAGGCCTTATACTGGCGATCAGAAAGTCAATGCCAGGTACCTAGAGAGAGTTTGGAGAATTGGGGTTCAACTGGAGGGAGAGCTTGATAAAGGAACTGTGGAGAGAGCTGTAGAGAGGTTGATTGTTGATGAAGAAGGAGCAGAAATGAGAAAGAGAGCCATTGACTTGAAAGAGAAGCTTGAAGCCTCTGTCAGAAGTGGAGGTTCCTCGTGGAGCTCATCGTTAGAAGACTTTGTCAATTCCTTGAAAATGAAGAATTCCATGTAGTCTCTATGTTCGAAGTCAAGATTGAATCAGAAGAGATTTGTTTAGTATTATGAAATAAAAACTGCACCAAAAGTTGTATTTTATTTTAACTTTTGGAGTGTAGTTTTTTTTGCAGTTCTATAAAGACACTCTTCTATAAAATAAGATCAGTTTTCTGCATTTGGAGAGCAGTTTTCAGGGTTACGCTCGAACAGGATAAGAGATGAAGAGCTTGCGCAGTTGCGCTTCTCTTTTATTACAGTTACTGAACGCAAGTTCAATCACTTGAAACCTTTTAGTTTCTATTTTCACTTTGTCAACATACCAAACAGCTGTCAGGGAAAGTTTCAAGGAATGTTAAAGTCGGTTGTTCTATCGTGAAGATGATGTTCTCTGCCAAAGCTGCTTTGAGCTTGCTAATGGTGGAAGAAGGGGAGAGTTCTGAAGGGAGGACCTCTCAGCTTCAAATCTCTGTGAGGAATGGGGAGCAGCTCTTCATACAACTTGCGTTAGTAAACTTTCCGTTAAGAACTTGTGGTAATCACGCACATAGTAATTTCACCATATCTATTACTGAGAACAAATGGCTAATAAAAGTCTCCATTGAAGAAACAAATTTGTCAGACGAAGCAGTGTATATGGGTGGAGATTCTATCAATCAACTTGGATTCTTAATAGAAGGAATCTATGCGCTGAATCAAATCAAGATTCGTGACGCTTTGAAAAAAGAACACGAGTGACCCACAATACATAAATAAAAAGTCATAACACAATGTTAGAATATGGTGTGAACACAAACATCCATTGAATGAAACAAAGAGATGAGTGAAATTGAAAAGTGATCTTCTAACGGAGACTCCATATTGGTCACAGAAATATTCTATGGATTCTCTCATCTATAATGCAGATTTATATATATATATATATCTTTAACAGATTTTATTTAACTACATCCAAAAATGAAAATTATATAGCTGACTGACACTACAAACCGTCTAACCCATTGTGGCCAAAGAGAGAGAGAAAAAACACAAAGCATTAGCTTATTGTTGAAATGTCACTTTCTTCCTTATGGTTATAGTACTTGGAGTTTATTGGTGTGTGACCACTGACCCTGACCCTCCAACACAATCAAAAGATATTTTTCTTTAAGAAGGAGAAAAAAACTATTTTAATACCCCTTCCGTTTCATAATATAGAATGTAAAGTAATTATTTCTTAATATGCGTGTTTTATCTAAAACATCATATATTTCGAAAGGGAGAAAGTATAAGAAATGATAATAAATCATTTGTCAAAGTGAGGAAACATGAGGGTCGTGTCTGATGCTATCTTCATTATCCAAAGACCGAAAAACAATTAACAAACCAAAAGAAACATGAGAGGATGTCTTGGTTTTAACAAGTCTACAAGTGATGATAAACAAAGAAGGCTTTTACCTCATAAGAATGGACACTGTGAAACTAAGTTGCTACAGATGACTTGTGTGGGAAACTAAAATTCACGAGGACGTAGTGAAGCAGAAAAGAAACCAGAAGCCAATAACCTGTAATAAGAATCATTGAAGATCAAGAACTTGCAAAGATGACTTTCCTAGTAAAGAGGAACGAACATCAAAGAATATGAATCTCAAGACGGCTAATGATTTCGAGATACATATCTCTCTATGAGATAATCAGAATCTCAGTCACAGCAAATCTAGGTTACATTTGTTAGTATACTTGTGATGTTGCTGAGTTGTGTAGTTGCTGGAACATGATAGAACTGTTGCAACATGTGAAACATACACACTGGGTCAAAATGATCACAGATGCGGTGACAATTTAAAGAGAGATTCTGAGACAGTATTGAAGGTTAAAGATCATCAAAGTATAAGTTACAATATGATCTTGAGTTCTAAAACTCAGTAATAAAGGGGGAGATTGAAAGTATATTTGTTACTGGTTGTTAGACTGAAGATGATGATGCAACAGAGACGAGTATGCAAAGTCTTGTTGTCAACAATGAGCTGTTGTGCTATGCAAGATGAAAACTAAACATGGACGAATCAGGCTTGGATTGAAGATGATGTGGCATGATTCTATTGGAGACGTGAAGTTTCCTTAAGTGGCTATCAAGATATTCTCGAATAAAGAAAATAAGATTGCGAGAATATTTGGAGCTTAGGATTTTTGTCTCGAGTATATATAGATGGCAGCCGTGACAAAGATAGGTTGCGCGTCTAGGGTTTATCGAGAGAGGCACACATGTGTGTGACGTTGCCCCATCAAGAAGATGAAAAGATCTTTTGATGGTTTTGTTGTGAAGCTATACTCGTCGGAGAAGATAATAGAGTAGTAGTTTCTTTCATTGTAATTCTAGAAAAGAGTGGTGGATGCCATATAGCAATTGTAGGTTGCGGCCTTTTCTAGTGGAAGATTTCTAGACTAGGTCCCGGGAATGTAGGTTGTTAACCGAACCTCGTTAACAAACTCTCTGTGTCACTTTACTTTATGCACTTGCAAACTCACATCATACAAATCTATAGTTCTAGCACACATATGTTTTTACAACATTCAGTGTCAGCACCTTTAGTGTGAACTATATTACAAATTTCCACTCTGAAGAGTGTGTTAAACATCAAATCTGGTTTGTAATGCAATCCTAGAGAAACCAACTTTGAAATTAGGATTTAATTACTTGCTCATCAAATTAAGTAACAAGGGCACAATAGCCAAAAAGTTTATTACAAACAGAGGTTATAACACAGTCCTCAAACAGTGTAAAAATTCTAAATTTACTTAAAAAGAAACAGTACGAACACAAGCTCACCTATTTACTTGTCATTCACGTCACCACCACCACCAACAGAAGGAGAGGTAACCATGTTTCCAAACCTATTCTGCTGCATCATATACTGGTTTGATTCATTCCCATGGTTACGAAACTGTTGATATTGTCCTTGCATCATACCAACGTGATTACCATAAACTGGCATCGGAATCATCGAAGTAACCCCTAATTTCCCGGTAACTCCGTTACTTCCTCCGCCGTCTTGAAAGCTCTGTGGAGGCACAGGCGTCGAAGAGAAGAGCTGATCAGACGAATACGGACCATCTTGATCCGTCGACAAACCTTGAACCCGTTTTAAGTAAAGCCTATACTTCTGCAAATGAGACGCGACGTTCTCACGGCTAAGCCCTTCAACGTTCATCATCTGCATAATCGTCTTAGGAACCGCGGATTTAATCCCTAAGTGATCAACAACGTCAACGAATCTCTTGTGTAGCTGAGGCGTCCACACTAAACGCGGTCGTTTCAATGTCTTCTCAGTCCCTGAATCACCTTCCTCCTCCGCCATGGAATCAACCGCAGCAGAAGCCTCACCACCGTCTGATCTCCTCTGTTTCTTCGGATCAGATCCATGACTACTCGATCCAACTCGATCTACTACTACGACCTCCTCCGTTTCCGAAAAAGCATTTCCACTAATACTGCTACGCAACGAAGAGATCGTGACTTGCGATGCACGGTCGACGTCGTGAACCGTACGGCTCCGTTCTGGGACTATACTAAACGCTAACGCTAGAATCGACGGGACTAGAGATTGAGACAACGGAGTCAAATCATCTCCTTCCGGTAATCCAATCTCCCATTCTGGTACGTGTTCATCGTCGTCGTCGTCACCGTAATCGCTCATCATAACTTCCTTCCCCATTTTTGTTTTTCACACTCTCTCTTCTTTCTTTACCGATTCCAAAATCATTCAATTCCTCTCTTGAAGCTCAAACTAGAAATTTTCGGATCAGAGATCGAAGAAGAAGACCGGAGAATTCGTATAGCCTTGTTTTTTTTTCCAAAATTGGAAAGTGTGAAAAAGTGCAATATCGGCTCTGTGTTTACTGCTTACGTGGCTAGATATTTTTTTAGATCTTCATCATCATCACTGTCTACTTGCTTTATTAACTGACACGTGTACATCTAAACATTTTATCTGGATATACTATTGTACTTTATCCACAGATTGACGTTAGTCCATAAGCCGTTGGATTGTTATTTGAAAGATCAATCTGACGGCTTTTAACTGATGATATGACACGTCAATACGAAATTTTTAAAGAGCTTTTTTATTGGGCTTTATTTAGGCCCATTATGTTTTTTTGCTAGCCCAATATATGTGTTCGAAATCATCTGTTTCCATATCTCGTCGCGGAACTCGGTAGGACTCTGAACTCAAAATCACAATGTCTAACTGAGTCCACTCGTTCGCCGTCAAGCGTTATCTGCTTCCTCTGTATTTTGCAAGAGAGCTTCTTCGATCTCCCTCTTGCGTTTTCGTCTCTAATCGTAAGTTTCTTTATCGATATCCAAGTAGATAGATCAGAATCAAGCAAATTGATTGATTAGTTAATTAGGTTTATGAATCGAAACTTTGTTTGTTGATGTTTTAGGTAGCGGAACCCAGTTTATGGAATCGTTGCATTGAGTAGAGAAACCCTAATTTTGGGGGGGAACTGTGTAGTGCTTGTGAATGAGTAATAATTAGATAAGAACCAAGATTCAATGGAAATAAGTGACGGTGAGTGGACAGTGGTCTTACCTAGTAAAGGAAGACAGGGAAGAAAAAGAAAACCTAAACCTAAGGTTCAAGAAGAAGAAGAAGAGCAACAACAACCATGGAAATCAGATGATCTTGAAGTTGATCCACAGAGGCAAGCAAGACTAAAGCAAAAGATGGATATTTCTATGAAGAAAATCGAAAGCTCGAAGTTTTACACAGCATTCTTGGAACAGGTCAAGTCACCTGAGGTGTCAGACCAGTTTCGTCTCGTGTTAGGCAATGAGACACAGTTGCAGATCGTGATGTACGGTATAGGCAGCATCGAGTCATACGAATCTCCGAGGTTTCAGTTGTGTATTGCAATCTTGATGAAGAGAGAGTTTGATTGGGTTGGTGATAACATTGAAGTATTTGATCCAGTTCTCTCTGCTACTGAATCTAGTTTCCTAGAATCTTTGGGATGCACTGTTTTATCAGTGAACGAGCAAGCTCGAAGGGAAGCTTTAAAGCCTACTCTTTTCTTTATGCCACACTGTGAAGCTAATTTATATAGCAACCTATTGGAAGCAAATTGGAGAACTGATCGATTGTCTAGGATCGCATTGTTTGGGAACAGCTTTCAGATGTATGAGGAGCAAGTTTCGTTTGACTCAGAAGTCATCTCTGCCACCAAACGAATCGTAGCTGCAAAAAGAATCACAACCGAGTTTGCGATTGAGACGGTGTCAGATGATTACTTTGCAGCTTTCCATGATTCAAGCTGGCATTTTTTCAGTTCTGGTGTAGATTCAGAGCTGCCATTGTTCGTTTCAGAGGGATTTTGATTTTTCACTTGTGTAACAGTAGTTTCTCTGCATAATTTTTAGCCATCAAAAGATGCAAGGCTCCGTTTATTTGTATGTCAATCAATTGGATTGGATTCAACACTCCATGAAAAACAATGAATAATGTTATCGCAAATCAACATGTTTTACTCCATTGTTGTGCCTAGCAATTGAGTAACAAACACTTAGTAGTATTCAGCTAAGTTGATAATTCTCATTTTATGTATATGTGTTTATACTTATAAGTCTTTAAGATGGTAATCAGTTGCCATCATTGTGATATGTGTATCTAATTGTTGAGGAACTTTTCTTTTTGTTTTATTTAATAATATGGTCAATTGATTAAGAAAGTTGACAACATAATAACATATAGATAGACATGAGTTGCCATCTTGAGTTAAATGATAAAATCCATTTTTTTTGGTAGATGTGGAATCGAAAACACTCAAGATCATCTCCTCATCAATTTCAGCATTCAAATCCAGGACTATATCCATAATTTGAAGTAACGAGTCCTTAATAAAAACAAAAAGCGTAGAAGATAAGTTCAACTAGAACAAGTAAGTGAGTATGAGAGACAAGACAAGACAACAGTTGTAGTATACTGTCAGAAATCGGGACCACTAAAAACAGACATAATCAAATCGGTCC
Organism: Camelina hispida; assembly: GCA_023657505.1. Lineage (NCBI taxonomy): Eukaryota > Viridiplantae > Streptophyta > Magnoliopsida > Brassicales > Brassicaceae > Camelina > Camelina hispida. Next base: position 29,851,282 of record CP094636.1, on the reverse strand, counting down.
TACACACCAAAAACCAAACTCTACCGTTCATCCTCAATCTTTCCTTTTTTATCTTCATTTCGCTGTTTCTTCGCATTTGTAGAAACTTTGGGAAGACCCGGAAGAACCTACCATGGTGACCAAAAACTCGATTGAGTTCGATCGTTACATCGAGCGCAAAGCTTTTGACGAGACAAAAGAAGGTGTCAAAGGGATCGTAGACGCTAAGATAACCCAAATCCCTCGTATCTTCCACCACCCTCAAGATGCCTTAACCGACAAGAAACCCTCTGTCTCTGGTTCAGACCAAAAGATCCCTATCATCGATTTTGCAAGCGTCCACGTGGACACAACGTCACGAGAAGCCGTCGTAGAGAAAGTCAGATCCGCAGCGGAGACTTGGGGATTCTTCCAAGTGGTCAATCATGGTGTTCCTTTAAACGTTCTTGAAGAGATTAAAGATGCTGTTCGTAGGTTTCACGAGGATGATCCTGAAGTCAAGAAATTATACTTCTCACGTGATGCCGCCAACAAGAAGTTTTTCTACAACAGTAATTTCGATCTATACAGTTCTTCGTCGTCTGTTAACTGGAGAGATTCTATCGAATGTTACATAGCTCCAGATCCTCCGGCTCCTGAGGAGCTCCCTGAGACTTGCAGGTAACGAGAGAAGACTAAGTAACTCATGATTCCTTAAGCCACTAAATTCTAACATTGTTTACTGCCTCAGGGATGCTATGTTCGAATACTCAAAGCATATGCTGATTTTAGGTGGTTTGCTCTTTGAGCTTCTCTCAGAAGCACTAGGTTTGAAATCTGAGACCCTCAAGTGTATGGATTGCCTGAAAACTTTGCTTATGATCTGTCACTATTACCCACCTTGTCCACAACCTGACCTAACTTTAGGGATAAGTAAACACTCAGACAACTCCTTCCTCACGGTTCTTCTTCAAGACAACATTGGCGGTCTTCAAATCCTTCATCAAGACTCTTGGGTCGATGTCTCTCCCCATCCCGGAGCTCTCGTTATCAACATCGGAGATTTCTTGCAGGTAAAAATAAGAATTTTTTTTTTATAATAACAAATACCTTAGAATTAAGAGTCTTTTTTTGTTTATATGATTACGTTGGGTAACTTGGGTTTGATATTGATGCAGCTTATAACGAACGATAAGTTTGTAAGTGTGGAGCATAGAGTTCTTGCCAGTAGACAAGGACCAAGGATTTCAGTAGCTAGCTTTTTCAGCTCAAGTGTACGTGAGAACTCAACAGTTTATGGACCGATGAAAGAGCTTGTGTCTGAAGAAAACCCTCCGAAGTACAGAGACACAACCATAATAGAGTACTCCAAAGGATTATTTGAGAAAGGTCTCGATGGAACATCGCATCTCTCTAATCTATACTAGTATTTTTGCAGCAGTTTTTGCTTAAAAATATTTTTTGGAAAGTTTTTGCATTTAATGCATTGACTTTAATATTAGTTACCAAAAATTTCAAATTAATTATAAGTATGATTTTAAAAAATAAGGAAAATTTTCTACCTCATTTAAACATAAATATATATATGATTCTTTTTCATTTTTATTTGAATTTATATTTAAATTATCTTGAATTATTCTATATTACATTTAGTTAATAAAAATTGTGATTTTTTCCTGCATATGATGTAATACAAATTTTTAAAAACAAACATATATTACTCAATTTATGGATATAATATCCCACATCCCCTAAAAATTTGGGCAATGGTTTAGAGTCATCCTCAAAACGATTAATAATACAAAAATTTTGATTTATCAAGGATTCAAACTTAAAAAAACATTTATTTGGTTTATTCCGATTCTTTATTAAAGATTTTTTAAAATTAAATATTATAAATATTTATATTTTATAAAAAGTAGGATTATTATAAATATTTATATTTTTAGAAAGTTAAACTTTATAAAATGTTAAAAACATTAATAGTATTTAAACGTTCATGAAGTTCCAAATTTATAAAGTTTAAATATTATAAATATTTCAACTTTTTAAAAAGTTAAAAGACCTTTAAAATATTAATAATATACTTAAACTTTACGAAACTTCAAATATGATAAATATTCAACCGTTATAAGAATTCTAAGTATTCTAAATATTTAAAGTTTATAAAAAGCGCCAATCTTATAAAATGTAAATGGTTACAATCTTAATAATTAATATAGCAACTCAAGCTAATATTTATAATACAAGACAATAAATATAAAAATTTAAGATGATATAGTGTGAGTTAAAATATCTCGGACGGAGTTATATAGCGGATAGGTTTGTCGATATTTACATAAATTTAAAATATCATTAAATTGGTGTTACACGGGTAAAACATCATTTCATTATTTTGTTAACACTATCTGCATCGAGATTAGACATACTAAATTAAATTGATTAAATAAATATTATGTAAAAAACAAATTATATTGCGGTATTATATGGTTTAAACTTTAAATCATAAAACTAAAAATTATTATATAATTATAACATATTTAACCAAGAAATAAAATTTATAATTTAAATGTTTTAGTTATAAATAATTTGCACCGCGGTGTACCGCGGGTCCTAATCTAGTCTCAGGATATAATCAGTTACACTATTTATGGCTCTGCAATAATTAAACCAGTAAACCAAAAGTAAGAAGAAGAAAAAAGCGTGTGTGTATAAATGTATATTTTGTGTATGTACATTTATACACACACGCTTTTACATATAAACAAATAAATCCATCTTTTGATTTGATGTAAAGTAGTCAAAAAAAGACACTCAAAATTCTCTCCTCGATTTCAGCACTCAAATTTTGGTAATTAAAGTATAATCAGTTTAAAACTAATAAAAAAAGTGGCGAAGACAAATTCAACTACGACAACTGATAAAGTCAATGTAAACAAATATCTATCTAATTAATTATCACCGATGATGATTCATTAGTTCCGGTCAGAACCGCAACTCCTAATATCTTATCCTCAATCGTCCTTTTTAAGCTTCATATTGCTTTCTTTTTTTCCTTAGAAGGAAGTAAGAAACACTAAAATGGCTAATCACTCTATCGGAATCGATCCTTACACTGAGCGCAAAGCTTTCGACGAGACAAAAGAAGGTGTAAAAGGGCTCATCGACGCTAAAATCACCGAGATCCCTCGAATTTTCCACACCCCTAAAGATACCTTACCCAAAAAGAAACCCTCTGTCTCTGTTTCAGACCTAGCGATCCCTACCATCGACTTTGCAAGCATCGGCGTAGACACATCCTCACGTGAAGCCATCGTGAAGAAAGTCAAATATGCGGTGGAGAATTGGGGATTCTTCCAGGTGATTAACCATGGTGTTCCTTTGGACGTTCTTGAAGAGATTAAAGATGCTGTTCGTAGGTTTCACGAGGAAGAAGATCATGAGGTCAAGAAATCATTTTACTCGCGTGATTTCGCCAAGAACAAATTTACATACAGCAGTAACTTTGATCTGTACAGTTCTTCACCTTCTCTTACTTGGAGAGATTCTATCTCTTGTTACATGGCTCCTGATCCTCCCACTCCTGAGGAGCTCCCTGAGACTTGCAGGTAACGGAAACATAATAACTTTCTTTTTTTAAGCGGACACAGTGAAGAAGAAATTGATCTTTAACTTCAACTAATAGCGCGATTGAGTAGTCAATAAATAGTTAATTTTCTTAAAGACAGAGTGATTAATTTCGAAAATTATTGATCTGTCTCAGGGATGCTATTATTGAGTACACAAAGCATGTGTTGAGTTTAGGCAATTTGCTATTTGAGCTTCTCTCAGAAGCACTAGGTTTGAAATCTGAGATCCTTAAGAGCATGGATTGCTTGAAAAGTTTGCTTATGATATGCCATTATTACCCACCTTGTCCACAACCTGACCTAACTTTAGGAATAAGTAAACACTCAGACAACTCTTTCCTCACGGTTCTTCTTCAAGACGATATCGGTGGTCTTCAGATTCTTCATGAAGACTCTTGGGTCGATGTCTCTCCCCATCCCGGAGCTCTTGTTATCAACATCGGAGATTTTTTGCAGGTAAAGCAACAATCTGAAAAGAAATAACAAATAACTTAAAAAAATAATAGTATTTTGCTTATATATGTTGGGGGTTTGATGTTGCAGCTGATAACAAACGATAAGTTTATAAGTGTGGAGCATAGGGTACTTGCGAATACACGAGGCCCAAGGATTTCAGTAGCAAGCTTTTTCAGCTCAAGTATACGTGAGAACTCAACAGTTTATGGACCAATGAAAGAGCTTGTGTCTGAAGAAAACCCTCCAAAGTACAGAGACACAACCTTAAGAGAATACTCACAAGGATACTTTAAGAAAGGTCTTGACGGAACATCACATCTGTTGAATTTCAGGATATGATATATATATATATATATATATATAAAGAGTATATTGTCTTGTTTGTTTGTAAGTATTCATACCATCTATATATATTGGTGTGTTTCCTGCATCAGCTACTCTGTTCTTGGCTCTGCAACAGTTAAATCAATGTACCAAAAATAAGAAGAATTAATGTGTTTATTATGTGTGTTAAGCTACTCTGTATATGGATCTTTATTCTTTAGTGCATATTAGTGCATGTTTTACACTTGACAAAAACTCTGGCTCCTACTTGAATACTATCCGACATCCATATTAAATTACAGTATATATTTACATGGATAATTCTATGAATAAGATATAGATTTAACAAGAATTCACTTAATATCAATGTGTATGGATATAGCTGTCATTAAGCTCAGATTCGTCATGCCCTCCATCACCACTAGATTATTTGAATGTTTACAACATTTTTATAATATGATAGGTAATCAAAGACGGGCACGGTCTCTGCATTTCTTTATTCAATTCTTATGCAAGATGCGAATTAGACCGAAAATTATAGACATTCGACCAAAAATCTTGCTTTTTTCTTCTAAATATAATATATAATGCATATATTTGATTGGTCTGCAACTCTGCATAATGATTATATGGATCTTGTATAACAAAAAATGACATTTTTAATTATTAATTCGTTGAACTATTGACATTTGAATAACTACTATAATTAGTGTTTTTTATGAATTTGTGACTCGATTCTCTTCGTGATATAGAAAAAATGTATTTTTGCAAATGCCTTTTGAAGTAATTACATTTACTGTCTCAACTCTACAATTCAAAAACTTAGTTTCTTTAAAGATATAAAATATATGCTGACAGGAAAAGAGATACTACAAATATATTCACTCTGCCTATTTCTTATAACCAAATCTAAATGGCAGTATATACAATATTTTTGTTATTAAAGGCAAATCTATTTGGGAAACAATTTGATTTGATAATATTGTGCCATTAATATATATTTTTGATAATGTCAACGTTCTGATACTAATTATAGGTGATGCTTGAATCCGGTACATGGCGTTTCACAAGGAAACAGCTCTCTGGTCGCCGGCGATGATTATAGTTACCTTAACTTGTACTTTTTTTTTGTAGTACAACTTCCGAATTACTTTACCGTTGTACTTGTCACAGGCTCACAGCAAATCTCCAACAAATAAAGTCAACACTGTACTACAATCACCAACAATATATATAAAAAAAAACATAACACTAAATATATATGTTTCATCAATTGAGAAAAGAACACAACACAAACAAACAATAATTGAGGAACAGAAAAAAAAAAACAAGAAAACAATAACTAACTAAAATGGCTTTGTCTTTTTCCAAAACCCTAAAGTCAACTCTCTTTTTCTTCTCTATTCTCTTCCTTTGTTTCTCCTTGATTCTTGCTCACGGCGGCATAGACGACGGAGACGAAGAAGAGCCGACCAACCAACCACCTCCGGCAACCGGAACAACCACCGTCGTGAATCTCCGATCGAAAAGCTTGGTGCTTGTAAAGATCTATTGTATTATAATACTCTTCTTTAGCACATTCTTAGCCGGTATCTCACCTTACTTTTACCGATGGAACGAGTCTTTTCTCCTCCTCGGAACTCAATTCTCCGGTGGTATTTTCCTCGCGACCGCTCTGATCCATTTCCTCAGCGACGCTAACGAGACTTTTAGAGGGTTAAAACACAAAGAGTATCCTTACGCCTTCATGTTAGCAGCCGCTGGATATTGCCTTACAATGCTGGCAGACGTGGCGGTTTCGTTTGTAGCGGCTGGGAATAATAACCACCACGGGGGAGCTGGCACCGGAGAGTCTAGGGTGGATGATGATGTGGCAGTAAAAGAGGAAGGCCATCGTGAGATAAGAAGTACTGGTGTGGATGTGAATCAAGTGATTTTGCGGACTACTGGATTTGGAGACACAGCTTTGCTGATTTTTGCACTTTGCTTTCACTCCATCTTCGAGGGAATCGCCATTGGACTCTCAGGTAACTATCAATGAAAACCCTAATTAATTGCTTTCTCGCTAAATAAACCATAGGCATGTAGCTAACTTTGTAGTTAATCTAAGATGGAATTGTTTTACATGTAGTTTATCATTCATTTTATGTGACTTTTGGTTTTGGCAATCACCTTTTCATTCTATTTAGGTTTTGCTCCATGGTTTAGTCATGGAAAAGCTCTTATTGAAAGTGTAAATCACTCTGATAGATAGTATCTTATGCAATATAATTGCTATAACCTGACCATGATATATATTTGTACCATCGTCAAGTTGTGACCTGAATTCAAATCTGGTAGCGTGGGATGTGATGAGTTACTAACATACTAGGTATAGTCTAGTAGAGAAATTTAGCTAAATATTACGAAATTTATACGACAGTCACAAAATCCAAAACTAATGTAAAAGTTGGAATTCATGATGTGTATATATATATGTAAGTTTGAGACATTATTCTTTAACAATTTTTGCTTATGAATATTTTGGTGATCAGAAACTAAAAGCGACGCTTGGAGAAACCTATGGACAATATCATTGCACAAAGTCTTCGCAGCTGTAGCAATGGGAATAGCTCTCCTCAAGCTAATCCCCAAACGACCATTCTTCCTTACCGTTGTCTACTCTTTCGCCTTTGGGATATCGAGTCCCTTAGGCGTCGGGATCGGTATTGGCATCAATGCCACTAGCCAGGGAGCCGCTGGTGACTGGACCTATGCGATCTCTATGAGCCTTGCGTGTGGAATTTTTGTGTATGTTGCGGTTAACCATCTCATCTCAAAGGGATACAAGCCGCGTGAGAAATGTTACTTCGACAAGCCAGTCTACAAATTTCTTGCTGTCTTCATCGGAGTTGCTTTGCTCTCTTTTGTTATGATTTGGGATTGATTTTTGGTGATACTTTAGTTTCATTAATTAGTTTTTTTTTCCTCTCTTTGTTCAAATATTATTTTTAAAAAAATTATTATTGGTGTTCGTTGGATTAACAATTCAGCGTAAATCGTTGTAAAACAAAAAATGTAAGCATATGTGATTACTGATGAGGAGCCACCAAGCCATTTTCGGCTTCTCTATTCCAAGAACTCTCTAACGGAGACAAATAGAAGAACTGAAAAATAGATTCACATGCACAATGGATTTAGTTATCACATAGGATTTCTTCTTCTTTAAAAGATCCATTACAGATTATATTCGGCCAACGTCAAGCCCAACAATGCGGTTGAACCAACAAACAAAAAGTGTAAAGCAGTGCGGTTTAATTTACAAATAGTTATATCAATCAGTATTTCAAAACGATAGTACCAATATTTACTTTTTAACAATAATATGGACCGACAAATATAAATGCGAACGGTGGACCTGGAACACCGGACACTTGATACAGTTTTGTTTATGTCTTTTAATTTCCCAATGTTTCAGAAGGAATCTCTCTAACTTCAATACAAATATACAGCCATTTCAAATCAAAAGAAAAATAGTTAGAAAAAAATATAGTTTGACTACCATAACGCTTTGTATTCCATTACATCATGAGTCGATGATACAAATGCATAGTATATTAGATTTTGTGCACAATAAAACAAAACAATAGTCTCTTAGCTTATATATTTTCCAATTGCAAAGTACATTTTTTGCAGTTCTTTCTTTCTACTTTTTTTTTCGAAGTATAAAAGAACACTCTATAATATAAAATACATTTCATTAAAATGGAAAGATTGTATCATCGATACATATTTTTTGCCTGCTTTCAAAAAATTAAAAGATGTGTGAAGAAAATGAAACGAAAAAAAAAGAAAACGAGTAAAACCTGTAAATATTTAACCTAAATCTTGTTTCTCCACATCCATAACGATGATCTCAGGCATGTTTGTGCCAACAAACGAGCATTGAAACGCAGCGTTTCATGATGTAAAACCGAGACTTGTGCTCCTTGGCTATATTACGACACTTTCGGGTCACCGAAGCTCCTTTCTGAGACAAGCTCCGAGAGATGGAACACTTGGAAGCAGCAGAAGTCGTGGAAGATGTACCATCAGCTAGGCATTTCGTTGAACCGCTTCTAGACAGAAACGGTGATTTCGAAGGAGTAGGTTTTGCAGAGAAACTACGTCTAAAGATGGGCTCTGATGATGAAGGATACGAAGTGGGTTTAGTTGAGAAGCTTCGTGTGAATACAACAGGGTTTGAAGAAGAAGAAGAAGACGAAGCTTTTGTTGAGAAGCTTCGTGTGAAAACATGATGTTTTGAAGAGAAATGAGTGGTTTCGGAGATGGAATCTTTCTTGGAAACTTTCCACAACGTCTCATCATCCATCAATCAAGAGTGGGTTTTCTCAGTCGTTTCTTCTGATCAAACTCAAGTGTATATAATAAATGTACATCAATGTAGCATATATGTGTATCTCTCTGTGTGAGTGTGTTTGATGTTTGAATTGAAGACGGAGCAAAGAGAATATTTAGTGTTTGAATTGAATGAAATATAGGTCAAACTTATATTATACTACAATTTTTGTAATATTTACATTTGTCTACCACACACACACATGTATAGAGATTGTCCAAGGAAATAATATTTTTCTTATATCGAGAAAAATTGAATATTATTGTGGTGCTATATTTCAGTATTATTAAAAATATTTTTTAAAAAAAAATAGACAGTTGTACAAATTAATGTTGTACACAATAATTCTTCTTCAATGTATAAACGCAAATTTGAATTATGATTTTTAACGTAATACTTGAAAAGTGACAAACAACTTACAATAAAAAGTATATTAATAGATTCAAGTTTGAGTGGTAATACAATAACGTCAATATCCAAAACAATGATATTACATGTTCTGTTCCAAATTACTGATAAATTATGCATGGATACGTAACTAATTACTGTTCAAATACATTATTCGTTTTTTCCGTTCTTTTAAATGTAACTAAAAGAACTTAGGAGAGACTGTGGTTTATCGGGATAGAATTTCACATAATAATATTAAGTACAGAAGCTTTTTTTTTTTTTTTTTAATCTGCAACAAGTACACAAGCTTATTAAAACTATATATGTTATCGACGTCATTACTTACAAGCTCTGTCATCTTCAATTACTTATTCAAAAAGCTTACCAACGCGGGATTAAAAACATTATCACGAGTTGGGACCATTAGTGTACGATTAGCCAAAGAAAAGTCGTAAAACAAATAGCAAGTGAAATTTGAATTTACTTTCACAAACAATATTCCATTGCACGATTGACCACCAATTTATGTAAACTTTGAGCATTTTCTATATAATTTTATTCAAAAAACAAACTTTGTAAATATCTCTTATTAACAGTTTCTGTATGCACTTATTAATATCTACCTTAAGCCTTAACCAATGTGCCTCGAGATTCATATGATCCATGTGGAAACAATGTTTTATTTTTCTCTTGATTGGGTCAAAGAAACTATATAAATACACAATAAAGCTTGGGACCAACGGCAAAGAATTGACTAAAAAAACACACTTATGGACCATTTTCACATGTGACCATGTGAGTTCCCACAACGGTAACCACAAGAGACCTCTCACTTCTGAGTTCTCACTCTTATTCACATTCAAGATTAGAACCTTATCAGTGTCTTAAATACACAGTTGTTGTTATAATCTTGTTTGGGTTTTTAAAGCATGTGTGGGGATCTTTTGAAAGGTCCACATGTGAATGGTTTTGCCAATAACATAAGCAAGATAGAAACACTCATTAATTTAAAAGCTATTTCACAACATGTGCATGATCAAGAGTCAGAGAAGAGAAAATAGACTTTACCTTCTTGGTTTTGTGTCCTTGTAAGATCGATCTCCAAGACTATCTTTACTAGTGAATGAACAAAGAAACTGACAATAGTAGCCATGTATTTGCTGATGCAGCATCATCAAGATTCCCACTCGAAAGGAACCCTTTTCTTCGGATCGAGGGGCGAAGACAAAGGGAACCACATCTCTTGTGAATCTTAATGGTGCTGCATCTGCGACTACTGGCTGATAACATCCACCAAAGGGCTATATCATTGAGAACCCAGCTATATCAACCGCAGAAAAGATCCTTATCGGTTTCGAGCTCTAAATTTGGGAACTTCTTTGGTTTTTAACCCAACAAATGAAAAAAGCAAAGAGGAAAGGAAGAGGATTCAGTAAGCAAATGAATCAGCAAGATGATTTTGGTGATAAGGAATTGAGAGGGATAGGTACATGAATATATACACTCATATGAAGAAAGCTAGTTGGTCGATGTAAAATCACTTGGAAAGGGACAGAAGTAGCATCAAGATCTCTAATTGACTTTTGAATAAAGAGAGAGAGAGAGAGAGAGATTGCATCAAATATAACACAAGCCCACTTCACTATACAAGTGTCAGGAACAGAAGCCAAACCTAAAGAGTTTTCAATATGACATATCTCAAGATCTCAAGTGTTTTATACACAAACCTCAAAACCTTTTTTTTTCCAAAGTACCATGAAGAAGTCAATTAAAGAAACATTTCCAGGTGGAGTTTGATAATGGGTTGCAAATGCAAAGAACGATAAAAAAAAAATAAAGTTTGTATCAGGATATAAGAATTTTATTAAACTAAACATGATTGATTAGTGTGGAACAAGTGGGATTAGGAAAATTATTAGATTAGAAATGTCACTTTATTTAGACTAATCATGATTAAGATTGTTCCCTGTGCGGTTTCTTACGTGTAAAGGCGAAAACACTCAGAAAGAAAGCAGGCAGCTTTAGTTTTTAACTGGAGTTGTTCATAAACTTTTAAGTCAGGGAATCAGTTTAGATCAGGAGATTTACAAAACTAGGGTCACATGTACCCAATTAAATGGATCAAGTCAAGAAAATGGATGCAGCAAATCACGGTTGATTATGCGACAGCGAAATTGGATCACCAAAACAAGGACAAAAGATAAGGCACTACTAATAATACTATAAAGCACTCAATCAAAATATTTGCTAGGAAAATAACACAACACTCAATAAGCTACAGCTACAAGCAATCAAAGATGATGTGATGTTTGGTTTTCATAAGAGCCAATCACTTTTCAGATTCGTGCTAACCCATAGTTTTGAACTTTAAACTAATATTACTAATTAAATTACTAATGACAAATATCTTGAAATAGAAAGTAAGAGAACCATGAATAGCATAAAAGCATATCCCTTTCACAAGCCTAACATTACCATTAAAAATAAGCAAATCCAACTCAGCTTCATTCATACATCTCTGACTGATAGATACCAGATAACTAGACAGACAAATACATGTTCCTCTAAAAAGCACTAGTAAACAAAAGGAATGAACTTGTGCCTAACCTTATCAGCATAATCCGAATAGCCTTGTCCGAAATTCTCCACCATCAATTCTTCCTCCAGCTTTGCCTTCTTGTTATAGTAAACCAAAGAAACAGCTAAAAGAAACAACAAACTCAAAGGCGCACGCAGAGCAGTGCAGTATGTAGCAAAGAGTAGCATCGTAGAAGCATATATCGGATGCCTGACCCATCTATAAGGACCAAATTGCACAACAGCCGTTGGAACAACAACCTTTTCAGAATATCTAGCGAGATACAAAGTTGAATCGTAATGCATAAGCATTGTAACCACAATCAAAATCCATATCCCTACATTGGCCCAACCACCAGGTAAACGGTGCAGCTCAGGCCCTTCAAAAGCCGCAATCCAATGTCCAACCATGATACCAACACCAAACAAAACCCTAGACCATAAAGGCGTGTTCACATCCCATTTGGGATCATGTGAGCGAGCATAGTAATCTCCATAGAGCCTTTTTCTCACAGTTACATTGAAGAAGAAGAAGTAATGATAAGCCAAGAAGAACACATAAGGCCAGCCTTCAAGATAACCATTGAAATAAGCAGGAGGCACAAGTGTAAGCCATGTGAAGACTGAACTTACAATACCAAGCTGCTCAAAGGCATTAGCTTCTCCAAGCCAATGCTTACGGAAACAGTAAATACCATAACCCGCAAGTCCCAAAGCTATAAACCAAGGCCAGAACAGCCATGTCCAGCTGAAATACATCCAGAAGAAAGGGTCCAGAGCCAAAGTCGCAATCTTTTTAGCGGCCACAGTCACAACCGATAGAAAAAGAGTTAACTTGGCAACATCTATGGGCTTCACTTTCTTCAAGTCCTTAACTTTCTCCACCAGTGAACCAAAAGAGAAGGTTTTGAATTGGTTAAGGAAAGGGTTATCGGAATCTGAAACTGTGGAGCTAGAAATCGAGCATCTGGGCGAAACCCATGAACCTTTTCTAACTGGGAACGAAGCACCTCTCCAGATAGATGGACTCTTGACCGCTTCAAAACTTGGGAGTAACGGATTGTTTCTGGGTTCAGCACGAATCGAATTGCACTTAAGGTGTTTGTTCAAATGCCTGAACGAAAACTTTCGGGACTCTTCCAACGGCGTCGTCGCTCGAGGAACAACCTTCGAGCACAGAAGCACAGCTTCCATTGCGAATAGAATTAACAAAAAAAAAAACAAAAAAACAGATACAAAGACAAAGATTTAAGCTTTCAGCTTCATATCTGCTTCGAACCCGAAACTAAACAAAAACAGATAACACAGAGAGAAAGTGAACTAATTTTTTACTTCAGTGTTTACTAATTAAAATGGGCCTATGGGCCAAGAGAAAATAGCCCAGTATGAAATAGGTTAAGGTCTAAAAAAAAGAGTAATGGGCTTGGGGGTAAAACTGTAAACAAGTGAGGAAGGTTCTATAAATTGGCTCAGCTAACATGTGTTGACTGTAACGCCGGCGGGGTCCTAACCGTTGAAAACCGACCGGTCGCTGCACATGGCGCCATTTATGAAGTGTGGGCTTAAGATGTTGAAACTCCAATTTAAGACTTTTATTAATTTTCATTTGTCATTATATTTTCCGTCGTAATTTAATTTAGCCAAAGCTACAAATCAAATGACAGATTTGTTGTCACGAACACTACTAATACTAATATACTCCTTCGTTTCAAAATATAAGATGTTTTAGAGAAGTTTTTGTTTCATAATATAGGATGTTTTCAAGTTTCTATGCAACTTTTAGATTAGTTTAATATTTTATATTATGCATTATTGTTTCTGATTGGTTGAACTTATTAAAAATAAAGACTTTGCGTTCATAATCTGCATGTTTTTGTTAAAACATCTTATATTTTGAAACGGATGAAGTATTAAATTTAGAGTTATTATAATGATTGATTTAACCCTTTGTGCTATATAAAGTCGTCTCGAGTATATATTTATTTTTCCATTGTTTAAGACCAAAAATATTTTAACAAAAATAAGACCAATTCGGGTCTTACATTAAATGTACTGTATATATTGAGGAGTAATAGTAAGGAAAAAAAAAAAGATTAGGTATTTTCATCTATTAATGTCACACGGTCAAGAATATTTCAGTCACAGAAGTCTTTCTTATTGTATATTCTAGTTCTAGATCAAATTGGGAAGGGTGACATGATCAAAGAGAACGATATGTAAATATTGACGCGTGGACATTATTGTAATACCTAATGAAATATCTTATATGCTTTTGAATTGCACATCAATGGTAATCATGAGAACCATTTCTATAATCGTAAAATCTCTTTTTTCTTGACATGGAAAATTAAACATTATAAACTTGATGATTAAGCAAAGACTTACTCGTTGTCTAAATAAATTAATTAATACTCAATTATTTTAGTGACTTTATATATTCTCACACGTATTCAACTTTCTTATATAAAGACTCTGCGTTTCTCTTATTTTTTTCATCAAATATTTTTCAATTTCTCTCTTCTTCGTTTCTCTCACGTCTATTATTTTTCCTCTCATCTTTTATTCGAGGTAATTGCTTCTTCTAACCTTACCTAACCAGAGAGTACTGTTCTACATGTATTTCTTTTTCTAAGTACTTTTCAAAATTTAAATGCTCATTCTTTAGTTTTCTTTGTTTATGAAGTTTTTAGAATCAATCAGATTTGCAGTTTCTGAAGCAATGGAATTTGTGAACACCTCTCCACCAATTTATGAATGTCTTCTCTTTGGTAAGAAGTTTCGTTTGATTTGTTTAAATTACATTCAAGAAAATGGAAGCAAATTACAAATTTTATTGATCTATATATATATATATATCTATGTTTGTTTCCAATAGATTTGGATGATACACTTTACCCTTTCAGCTCTGGTTTATCAGCCGCATGCACCAACAACATTATAGGTTTGCTAATTAACTCTTCATATTTGTGATTAATTATTCTTTATATGTTTAACATATATCATATGGAGAGAAGAAGATAAAAAAAGACCTTAAAATCACCCTTGTGCAGAATTTATGGTTGAAAAGCTTGGAATAGATGAAGAGGGAGTAGTTGAGCTAAATGATATTCTTTACAAGAAACATGGAACTACAATGGCTGGTCTTAAGGTAAAATTTACCTTGATCATAAATATGTTGTTGGTCAATGGATAGATATCATAGATGTATATTGTATAATTAGTGTCTATAGACTATAGGTTAAATAATATTTAATATACAAGATCATTTCTGCAGGCTGTAGGCTATGAATTCGATAATGACGAGTACCACAGCTTTGTTCATGGGAGATTACCTTATGAAAAACTTAAACCGGATCCGGTTCTGAGAAATCTCCTCACTAGTCTACCTTTCCGAAAATTGGTATTGTTTTCTTTATCTTAGTTTCAAGTTTTAGATGTTTATGTCGTATTCACTGTTCACTTTTTTAATGTGAAGGTTTTCTCGAATGGAGATGATGGTCATGTGATGAGGGCTCTAACAAGACTCGGCATTGAAGATTGTTTTGAGAGAATCATAAGTTTCGAGACCTTGAACCCTGTGATCAACGAGGCTGAGGTTTCTTGCGAGACAGGTCATCTTCCCGAGAATCCGGTTATCTGTAAACCAACCGAGATTGCTTTCGAGAAAGCATTCGAAATCGCACAGATTGATCCTCACAAAACCGTAAGTCTCAAAAAACGAATACCTAAACATTTAGATTTTCCCTTAATCAATAGTTTTATATATATCCTAATCAACATTAATTATCATGTTAATTTGTTTGTGTGTAGTTGTTCTTCGACGACAGTGTCCGAAACATTCAAACCGGAAAAGCCGTTGGTCTCCATACAGTCTTGGTAAGAACCGGTTAACATGTTAACCAATACCTAACTAAAAAAAATGAAAACTTACTAATTTGAATTTATTTCAGGTTGGTAAATCAGAAAAAGTGGATGGAAGTGATTACGCGTTAGAAAGCATTCACAACATGAAAGAGGCATTTCCAGAGTTATGGGTGGAATCCAACATCAACGAAAAAGAATCTGAAAGAATTGTTTACGCTACACAGATCTCGATTGAAACTACTATTCAAGCTTAAACTTTACATGTGCTCTTCAACTAATATTTCCGTATTTAATGAATGTTTTCAATAAAATATATATTTATGCGTACCTTGATATATTGTAACTTGGTTTATAGTGTGTTGTGTAATGTACTAGTAAAAGATTCAGTTAAGTCATTTTCACTTGATGCTAAATGCATTAGGTTTAGATGTTTTAAAACAAAAAGATGGAAAATTCTGCTCAAGTACAATAGCTATATCAAAAAAAAATTGAAAGAAAGTAATTTATAGATAAATTAAACAAATAGGTTGTTCAAAACAAAGAAAAAAAGATAAATTAAACAAATAAAGGCACACGAAGCATTTTGGAAAAGTTTTGGTGTCGGCTCGTATATTATGCGCATCGTTTGATTAGCAAAAACTAAATTAATGTCACGTGAAAACAGTGGTCGACGTCGATGTCGTCGTGAGTAATTGCTTTCCCTCCCTGATTTGACGATAACATGTGCATAAATGGATAACAATATTGTTGCATTGAGACTGACAGATCTTGATGATTGAGATGATATTTTCGAAAATGGTCGGTGAAATCAAATAGTTGAGGAATAACTCAATACAAGAAAACAAAAAAACATGATTTACTACGAAATCCTACAGAAATGTTATAAATTAAAGATCGACTAAAATCAGAGGCGCGGCAACGGAAAAAAAAAATCAAAAATTCTTACACCATATTTACAAGATGGACTTTTGTATAAATAAACTAGCTTCATTTGCATTGATTGCGAAAAATGTTGAATGTGGTCATGTGGGTTAATTAATTATATACGACTTATTTATATACAAGTTAAACCAACAATCGTGAGTGTACTTATTTTGACAAGAAAGTTCGATCTCAAGATGTCCCACTCTATAAAATAATTTTGAGTAATATGGAAAACGTGACATATGGTCAAGCAAACGACTAATGTTGTTAATTATTTCCCCATCAACGAATATACTATTATGAGAACTAGTATTTTTTTCTTCTTCGTTAAACTAAACTATGTACTATTAATAAGTACTATTGGATTGCAACAACTAAAAGTGGAACGCTATTATTGTCTTTTGTTTTCACGTAGCTTATTACGCGCATTAGCTTGTTTCTTATATAAACACATTACATACCTGCGTTATCAAATCGCTTCATCAAATATTTTATCTTCATCAGTTCATCACCATTATTTCTCTAAAATCTTGTAATTTCTCTCTTTTAATACCCTCATCTAGCAGACTAACACTAAGGTAGATAATGTCTCCTCCATCTTTTCATTTTTATTGGTTGCAAACAGAATTGCATTTTCAAATGATCTTTCTTTTGATTTTCATCACTTCTGTTTTTTTTTTTTTTTTTTTTTTTTTTGAATCTGCTAGTTTGGAAGAGAAATATGGAATTCGTGACCAACTCCACACCAAGATATGAATGTCTTGTCTTTGGTAAGAAGAAGTGATGTCTAATTTGTTAGATCAAATTTAAGAATATGCAAGCAATTAAATTGTTTTACTGATCTATCTCTATTGTTTTTTCTTTCCAATAGATTTGGATGATACTCTATATCCTCTAAGCTCCGGTTTATCAGAAGCATGCGCCAACAACATCATAGGTACTAGTCTTTTTCAGTTTTTTAATTTAACATGTTTATTAATTAGGGAAAATACTTGGAAATTTACGAACCGTCCTTTGGCAGAATTCATGGTTCAAAAGCTTGGAATAGAAGAAGACAGAGTTGTTGAACTAAACCAACTTCTCTATAGAACATATGGAACTTCAATGGCTGGCCTTAAGGTATACTTTTGTTAATCAAAGCAAGAAAATGACTAATAATTTATTACTAACATAGATTGGATGACTACATAATCACGTACGTACTAGTTGACGACTCCAAACTTCACCTGAATTGTTTCATTGTTACTGTAAAACCAAAACTCTAATTATTTGATTATTTATTTAGGCTATGGGTTATGAATTCGACAATGACGAGTACCACAGCTATGTTCATGGGAGATTACCCTATGAAAACCTTAAACCTGACCCGGTTTTGAGAAATCTACTTCTTAGCCTACCTTTTCGAAAATTGGTACTGTTTTATCTTTTTATCCTTTTTGTTTTCTTTTCTTTTCTAATATATAGCTTAACTTTCAGTTAATATATTATATATCCTTATGTTTCTATTAATAAAAATTTGGTTTATTTATTATGGTTAAAAGGTGTTCTCAAATGGAGATGATGTTCATGTGATGAAGGCTCTAAAAAGACTCGGCATTGAAGACTGTTTTGAGAGAATCATAAGTTTCGAGACCTTAAACCCTAAGACCAACAATGCTGAAAATTCTTGTGTCACAGGTCATCTTCCCGAGAATCCAGTTATCTGTAAACCAACCGAGATTGCTTTCGAGAAAGCCTTCGAGATAGCACAGCTCAATCCTCACAAGGCCGTAAGATTTGATGATTTAAAACTAACATAACTAGATTTTTTTTTTTCTTTTAGTTTTTTCTTAATCAGTAGTTTGATCTCATAATCAATATCAATCGGTGTTTCTTTCTTCTACAGTTGTTCTTCGACGACAGTATCCGGAACATCCAAACCGGAAAAGTCATGGGTCTTCGTACAGTCTTGGTAAGATCCGGTTAACATGTTGAACTCTAAGAAGAAATTAGTGAAAAATCATCAAACATATATGTACATTTCCAAGACTTAATTATATACACTGAATGAAAAATTATCATTTTAAAATTTATTTCAGGTTGGTAAATCAGAAAAGGTGGATGGAAGTGATTACGCGTTAGAAAGCATTCACAACATGAAATCAGCATTACCAGAGTTATGGTCGGAATCCAACAGCAACAACAACTACAAGGATTCTGAAAGAATCAGTTACCTCGCACAGATGTCTATTGCAACTTCTGTTGAAGCTTGATCATGTGTATATGTTTACATACATATAGTTACCACATATATACTAGCTAAGAGTAATATACATCGTTTGTCGTTGCTGCAACGGTGGATAAAAAGAGTATTGATATATATATATATATATATATATATACTATATACATATGTCATATACTGGACATCTTTCGTTTTGATATTTATAGCACGATCGGTGTGGTCCATAAAACTTGGTAATTGCTATTACAAATGAGGAGGACAAAACAAAACTTTTGATATATATATACTATATACATATGTGTTATCTCTGTTCTTTAAATAAGTTTATGAAACATTATTATTATTTTTCCTGGTTTTAGAAGTTGAACATATATATTGCACATCCTTCGTTTCTTTCATGTTTCGAGATATTTATAGCACAAGTGTGGTCCATAAACTTTGGTAATTGCTATTACAAATCATGCGGACAAAACAAAATTTTTGATTAGACAATTCATAAATTTAATTAGAAACGTAAGAGTTATGCTTTTTTTTTCTTTAACAACAAATGATACTCAAACAAGATACAGAGGAAGAGTTAACATAAGTGATAGCCTGACGTGCTAATCGATCCGCAAAGACGTTCTATATCAAGGACAACGTGAGAATTCTTCCATATCCACTCGATGTCATCGAGGTGAGAAAGTCTCGGTAAGAGTTATGCTTATTTCACATAAAATAGGACAGCAAATTCTAGTAGTCTCGTCTTGGAGTCTACTTCAGTCTTCGAGAGTTCGAGATGGTTAAGTAGTTGTTAACCTTCTTAATACTAGTAGTGCTCAAGTTGTGTATCCGGTTCAATTGGACCGGATTGGTACATCAGCAATAAACTAAACCGAACCGAATTTTAAGGTAAGTCAATAAATTAAAGCGCACGATACATTTTTGAAAAGAAAAAAAAAAGTGAGTTTGGTCGGTTCTCATATAATACACGTGTCATCGTATTATTCGTTTAACTTTATGATGGAGAAAAGTTAAACAACCACGTGGAGAAATCGTAGATGACGACGCGTGAGTGAGCGTGAGATAAAAAATGCGTTTGTCCCTAGATTTAATGAGAACCAATCGATGTGTCCTTAGACCATTTTTAGTGGAGGAACGGTTAATCGATTCTCAGAAAACAAAAGAAAAAATATTTTTATTTATTTATAATATGTATACGAATAAATGAATGACCTGTTTGAAGAACGTTTTCAAAGTTTCCAACGTTTCTTTTGATTTTCTCTTCTCTCTTTAATTATTTGTTTAATAAAAGCAACACAATGAGCACCCTCTAGTAATCATGCCCTTAGAGAGACTGTGTGAAAGAGAAGAGTAAGCCATTGAAAACGTTTTCGTTTCTACATTCTCATTTTCTTCTTCTCATTGATCAGAAAAAGGTTCCCACTTTCTTCATTTTTGATTTGATCTTTTGTTCTTCTCGTTTTCAGATTCCTTTCTCTGCATGTTCGTGTGTATGTTTTCGATCTGTATCATTTCTGTAGTCACGGTTTTACTAATTCAACGTTTTGTTTGTGAATGAGTTGAGATGTTAATTAAGCATAACTATGAAATGTATAATCTTTTGGGATCTGTATGTCAAAGTTTTGAACTTTATGTGAAAACGTGTGTTTGGAGACGTTTTGATTCAGTTGGTTGTGGTTTTGTTTCAGGTGTGATTTGGAATTATCGTAATGGCGTACGAGGAAGACTTTAAGCAAACATCTGAATCCAAATATGATTGTCTTTTGTTTGGTAAGAAAAGTAAAGACGCTTTTTTTTTTTAGGATTTGGATTTGAATATTAGTTATTTAGTTTAGTTTGTTGTAATTTGGTAGTTGAGATTTGGGTTTAAAGTTTTTTAACCTTTTCTTCTGATTAATAATAATTGTTTTTGGTTTTGACTATAATCAAAAACAGATATAGATGATACTCTTTACCCTCTCAGTTCTGGTTTGGCTATGCAAGTGAAAACGAACATTCAAGGTAAAGAGTCTGTTCGCTTTCTCTTTTTGTTCTTCTGCTTGCTCATGTTATAGCTTAACGTTTAATTGTTGTTATTGTTGTTGTTTAGAGTATATGACTCAGAAACTTGGTATTGAAGAAGCTAAAGTGCAAGAACTGTGCCTTTCGCTTTATAAAATCTATGGAACTACTATGGCTGGTCTCAAGGTATCTTGATATATTCCTTCACCACACTGTTACATTCTTCCATATCTATTCAATCTTGTTAATGCATATTCGTTTCTGATGTTGATTCTTTTAGGCCGTGGGTTATGACTTTGACTACGATGATTTTCACAGGTAACTAAACTTAACCTGTCTTTCATATTTGCTTTACATGTCTTTTAAAGGTGTTTGGAAACTTGAGATTCCTCCTTTGTTTTGCAGCTTTGTTCATGGGAGATTGCCATACCCAACATTGAAGCCTGACCCAATTTTGAGGAATATTATTCTTAGCTTGCCTATTCGCAAAGTTGTATGTTTTTTGCTCCTTAATCTCTTAAATGTGGTTTCTAGTTAGTTTCTCATCTGATCTTCCATTGTTCTTATTCTGTCTATAGGTTTTCACGAATGCAGACAAGGCTCATGCAGCCAAGATCATTGCCAGGCTAGGCCTAGAGGGCTGCTTCGAGAAAGTCATATCTTTCGAGACTCTGAACCCCATCACCAAAACTGAAACTCCTCATGATACCAAAACTAGAGAAATCTTCGACATAATCAGTTACATGGCAAATCCTGACCCAAAAGTCGAACTCCCAAAGACACCAGTTGTATGCAAACCATCTGAAGGAGCATTCGAACAGGTTTTCAAGATGGCCAACATCAATCCTAAGAAGACAGTAAGTACTTATCAAATATTAACTGCTTTTGTTTTTCTACCTAAACCAATTCATCACTGAAGCTTAATAAGTTGCAAATATCTTGGGGGTTTTTTTCAGTTGTTCTTTGATGACAGCATCCGCAACATACAAACCGGGAAACGCGTGGGTCTCCACACAGTATGGGTAAGTTAAAGAAGCAGATACAAACAAGTTTAAAACAAAACTTGTCAATCTCTCAAAACTCACTCACTTTTTTAAAAAACCTATTTGTGTTATTAGGTTGGGACTTCTCACAGAGAGGAAGGAGTTGACATGGCATTGGAGCATATTCACAACATTCGTGAAGCTCTTCCTGAACTATGGGAAGCTGTTGAGGAAAAAGGCGAGGAGCTTAGATCCAGGCAAAAAGTCGCCATTGAAACCATTGCTTAAACAAGCATTCACTTGCATGCACTTCATAGCTAATAGTAAAAACAATATAGCGTGAAAACACTACTGAAACTATTAACTCCTTTAAGAGTTAAAATAAGTGTAGCTTTGATTGAGTCCACATACTGAAACTGGGGGGAATTCTGAGTAGTAATGATAAACAAGCTTACTTTATTGAACAATTGCAACATCTGGTTTAATCTCTATTACAAAGCCAAGTAGTATATATGACTATCATCATGAAATCTTTTTATCTTTCAGTTGCTTCTCTTCTTTTCCTTTGCTCCGATACAGAAGAATCTGACTCATAATAGTACCATTAGTAATGATTGCGATAAAGAAACTTATAAACATGCTAAGTGGAGCTTTCGCCTGATAGCTGGTGAAAACTCTCGCCAAAGCTCCACCGAAGTTCATGAAACAAGTCAAGAAACTAAGTTGTCCAGTGCTTTTGTTTCTGAAGTTCTTCCAAATCTGAGGGATTCTTGCAGAGAGAAATATCAAATGCTTAGAAGCATAAAGAGCTTCGAATAGCAAAGGATCAATCTTACCACCTAACACAGTTGGTGCTAAAGCAAAGTAAAGAAACGCTCTGACCCAAGTTGCAACAGAGAGAGGTCTAGAGAAGTAATAGATACAACCCACCAAGATCAAAGCTTGGATCAAAAGAAAAGCTAATTCACCAAAAGCTGAAAAGGGAAGCTCTTTGTAAAGACAATAAGCAAGTGAGATTGTGTAACCAATCACTTCGAGCTCAAATGCTACAACGCTTAACCCTTTTACACTCTTGTTGTCCACGATTTTCATTATCTACAAACCACACAGTCCAATTAAATTTACAGTATTAAGCTTGAAAAAAATCCAATCTTTGATTGATTTGAGTTTAACTAACCAACCTGAGGAAGCTTGACGGTCATTGAACCAGCGACGACGAAGTAACCGAGCAGCTTAGAGATGAGAGGAAGAAGACAATCTTTCGCCGGAAACTCACCGCTCCGGAGAGAACCCATCGCGCAGCTCAGATCAATCCCAAGGTAATCCATCGTTAGTTCTCTCCTGAAGAGTTGGGCTTCGTTGACTTTGTTTGTTCAGCTGTCGACTGTTTGATTGGTCATTATCTCTCATATGCTTTTCAGTTCAGACAAGATCGAATCAATGTAATCTTTGGTTTGGTAATTACCCAAAAAGACTAAACCAATGTAATCTTTGGTTTGGTAATTAAAATGTTTCAATTTGGTACGGTTTGAATCGGTTAGGTTATTATCAGTTAAATCTAAAATACAAATCTGTCTTTTTTGTTTGGGGCGGAGCTTCAAATCGGAAATCTAAACCTAAAAAAACGAAAACACTCGAGCTATTTCCTCTTCTCCGGTACCGAGAAACTCGTGTTGGTGACTTTAAGAAAGCTACAATGGCGAAGAGAGAGATTAGTAGTACTCTGAAAAATCTAAAGGTACTATCTTTTTTTCTAATTAGTAATAGCTTTAGATATGTGACATGACTGCGCTTTATCTTCTGTCTCCACGACCTTGAAATTGGAGGAAATTACTGGATGATTTAGAATGGGTTTGGTGTTTATTTCGTATATTCGAGCTTAAAAATTTAAACTTTTTGCTCTATTTTGCTGGGATTTTTGATTCTTAGGGTTTGTGTCGGCTTGCATCTATAATTTGAAACAATAACCTTTTAGCACTGAGCTTAGCACCAGTTTTATAGCATTGGTTTGGGACTAAAGTTGCAATTTTTCACTGAAGAAATTGCATTAATTATGTAGCTCTTAGTTGAGTAATCTGTTTTTTTTTTTTGGTTGAGAGACATGATACGTGTTGTTTTGTTTCTTCCTTTTCATATGAGAAGATGTTGGTTTATGAACAAAGAATGATTGATGCTCTTTGGCTATATAGTTTATGCAAAGGTCTGCTCTGAAAGTAGAGAAGAAGAAGGAGGTTGATGAAGAGCCTAATGGGGATTTTCCTTCCCTTGGCACTGTTGCAAAGAAGTGGTACAGTTTCTTTTTTTGTTGTCTTAGTTTATGTTTAATGTTTTGTTTTCATCAGATTACTGGGAATGAGGACACTGTGTATGTGTTGTTCTACTGTTCTTGTTTTTTGAGATCTTGATTGATTACTTTAACCGTCTAGTCACTTTCAACTTCTCTGTGTTCGTAATACTTAACAATATTTCAGTAGTTTTGTTAGTTTTCAGTATCTGGTGTTATGTGTTTGGTATTGTTCTCTAATGTGTGATTTGTTTTTCAATGCAGTGTGGTCATAACAGACTGGGATCCTCAGCCGGGTGCACTTTCAGGACGCATGTCATTTCAGTCTTTCAATCCCTCTATCGAGGTTAGTGTGTGTGTGTGGCGCTGGTGGCCTAGAATAATTTGCGATCAATGTTCTTCCCTTTCAGCTTTCTGAAATAAAACGGTTCTCTCCTTAGAAATTGAATGAAGAGGCAGTAAACGGTGGTAAAACAGATGCTTCTCCCACAAGCTCTAGCAGTAATGGAGGAAAAATGTCTTTTAGGTTTGTACTCTTCAGTCTTCGCTTCTATAATCCTTTTGGTTCTCAGCAAAATTAGTTTACCGGATAGTAGGCGTACAACAGAACAATGCTGGAGATCCGTTGTCTAACTGATCATCAAATTTTGAGACAAATGAAGGCGTTATTGATATCACCTATCCACCTATCATTTGG
Source organism: Camelina hispida (assembly GCA_023657505.1). Lineage (NCBI taxonomy): Eukaryota > Viridiplantae > Streptophyta > Magnoliopsida > Brassicales > Brassicaceae > Camelina > Camelina hispida. The sequence goes on along the minus strand of CP094636.1, from coordinate 29,826,590 downwards.
TTCATTTCTGATTTTGCTTCTCTTGAAAGTTTTAAACTGTAACTAGTCAAAATGTATCCTCTTTCAGTGAACCGGAGAGTTCGAAGGCTCAGCCAAATCGGGAAACAAATGGTGACTTGAAAAGAAAACAGTCTGAGGTAGTCTCTGAGGAACGAAACCGTCCAAACAAGTCCCCGAGAAGCAGTGAGAACCCATCACCGAGCAATAGAAGAGGCAATGGTTTCAAGAAACCGAAGAGCAAGAAAGTGGACTGGAGCGTTTTGAAGCCACCAAAACCTCAATCCAAATAGGGGTTTAAATTAGCTAACTTCAGCAACCTATTTTCCATTAGTTATCAGTTCATATGTGCTAGTAGATCATATGTTGCGCTGTCTGTATCATCATTCACGTGGTGTTGCAACCCGTTTGATATAAATTATAGCCAAAAGTTTTGAATTTTCTATTTGGGTGTTGTATGCTTGTGGTAGCTCCTTATTATCTATGATGAAGAACAGTTTTTATCTTTTCAAGAAGGTTTGAATCCAATATGTACTTGCAGGAAAAAAAGAAATGCATTCCACTCATGGGATCAAACATATTCCACAATACTATTGGGAGACAAAAATGAAGCAATAGAGAAGCAACATTTTCAGATGCTTACATGACTATATGTTAACTTCTCTGCAGGTTTCCAACAAGAAAAAGCATAAATAACTCTTCCCTTCCATCCCTGAAGCATCCAGTTATTATCACTATCGATCACAAAATCTCTATGGTAACGTTTCCTCACTATTTCCTTAGCCTCCTTCATGATCTGTTTGCTTATTGTTGCTGGCTTAAACCCTGCTCTCAAAATCCTAACTCTCCATTGCTTGTAGGTTTCAGGCCTCGCAAACCGCTCAGCACCTTCGCAGGAAATCACACTCATCGCGTCTCTCACAAGTAACTCTTTCTCCAACAGTGCCCTGTTTTTGTATTCGTCCTCTGCTTGTATTGTGGTGTCAAACATGTCAAAGAGTGAAGAGAAATGAAAAAGCGCTTCTCGGAACCTCGTCATGAAGAAGGGAGAGTTGTACATGCCATTAATCTCTGCAAACACAAAGAGGTCAGGATTGATATCTCTGAATAGCTTCAGAACCGTGTCTCTTGGAGAGTCAAGTGACACAGTTTCATCCGGAGTGTATTGCAACCGATGAATGCAATTGACAACAGTTGTCTCTCCTGGATTGATCACAATTTCATCAAGACTGATGCTTTCCCATTTTTTGGCAATGAAGTTGAACTCAAACGGGACATTGAACTTATCGCAGAACCTTTTCAATCTTCGACCAGTCTCTTCGACCCGGTCTGAAGGACGGAAACCTGATTGTGGCAGCTCTATTCCAGTCACACGGAGCTTTGGTGGTCCTCCCGGTCTTTTAGACAGGGCTAGTAAAAGACAAGGCCATTGAAAGCCATAGAGAACGCCAAAATCAACTATATGAAGCGTAGTTGCTTTCAAAGCAAGCTCATAGATTGACTTGTTTGCAGCAAAGTAATCCGTTACATAGATGGGACAAGTATGAACAAACAGCTTGTACGCTTTCAAGATGTCCACCATCGATGTTGTGCTAGAAGGAAACGGAGTAGAGACAGGTGGTGCAATGTTTCCAGTAATACGTGCCTCAAGCGCATCTGCAAAGTAAAAAGCAAGTCTTTGTGTACCATCTCCACTGCTAGAAGAGTGTGATCTTATCTCCTTGAGTTTCTCTGCAGCTCTTCTCTGGTCAAAGCTTGCTACAGCTTGTGCACATTGCGTCAAGAGATTCCGGAGATCAACTGAATTAGTTTTTTGCGTCTTGGATTTGTTTGATGAACCTTTAGCTCTCCCTGCTCTGTTTGGTTGTTGTTGTTGACTCTGTTGTTTCGTTATTGCTGATTCATCTTCTTCTTCTTGGTTAGCTTTGCATACCAACAACACATGCTCGAACTTAACTGCTAACTCTTCCATCTCCGAGACAAAAATCGCAGGTTGTTTGTTTCTACGATTAGTTTCAAGATCATCTTCTTCATCATCCCGATGACGATACTTTCTATGTGACTCTCCGTTCGAAACCAACGCTGCTGAATCTGCTGAAGTCGTTGTTGTGATGATAGAAGTGAAAAATGGGTCGTCACCGGAGGAGGAACTAGTGGTATGATCAGATTCTGGAGATTGATTCTGAAGAATCTCGTAGAAGGATCTCTCAGCTGCTTGTAAAGCCAAATTGTCACGAGATTCACCGACGAAATCTTCTTCGTCCATCAACATGTCATTAATGTACTTAAGAACAGGGGAGTTATCCAAACACACAGAAGGAGGTGAATCGTTTGGTGAAGAAGACTGAGTCTGAGGATCGTGGTAATCAGGGAAGAGATTGGTCCCACCAGATTCGAGATTGTTTCTGGGTTTGCAACAAGACCCAGATCCGTTCTCAAATCTGAACCCATCAACTGAAACTTGAAGCAGAGCGTCCATGTTTAACTAACAACACTGAGGATGGTGATGATGATGGTGAAGACAAAGAAACAGAGTTTGAAAGTTGAAAACTTTTGTCAAAGTTTTAATTTTTTTTTTCTAAGGAAGAGAAGAAAGCGGTGCGAAGGTTTCATGTGAACACAGTTGAGACTCGAGAAAGAGAGCTTTAAATGGTTCTTTTTGGGGAAAGAACAATGGAACTTTCGAGGAAACTACTTAGCAGCCACAAATAGTGGATCAAGCTAATTAAAACAATATTACATACTGTATATTTAAATAAAAAGAGGTAAGTTAATGGATTAGTTAATTTAATGTCGGATCTATCTGCAACTACCTCTATAGGTTTTTTGGAGTTTGATTGTTATCTTTTATCTTCTTCCCACTTGCATTGCTTGGTCGTGACTAAAATTCAGTAACCTTTTTACTCAGTTTTGGGAATTTTTTTTTTATATAATAAGAAAAGTCATCCAATGGTGTTAAAATTCTAACAACTAATGACCATATATATGTGCTCTTATGGTGTTTTAGTGTTAAAATAATACTTCTCACGTTTCAATATAGGATGTTTTAATTAAAAGCACGAAGATACATAGATATAGGTATAGGTATGCAAATTTGGGTCAAGTCGGATACTTCGAGTCTGGTAATTCGGATAGTCAGATAGTTTGGAATCTGAGAAGTGTTACCAAAAATAACCGATTAAACAACAGGTCGGATTGGGTCGGTTCGGTATCAGGTTTTTTGGTTATCGAAACTAACCAAAGTTTTTAGTATTTTGGTTATTTAAGTTAAATCGGGTCAAAAATCTCGGTTATTTTGGGTAAAATCATGTAATTTCGGTTAGTTTGGGTAATTTGGGTTGGTTAATTTCGGGTAATGCGGGTAATTCGGGTAATCAGTTAGGGTGAACCAAATCGACCGAACCGATAACCGACTACATATTATAACTCCTTCTGATCGGTTTTCTTCTTTTAACCGAAATCGAACCGAAAAACGAAAATCTCAGTTCGATTTGATTCGGAATTCTTGGTTCGGGTAATATTCCTAGACCGACATAAATACTTGAAAACATCGTATATTATGAAATAAAAAATCTTCTTTTAAAACACCATGTACTAATCTCCCTGTATCAGCTAAAAGCATATACTTCAATATTTACCTAATACGATAAAGAAATATTATTCTTTTATTCTTTTTTTTTCTAGCAACAGTGCTTAAATCCGATTGCTTTTTTAGTTTTTTATCTGATTGGTGTACAATGAACATGGAATAATAAGCTTTTTAAGTATAAGATAGTAGTATATAACGCGTAATTAAAGGATAAAAATCTTGATGTCCAAGGAATTGGACAAATATTTTGGGTGAATGGAACGTGGATACCAAGCCTAAACATTGTTTCTTATTAGTATTAATCTATTATTTGTCGGCAGTAACAAAATCATTTCATATCTTTGACTCTGTCTACATTTTTTCTTGACCAGTCAGAGTTCAAAAGACGACGCAATTAGATTCCTTAATACGGTCATAACATATATAAATACTAACAATTAGTATTTCTTAATAATATGATAATAAGTGAATCAATCACTCAATTGGTGGTATAGAGTTTTGTGAATACAGTATTATTTAGTCAATGCCTTAATAGAAAGGTGAAAGGAGGTAGATAGATGAATTGAATATTCATGGTGAATGCGACTTTGTTAGTCTAAATTCATCTTATCTCAGCTTCTACCTTAATTAAAGTGTATGTTTATTTTAATTACACTATAATTTCGTTGTCCCACAATAAATTAAAATCCTTGAATAACCTATCTCTCCAATATCTCTGAAACAATCTTAGTTGGGGTTACTGGTTTCAGATTTGAATAGAGTTTTAAAGATTTTAAATGTTATGTAGAATTTGTTGTTATTAGATCAAGATTTTGTTAAGCTCTGTTAAAGTTTAGTGTTATTAGTTTGTGATTTGTAAAAAGTCATTTAAAATCTTAACAAAACTGGGTTATTGGATTCAAACTTTTATAAAGTCATCAAAAGTTTTGTTTTATTCAATTTAATGAGTTCAATTATTATGTTATTGGTTCATGATTTTAGACATTTTCTTTATAATATAAAGTCATGGAAAGTATTATAAAAATACAGAGATTGTTTGTAGAACTTTACAAGATTTTAGAAAATTAATCAACAAAACATTCTAGCAATCTTTAACAATCTTTCACTTATTCATTTTTAATGATTTTATTGAACTCTTTAAAAATCTTCATAAATCTCAATACCACCCCATACTAATTTAACCTTATTAAGAAGCAACACTAAATACTGTTTGGGACCATTTCCTTAACTTCCAAATGCATTATTTGTATAATTAACACAATTGGATAATGTCTTATGCACGTATATCAAATACTAACTATTTTCCTTAATCTGCGACGAAGTGTGAACACATCTTTGCTTAATGTTGTTATGTTTACTATTAGTATAAATTTATAATCATTCGATTGAGTTTTTTGTACTTTTAAGTTTTGTAATGATAATCTTGTGTTGACCCTAAAGAACATAATCTTCTCCGTGCGTGATATACACCGTCCAATCATTAATCTTCGATCTGATGGAGTTGTATCTCACGGTCAAAGGCGCGTGGGCTATATCATTACTATCATGATTATATCTACTGATAGTCTGATACTATTGTTAATTACTTTTGATTATTCAACATGATTATAGTTTTAAGTTGTTAACCTGATGCAATATCGTTCAATGATTTGTTCTTTACTTAATGGCGTCTCAATTAGTTTACACGAAAATAATTGATTCAAAGACGTCATTACTGACGACGATAGCAAATTAAAATTGGGTCTATCAATGGGCCTTATATAGCCCAAAAGAGTCCAAAATCACATAAACTTGTAATTGATTAGAGTCATTAAGATGACCAAAGGAGATTAAGAGGCTTTCCTTTAGTACAACACTCTTTGACTTGATCTAATACCACTTCTTGAATCTTCTTCTCTACTTCCTCCATGGCTTCACCTGCATCAATTACCTATATATACATCACCACAAAAGATATTCAATGTTTAGTTTTTCTCATTCTGAATCTCTGAAGAGTATCAAAACAGAGAGTCTTCTTAATTCATTCATTCACCTTCCATGAAGAATCACGTAGAGTTTGATAAAAGTCTGCGACTTTTTTCTGAAACTCAACTCGCTCATACCTCTCGTCTCCATATCCACCTCTCTCAGCAGCTCTTTCAGGTGAAATGTCAAGGTAAAGTACAGAATCTGGAGCCAGCAATCCTATTTCTGGCGCTTTACACCAATCAATACTAAGACCTTTAGCTGATGAGAATGCTACACCAGAATATGAGTAACGATCAACGATTAGCGTTGTTCCTGTTCTAAGCTTTTCCTCCATCAATGATCTGCAAAGTTCACACAAATTTTCTTAGTCTTCTTGCAGAACATAAAGAAAGGAACCTAATAAGATAGCTAAAAAGATAAGAAGAACCTTTTCTCCCATCGATTGGCGCTGAAAAGAAGATGAATTGTGTGATCATCTAACTGAGACTTATTAGAGAGATATGCAGATATCATCTGACCAACATTGGTTTCTCTATCCGGAAATCTCCAGAGCTCGGTCGGATGTCCTAAACCTTTCAAGAAAGAGAGAAGCTTAGCGCATTGTGTAGATTTCCCGCTGCGGTCAAGACCTTCAAGAACTATCAATGCTCCTCTCGGCTTCACACTACTCTCGGTTGTGAGACCAGAAGATAAGTTACGACCAATCTCCATCCGAACTGATGAACGCTTGAGACACTGCACGGGGTAGTTCAAGGAACGTGGCACTGCTAAAGCTCTGAAACTTCTAGAAACTAACACACAGAAGGTATTAGATAAAAGGATTGCAAACAGTAAACGATCTCATATACATATTAGAGCAAAACTATGTTCAAATTCACAAAATCCATAAGGTTAAATGATCAAAAGTTCATTTCTTTATTCAGCAGAATTGGCTTTGTACACTTTTTTCAAGTTCAGTGAGCTAACACAAATCAAAATACTAGAATTAGCACACACAAAAAAAAACACTAGAAGAGTAAAGTTTGTTTTTTTAAGTTTCGTTTACTTACAAAGTTGAACACTTGAGAACGAGCAGATCCGTTTCATGCCCTAATCAGTTACAAACCTGCGAGTGAGGTCAAAATATTCAGGTACTGAAACACACTTCGTATACCCCAAATTCAGTGAGAAATCGTTGGAGATGAATAGCCAGAGAACATCAGAATATGCTTTGAGGACATGTATCAAAAACACACATTCGAAAAGTAAAGGTGGTGAGTAGAATTGGGACTCACCTAGAACCAACATCAACAACGTCGGTCACCGGATTCGCTGGGTGGAGACGAAGAAGTCGACGGCGTGAAGGAAGAAGAATCTACAAAAGGAGGGTTTAAAGAGAGAGAGAGTTACAACAAACACAGCTCAAACCCTTCAAGTGACTCGGAGGGTTTCTTCTAAATCAAGTACTGACCGGTTTGCTGTCTTCCCGGTTCAGAAAAGATATTGGTTTTGGTTTAAAGATCTGAACTTGGAATCAGACTAGTGTAGCTAGCTACTCTCCCATATGGATTTACGTGGTAGCTTTCAATAACTTGATTACTCAAGTATTTAAATCCCTCCACAACTAACTGACTATTTTATGTATGCGCTCAACCAATTTTACAAACCTATACGTTGAAGAATAGCGAGAATAATAAAAAAAGTCTAGATACGAAATAGATAAAGAGAATGAGAATGTGACAAATAGAATGTACAAACTGATCCCTCTAAAAGCCCTAAACTGGTCAGATAAACCTTATTCCAGTTAAAAAACTTTACATTGAGAAAGTTTACAAGAAATAGAAAAAAAGTTAAAGAGAAACAAGTGAAAAGACCAAATCTTTGCATCTATGTCAGAATCTTACATATCATCAGGCACTAGTAATACACAAAGGAGAGACGACCTCCAAGGCTGCACCAAATTTCAATTCAGAAGCAGCATACCCTCTGTCTGAGATGTTGTCTCCAGCTGCTCTTTGTTCACATTCTGCTGCAGCTGCATTTGTTGCTGTGTCCAGTACCCATGGGCGTTCAAGACTCGGTCTAGAAGTTCCTGCGGCACTGGCTCTCCTCTTCTCTGTTGTGGAGATATCTTAGCTGTGTGGACCAGCGTTTTCCATTTATCCTGCACAAGACCAAACTCTTATTTCTTGGATCTAATCATATGTGATTTTGGTTCAGCAATTGCAAAATTACATATTTCAAACCTTGAGATCAACGTAGGTGCGGTGGTCTGCATCCTCGAACGCACGAACCTTAACATCTCGCCACCTGCAGATTTCACCCAACTTTAATTGTCATCTTCTACTAATAACAATCACAACAAAAAAATGCCAACACTATGATCTGTATTAGTGCTTTTTACCTTCCAGTGCCGAGTTTCTCAACTGCTTGAACAAGTGCTTCTACCTCAGTAACTGAGAAAGGTCGACGGATTCTGCGCTGTGCAGCCGCCTGCTGCTGCTGCTGTTTCTGCTGTTCACTTTTTTTAGTTTTACGAGGAGAAAATTCAGTGAGCGACACAGGAATCGTAGCTTTCGAATCTTCTGCCATGTCATTGTTGCCCAATGGGTCAGATGGGAATAGTGCTGCGTCATGATGGTCAGATCCCAACACACTGTCCAAGTTAGCAGTTTGATACACAGGTAGCACCTCCTCATAAGCATGTCCCGATGGGTGACTGGAAAACAAAATAAGAACTTAAGCCACAAAATATTTGAGTTATTAAACACAATGGCAGCTTTGAGTGGTGAATAGAAGTCTGAACCTAGTTAACAGTTGAGGCATTTCTGAGCTGGGTTCAAGGCTGAAATCAAGTGAGTCCAACTGGGTGTTATCCTGAGAGATCCCAGTCTGATGAAGAGTTTTGTTATCATCTCGGACTTTTTTCCCTTGAACCATCAGACCAACACGGTGTCCATCGCTCAGTAAAGTGCTCACTGCTTCCATCACCATTCTCTGCAGAAGCCAAGGACCAAAAGATGTTAGTTTCTTAATAGGAGACCAAAGGACAAAATGAAGAGCTAAGTAAATTTGTTACCTTCAAGGAGCCAACGGTAGCATCTTCTGGAATCTCTATGAATAGTTCAGGCACCCTGAACGACTTGATCCGTAGTTTCACTGAAATATCCATTCTCAAGTTAGCTTCTCGGTTCTCATAAAGAAATAAAGTCTTGACAAAGAATACAAATGAGACTCTATAGTTACCATGGGAGTCGCTTGACACAAAGGATGTACCATGATGACCTTTCATCGAAGAGACCTTTCTGCTGCCTACAAAATAAATTTACAGAATCTAATTACAACAACAACAAAAAGAAGCTACAAGAACTAGACAGAGGATTACAAGAAAAAAGTTTCTTTTTACCTCTATGCATCTTAGTGCGCAAACGGTAATCATCAGTCATCGAATCAGATATGTGGTCAAAGTATTTCCTCTTCTTGATAGGATAGCTCTTCTGATGTTGCGAGTAATAATTTCTCCACGGTTTCGTATCTGCAACACCAAATGCATGTCATCATCAAAACAAAACCAATCATCAGTGTTATTAAAGAAGAGAAACAGACGGGCAAACTACCTGCATGTCTTGAACTTCCTTTCCAATGTCTAGAAGCCAATATCTTCCTGATTCGTCTGTCCCCTATACGCGGCACAGTCCTAGGTGAATTTTTAGTAACACGAGGGCGAATGTACCCAGAAAAGTTTTCATCATCATCTCTACTAAACAAATTTACATCATCCCGAACGCCATGGGAAGCACAGTTCCCAATAGATGGCACTTCGGTTCTACTACTACTACCTAAACTAACTACAACATTAGGTCTCGCATCCAGAACTACAGCATCGCCATCTATACCAGGTTTTACATCTTCACTGCAGAAGTTGCCGACTTGAAAAGCATCACTACCACCACCAGAGTAACTAAAACCCTCAGCCTCATCCTCTACTTTGCCATTAATCACAGAACTGAATCCGAAGGGGCTTAAAGATCCCTGATAAGAATTATCCTGGGATAAAGGTACAGGCATTAGAGGTGTGTCTTCCTCAGGGAACTCCATCTTTACACTATTCTGTGTAACTGCACGATGATCTTCAATCAGTTTGTCGACAGACATGAGAGAACTCCCGCTTTCAAATGACAAGTGTCCAGCTACGGTGGCCAGCAAATCAATGGCACACATGTTTTCATCTTCACTTATAGTCTTCTCAATACTGCGCCTCTTCTGGCCACAAACAAATGAAAAAGTTAAGTAATCATACAAACTGATAATAAACAAAACGGGAAAGTGATAAGGTAAAGAGGCAAGAAAAAAGTTACCCGGGCGGATCTAGGTGCTCTTGCATTGGGAGGTAAGAGGGAGTCTTTGTATCCAAATTGTTCTACACACTTATGCGACACCATTTCTCAGAATGCATAACACGATGATGTGATTAACACACAGTAAGATGTTTTGTTGATCAATGGCTTATGAATCAACAAAACCAATCAACGAAAAGTGTAATTGGCAACCTGTAGAAATCAACAAAAATGAGATTAAATTAGCATATGAAAAATACAGAACAAATAGGGTTTTTGTCTCTGAAATTATCAAAAAAAGGAAGGATTTTTAAGGGTTTTTGGGTCAAGCCCATTAGAAAAAAAAAAAAAGCTTAAACCACACTAAAACCCTAATCGAGATACGATCTAGAAATCGAGAGTCAAAAACCTTCATTTCCAAAATATTTATGCAGATTAAAAAACCCTAAACCCTACAAAAAAAACTTTGGATCTCAAAAAAAAAAAAAATCAAAAAGGATCACCAGATCACGGGTTTGCAAAAAGGGTTCTAAATCTCAGATCGGGATTTCACAGATCGACGAATACGATTCTCGTCAAAGCGAAAAAAAAAAAAAAAAATCGACGAATTGTTTCGTAATTACATAAGACGAAGAAACCAAGATTTACGAAATTTTCAAACCACAATTCTGATGAAAAACGAATGACTCAAAATGTTCTCACCTTTGAAAATCTCAAACCTTTCAAGATTCCGGCGAATAACACGGCAATTGCGAGATCGGAAAAAAAAGAAAAGAAAAAGGACAAAAAGAACGCAAAGGAAGGGACTCTCACACCAAACAAACAACACCCACTTTTTTCTTCTTCCCTTGTGTTATTCCCAAGAAAGTGACGTTTTTTTTTTTTTAATTAACTTGTTTGAAACGCTACCCACACGATGCGATCTTCTCTCTCACCACCACAACCCAAAAAAACTAATCTCTCTCTCTCTGTGAAACGCTTCAAAAACCCTTAACAAAGACGACCACGTTTTTTTTTTTTTGTTGTTGTGTGCCTTAAACCCTTTTTAGCCTTGTATTGACCTTTTTTCTACCAACCGGATCTACCGGTTACACTCTTTCTTTTCACCGGCTATTATCGGTCTACACAAATACAGAGAGACCAGCCAGGTTCTTCGCCACGCTTTTACATTTGTTTGTACTCCCTCAGATCTCACCACGTGGCGTTGATATGTTTCATCACATGATTCTCGAATCTACCCAATCACAATATTACATGTCAAATTTTATTAACCATTAATGCAAATTACTATTTTATTTGCACATTCTGTTTTGGGCAAAAAAGATTTAATCAAAATTAATTTAATAATTCTTTATCAAAAAAAAAAAAAAAAAAAAATTAATTTAATATTCTTACTTTATACTATCTTTGAAGAAATCTAAGGGTTTTTTTGTATGGAATAAAATAGTTTATACTTTATACATTCATTTTGTTTTACCAAGAATATACTGTAGTAGTATATCTTTACTCATTAAAGTTTATATTGTACTAATTTTGGTCTAAAAGTATAATGAATGGATTCTACATATAATAAAGTTTAATAGTAGTAATACAATTAAGGTTAGTGTAACTATACGACATTCTGTCACGTGGCAGGTAGATCTACCTTTTAACTATAGCTTATAATTTTTTATGGTTTGTGATAAGAATTAAACTATAGTATTAGCTTATCTTAATATTTATATCATTATTACCCAAAATTATATTCATCATTTCTTATCTACAATCGACCCAAAAAAGAAGTTAATTAATTTAATTATAATCCTGCGTGAATAATGTAGTAACCCGTAAAAAAAAATTAAACGTCGAAGAATTAACGGCATCGAGTTCGGTGTGTGTACTGTATTATATTTGGAAGGAAGTGTGTAAACGGCGTTAAGTTCAGAGATAAGAAAGCTTTTTTTGGTGGGTTGCTAGTGGGCCCCTCAACCTAACTTGTGGGCTCATTCCTATGACAGTGATTAATCAGTGGCTAAACTCAAAATAATATTTTGTTTATGTTAAATTGTTTAACTATAAACATTAAACATAGATAGCATCAAACCAGTTTTTTAATGTTCACTGGTCCTTTTGTTCCCTTTTGAAAAAAAAAAAAAAAAACAATTGCTTAAATTTGATTACACATTCATTATTTTTAGGAATAATAGTACTACATGTTTTAATGTAGATACTGACCGGAATTTCAGAAACTATATATTATGATAAGATATTTTTGGTTTGTTACAATTTAATTTTTAAATGTATATTCCGTAGCTGAATAGTGATGTTTGTTTGATAAAATTTCGAAACCACCATCCCTTTATCCTTTGAAAGGATAAGATGATATGATATATAAGATATTTTAATTTACTTTCTATTTTTTGGGAAATAAAAGTTGGAAATAATTAAACGCTTTATCATGATCCATGGAAATCTATTTAGAATAATGATTTCTTCACGATTTTAAAAAGGATAGTTACAACAAATTTGATATTACTTTCTTATTAGTTCTGATATCAAAATTGGGCATCTTTGATATTTTTAGTATTGAATTGGTGGATTCAACATTTTTTTATCAAGCCAAGGCTTCTATATATATAAAGTTAACTTTGCTCACTTCTCCTTCCTCCACATCAGCATCCACCTAATCATTTTTTATTTATTTTTTTTACATAAAAAATATTATTTTTAATATTCATTAATTGTATATTTATTAATTATAAGTAATAACAGTAAAAATAAATAAAAACGAATTAACTAAACTTAATTAAAATTTAGAATAGTATAAACAATAATATAATTTTTAGTAATAATAAAATTAATAACTATTTAAAAAATGAATTAAGTAAATTCAATGAAAATTTAAAAATAGTAAAAATAATACTATAAATTTGTTTTAGTAATAATATTATTACTAAAATTATAACCAAAAAATGATTATATTCCAAAATTTAGAATGGGTCAATGGGTTTTAGAATGTAAGTAAGATTTTAATGCATGGTAGAATAAAAAAAAAAGTTATGTAATTGTATTTATAAAAATCTAAACATGAAAATAAAATTGAAGTGAAACATTAGTTTCTAAGAAACATATACCATAAAGATTTATTATTAAATTTTACTTATAAGAAGGAAAATATTAATTACTTAACTTAACTTAACTTAAAAGTTTTGATCTAAAACAAAGGGGCACACTCTTTTTGGGAAAACTATGAAAAAGAATTTTGAAAAATAATCTATCTAAAAACAAAATCAATGGTCAGAAATATAGAAAAATAATATGCAAGCCGTTACAAAAAGTGGCATGTGATCTGTAGCATATCTCATAAGGTGGAGCTACAATTTTATAACATGATATAAAATATATATAACAAATATAACATTTATATATATATATAATCAAATGCTTTTAAGTTTTAACCCAAAACATTGGAATTTGTTCAAAAAAAAAAAAAGACCGAAAACATTGGCAAAAACAACATATTTAAAGTATACTATAATTTTTTTAGAAGATGAAGATGGGGTTACATCACAATATTAACATCTGAAAATAGCATATGAGATTTTAGAAATATATGTAGCTTGGATTAATGAATAGATATTCATTGTGGGGTTTAAATGTTTTATCATTTAAGCATTTTGACTTAGTCTGAAATTGTATTATGACAGATGATGCATTTGGACAACCTCATTGTAGCGACATAACAAGAAAATCATGAAAACTTTGTATATTCGCATTTAATGTTGGATATCGATATGTTTAAATGGTCTCTATAATTAGGTCAACTATCGATATTGACGTTAGAACTTTTAAAATTATGTTTTCATGGATATGAATATGAAATGAACTCTTTTAAAGATAAAATGTCAAAAGATTATCGACAATATTATTGCGACACCAGACAATATATGTTATATATAGATTAGTAAAATAAGTATGAAAATTATATAGATTTATCTTTTAATTTTTAAATTATATTCATATTCAATGATTCTTATTGATAAAAAATTTAATTAAAATCTCACGTAAAATCGCAAATAGATATAGCAAAGAAATATTATCTTAAAATGTATATATGTTGTATATCATTAAGTAAAGTAAGTTATATATTTATACTTAAAAATTGAAATTATTATATTTGAGCTCAACAATTTCTGTTGATAAGAAATATTTTAAATTAAAATCCCGCGCGTGCGCGGTTGCAAATTCTAGTATGTTATAATGTCAAGCAAGTACAGAAACCAAACTCATGTGGGTTACAAAAACGTATCATAAACGTATCATATTTTAACTAAGAAACATATATTGGGGAAAACAGTTTCAGGTAAATCTCTTCCACTAAAATCTTGAATTTTAAAATATTTAATCATTTTTAATTGAAAATGATTAAATTTATAAACATAATCTGTTTTGCAGCTATTTATCAGATTGAGTTTCAGAAAAGAGGTCTTCCTCATGCTCATATTATTGTTTGGATGGATAAAAAACATAAGTTCCCAACAGCCGATCATATTGACAAGATAATTTCGCTGAAATTCCGTATAAAGATGAAGATCCGAACTCTACGAAGTTGTCAAAGAATGTATGATTCATGGTCCCCGTGGAAGTGCGAATATGAACTCTCCGTGTATTGGAGGAAAATGTTCAAAGTTCTATCCTAAGGAGTTTGTTGATACAACAAACTTAGACAGAGATGGATATCCAATTTATAGGAGGAGGGATAATGGTCGTTTTATAGAGAAGAATGGTTTCAAGTGCGACAATACATATGTCGTCCCATACAACAGAAAACTTTCTAAAAGTACCGAGCTCACATTAACGTGGAATGGTGTAACCAAACTGGATCGGTCAAGTACTTATTTAAGTATGTGCACAAAGGTCAAGATCGTGTTACTGTATCTGTTGAGGCAGGTCAAGAAGAGGATGAAACAGAGTTTACCTCCGACGGTGTCAATATTAACTCATCTAAAAAAAAGGATGATGTTCAAGATTTCTTTGACTGCAGGTTTATCTATCTAAAACATGTTTAAATAGTTCTATAAGATGATACCCCGTCAAATGAATTGAATGATATGAATTTTTACATTTTGCAGATATGTTTCCGCATGTGAAGCTTTCTGGAGGACGAATCAGTATCCTATACACTATAGAACAACACCAGTTGTCAAACTTACATTTCATGAGGAAGGGAAGCAACCTGTTTTCTACAAAGATGGCGACAAGCCAACTACCGTATTAAATCGCCCAACTCTTGATCACACGATGTTTACCGCTTGGTTTGAGTTGTGTCTAAGGGATGAGGAAGCAAGAAAGCTTACATATGAACAGATTCCAAATAAATACATCTATGATAAAAAGGAGAAGGAGTTTCGTCCGAGAGGTAGAACTGGTTTATTGGGCGAATCAATTATGTGCCACATAATTTAGAAGATTCATACCATCTTCGAATTCTCATAAACAGCAAAAAAGGTCCTACCAGTTTCAACGACATTAAAACTGTCAAAGGTGTTCTTTATAAAACCTATAAAGAGGCATGCTTCGCTCTAGGTTTGCTAGATGATGACAAAGAGTATATTGAAGGCATAAAGGAAGCTAATTTTTGGTGTTCATCAAAGTTTTGTCGTAGACTTTTTGTGATAATGCTTATATCTGAAAGTTTAACTTCTCCTAAAACTGTATGGGAAGAAACATGGAAAATCCTTTCAGAAGATATTGAGAGAAAAGAAAAACAGAGGAGACAACGTCCAGGTATATTTTTACTTCTATATCTACCAATAATTTGACTATATATTATTTATTAAATATATGATAGCTTATTTTCATTTCTCTAACCATATGAGTAAATATTTTTTGCGTTAGACTTTTGTTTGTCAGACACGGAAAAAAAGAAATTGCTACTAGGAGAGTTACAGAAGCTAATGAAAAGAAATGGATGTTCATTGAAAAAATACAAGCTTATGCCACACATATCTCTTGAAGATGTAACATTGCCTAATCAGTTGATATTGGATGAACTCAACTACAACCGTGATGATTTAGCAAAGAAACATGATGGTTGGAAAAAGATGCTAACAGAAGAACGAAGAAGATCTATGATGAGATCATGGAAGCTGTAATCAATGACAAAGGTGGTGTATTTTTTTATATGGATTTGGAGGAACAGGGAAAACATTTTTGTGGAAAGTATTGTCTGCAGCAATAAGATCAAACGGTCATATTGTTCTCAATTCGGCATCTAGCGGTATTGCTTCTCTACTACTGGAAGGAGGTAGAACAGCTCACTCTAGGTTTGCCCTTCCTTTAAATCCAAATGAAACTTCTACTTGCAACATGTCAAGGAGCTCAGAACTTGGTGCGTTGGTTAAAGAAGCAAAGTTAATCATATGGGATGAAGCTCCAATGATGAGTAAATACTGCTTTGAGACATTAGACAGAAGCTTGAAAGATATTATGAGGAGTAAAGAAGACAAATTGTTCGGAGGAAAAGTTGTCCTTTTGGAGGTGATTTCAGACAAATTCTTCCCGTTATTGTTGGCGCAGGAAGGGAAGCGATTGTCAATGCATCATTAAACTCTTCATACTTATGGAATCAGTGCAAAGTTTTAAGATTGACAAAAAATATGAGGTTGCTTCAAGACATTGGTAAACAAGAGGCCAGCGAGATAGAAGAGTTTTCTAAATGGATACTGCAATGAGAAGGAAAAATTAATGAGCCTAATGATGGTGTCTGTGAAATAGATATCCCACAAGAGTTACTTATTCCAGAGGGTTCCTCTCCGTTAGAGTCAATCATTGAAGCTGTTTACGGAAAGAACTTTGCCACTCAAAAGGATCCTAAATTTTTCCAAGAACGAGCTATTCTTTGCCCTACGAATGAAGATGTCAATTCTATCAATGATGTCATGTTATCAAGTCTAAACGGTTAGTTCATCTTTATTCGTCCTTTAGTTATTGTTAGTAATCATACACACTTAATTCATCAAATTATTATATTTAGATTTTCTTTTTCTTTTTTTTTACAGTGAAGAAAGAATTTATCTAAGTTCTGATTCAATTGACCCTCAAGATAAACGTGCTCTGAAAAATAAGGTTTACTCACCAGATTTTCTAAATACCATTAAGGTTTCGGGTATACCTTATCATAGGCTTCGTTTGAAAATAGGTTGTCCAATTATGTTAATGAGAAATATTGATCCGCATGGTGGTTTAATGAATGGTACAAGACTGCAGATCACCCAAATGGCGGACCATGTTTTGCAAGCTCGGATTTTAACTGGTACGCGAGTTGGTAAGATAGTTCTCATCCCTAGGATGTTGATATCACCATCAGATACTAGGTTGCCTTTCAAAATGCGACGAAGACAGTTCCCAGTGTCAGTTGCTTTTGCAATGACTATCAATAAAAGTCAAGGTCAATCTCTGGAAAATGTTGGTATATACTTGCCTAGACCTGTTTTCTCCCATGGTCAGTTATATGTAGCAATGTCAAGAGTTAAATCAAAGTCTGGATTGAAGATGTTGATAACGAGATGCTGAGGAAAACCTCAAACAAAGACCACCAATGTTGTTTTTAAAGAAGTTTTCCAAAATCTTCACTAGGAAATGGAATGGTACTTACTCCCTAAATTCTAGGTATATTATAATTTCGTTTATTAATATATATGTTACTAACTCTATATTTATTCTAATTTGTCCTACAGAGAAAATACAACACATGGTTGAATGGGTTAATGACGGAATATGGTACTTTCATGACTATATGAGTCATTTCTACTCTTACTATTACTTTTATTTTATTTTATTATTGTTTACTTTGGATATTAAACATTCATAAACACAAATTAATATTATTGTTTAGAATCTTAAAACACAAACCTACAAAACTATAGTCCGATTTTGCTTTCTGCGTAATCCATTACGAACCTACTATCCGATATTGTCCAATATATACCCTCTAACATATCTACTATTCAATATACTCTTTGTCTGTCTGATTTTGTAAGCAGCTATATTATGCAAAGTATGAGATTATATAAAGCTACTGAATTAGTTTATTACCGATTACGTTTTTATTTTAACTTCGATAATAGTATAGATTACCTAACTCAGATAAGAAAAAGGTTAAAAAAAAAATTAATCCCGTGCTGTAGCACGGGTTATCCCCTAGTCATTAAGTAAAGTAAGTTATATATTTATACTTAAAAATTGAAATTATTATATTTGAGCTCAACAATTTCTGTTGATAAGAAATATTTTAAATTAAAATCCCGCGCGTGCGCGGTTGCAAATTCTAATATGTTATAATGTCAAGCAAGTACAGAAACCAAACTCATGTGGGTTACAAAAACGTATCATATAGTTATTATCCATGACGTCTTGGAACTTAGAGACTTTATTGAAAATACATTTTTTTTTTTTTGTCAATCTATTGAAAATACATATGTGACGATTATTGAACCTAACAAGAATATCGTCATTACGTACATTAAATCTGATTTGTTATTTATTATTTTAAGAACAAAATACTTTGTATTTTGCTTATATATAAGTTTAAGATAAAGTGATAAACACATCTGACGTATGAAGCAAAAATAGAAAAAGGTTAGAGAAAACTTTAGGAGACATGGTTGACGTATAAGAGATGATTCATAACTCTTCAAATATGGTATGCCTTCACAAGGCGGCTCACACTTTCTTGTCCAAATTTAATAGGCCACTGAAATAAATGAAGAAGACACGGAACAAATTTTTTATTTATTGTAATCAGTTACTACTCATTAATTCACTTTTATTGCAGTATTTATGTGTATATTTGGAGAAAAATAACGATTCACATTTATAACAATTATTTTTCGTCTCCATGCTTCATAGTTGTACGTCTATAGTATCAATTACATCATCATATTAACTAAAACATCTTCACAATTAAAGATTCGCATCTAAAATCTTTATGACGAAGTTGACACTAAATACATATGTGTATGTGGTGGTATAATTATAAAAACACGGTTTCGACGTAAACCACTAGTGATTGTTTAATTAATAAAGAGAAGCAAATATACTCCTTTCATCATCAATATATTCCAAAATTAGCATCTTTCAAAATAGCATTTGATTATTAAAACTAAAAAACAGTAAAAAGGAAGAGATAAGTAAAGGTGGACAAAACAAATGGTGTAACATGTAAAGTAAAAGATCACATCTGATATCTCTATTATTAACATAACAAAACATAAGTTACTTCTGACAGAAGTAGAAAACAAAGATACAATTGAGTCAGAAACACAAATCTTATGTTTTATCACTCAAAACACAATCTAATCAGTTCTTTCACCCTGAAACAAAGTAAACAAAAAAACGACATGGAAGAGTTACCTCATTCGGTTGATATATTACCATATTGCCAAGGATTAAACTCGATCGATTTGAGGTCCGTTTCATTGGAGGCACTGCTCGAGCTGTCTGCTGTGTCTCGGTGTTCTGTGTACTTCCCGTTGTATTGGTATATTTCAATATCTCCCCATGGAGTAGATGTGACCTCTTCAGTTAGATCGAACCATCTTGGAGTGAACTTTTGTCCCTTTGCTTCTCGGGTCCTCTTTTCAGCTCTTTGTCTTTCCTCAAGGCTGAGATAAAAAGACAGCACGAAGAACCTCATGAGCATAACATTGATTAAATGCAATTCTTCTCAAAGTATCTTTCCTAGTTAGAAAATTTGATTTGTTTTGGCCAATGCAGGTGAGGAGCATCATGGATCATGTACTTGTTCCATGCTGGAGAGAAATGCTATGGGAATAACAGGGCAGTAAAAGACTTAACATTGTGACAAACAAGAGAAAAAGAAGGAAGAAAAGATGAAGAAACCTGTGCTTCTCTGCACCAGCTTTAGAAAGGTCGCCCTGCTCAAGAGCATATCTATCAGGACGGAGACGTGAGTCTGAAGCCAAGAGCTTAGCAGGTGCAGTGTCGAAGCTGTTTATCTTGTGAGCAAAGTGGGTGTACTGAAATTTGTCGTTTTTGGGGACATCCGCCAAATGCCACACCTGAAGAAAGCAAGAAAAAACAAAGAAAAGCATTAGCATATGCGAAAGACCCAAACAGTGTAGGTCAATATCCCAAGATTGCAAAGTATTATCACACGGAACAAGTCGAGTAAAAATTGTAAAACAGAAACGAAACAACATACCTCTTTCAGCTCTGTGCCTGGAAGGGGTTCCCCTTCGGCATCACAAGGTTGGTAGCTCATTTTCTCATTCCATTTTCCTGTCATCATGATCTTCGGTTCTTCAGCTGCGCTGTAAACGTAGCCATCAACTTCATAGCGGCCAGAACTGAAATCAAGATAGAAAATTCCAATCAATAAGCATGTCAAGATTACAGGACAAGACAGAATGAACAGAGTATCACGATAATAAGATGAAGCAATGTCTTGTCAATTACCCAAACCATCCACATGGCTGAAAATAAAGTACAACTTTGTCTCCAGTGGTTAAATTTGTCATGATCATTTCTCCAGGTGAGTCAACCCAGGTTCGTCCAAATATTAAATTGTGAATCTTAGTGGGAGGCGGCACCAAATCCAGAACCACACCAGCTTTTTTGAGGGTTACACGTGTTCTGCAAGCCAATAGACCAACTGCATGAGCTTAGTAGAAATATAAGTCATAATATATACTAGCACAGTGGTTACACAACAATCTCTTGTATCTCATCCGTTAAAACATAAGACAGAAGAATGGTCAGATTCCTTCGTTTCATCGCAGACAGAAGTTAACGCACTATGGGAAGGAAAGAGTACACATGCAGCAAACAGTTTCTTCCTTAACTACGAGGGCCTCTATGAAAGTGAGTGAAAGAGAAGTGGAAGATAGATAAGAACAAACTTACCTTCCAACAGGGTAAACATCAACAGAGTTACCCAAAAGTTTAGTTTTCAACTTTGATACGATGTCGTAAGTGAAGTGCTCGTTCTCTGCATGACCAGCACTCATTGGGGGATGATGGCTAACCTGAAATAACAAAGTAACTTATTATAATAAATCAAAATAGACAACTTCTTGTGAATTAGTCATTATCAACTATGCGAATAACAATGAAGTGTATAGCTGTACCTGCTCAGAAAGAAAAGAAATTCCACCATGGTTGGCCATCTCATATGTCTCCCCAAGAATAGGATTGAAAGGCTTCCAAGTTCGTTGGAAGGCAAAGTAAACAGATATAGCCCATGATGCTGAATAAAAAAATCACATACAACCACAAGAAAAGTAAAACTCTTAACTTACATGTTACAAAGTCGGAAGTCAATACGAGTTTTTAATGTAAATACTAAGTACTTACAGGCATATACTAAACGTACGTATGGATCCTCGCATTCATCTGCTTGATCCAACAAGTGGGAGTACTCCAGTATCTGTGAGAAATTTGCAGATGATAATATGTTATACAGTACACACAACAAAACACACGAGAATTAGACATAACACCAACCTCAGCCATCTTCTGGAGCATAGTCATTGGCTCAAATATAACAACAGGAAGAGTCACCATTGACGTAATATCCGAACCTATATATTTCTGCATCATCTTCCAGTAACTATCTCGTTCCTATTAAGCACAAAAGACAAGTTTCTCTCCCGGGTAAGTAAAGTAAACATGAGGAACTTAAGGAGTAAGTATCAAGACACCACTTGGCAATCACTTTACCTCGTCCTTCCACCTTCCTTTCTGAGCTTCCTCTTCAGCATCTTCCTTGCCACCTTCTGGATTGATGACCTCAACTCCTTCATTACTTGGTGGTAACCTGACAATATATCGCATCGAACAACCATTAGCAAAAACAAATCAAGAAGATCTTCAGAGTACCATAACACACAAATGATTAAAACTAGGCCATAGCCTATAAAAAAAATTTAACTAACTTTGATTAGTTCTGTTGATTGACTTGTAAAGAATTAATAATAGAAATATTCATGTTTGTAATATAAAATTCATCTTATAGCCATCACACCAAAGATTCGATAACACAAAACTAAAGAAGAAAATACAGAGTACTACACAATCACAGATACAGAGTATTTACACAAATCACAACGCAAAGGTTTCATCTTTACACATAAAAACAAGAGCTTTCAAGTGAGACCGATTCAGATTAGATAAGGAAACAAGAGTAAGTTCCAAAAAGGAAACTGACCCGTCGACGGATCTCGAGGACATGGCGCTACCAAACATGGAGAAGCCAGAAGTCATGGCTGCGAAGAAGCCCTTGTTCTCGTTCTTCTTTGGACTCCCCATATTTTTTTCAAAACCGGATCGCTGTGCAAATTCTGTTAGAAGACCTCTTATTTAGTAATCTCAGAGGAGAATATTTTTCGATCAAGCGTCTTCTTCAATCAAATTGAGAGAGACAAGTCTCGGAGAAGCTTCCACAGGGAGGGAGACTAAACAAAAGAACAAGAAATGGGTTCGATCTGTAGTTTCTATAAATATGGAGGACTTAATACTATAATTTCTTATAAGTAATTTTTAATTAGAGAACAGCAAAATATAACTTATTTTAAATGAGGCTCTTTGCACAAAGATTAAAATTATAACACGACTTATACAAACCAAAAACTATATTAATTCTTGTTTAAGGAACATTAGCTTAATGTATTTTTGAAGTTTAAAAAAAAAAAAATCAAAATTTGATTCCAAAGTCAGAATTTGAAAATTTCGTGGGGGTTATTGATTTAAGATTTTGAATAGAATTTTAAAGATTTTAAATGTTATGTAGAATCTGTTGTTAATAGATTAAGATTTTATTAAACTCTGTTAAAGCTTAGTGTTAATAGTTTGTGATTTGTAAAAAATCGTTTAAAATCTTAACAAATATGAGTTATTAGATTCAGACTTTTATAAAGTCATTAAAAGTTTTGTGTTATTCAATTAAAGCAAAAGAATATAGTATTGTTAATGAGTTCAATTATTATGTTATTGGTTCATAAATTTTAGACGCTTTCTTTACAAAATAAAGTCATGAAAAATATCATAAAATTACAGGGATTGTTTGGAGGACTTTACAAAATTTTAGAAAACTAATCAACAAACTCTCTAGCAATCTTTAACAATCTTTCACTTATTCATTTTTAATGATTTTGTTGAATTCTTCAAAAATCTTTAAATACCACCCCTTGTTTAAAGAACATAAAAAAAAAAAAAAAGAGGAACATACCATATGATAAATTGCGATATTTAGAGGCTTCAGATCCAAAATTTCCAAAAAAGGTAAATTATATAGTTGATTACAATTAGTGGAATTAATCGAATTATTAGAATTTTCTTTTTGTTAACAGTGGGATCCCAATATTTTATTGTCAATCTTATTATTAATCTCACACAGTATGAATTAATCTCTTGGATCCAAAAACAAAGAACGAGAGAGTGCACTTACAGTTTTAATAATCTCACGACGACTCAGCCACTTTTTTGTTCACTTAATACTAATTCCTGAATCTAAAGAAACCCTAAATCGTTTAGTTCTTCTTCTCTTTCTTCGTCGTCCAAGGTTTCAGATTCTCTCTCTCGATATCCAAAGTTTGTAAAAATCGAGGATGAGAGAATCGAAATCGGCTAAGCTTAATCAGCAGCAACAACAACAACAACAAGACAATCACCAGAATGTTCACTTGTCTCCATCGACATTAGCGAAATTGTTCGATCCCAATGCTTCTTGGGACAAGGTACTTCAAAACAACAACACCTCTTCTTCTTCCTCCGGCAATCTCAAAGCTCCTTTGACTTTTTTTTTTTTTTTTTTTTTTAATGAAAATTTTAGTCTTTATCGTAATTGATTAAGCTTTCGTAGTCGATCTTACTAAAACAAGTAAGAAAAATAGATACTTGATCCGATCTTACACTTCAATTTGTGAAAATTGAGCTCTCTTGCAACTGTTTTAGTTGTGTTAGGTATGATGAATCGGATTTTGGTTTGTTGATGATGATGCAGGATCAATTGGGAGATGTGTTACATTGGATTAGACAAGTGGTTGGATTGATCTGTGGATTGTTATGGGGATCTATTCCTCTAGTTGGAGGCATTTGGATCATTCTGTAAGTCTTCCTTCTTGACACTTTATACTACCTAAGGTTACACACAACTGTTTCATTAGCATATGTGATGGAGAAATTGGGATGTTCCTTAAGATCACATTGCTTTTTATACCTCCATGGTTAGCAAACCTTTGTGAATGTGATGGACTAATTAATGATGGGGGGTTTTTGCAGGTTTTTGGCGATATCCTCAGGGATCGTTTACGGTTACTATGCAATGATTCTCAAGGTTGATGAAGAAGATTTCGGAGGCCATGCAGCTTTACTCCAAGAGGGTCTCTTTGCCTCACTTACTCTCTTTTTGGTATGTTTGTTTTTCATCTTTTAACAGTACAAACTCCTTCTTTAACAGTATTTTGTTTAAGGTTTTAACAGAAGAATATGTTTCATGTTCTTTCTTCAGCTCGCATGGATTCTTGTCTATAGCTTGGCACACTTCTGAAAGAAAAAAAGCTGAGCAACGTTCTATTTTACTCAGCAGCGAATGCTCATGCTCGTTCTCCATTACCTCTCAGACCTTTGGAACGAATCTCTCTTTTCTTCTGTTCTGTTTTTGTAAACTATCTCAAGAGACACCAAAACGTTATAGTAACAATTTTTATGAATCTTTTGAATGTTACAAAAGCTTTTCTAGTATCCCTTTTTACAATACACAATTGAGTAGAAACCATTCCCAAAAAATCTTTCTTCTTTTGTCAGAATTATGTAAATTTGGAACGCCGACCTCTCCTTGGCCGTGAAACAAGGTATATTCTGCCGTAAACCCATTTTCTCCCCAATGGTGATGCAGATTTCTGAAGCAGTTAGACAAAACCAAACATTCATTGTTGTTAGAGAAGCTAAGGCTGTGATTTGGTTCACATACAAATAACAGCACTCGGCGTTCTAAATGTGAATGCAAAAGCAGTTACAAATGAGGCAACATAAGGGAAACATAGTAACTTTACCTCCACTTTAGTACGGAACTCCAGGGTGCACTCACAAACATGACAGTCAGCTTTATGAGCTGATCGGTTTGATCGATCGGATCTCACGAATGCAAATACCTACACAAATTCATCAAATTCAAATGTAACAAGAACTGAAGACACAAAGATCTTGGAATTTTGTTGCTGCAAAAGAACTACGAGCAAATATCTGACCTCTTCCCCACAATTTGGGCAGTCTCCTCTTAGAGCTGTTAAGTCATTTCTCCATAACCCTTTAAGTACTCTTACTGCAGACAGCATTCTTTATCTCAGTAGAAAGCAAATGATAGCTATTACGAGATTATAGGTAAAACCTTGTTTGCATTCTAGTACCTGCAGAAGAAGCAATCGGATATCCAAAAGCAGGTCCTAGCAGAATGAGAAGGATGCCGTTCAACTTTGACAAAAGAGGCACAGAAGATGACAACTGGCCACTATAGACAAGCCCTGACTCAAAGGGATCCCCTCCATAGACTAGGCCGAGGCCATAGAACGTGGGCAAAACGCAAGCCGAGCTACCAAATAAGAAAATCATAATCCATATGGTAGCTAACAGAACAACTTGTGATGCATCATCCTGTCCTACAAGGATTTATCTCAACATCAACCCTTGACAAAAACATTGTTCACCAGCAAAACAATGATCCTATTAATTGTGAAGCAATGTCTTCCCCTCTATGACAAGTGGTAAACGCATATGAAAAGCAAACAGATTAGTTTCTCAAGAGAGAAACTGACCAAGAAAACTTAACAATGCATAAACTTGTTGGTTCAAGCAAGATGCGAGTGAAATCTCAGACTCAGGCAATATTCAGAAAACTATACCACTGTCTTATGTCTCTAAAGCAACTAACCTACCTTGAGAACACAATTGACCTTGTAAAGCTATCGTTAAACAAATCCAAATCTCAAGGATTGGTAAATTTGCAAATCCCATAGTATGGTCAAATTGACAAATTTTGGCCCCAACTGTTTCACACATGATAATTTGGAAACATGAATAACGACATTGTACCTCTGCATCAGCATATGTTGACTGCCGCAAGAGGCTGCACCGAGGGTACTTGACTACAGATTTTGAACCATACCACCGCAACTTTAACTGCAACAGTTGCAGAAAGCAAGTCCAACATCACTTAGCTACAAACTATACTAAATTAAAGGTAAATACATAAGAAGCATATACTAACAGTTATCATACCTCAACTCTGTCAAACATGTCATCAACTATCAAAGGCTTGCCATTGTAATACGCATCCTTCGCCTATACATAAAGCAGACTTCAATATCCCATAGATTTAAGCCAACAAGATCAATCAATATGAATATACTCAACAGTTTCATCACAATTCACAAATTTAATAGGATTCACTAAAGAATCCAAGAACTAAGTACTGTCACAGACTCATTCACAGGTTCAAAAGAAGCAAAATTTAGGATTAAAAACATGATATTATTAATTTCTGAGTAATACAGACACATTAACCACAGATTCGAATTCAAAGAACCAAAAAACAAAATTTTTAAGTAGGCGTACTTGGCGATAAAGAGCTTCAAGAGTTTCTTTGCGAGCTGAATCAATCGGACCAACGAAGATACAAGAAGGACCTTCTTCACGAGTTGTAGGTGCGGTTAAACCACCACCGTGGCCACGAGTTCTAGTAGAGATCCGAACAGAGAAAGGAACACCAGCTCTATTAATCAACCTGGAAAGCTCAACAATCGAAGACGAACCAATGAGCCGAGGCCTAATCGAAGTGCAAGTCCCCGCCATGATGAAACCACCAACAAAATCAAAATATCTTCTGTTCTTCTGATTCGCCGGAAACAAAAAAATTGAAAAAGACAAAGAGACAAAGCGTGTGGTCGGAGACTGTTGTTTGTGGCCACACGTTACGGTTCGGCGCGTGCACGCAACATACTGACATTAGTACGTTTCTGTGACAATGGATAAAAAAATTATATGATTGATTAGACGAAAATGTCCTTCAAAGCGGTGTTTCGGTTTTTGGCGGGTTATAAATCGAAACGACATCGTTTTGAAACAACGATAGCTGCTAAAAGATTTGCGTCTGCCGGGAGTCGAACCCGGGTCTATTGCTTGGAAGGCAATTATCCTAACCGTTGGACTACAGACGCTTTTTGTTTGTTGAAGTCTATTTAGTATTCTAGTCTATTAACTAAAGGAACCGATTAAGACTCGATTAAACAAATCAAATCAAACAACACAATGACACACATCACACATTCATAAGTTGTTTCTGGATTTAAAGCATTGAAGAAACAAATCCAATAAGTTTGAAAACCAGGCACAGTTTTATAGTAGTAGCAAAGTTGCAGACCTAATTCAAACTGATAGATTAAACAAAAAGAGAGGTTATTTTCCTAAGGCTCTCTCGGTCACAGCTGTTACTTGAATTAAGACCTCAATGCCTCTTTCGTTTGTTCTTCATAGCAGCAAGACTCGACCTTATCTTCAATATCACGTCTGTTACTTCCCCCATCGTTGCCTTTCGGTTTTCCTCATAGTTCCAAAGCTCGACAATCACATAGCCGCCACTGGCGTTGTGTTCCTCAATCTCTAGTTTTGCTCTTACCACTTCATTATGAACTTCTTCACCGTACTTTCTCTTCAGCTTACGAAGCTTCTCATCGTTTTCATCCACCACTCTCTGCATTTCACATTTGGATTCTTGAGATAATATGTAAAAAGAAAGATCTTTTTTGAGATTTGAAAGTTGAGTCCTAAGTTAAAAGTACAAACCTTTGCTTTCCCATCAGACTCTTCGATTTTAAATGGACTCCAATGCACATCTCCTATGTTTGTTTCCCACACTGAACACAACTGCATAGCCTTAACCTCTGCTCTTGATCTTGGAACTTTAAATTTCTTCATCACAGCAGGTAAGAACGGTTCAGGGTTTAGTTGCCCCATTCTTTTCACTCTGATCTTCTCTCCCTTCATCAATTCTTCATTCGCATTCCATAGCTGCACATCAGAGTAATACCACAAGTTAAAAGAACAAGCCAAGGACTTTGGAACATATAGGTTAGAAGGTTTTGGGTACCTGTATCATCTCTTTACGAGCTTCTTGATACTCATCATTGGTCGCACGCTCTTTTTGTGCCAGAGCCATTATGTTCTCATGGAGAGCTATTTCTCGAGCCTCAAGCTCAATCTGAGTTTTGGCAATTTTCTCCACAATATCTCCATCTCCATCACTCCCCACCATATGCTTCATTACATTGGTCGTACCTTTCAGCTTCTCTATCTCCAACTCCAGCTCTTGTGTTTCATTTAGCTTCGCTTCCATTTCCATTATCCTTTGATGAAGCTTCTCCTTCTCTTTCTGCAAAAAAAATTATGTTTGAGAGACTCAAATTGAACATGGAAGCTCAGTTATTACTTGTTCATGAATGTTTATTACAGTCCATCTAAAGAACTACCTGGTGCTTTGTTGCAAGTTTCATAGCTTCCTCATTCGCTTCATTCTGCTCCCACATAGCCTTTTGATTCTACAACAACAACACAAAGGTAACAGCTTTAAGTGTCTTGTGATCATTTCGTTCTAATCTACAAGAATGCATAATCACCAGTTCTATTTCAAGTCTGGATCTTCTAATCTCTTCTTCGTTTATGTTTGCCCGTTTTGCACGCTCCTCCAGCATCTCCCTCTTTGCCTCTAGCTCGGCCATAGACTTCTCATGTCCTTGCAGAATCTGATCATACAAACCTTGCATACTCCTTTGCATCGTCTCAATCCCTTCTCACCAAGAAGACACACACAAACAAACCAAAATGAACTCAGCAAGAAAACACAAATAGCTAGCTAGATTATGTTTTAAAGCTTAAATGAGATGTTTCTTTTTTACCTTCTTGGTAGGATTTGTTCAAAGCAATGTTATGCAATGCCAAACCCTCCAAAACACGGGTTGACTCATTAACTTTCTGCTCAAGCTCCTGCTTACATTGCTTCTTCATCTCAATGGATTGAGACATGCTCTCAACGAGGTGAACCATTTTCCTCTCGTCTTCTTCCTCAATCTGCGAGATACTTTTCAAATCTCTCTTCTTCTTAACATTCTTCCCAACAATATCACTTCGATTATAATCTTCCTCTCTCGCAACCCATCCATAAAGCTTATCATCTCTAAAGCGAATACCTTTTTTTATCAAAGAAATAGAAACTCATTGTCAAGAAACCAATCAAATATAAACAATGAAATCAACAACTCTGAAACAAAAGCTTTCACCTTTATCCCAATCTCTCTTCCCATGACGGTCTGACTGAAAACTCCTTTCAAACTTCATGGCGCATTCAAAACCTTCAAAGTCTTTAGCGAATTCAACCAAAGCATAACCAGAATGTCCCTTAAAATTCCAAATGGGTTGAACTCTTGATGGATTAAACCCTTTCTGAGACAGCTCGTCACGCAACGTTGAACCGCTTTTCCCAACTCTCCGACCAGATGGTTCAACCTCCGTTGGTATGTTGGCTACAAGACCAACCCATGGCCACACAAATTTATCTTCAGAACAGTCCTTGCTTGAATCTTCAACCGGAAATTTCTGCTTTTGTTGATTCTTCTCCATCTTAAAGCTGTAACAAATAAGATTATCTAATGAGATCTCATTTCCACAAACCATAATCAAACACAGGAAACATTATACAGAGAAGATCCTCACAATTCCTCCTCACAAAGGAGGAAAGACACAACCTTTTTCGGTTTTATCAGGAAGAAAAAAAACATAGAGAGAAATGTTTAAAAAAGGTCAAGTTCTTATATAACATACAGAAAGCTTAAAATCGAAGTAGGATACAAAAAAAAAATGTAACTTGATGTGAAGAACCCAGGAAAAACCCACTTTTTTCTGGGGTTTATCAGAAAAAATCAGAATGAAGAGTAGTTCATGGCTGATGTTAGTGAAAAAATCATTTCTTTGTAACACCCAGATGCTAGAAATTGAAGAAAACACAGATTTCTTACGTGTACGGATGGAGAACCAAAACTTTTTTTTTAATTTCTTTTCAAGAAAAAACTGAGGCTTTTAGACGATTCAAATTCCCAAAGACAAAAATGAGAGTCGAAAGCATAGTAAATAAAAAAGCAGAGACCTTTTTTTTGTTTTCTTGTGTTAGTCTGCTTGGTGGAGTCGGTCACAAAAATAGCATGTTATGCAAATTTCTCTCTCAAATTTGCTTTTGAAGAGACAGAGCGCCGGAGTAGACTCAGCAGTGGCAATATTGTAAATTATGGAAAACAGAGAGGGTAAAATATAATAGAAAACCAACAAAAAACTTAATCCTTTTCACTTTTTATTCAAAAACCTTGGGGCACAAGACTAAAACGGAAGCCTCTTGTATACAGAGAAGGTTAGAAGTCCAAGAATTACTAATTTGATGATGGGAGAGCTCCAATAGCCTTTACAATAATTTATTGCTGATAATAAATTTGGGCTAAAAATAGTTATAAACTTAAAAGCAACATTGAAATCTCTGTTTTGCTTTTGACCTACTAGAAAAATATCTGTCAGCTTTGAGTGGACACCGTTTGTGTGGTTAAAAAAATTCAATGCGTCTGCCGGGAGTCGAACCCGGGTCTATTGCTTGGAAGGCAATTATCCTAACCGTTGGACTACAGACGCTTCATGCCTTTGAAACATTTTATTTAATCTATTTTCAAGTATTATGTTCTTTTGCATTGCCATACCATACCGCCATGCCTTTCATTAGTTCTTGAGAAGAGGACATGAACGTTATAAAAGGTACGATATTTCCCTAAACACTAGTTTTAAAAAACTTTGGATCAGAGAAAAAAAAAATGCTCCATATCAAAATGTCCGATTAAGAAAAAGCTTCTCTAGGTACGATAAGTCTTCATATTCATCAGTCAAAAAAAGCAAATGGCCATCACGTTCCAAATCCCATTATCATTGTCTTCCTAAAAACGCTAAAAAAAGAATTATAGTACACATGAGTTGATGAATGAAGACTACTAAACAAGCATCTATGTATCTTTCAATTGATGCAACTACCCAAATTTCTCCCACCATGTAGTCATAGTCTTCACCACGACAGTTTGCTTGGGTTCCGGTTTGTGATAAAGGTAAACGCAGTGCTCCAATTTTGTCTCACTGAGTCTTGAACCTTGACGTCCCCAATAATAGGTGTCCACGCTTCTTCTCTTGTGTTTCCCATTGACCAGCTTACCTTCTCTGGTGGATTCTTAAAATCGAAGTCCAGTGGCGGGGGTGGTGCTGGAGGCTCTTTAGCTTTTCTGCTGGCTCTATTGCTACTTCCCTGGCCTTCAAAATGCTGCAAACACACAAGATTCAATACGTATCACGCCTTTGGAAACAGGCAGTACAAAGGTTTAAACTTTTAAACAAGTTAACTCACGTCTGAATTGAAATCTGTATTCTCTGCTTTCTTGGCGCCTTTCTTAGAGGTTCCATGTTCTAAGTAGTAGAGTACCTCATTCCTGGACCGAAACTTACGGCCTGTATTTGGTTCGTAATAGTACTGCAAAAACATGATAAGACAATGTTTATAAGTCTACATATCAATCTCTACACATGACATATGAGCACCGAGTATAACAAACCACCAAAACATCATCTCTTTCACTCACAACACCAAACAAACCATTTAAAGCCAAACTCACATTAATCACACATATAAAGTGTATGAACATGAACATAACTAAGCAGAACCAACCACATCATCTCACTACAACATTACACTTAACATGACATATTAGCATCAGAGTATAAGAAATCACCAAAACTTCATCTCTTCAAACACAATAAATACCAAACCAAGCAATTGAAATCCACCAGATAAGGCAAACTAACATTAATCACACTGATAAAGTGTATGATCCTTAACATAACTAAGCAAAACCAACGAAATCATTTCACAACAACATTACACTTGACACTACTTAAAGGCAAGATTTTTATTCACAGACTCTAATCCAAAGTTGCATACGATTAAGAACCACATGAATTGTTCTAAAGAACATTGTTGCAGCGATGAATCTAAACCAAAGAGAACAACATCAATCTAAAAATCCCACAATCTATAGATTCCAAGCAAACAAAGCAGCTCAAAACTAAATAGAGAAAGCAGAGTAAAGCTGAGATTTTTGTTTATTAACTAACCTTATCAACCGAACCAGCTGTAGCACCAGAGGTTCGAACCTTATCTTCAACTCTCCAACCAGAAGGCAACCAATTATTATCCCCAGGCGCCGCACGTTTCCGCGACTTCGATTCCACCTGATGACCCGAACTATCCATCGATGGGTTCACCTGATCCGTAGTTCCGTTAGCCATCCCAATGCGTACGCTCTCTCCCGAACCAGAAACTCCGATACCTCCCTGAATCGGTCTTCGCTTCGCAGTACTACTTAGGGTTCCGTCACCGGCGGAGGAGGAGATGAAGGCTCCGGAGGCGAGAAGTGGATCGGGAGGAAAATCGCTGGGAATAGAATCTGACATACGAATTAGGGATTGGAATTTGTATTCTTCACCCAATGAGAGCGATGAGATTGCCAAAAAGGTAGTATCTTTGAAAAATTGAGAGATTTGAGATTTTGTTTCTGGGTTTTTTAATTCGGTTTGGTTGAACCGAAATTAGAATTTAGCTAAACCATCCTATTCTATTATTACGCCAATTTTATTAGTTTAAATAACAAATCTTATAATTAAATTAATTTGTTTATAGTACAATGGGAGTGAAAGTTTATGAAACAAGAGTATGCTTAGTTGAAAAATTAACATAGAGAGAAACTATTCAAAAAAAACAAAAAAAAACCAATTGGTATGAATAATTAATAACTCTTTTTAGTGCTTTCTTTGAGTTTTAGTTGCTTCAAATAAAAATTACAAAAGAAACAATTTGAGTGAAGAAATATATTGAAAAAAAATGCAAAAAAAAAATACTCAAATTTTGGTGATTTCATGAATTGTGATTAGAAGCACTTCCTATGCACAATCGATGGTCCAGATTCATCGTACTCTGCTTTTGCAATCCACATCTGTCATATTTTCAAACACATAACAAAAATGAGTATATCCAAAGATTATCAAAAAAAAATGTTTATTTAAGATGATGTTTAATTTAACCTGCTGGAAAGTGCTGAGTGAAGCCAATATAGAGCCACCGATCCATACACTGTACTTCCTCTCAGGTGGAGCCACGACCTTAATCTTCATACTACTCGGAGCCAAAGCCGTAATCTCTTTGCTCATTCTATCACCAATCCCACCAAACATTGTGGTTCCACCACTTAGCACAATGTTTCCATACAAATCTTTCCTTATATCCACATCACATTTCATGATAGAGTTATATGTGGTTTCATGGATTCCTGGATTTTCCATTCCGATCATTGACGGCTGGAACAGAACTTCAGGGCAACGGAACCGCTCTGCTCCAATGGTTATCACTTGTCCGTCCGGAAGCTCGAAGCTTTTCTCGACGGATGAGCTTGTCTTGGATGTCTCTAGCTCTTGCTCGTAGTCTAGAGCAATGTATGAGAGCTTCTCTTTCATGTCTCTTACGATTTCACGCTCAGCAGTTGTGGTGAAGGAGTAGCCACGCTCTGTCAGGATTTTCATGAGGTAGTCCGTGAGGTCACGACCTGCTAGGTCAAGACGTAGGATTGCGTGTGGAAGTGCGTAACCCTCGTAGATTGGTACCGTGTGGCTCACACCATCTCCAGAGTCCAAAACAATACCTAACCAACAATTTCCAAAACCGATTTGAATAAACCAACATTCATCAAATTAATAGTTTTTAATTAAGTTATTAAAGTGTGTTTTACTGACCAGTTGTACGACCACTGGCATAGAGTGAGAGAACAGCTTGAATGGCAACATACATAGCAGGAGTGTTGAACGTCTCAAACATGATCTGAGTCATCTTCTCACGGTTAGCTTTCGGGTTGAGAGGAGCTTCGGTTAAGAGAACCGGGTGTTCTTCAGGGGCAACACGAAGCTCATTGTAGAAAGTGTGATGCCAAATCTTCTCCATGTCATCCCAATTGTTAACAATTCCATGCTCAATTGGGTACTTGAGAGTCAAGATACCACGTTTTGACTGAGCCTCGTCTCCAACATAAGCATCCTTTTGTCCCATCCCAACCATCACACCCGTGTGGCGTGGACGGCCTACAATGCTCGGGAAAACCGCTCTTGGCGCATCGTCACCCGCAAATCCAGCCTTAACCGGACAAAGAGATTTGAATTGAGTATATTGTGGCATAGTCTCGTACGTGTGACATAGCATTTAGAGAGAAACTTTACCTTAACCATTCCAGTTCCATTATCACAAACAAGCGGTTGAATGTCTTCACCGTCCGCCATTCTTCAATATCCACCTGATATTATGAATCAAGACTAGATGAAAATGGCCTTACACATTCTATCTAGTAGATTATTCTATTCTTGTCATTGTCCATGTAAATAAATCGAAATCGTTACCAAGAAACAATGAAAATTGGTAATAATAATAATAATCACCTGGTGAATTTAACGAGAAACTGGATCTTGAAACGCCTCGACCTTTTGAATGGGTTCAAAATTTCTGAATAAAAGGAAACGAGCTTTGCTTTATATCGCTCGACTGTAAACAGATCGTGGCCGTTAATTTTTAGCTGGAGCCTATATATAAGAGAGTTACGACATGTGTCCACCTATTTTTGGTAACCTGACCGAAATTTATGGGTTTGGTCATGGTTCGCCGGAAGAATCGTTACTGATTTGGGCTTCTAAATTATGGATCATTGAACTTTTTTTACAACTATGCATAATTTGATCGGTGTGGCTTTGTTATGCTTATGCATGGTGACGAGTGACGACGTTCATGAGTCTCATTTTTTTTTTCTTTTTCTTTTCGATACATTTCTGAGTCTCATTAAAATATCATCTTCTTCGTAGGTGGAAATTTTTTTTTGGGTGCGACAACATATGATTTTGAAACAGCTATTAGCATATTTATTTAAAGTAACATTTACATCAAAAAAAAACATATTATTTAAATTTAGCAGGTAAGATTAGGAATATGAATTAATTTAATGTTTTTTTCAACTCTATGTAATATCTTTTCGTTTCAAAATATATAATGTTTTGAGTAAAACACGTATATTAAAAAATAACTACTTTTAAAAAGTTCAACCAATTATAAACAATACTGTATAATAAAAAATAGTAAATTAATCCTAAAGTTGTCTAGAAAGTTGAGAATATCTTATATTATGAAACAACATAACTTCTCTAAAACATCCTATATTATGAAACAGATGGAGTACTTTCTTATTTATCTTGAGTGCTTCTGAAACCCTTTGCCCCACTCCAGAAGAAATATGTCGATTGTTATTGTCTATCAATGAAGCACCAATATATCATACTCAATCCCGAAAGATGCTTAAAAGATTCAACATAGAGAAAAAAGTAAGATTATTAAAACTTATAACAGAAAAAAACGAATAATATTAGGGGGAGACATCAGACATGGCCATTTTGCTGGAAAAGATACTGGGCGGAGATTGAGAAAATGGTGTAATGATGATAAGGATGTGGGGAAGCAACATAATTAAGCATGAGCATGAGATGTAATTATGTCGTATGAGAGTGCGTCTTCTGTAGTATTTCGTATTATTATACGATTGGTATTAACTCTCTTACCGTCCTTTTAATAAAAAAATACACCAATCGAAGTTTATAAATGTGCATCTAGTATCAAAGGATGCATTTGCTACAAATTTGACTTTTTAGTTAACAACAAAAAGTGTTACAGTAGTAGTAGTTATTTTTATAAATCAGGGGGATGGAAACTAAAATGAAAAATAAGGGTTGTGGAGTGGAACAAACCTCAAGAAATAAGAAACTTAGGATGCGGTGAAACCCAAGCAATCTCAAATGGACCCCCGCAAACCCCAGCATGGAGACATATATGACATCTTTCCAATTATTATTTTTCCATAAATTGTTATTTTCATAAAGTTTATTACTAGAAAATAAAATTCCAAATGCGTTTTGGTGTCCACATTTCTTTACAAAATTTCGTTGGATATTACTCCCTCCGTTTCACGAAGAGTGTCATTTTGACACAATGCACACAAATTAAGAAATGATAGAATTATACATGTTTGACCCTATTTAATAAGTGACTAATTGTTTAAATTCAATGAAAATGAGCTTTGGGATAAAAGGTAAATTAGAAAATTTAATGTAAAAAACACATTGGAATTGTAAAGTGACAGTCTTTGTGAAACAAAGAAAATTTTCCAGAATGACACTCTTTATGAAACAGAGGGAGTAATGATTTATAAGACACAAAATGATCATTTGTAAGGACAATTAAGTTGGTTGGAAAAAATGTAGTGACTAGTTCAGTAATTTTTACGTACCATATTAAATGAGCTTATCGTATGGTTGTAGACCATCTTTGCTTTGGCCAATAAAAGTTCGCTAAATTAAAGTTTTAATGATATAAGTTCAGGAATTACCGAGACGAATACAAATTTCAAAATTTATAAAACTCAAAAACTAAAAAAGAATAGGGTTTGGATTACAACCTTATCCTGTATATATATATATCAATATAAAAGTTTCTATCCGGACATATGTCGATGGAGAGTTGTTAAAACCAACAATATTATGAAATGCGAGTAAATGACAAAAAAAGAAAAGAACGTACCAAATCTACAACCTCTTCGAAACCATATCGGTGTCAAATGTCAATGAAGGAATCCTAGGAATCAGTCATACGACCTTTTTACAAGATGCCTTAATACTTCGCCAAATTA
Organism: Camelina hispida; assembly: GCA_023657505.1. Taxonomy (NCBI): domain Eukaryota; kingdom Viridiplantae; phylum Streptophyta; class Magnoliopsida; order Brassicales; family Brassicaceae; genus Camelina; species Camelina hispida. The sequence continues at coordinate 29,789,829 of CP094636.1, read as the reverse complement.
ATGCAGCGATTTATGTATATTTTAACACTTAGATGATCATCTTTATCTATGATAATTAATGTAAAATGTAATAATTTGTATGCTTTTCATAACTAAAACCCATGTTGTTTTCAAAGATAAGAAAACTCTAACTAAAACCCATATGTAATACTATCGATCCTCGATCGTTATTATTTGAGTGTGAATCGTGCATCGATCTACGTATAATATGTAAGCTTATATTAGTGTTTATAATTTAAAGATTAACATCAGCATCAGATGGAAGCTAAAACAATTAATAAGAAATCAAGAATAGATTAAAGATGGAAAAGCTTAAAAAGGTTAATAGATTCCATAAAAGAAGCAGTAGATCTTAGTTAATCACGTGACTTGATTTTGACGAATCAAAAAGTTAAGTATACGAGTCACATGAGCTTTAATATGGAAAATTATAACTTTTATATGACAAATTACCTTACATATATAACACAGTTACTATTTTGTCGTATTCAAAGGTCATTAGGTATTTTGTGACAAAATGTTAAGTGACAGTCTAAATATTTGGTTAACTAAGCCACATGCACGGGTCAGGAGGCTGTATCAGGTAGGTGTCTTACAATTGATATAAAACAGTGTGACATGAATTGAGCTGTTTTTTTTATAAAGATAATCTACGTCGATATATTAGTTGATATTAAATGATTAATAATACAATAAATTTTGTTAAAGTCCATTGAATTGTTTAAAAATAGCAAATTTGAATATTCGCTACTTTTATACTTATAAAGACAGATAAAAGGTGAAAAGATGATCTTTTAACCCCAAAAAAAAAAAAAGTGAATGACATGAATCTGACTATCTGAGTATTTGGAGAGAAAGAAGGATTTTTTTTATATGACTAAAGTTGTATAACAATTACTATATAAAGAGATAAAGTATAATTTAATTATATGGTTGTGGTTTGTAACTTTGTATGTAAATGCATAAATGCAGAAAGATATTCATATACTATAATGTGTTTTTTTTGCATTGGATCCCTCGCACAAAGTGCGTTTTCATTTCAATTTCTCTGATTCAGGACCCACATAAGTTTTAAATTACACTAATGTTATACATAAGTTTATAATGATTTAATACATTTTTATAACATTGCAGTTAGAATACATTGAACTTGCATGCTTAGAAACAAATTACCAGTCATCTAATAATATACAGTTTTTACGTATTATCTAATAGAATTATTAAGACGCTTCACTATATACGTTTATCATTCTGAATTAGTGTGGGAGATAAATGAGACCATTTTATACTAGTTAGTGTTGTAGACACAATAATAATAAGGCTGAGTGAGTGGGGTGGGATTTTTTATTATTAGACACAATTATATTAGAATTTTTTTAATAAATAGAAGTCGTCATTTTACGGTCTGCATGCCTCGCTCACTTGTCGATTTGGAGGTCGCGTCGCTAATTGTTAGTATATATATCAAGCGCACACGGCACACAAATCTCAAACATACACTCCTATCAAGATCTCCATTTCAATTTATTTGCTCCTTAATTATATACATCAAACATATGTATAATAATACAAACACGGTCACATACACGTATACCTCAATATATCTATCGACATCTTGTTGTTGTTTCTGATATCATAGTGGTCATTATTTTTTTCTTTTAATATTACTCTCTCTTTTCCTGTTTCTCTCCCTGTTTGTGATAAGATGTCAAATATTAAGATCTTTCATTTATTCCCTGACGGCAAAGATATCTTAGCCATGCAACAAAAACTCGAGAGTCTCCTAGTTCCATCAAAACCCGACTCTCCTGGTTCATCATCATCTCTCCCTCATCAACGAAACCAACAACAGGATCAAGAACAGGAAGAAGATCAAGAAAAGCTCCAAGATGGACCGAGAGGTAAACGAAAATGGGAATGTGTTGATGGAGCTTCTAGTGTAGAGATCCCAGAGACGCCAAGGATCCCGAACAACGTGTGTTGTTGTCCTCCTCGGCCGCCGAGAAAGCCCAAAGCTACTCCGGCGATGAAGAGGAGAGCCATGTGGGTAAAGAGATCGGTAGTTTTCTTAGATGTAGCTAGAGAGGTCGAATCCATGTTTCCTCCATCTATTCTTCAAGACTTTGGTAAAAAGATTAAGAAAGCTAGATCTTAATCGATATACAATTTATCTGTATAAGCTTGATTTTTTTTTTTTTGTGTTACCGATAATTTTATACGCTATATTATTGTGTTTATATATTATAAGAAAAACCAATGTTTAGGGTTTGGTATAATATTAATGTGATTATCTGAAACCCAATAGTTAAGAATTAAACAAAAGTTTAGTGTTTTCTTGAAACAAATATGAAATCAAATTCCGTTTGTTTTTGAAATAGTTTTGGTAAGAATATTGATCCATGTGGAGAGAGCTAGATCGTGATCCATGTTCGATACGCTAATACACATATAATTCAAAATACATGGTATGAGACTATGAGTGTATTGTTCATTTAACTCTTGCATGTATTCGATTTGGATAATGATGCCTAATTTCTTTGACGTTAATTTAATAAGTTAAACAGCCAAACACAAAGTGCAATATAAATTGCGTTTACATTTTGGAAAATTGTTAAACGTATTTTAAAAAATAATATTAAAAGAAATAAATTATATAAATAATTGTTAAGTGTATAGATACCCACAATTACTAAAAGAAAGAGAGAAAAAAAAAAAAAAAAAACTATAAAACTTATAAATAACAATTAATATCAAACAGAAGAAGTAAGATGTATGGTCGCGTTTTCTATTAAAAAAAATATATATGGAGGATCCTAAGTTAAAAATGTCCACAAAACCCATGGATATGGTTAATCTATCTCAATCAAGAAGTTGACATTTTGAATGTCTTGGGGTTTAGGGAACTTTAAGATTGAATCTTGAATTTTCCAGTGTATTTGACTTTTGTCCCCCACAAAAGCAAGCAAACATGCGTTCGTGTTTGATCATCCCCACACATCCTATTCTTACCAAAATATTCCCCTCTCGAGGTAAATCATACTATTATTTAATGATATTACTTTATATCTATAAATCGCACTTGATATATATATATATATTCAACATAAAATAATGTAAATTTTCAAGTTGCTACCAAAATTTAGTCTAGTCCAACTTCGGTAATTTCAATGAAAAATGAATACTTCAAAAACAATAATTCAAAGAACTCCAAACCAATTCAGTAAAAATTCCTAATGTACAATATATAGGTGTTATAGCAAACTAGCATAAAGAATTTCCAGAATAGAAATAAGAGCATTGTTAACCAAGTCGCCTTGGTCTAATAGTAAAAAGAAAAAAGTCCCGCCACCTAGGTTCGAGTAGCATTGGCCACAGAGGTTCGAAATTTAACATGGTTTCTCCCGGTCCAAAAAAATTAGTGTTTGGGCCTATGAAATTTTTAAAATCACTTCTGAATTATTAAAAAGAAAAATATAATAATAAATAAATAAGAGCATTGTTACGCAATACTCTGCCTTCTTTCACTTTGCGAGATGAAACACACATGTGGAACCACATAAGTATAAGGGATGCAAGGATCATGATGCTGAAACGTTCAGAAGACGAAAAAAAGAAACAGCATATTACAGTCATATCCCAACCATCAAAAGATTTGTACGTGAAAACACTCGACATTGTTCCGCATGTGTAACATTGGAGCCAATTCTTCACTGTGTTTGGATTGTTGCAGCCTTGAGTGTAAAATGGTCTTCTGTGAAAAAAGTGTTGTTTCTTTTAAGTTTAGACCACGTTTCTTGAAGAAAATCACATTTTCTCATAACTAGATATTGGGTCAGAATCTATAGGAAATATGCATGCTTCACACGGTCGCACCGATTGCTTAATCTTATCAAGAATGGTGTCGTCCTTGTGGAGCCTTAATATATGGTTTTCCAAGGATAAAATGCATTATCAAATCCGTCACCCTACTCTATCTAGTACTCTCTAAACATTCTTTTCTTCCGATTCTTTTTGTTTCCGTTTGTTTATTCCTAAACCCATTTACTTTTCTTAAATGGGCCTATCTGTTCTAAACTCGTAAAAATACACACGAAATGGCGTCGTCTAGAAAAACCAATATCACCTTAAGAAAGTTTTCAGACTGAGCGTTGTGTATGAATTGTGACAGTAAGCAAGCAAGCAAACCAAACATATATACTTCACTGGAAGAGTTAACACTAAGCGATTGATGTGATATCTCTTTGCTCCTTTCCAAAATCGTGTTAATTAAGAAAGAAGACTTAGACGTTCATGCTTATCTTTGGATCGAGCCCTTTTGCAATGGCCAAATAAGTTATTCCAACTGAATCTAGACGAAATCACAAAACTACAATTGTTTAATTAGTTACGTTGTCTATTCAATCTTCATACACAGAACCCACCATAAGTATAAAAACAATTAACTAGTAATAGCAGTTCAGCACATCAACAGGTTATATTATTTTGTTTGTCGGCGACAAGTGGTAATCTTTAAAAATATGTAATATAATGCATATCTAAATTCGAGTTTCACTGACTACTTCAGTTAATATGTCACACATCGCATATTAATTTACTTTAAACGAGATTACAGCTTAGAGGATATAGAGTGAAGACCTCAAGGTCTTCAACGTACGTATCAATGTGGAATTATGGATAGTCCTTTTTTATATATCTAAATGATTCGTTCCAGTAGTAGGTTTCAAATTTTCAATGTAGATATGGTCTATTTGAAATTTTTTTGAAATTTTTGTCTCTAAGTGTCAACGGTGGAGATTAGGCTTAGTCACTGACATCAAAGGTTTTGGACTCGTATTGGATTGTATTTTTAAAATTTTGATACTTTAAATTTTTGACATATTTGTATTAAACACTATTTTTGTTCATATTGAACTACTGATTATGACAGAACATTAGAAGACGTTATAACATATCTGTTTATAATGATTTTCTCTCTGGTTGGTCGAGTACAGTCACATAATTTTATCAAACAAATCATAATTATACAAAGGATTAACAAACCAATCATAGTCAAAGTATTTGCCAGAGTTGGCTCCAATCCAATGTCCAAAGCAAGATTTGAAAATACATTTTAAAAGTGGGGGCTATGAGTTTGACGTGTGTTCTTTCACGTGCCTCCATGTTCACATGTGTCATCTAATACATACATTATATTTTTACGTATGCCGTATGTGTTCATACCATTTGTCTGAACAACACACTACATACGCATAACGCATCTATAGTTTTTGTTTCATGCAGGTGTTTTCGCTGCACTGTCTAAATTCTAAATCTAAATTGAATTTATATGTGACTTAAATTAAAACATACGATTACTCTCAAAAGTGATACAAAATAAATAAGTTTCTGATGAGAAAAATGTCGCTAACTAACCACTAATAAAGTCTTATGGTTAGTGGTCCAGTAAGACTTTTTGGCATATATTATAATAATGTGAGTTCAAATTTATTTCAGGTTGGTTACCCTAATTTTTATTCTGCTAGATATGTGCTTCAGTTTGATACTTTTACAAATAAAATTGCTGATTGGAATTTTATACAGAAACGGCACATAGTTAACTTAATCTTATCTTGATGTTTGGGTTGCTTTGGAACCGACCCAAAAATACACACATATAGGTGTAAGTAGGTATATTTCCTAAAAGCAAACTGTGGGGAAAAAAGGTAAGTGAAATAAAAACAAAAACCTTTCGGCGATACATCGCGTGATGCCTTGAATTTTTCTAGTTCAGACAACACAAAAGGTTCTTCTCTTGCAGAGTTTTTATTCAGATTAGTCTCTAAAATAGAAAGCATCAAAAATTTAGTAATAATCACATACACTTGTGTTCATTTTTTAAAAAACTCATGCTTTATTGTGCCATAATTTACGGGCTCAAAAGCACTTGTACTAATTACAAAATTTACAACACTTTTTATCGTTTAACTTCAACTTGTGGCGCCGTAAAGATTTGAATTATTAACCCCAACTTTCAAACCTAACACAATGTTACTTTAAACTATTTCTACAAACTTTACACAAAATATATTTATATTGAAGGTTAGTGAACAAAATAGTATATAATATCATAGCTTAAAGAACTTTTAACGAGATTAAAAACAAGCATCTGCAAATTTTTCAGACTAATGATACGTACAGAAGAAATCATTCCTAACATCATAAGAATGAGAGAAACAAAAGATATAGAATTCACACAATTAAAAAAAAAAGAAATTGAAATTCTTGAGAAAAAAAAAAATTTCAACCAAAAATAAAAATTAGAGAGTAGAGAAGAAGAGACAGAGATGCTAATAATACTAAACAACAACCACTGTGGAGTTTTGGTCTAACAACATTCTAAGATTTATACCTGATGAAGAAGAAGAAGAACAAGTAGGAGAAAACGACACCGTTTCATCAGATTCTTGAATAATACTCTGTTTCTTCTCTCTGTTCATCACAGGAGGAGGATTCATGAACTTCAGAAACGAACCTTCCGTTTTTGGAGAAGCTAAGCCTTCTCTTCTTTTAGCTTCTTCAATTAATCTCTTCCTTAGCTTCTCTTCAGCATCTCTCAAGAACTTGAACTTAGGTGGAGGTGATGAAGAAGACGACGACTTAAAGAACTTGTTAAACTCAAGCTCACCGTCTGATTCAAACAGAGGATTGAATCCATGGTGTGAGTAAGACTCCAAAGGAGATGATGACTTTAACGTACGAGGAGAAGCCAATGGAGTGAATCCAGGGGTACTACAGTCATTGGGAACATCACTCAAGCTTCTTCTTCTTGATCTTGAACCCAATCTTGATCTCCCATCTTCAGATTCCAAATCTGCTTTTGTCTCTTCCATGATTGTGAAGAGAAACCTCTGGTTATGAAGCTTCATGAGCTCTGCTTCAAACCCTAGATCTCCTCCGTTGAGATGTTTCATCAACCCAAGCTCCAAATCTTGATTCCCATCTTGGTCTCTTGAGATTTCACTACCTTCTCTTCCTCCATTGTTTTGCTGTAAAGGTTGAGGCTTTTTGAAGCAGAAGAGCTGGATAAGTTCTTTGGCGTATCCGTTTTGTTGTTGTTGTTCTTCTTCTTTCTCCTCTTCACTTTCTTGGCTTATGACTCTCTTCTTGTGCTTCTTCCATCTCAGAAGGTAATAGACTTCTGCAACAAGTGCTAATAGAAGAAACCCAAAAACTAAACTTAACCCAATACCTAATCCACTAATAGTCTTCATCTTCTTCTTCAAAGCAAATTCTCACATCACATGAACAAAGAAGAAAGACAAAAAACCTAAGTATTTGGCTAGTGGATTTGTCTGAATTTACAGAGGAATGGAGCAAGACTTGGTTACCATATTTAGAGATTTGAGAAAAAAAAAGACCTGAATGTGTGAAACTTTGGGAAATTAGATATTTTTTAGACAGCCATTAAAATTGTGATTAGAGGAGCAAAACAAGGAAACTTGCCTTGATGGTGAGCAGATATATTTAAGATTGAAAGAGAAAGATGGATTTTTTTTTTTTTTTTTTTGAGTGATATATAAGAGAGAAGAAGAAGTAAGTTCTCTTTCACAGCAATTTAGGTTCACAAGTTGGGTTCTTTGTAATACTTGGCACAAAAGGTCCAAATCTTGATGCCTTTAACTCAACATTTTGAAATATTAGTAGGATACACTTTTTAAAAATAATAAATATACTTATATTTTACCCAAAAGTCTAATTATTTTGTTATTTCTCCTAAAGTAAAAGTCTTTGTTTGTATAATGTTATGGACTCAAGTTTGGTTACAAGTTATAACTTATACTCTATCCGTTCAAAATATAGGATGTTTTAAGCAAAGTACATAAATTTTTATTTTTAACAAGTTCAACCAATCAGAAACAATACTGCATAATATAAAATACAAAACTAATATAAAAGTTGCATTGAAATTTGAAAACATCATATATTATGAAACAAAAAACTTCTCCAAAACATCTTATATTTTGAAACGGAGAAAGTATCTTATAATTAACAAATACATATAACGTTTTATACTAAGCTAATACTAAATCATATTGCTTACTTAATTTTTATTTGGATACAGTTTTCTACCTTGATCCTACCTAAAAATTGAGCTTACTTCATTTGATTTTTATTTATTTTATAAAATTATTTTAAATAGTAATAGGATTGTTTTCATCAATATTAATAAATTTCAATATTTTCTAAACATCAACAAACAGGTATACCTGTACTTTTCAGTTACATCTTTTGCATTTTGGTGTGAAAACATAATTTTGATGTATTGCCAATTTGCCATACGATAGTAATTTTGGTTATAATATAAGGAAAATGGTTTTTCTGGTTACAATGATTGTACATGTTTCATTTTATATTTCCCGAAAATAAAATATTAGTAGCGAATATTGATATATTATGTATAGACAAGAATTGAACGGTCCACGTTATAACTATTTCTGTTCTTTTGTTCAACTCCAAAATATTATATAATAAATGCAGTATTAGAAATATTATTAGTATTAATTAAAAAGCATTTCTGGTTTTTTGGCTCCTGACGAAATAAACAAAACAAACGACAGCTCCATATACAAATACTCCAATGCTACTAATATACTGTAGAGAGTACATCCTATTTTACATGTATTCTTTATGCTATTTGTAATTTGTGTACTACTACATTCCGTTACAACCTTTTTACAAGTTTCATACCTTTTGAACCTATTTTCAAATAATTACTTTTTCTTTATTAGAAGCAACGAAAATACTTTTTTTTTTTTTTTTAATTTTATTTTTGAGCTTATACAGTGAATAAAACAGTCATAGACATCAACCGAAGATTCTCTTCTTTTTTTTGTTGTCGATAAAAACCAAGATTCTCCTCCGCGTGTCTTCCTCAACAATATAAACGTTAAAAGTAGTTTATTCATATTACTTTTCTGGTCTGATTTCAAAATATTTTAATGAGAAAACAGCGTTTTAATATATATATAAAAAAGTTTAGCAACATATACACTAGTATTTTGTATATACTATAGTAAATATGTAATACTAAAATGGAAAATAAATTATAACTTGATGAAGAAATTACACTTTCTCTTTGTTTGAAGTTTGAACTTTGAAGAAGTTTACGGAATAACAAAATTTAAAATTGAAGGGTTTGTGAGGAATAAATAATTGAAGAAGCCACGAGGGGGAACCTAGAAAATATGATTGGATAAGATAATAAATAGGACAGAACCAAAGGGTTATAGACAACCGACGCCCACAAACTCATTATAGCTGGTTTGTTCTCCTCTCTTTTGTTTTGGATTCCAATATTATCGGTGATTTTTTAATTAATTATGATGTGGTATTATTTACAGACAGAAATTGTGTTTTTATATTCACTCTTTGCTATTTTTTTTGGTTGTTTCTTTTCAATTTCTACATACAACTAAAAAGAAAAAATTCACACAACAAAAATATATTTGTTTTTAAAAAGTTCATGTCGAGAAAAATGTATTTTATATAATATTTATCTATTCATAAGAAATAATTGGTTAAATATATACAGTAACTATAAGTTTTGTTTGATGAAAATAAAACATATAAACATAAGTTCCGAGAGAAAATATCTAATCGGTATCTATAAGAGGCTTTGTTCTAAATTAGCTCAAAAGAAGACGATGGATTGAAACTCTACAGACTTTTATCATCTCTGGGCTTTTCTTCTAACTTTTTATTTGGGCCTTACAACAAACCATTGCCCAACTCCATCATCAGTCCATAGACAGTCAGCTTCAAATGAACCAAAGACTCAGCTAAAGAACCGGAGTTCAAAAAAACCTCACAGGAAAGCCTTATAATTATAACAAAGTTAAATCGGTCGGTACTACCAACAAAAAAAGTTAAATCGGTCGGATCAGACCCAGATAAGAGATTACTAACAGCAGTTGGAGCGTTGCGTGATCCTCATTGATGGTTTATTTAAATCAGATTTCATATTTTTCGAGCGTTGTGATTATAATGAGCTAGTTGTATCAAGTGACTTGCTAACTTGTGTGTTCATAAGATGCTAAAATTTTTATACAGCGTAAATTTAAAAGGTGCAATAAAAAGGAATCTATACTATGAAAGGAGGTGAACTCTCTCCCTCAGCTTGACACGTCAGCACTCAAGAGAGTGACACGTGTACTCTTCCTTCTTTCTAGCAAAAAATACAAAATCATATCTGGGCCTAAACATACAAAAGCAGTCCATTAGTGTCAAATTTTTCAAAAATAAAACATAGGGTAGATACAGTTTTTTTTTACAAATCCCAAATTCACGATCTCCTCTTCGTCTTCTTCGACATGGTCCGACTGTACTTGATCAATCATGCTTCATTTCTTCTTCTTCGTTCCACCATAATCCAAGTGATTCTGCTTCAAATCTTCTTAGTCTAGCCTTCAATCTGTTCACGGAACACTCAACCGTCAGTCTAAAAAAAAGTTTTATAGTATAGACTAGGTAATAACCCGTGCTGTTGCACGGAATGAAATTTTTGTTTGAGTTATTATATTTGTAAATATATTTATTTAGTATAACATTTAAACTTATATTGGTTTGAATTCATCAAGTTCATGAAAGTTTAAAATAGTAATCGTTTCACCATAAATTTTAGATTGACATGATGGCGGATCTGGATAGAATGTGAACCAAATTAGTGAACGTTAGATTTTTCTCAAAATCTTGAACTATCAAATCAGACAAAAATCGTAAAAAACTAAAATTACGTGAACCTGATAACTTAAATAAAATTCTTAACCCGGTCAAATCCGTCTGCTAAGCCATCCCGCAACAGTTTTAAGTATTTTGAGTCGTAAAATGTCTTTGCATCCCTCCCGCTTGAATTTGTGAGATCCGCGTGGGTTACACATTTATTTCAATAAATCATTTTTTCTAATATATAAAATAAATTTAAAGTTTAAACTTAATTAATATTAATAAAGTGATGTGATAAAAATTTTAAGAATAACACATTTGTTTTTTAATTTCAAAAACACAATGGCATATAACTGTAAATAATAAATATAAATGAGGTTAAATAGCTAAATGTGTCCCGAGCTCTCTAGCGGCGACACATCAGCTTTTTCAAAAGTGTGCTTCTCTATTAATATATAGGAGATTATTATTTATTTGGAACTTGAATTTGATTTTATTTTCAATTAATTACTTTGTGTGATTTCCTGGACAGACCATAACTGCTCAACTACTCAATTAAACCTTCGCCAGAGCACTAATTTCAAATTAACACACCCAATTAGTAACTGACATTTAATTTACGAAAACTAATTGACAAAAAGTAAATGCTTAATCGAGAGTGATCAGGATAATAATTCGCACCCATCATTAATAAACGTAACTGACCACTAATTTCTCAACCCCGCGGATACCTCAAAACCTACACAAAGAAAGTATTTCATTCCAAATGAACAATACCAAAGCCATTCTATTAACCATCAACCTGGTACAATTGTCAAAAAGATTAAATGCACATAAATATGACTACAACTCTTGGAACACAAAATTTCCAAAACATCTCAATATTATAAATATAACACAAACCGGAATGTCTTTGTCAAATAAAAATAAAGGAACAATAAAAACCCTTACCATAATTATAATCGATTCCAAACGTATCTCAGTGAGGCCACAAGGATGTAAAAAGTCACTAATCATAACTACCATTAATAATAACTCCTACACATAATTTGGGTAATTAATCCTCCTACATAGCATCTAAGTTTTTAAAAATAACAGTGGAGTAATGAAAAACCAAACAACACATAGACAATCAAAGATTCGCATAAATATAAAATATAATTAGACATTAAATACCAGATGAAATTCAGATTCTATCAGCCACGCACTATAAATACAATAGTATTTGTAGATGTATACTCCATTGCCAACTCCTCTTAAGAAACGAGAAATTAACAATTCCGCCAGATATCACTCCCCCCCTATAAACACAAAAAAAACTCAGGCACTATTTTTAAAAATGGCCGAATTTGACATTGTTGCAATCCCAACACAAGCTACCTATGTGTCATTTGACAACTTACACGTAGGACAAACCTCACAACAAATAGTCGGGAGACTCCTACGCTTTTGGAACTCATACAACAATAACAAGAAAGAAGAATTCTTGGACATAACTGTACTCCTGCTTGACGAGAAGATATTAACAATTACACACATATGCATAAGCAAAGCAAAGGAAGCAGTCCGGAAAAAAGAAATGGTCACAATAGCACAGCTACAGGAGTACCAATCAAAAGCAAATTTACATGTTTCTTTAATAATACAATAATTTCATATACAATAAATCTTTTTAAAAAAATAAATATATTTAAATCTATTTAAAACAGTCTCAGGAAGCTGAATTCCAATGCAATGCAAAAAATTTCTGAGTCCTACGAAAAGTGGGATGGACATACAATGCATGTAAAAATTGTGACAGAAACTTGGGCGTTAGGTCAACACTTTTAAAGTGCAACACATGCAATTCCCCAAATACAAATTGAAGGAGTTTTGTTAAAACTACTAGGTTGATACAACATTATGTTGTAGGTATTATTTAGAGAAATATCAAAAGAAGACTAAATATAATTTTAAATAAGATTTTAACTTGCAATACACACTGGAACAATATTTAAGTAACCTTTTAAAAATTGAAATTGCGTTTGTTATTCACATTGACAATTTTAAAAATTTACCAAGTGTATACCGCAGCCACATTGGGTCAATTACTAAATATATTTATAATAATATTATATTTAAACAAAAATTAATTATTACAAAGTAGAATAAATAATTATTAGAGGCCTCTTAACAATTAACCTATGAAATAATAATACTTAAATTATTATTTTTTAAAAAAAAATAAGACGACGTTAAATCTATCCCGTAAGTACAATGATTTAAAGATATAACCCGTCAAATAATTAAATCCGTTAAAATCAATAGATGGTATACCGCAGATTAAATTATAATATTAAAAAGAAAAATATAAATACAATTACTTAATACAATATCAACAACCATTAAAAATTGATTAAAACATACCAAACAGTATAATTATTATCGACTATTAGAGTTTTAAAGGAAATTATATATTTGTTGTATATATATTTTTAAAATATATTATCAACTGTTAAAAATTACTAAATATATAAATTGTTTGACAAAATTATAACCCAAATTGGTAGAGAAATTTTAGAGAAAATTTATGTCATTTCTCCAATTTACACAGAATTAAATTTATAAATAGGTATAATTCAAAGGTTAGAACACGAAATGTACTGAAAAAATGTTAATCTAGATAATTGAACAAACTTATATAACTTAGTGTTTAATTTACATCCATTAAAATACTTCTTAACTTGGGTAAACAAATTAGAGATTTATAGCAGACAAAATAGAATTGTTTAAATAATAGTGGTTAGATTAACTAATTATAATTACAGATTTACTTTAACAAATTAAAAAACATTTGATAAAACTAATAAATAACTAATGTTATAAAGTTAAATAGTATTTGTCACAATTTTTTTATTAGTTTCTTCAAAAGTTTTACACAAATAAATTATGAACCAAATCCACGGTACAATCAATTGATATAACTGATTACTATTATATACCTTTTGTCACATTTAAATAAAATACAGATGCTCTACAAATTGTTGATTAAGTAGTAGTAGTTGTTGTTGCAACTTCAGTAAATCAAATTATTACGGTTAAAAATAAGGAGTTTCCTATTGTTGTTCCAAAGGTTCTCTAAGAAGAAGGAATTGAAATCGAACTACTACTCAAACATCTATTACAGAATAAGAAATTAATTGAATCGACTGCTATTAAACAAACATAATTTTAAAAACAACACAAAACATTCTATAAACAAATATCAAAATACAAAAATACAAAAAAAAAAAAAAACAACACAAACCAAAACGCGCGGGCACATATATAATATCTCAATATTTTGAAGTCATAAATTGTTATTGTTTCTCTGTTTCATTTGCTGTAGGCCTTTGCTTATTTATATTTAATCTTTTGGATTTTTAATCTAAACTAGATTTGGACATGTGATAAAGCACGGATTGAAATTCCTTTTATTTATATTATAATTTCAAAATAAAATATAATTTATAATACGGTTTAGCATTGTAAACTGAGAAACGTTTATTATTGTTATTATTATTACTAGGTTGTAGCGTGGGTTTAGTTGATATATTTTGATGAAAATTATATATACTCATTCCGTTTCAAAATATAAGAAATAACCACTTTTTAGAAGTTCAACCAATCATAAATAAAACTGCATAATAAAATATATTAAACTAATCTAAAAGTAGCATATAAACTTGAAAATATATTATATTATGAAACAAAAAAATCTTCTCTAAAACATCTTATATTATGAAATGCAGAGAGTATGTGATTGATGACAGTAATGAAATATTATCTTATAAAAATAAATTATATTAGTATTAAATAAAAATTTAAACTTCAGATATACAATTTTTAAAAATATAAAGATGAGTTGTGTTATACATTCAAATCACATCAAAAATCATGAATTTAACTCGACGTCCATGCAAGGCGAATCAAACTGGTGACCTCACATATCCTAAACCATTTCTTTGACCACCAGAAAAACGAAATAATTTTGTAATCTTGAATTTATCTCGTTTTTCATATTTAATTGATCGCTACCACTTATGTTTTCGTGTTTTTTATTCAATATTTTCTTATTTTTCATATTCTTTCTTGTCATTTCCATTGTCAAATTTTATGGTAATTGTCATCGTTACTTTTATCATGTTCTTCGTTATACTCTTTTTTTTTTTTTTCTATTTCTTCTTCTTCCTCGTCAACTTTTTCACATTCTTTCACTGAAAAATATTTTTTTAGACTACCATACAACTTGTTAACCCATTAAACTCCAAGACCAAAATCTTTTATTTTCTCATAAAATTTGTGCAATTCATAAAGACCAGCATAGTCAACACATGCATCCAATTATTGATAATTTCATCCATATACTTATTCGGCTTAAGATCCACATTCTCAAACCAAAATCCTTATTCACAGAGAAAGTAATATGAACACATGTATAGTAAAAATAATATTTGTGCTTTTCGTCGATCTTTCTTTTTTAAACTCAAATAACATCAACTCAAGGTCTTGCGACGTCAATCCTTCTTTCTTAGATTTAAAAATAAAAATTTTACTGCAAGAATATCAAATCATATTTCTTTTATTTCTATAAATTTTAATTTTTTTCTTCTAAAAATTCTTAACAATATAGATTACTATTATGTTTCCAAGAATGTTAATTAGTGAAATATCTAATTCTTATTGGTTGTTTTAAATCCTATATGGACACATTTAGGAGTTTTAGCTTCAACATTTTATTAGTATAGATATAATATTTTAAAATTTCTATGAAGGTTAAGTAATTGTAATATTTTCAAACATTCTATGAAGTTTAAATATTTTTAATATTTGAACCTTTTAAAAGTTTCAATATTTATAATATTTTAAACCTTTAAAATTTATAAATTATAATTTTTTAGAAACTTTTTATAAGATAATAAATTTTTAAAATTTAAAGATCATAAGATTTTGAAGTTTTAAAAGGTTTCAAAATATAATATTTGAACCTTTTAAAAGTTCAATATTTATAATATTTTAAACTATTTTAAAAACTTTTTAAAAGCTAAGAAATTTTAAGAGTTTCAATATTTATAATATTTAAACTTTTAAAAATTTGTAATATTAGAAGATATTTTCGAAACATTTTGAAGTTTTAGTTTGATCAAATAAAAAATCGGATCAAACGAATAAAACTTTTTAACTTGGACGCCTGATAAATCAAGCTTTCCTGCTGATTTGCTGTTGGAAGCATATTAATCTTTATTTATACTGTTTTGAACCAATGTCTAAAAGATTTCTAGCCGATGTGGAACGTTGTACATATTTCTTTTATTTCTATAAATTTAAAAATTTTCCTTTTTCTAAAAATTCTGGAAATTTAAAAAATGTTAATGAATGACATGTCAAATCCTTATAGGTTGTTTAAAATAATTCTTAATATTGAAAATTCTGTAGATTTTAAAAAATGTTAATGAGTGACATGTCTTATCCCTATTGGTGGTTTAAAATCCTATGTAGACGCCTTTAGGAGCTTATAGCTCCTACTTTTTATTAGTATAGATTATTATTATTTTATGAATATGAGAGATATATTTTGGTGAATCGAGATCTGAATGATTCATATCAATGTTTTTTAACCAGGACCGGACCGACCGGTCGGTTCGATCTAATCACAACCCGATAGGTATTCCGGTCCGAGTAACCTCTAAAAACCTAACAAATAAAACCCGCAAAAAACCAGTAAAAACCTGTGAACCGACAGGTCAGACCGAATTATCGGTCTCAAATTAAAATATTTTATTTTGGTCACACTTTAAACTCAAACCAAATTAAAAATAAATGTTGTTATTTATAAAAGAATCAATTAGTTATTTTATCTAATCATTTAAAAGTTTAATTTTAGTTGTTTAGTATTTAACTATGTATGTTTTGTTCATATGTTTATAGAAAAATAGATATTATATTCATAAAATGTAATCAAACTAATGAACTAATTGACGTGTAATTCAATCGGTCCGACTTGTTGACCCAGTGACCCGAAAGACTTCCGGTTCACCTTCCGGTCCGGTTTTAAAGACATTGATTTATATTAAAAGCTTGGAAGGGTGTTAGGTCAGATTTTATTTTGAAATCCACAATAAAATCTCGGAAATCACGAGTAAGTGTGATTAATTGCCAAAATTTTATTCCTTTTTACGCCTAACAATATATTTTTATGCCTAACTGAAACAACCGGACCCGTTTTTTTTTAAAATAAGTACAATACATAATTAAGCATCTCATACTACTTAATTAAACCACCCAAACCACAATTCCTCATTGAACCAATATGCACAGCGGAAACATACCAACATACAGAACCAACACATCATCAATGCAATAACATTCCTAAGGATTCTATCCATCAACCTAGCATAACTCTATCCAAGGTTCTAACATAAACAATATAACCAAGTCTAACAACACACAACCGAGACCCTAGATCATCCTCCTCCTCATCGCCATGATTCCACACTACACAATACCTGCACCACAAACACAATGAGATGCGTGAGTATTACCAGAAATACCCAGTGAGACGATCCTACCATCTACGAGCTATACACACAAGCAAATCAAGAGTACAACCACAAATAAAACATAACAAACCATACATTGAACAGAACATCCAATAACACATTCATCACACCTACACAACTTCACACAAAACAAGTTATACAACCCAATCGCTTAGATAAGCTCATGGTCACGCACTCACCTTATCAAACTGATTATAACAACGAATATAACCAGTTGAGACTCTCCTAACGTCTGAAACAGCCCAGCAATTCCCTACAACAAGCCACACAACCAAAAACGACTTATAGCGAAACTGGACAGAAACATCAGAAAAGAACAGTCTTAACGACGAAACCCTAAAATAAAAACCAACCGTTAACTATCAAATCCCTTCGGTGAAAAGCTAGTCCGAGACGTCACGAAGCTTCCACAAAATCTCGTGCCGATCAGAAACCAGACGAGACCACGATCTCAGTTACAATCTCCGATGGTTCCAACTCGCGTCTGAGAAAACGTGTCTCACGAAACTGCACATAACTCATCGAGTTTAAATCCAAATCCACTTCTGTAAAAAGGAGAATGACGATGAAAGGCTTGAGAATAACACTACCAAATTTCGTTACCTTTGACAACGATTTGATATATCGAAACTGTTTCTTTCCAAACCCTAACGATTCTGCTCCTTCTCCTTTAATCTCCTTCACACCACAATAGGCTCTCTCCTCTCTCTATATCTCTTTCTTCCTCTCAACACAAGTATTGAATAACAGCCATGACCAAATAGAGAGAAGAGGCGTCCATTTCATTATAAATATATCACTTAGGGTTTCCCAAAACCTGCTCTAAACCGGGTGAACTTAAACCAAACCGGGCAATTTCATGATTTCACATAAATTGATCGGTTCTTTTACTTTTCTTTGGGACACGGGCGTTACACTAACACTATATATGATGTAACAATATATGGAATAATTAAGTTTTTTTTTTGGAAATTGTAAAAATCATTGTAATATTATCTTTAAGAGGATTCTTGAGATATTCTTAAATGTATTCGTAATTTCATATAACACACAAATTTCATCTATAACTTTTTTTTTGTAACCAACCTATACTTAATATATTATATATTTTGTAACCAACTTATAAAAGTTATATATTATACAAAAAAGTTGTGTACTTCCGTTTTATTATACAAAAAAAAAGTTGTGTATTTTCTTTTTATGATTGAGTTTATATTTTAATCCCTTTTAATAATTTGGTTAACGTTATGGTCTATCAATAAAATCTCAGGAAAATAAATTTATAACTTTGTGATTGTAGATTTTTGGAAACAACGTGGATTGGAATATCTCGTTTAAGATTTTCGGTTACAATTAAGGTTTTATCTGTTACCATTAATATATGAACTATCAACTTGTAATCAATTAATATATGGATTAATCTATAACATATGTAATATATGTATAACCTATTTGTAACTATTTATAACCGTTTATTAAAATTATAAAGTATACCAAAACAATGTTGTGTACTTCCTTTTTTAGTTGAAACCCCTAAACAGTATCAATCTTCAGTTACAGTGCAATTAATAAACTTAACAGATTTTATTTTTCTTCTGAAAAATAAACTATACACAGATGAAGAAAAGAAAACTCCATATATCCTTGTTAGCTTTCGGACCTCCTAGATCCTGGGACCGGCTCCACCTCTTGCAAAAGTCTCACTGTACCTTTTCTAAATTGGTTTTAATATTATTTGATTTCTTTTTTGGACTTTAGACTAGATCTGATCTGGGTATTTGGAAACAAAGTATTTGAGTTCGGGTTTTTGAAGGTTAGGAAATTAAGATTTAATATGATAAATATAAAAAGAGAAAATTATAAATAAAAGAGTTTTTCCAAATATTTGTTTATATACACTTTTTTAAAAAAATTGTCAATTGTGACGAAAATGCCTCTACTAATAAATATAGTGAAGTTTTTAGGAGTTTAAACAGAAAAACAAATAGTAAACCCATGTTAGTATACAAATGTGTAAAAAAAAATTTGAAAAAAATGTTTTCGGTGTCAAAAATCATTTTATAAATTGATGATTTATGGTCTAAATTGTTCAAAAAAGACTTTCTACAATTTTTTCAAGTTCTAAAACATTTAGATTATTCATTCTACAGTTTGTACATGTTCTACGAATTTTAGATGAAAAAATTGTTCTAAAAACTTCATAAACTGAATTTTGTATGTTCTACCAAATTAAGAATATATATTCTACATTTTTCTTCATTCTATATCAATTCAGAATTTATTTTCCACGTTTTACTCTGTATACTGAAAGAAATAGAAGATGTATCATTAACATTTTAGAATTTATAATATGTAAAACTTAGAATATCATAGAAATAGAAAGAAAATAAACTAAATAAGGAAAGTGAATATTTTTTGAATAATCTTAATTTATGGTTACGATTCTGTATTTATTTTTAGATATGTTCTGATATATTTTAAAATGTGTATTCTAAATTATTTAGAAGAAAGACAAAAACAGAAAAATTTGACTATCCATTTGAGAAGTACAAATATGAAACTAACCTTAATTAAAAAGTTTAAAAAATTACATTCAAATGCCATTAGAAATATTGAATAAAGATTAATTACTTAATTTAATAAAGATAATAAATACTTTGGCCAAATATAAACAATATATCAGAATTTTCCAACAAATCTTTTAAATAATTATTAATTTTCAAAAAATATTTTCTAATTAATTATGGACGAAAATTATTATTTATTTTTTAAAATATATAACCAAACAGAATTTTTAAAATCAAGATTTTATATCCAAGTAGATAATATGATTATTTTTAATGACTAGATTTGGAATATTTTGTTAAGATTTTAAATTATGGTTCTCCTATCATTTTTCTTTTATTTTATTTACAGTTTTGAATTATCATGTAATACTTATGATTAATAAATATGTAAAAACAATTTCTGTATACAGTAAAACCTCTATAAATTAATAATGTTGGGACCAAGACATTTTATTAATTTATAGTGATATTAATTTATCTATAAATTAATAATTATTAATTTACACTATAAAATAATAATTATTAATTTATAGATATATTTTTAATTTTTAAAAATTTAAAAATTATGAATTGAGATAATTTTAGCAAAATAAGATTAAAATTTTGGAAGTTGTAAATTTTGCGGTTTAGGAATTGAACTTATAATATTTAAAAACATTATTGACAACAAATTAAAAATATTATAAACAAATTGATTTATCACATGACATACATAAAATTCAAATTTATGAATAATAATATCAATTCTCCTATTTAAAAATCTGTCAAATTCTCAAACTGTAAATAATGCATATCTAAAAATTGAAAACTTTAAAATTTAACTACTTTTATGATATGTTATAAAATATTTTAGAGATATCATTATAGTTTGAAAATACAACATTACAATTGTTCTATAGAAATGGGCTTTAGGAGGAACATACATTATTATTATATATATATATATATATATATATGTGTAAATTTACATAATTATTAATTTATGATATTATTGGGACCATATTTTACATGGGGATTCCAAAAAAATTATTATCTTATTATCTTATCGAATTTTATTAATTTTTACACTGGCCCGACTTGGGACCAGCAAAATTTATTAATTTATAGTGTTTATTAATTTATAGAGTATTAATTTATAGAGGTTTTACTGTATGTTGTTATTTGAATTTTTAAAATCAAAGATATATTACTCATTCTATGAAGAAAAATTTGTATTTTGATTTTTCACATTGGTGGATTGGTAAAACTAAATTTATATGGGTGATAAATTCATAAATTTTATTTACTCACAATTACAATATTATAATTACTACTTCAAAATATTTCACAAAATAATGATGTAAATAATACAAACAAGCAATATAAAACTGTATTACACATCAAACAAATTAAAAACTATATTATTCTAAAATAATTAGTATTCAAAAATATATAATGTTTAAAAAATAAATATAACAATAAGTTTATTATTATATTATTACTTTTAGAAAAGATATTAGAGGTTTAGGTTTTCTACTTTGTTTTCTTATTTTTGGACCTAAATTTACTTTCAAAATTTATTTATATTTTCTTATTTTTGTTTTTGAAAAATGATGGAAAAACTGGATTAAAAAGCAAATTAAAACATATATGACCAAACCTACAAAAAAAAGTGTAGATGGACAAATGTTTTTAAAAATATTATTTTTTCTAATATTCCCATATAAAAATTCAGTTTGGTTTTCGTTAAGGTTCTTTTAGACTCGGATCAAATTAATACTCTCTTTGTTCCACAAAAGGTGTCATTTTGACATAATGCACATAAATTAAGAGTGTTTAAATTTCTGTTTTATCCTTTATAAATACACTAAATTTTTTTCTCCTTCTAATTAATAAGCTCAAATAATTGGGATAAAAAAGAGATTTAAACCTAAAATTTGTATTGGAAACATAAAATGACACTCTTTTTGTAACAAGAAAAAATGTCAAAATGACATTTATTGTGAATAAGAGGGAGTATCTATTTTCAAACTACTAAAAATTGGTTTTTCAGCAAATAAATAAAAAAATTATGTAAAGTTCCATATTTTCAGGTAAAAATATCCAGTATTCCAGAAAACTAAGAGTTTTGGATATTCAAATAAAAATTTGGGTATTTGGATCCTAAATTATTAGTATATATGTTAATATATCATGTGTTTTTGGATTTAAGTTTGAAAGGAGAAATTTAGGATCTAAAGATATTAAGGAATGTGAGGAACTATTTTATTAAGGTGGCAGCAGCATGGTTTGAAGTGACGAGAGAAAAAAACAAAAAAAATGAATGTTAATTAAGGGTTTAGTCCTCTATTTTTTAATTGGTTTGAGCTTTGGCTACTTTTCTTAAACTTTTAATAGTAAATAAATATTTTTAAAGTTAAAATAAAATGATAAAAGACATTTATAAGTTTTAGTAAAATTGTTTTAATTGTGTTTTACCTTAATGATCTACTTTTGGGTAGGAACCACAGTTGCCTCTGCGGCTACGAATTCCTTAGCCAAACCGCTATAGAAAAAGAGGAAATCGAATCTATTACCTACTCTATCTTTATTGTCACTATTAAATGTTCTCATCCTAAATCAAAAATTTTGGAACAATTTTGATTTAAATTTTTTTATTTGAATTTTATTGTCAACATCTAATTTGGATAATTCTTTCGATTTGTCCAAATAAAAGAAAGATATATTTGGAAGATAATGGAACCTTCTAAAAAAACCCTAGTTTTCTCTCTGGCCGCCTCCCTTATCACAAAGTTTAAGCGCTACAATGAGGCTATATAGCATCGGTCACCTCCTTTAATTTCATGCCTAGTTTTCAGTCCTTGTTATTGTAATTTGCGGTTGTGGAAGTGTGGAGAATTTTGGCGATGAATCAAGATTTTGAGCTCGAGATCTAGTATGTTTTTTGTTTCGGATTCTTCGAATCTGTTTGGTTGCTGGTCTGCTCGGGCTTCTGTTCGCGATTCAGAGTGGAGGCTCATATCTATCCACTGTTTCACTATTGAGTCCTCGCGAAGTGGAGTACCTTGTTTTCTTCGACGGCTCTTCTTCCTTCCTTCATCGACAAATCTTTGCATCATTGGATCTCGACGTTTCTCTATCCCGGTATTTCGTTCGTCTATCTCTCCCTTCTTGTTGCTCGATCAGATTGTAATCGGTTAAGATCTATCATCCTTGCAGGTTTAGTAGTTTCCCTTTGGGATTTAGACTCCTAGTTTGGGCTAAGCTTCTCTTCCCGACTATTTCTTTGTTAGTTTGGGATGGAGTCCTGGTTTATGTTTGGATTAACTCATGTAGTATTAAGCTTTGTTTTAGCTTAATTACTTGTTAGTTGTGGCGTTGAAAGGTTCAAGTGGGTCCTGAATATCTTACGGTTACATCCCGGGAGACCCTTGACAAAGCACTTAGAGAGAAAGATGCATCTTATGTGGAGAAAGCCAAGTTTCATTCTCTTGTTATGCCATTTGTTAAAGCCATCTGTGCTGAAGACCGTGAACACCAATCGGTATGCGGATTCCCTATGGTCCTTCGAGAGCTCAATCAGTCTCGAGACAAGATGTTTTTGGTTTAAACAATGTATCGGTAAAATCCTTTCCTCTTAGATTATGGAAAGATCATTGTGTCTCTGTAATTTCATTCTCATCTTTTATCTTGTGATTTGTAACCTTTCCGAACTTTAATTTCAACCAATATAATCCTTTCAGTGAAAAAAAAAAAAAAAGAAGATAATGGAACAATGGTAAATGGAACAGCTCTTCGACTAAAAATAATAAATATAATAGCATACGAATAAAAATAACATTTACATATAAAAGAGTATAATATATTTTTTATACGTAAAAAAAAAAAAATTCTAAACAGTTTTGGTTCAAATGATGCTAATTTTATTGTCGACATCTAATTTATATTATATCTTCGGTTTTGTCTGGAATAATAGACAGACATAAGTACTTGGAAGATAACAGAACAATAACCACAAATATGAAATATAGAAAACGAAGAAAGTAACATGTGTACAAAGCAATAAGGCTTTCAAAACAGTTTTGATTCAAATTTTTTATTCCAATAAGCACACCTAATTTAAATAATATTTTCAGATGAGACGATATAATCTGCTCTGGACCGGAACCTCTTAAAAGTATTTTTGAATTTGTCCAAATAAAAGAAAAATATATTTTAAAAAATAGTGGAACAATGACCACGAGCATGCAAACGGATTACAACCGTTCTTCGACTAATAATAGTAAGCATATCACACAAAGAAAGTAGCATGTACGTACAAAAGAGTACAATACGTGTATCACACGTAGAAAATATTATGTTCATACAAAAGAGTATAAATTAATGTAAAATGACAATTTATACATACGTGTAAACGTTTGGCTACAAGTGTCTCCTTCTCCTAAGGACACCACACATTTGAGAGACAAAATTGCCTTTTACGACAGATATACACGTATGATATACTAATATGGTTCAGCTAAAAGTTTATTCACCAAAGGAAAAATGGTGACCGAGCAAATATAGATGAATGATGTATATGTAATACACAGAGCAAATATAATTAATGTACTTTACATTGATACCAAAAAAAAACAAATGAAAAAAGAAATACTGTATAATTATTGTATTTAATAAGAATGTTTCTGAGATGTTTGGAGGGACAATGCTACAAATTCACTAGAAAAATTATTAACATCTTCTGTACCACAGTTATCTTAAATTGACTTTTTTTTTTCTTTATCTTTTGTTCATAAAGAGCGAAGAATTGATTATGTGAAGTTCTATATTGATCTAATTTTTATTATTATTAATGAAACAATACAAATAATAAAAGAAACTCAACATTAATAATTAAAATGTGTTGATTTAAAAGAAAAGAAAAAATTATATGAAATGTCGTTTTTGACGTACCAATGTATATGTGAATTTCTACATAAGGAGTTATATTTAGACTTATGGTGAATAGTGAGTACTAAATAAAGTAAGCGAAAATAATATTGAAAATACTAGCAAAAACTCGATAGTATATTTGCTAGTATTTTTCAATATTATTTCCATTTTAAACCATTAAATTTTAAAATAAATGAAATTGCCATCGTGAATTATCATTCTTATCTAGATTAAACGAAAACAAGAAGTAAAATATATTTGCAGAACGAATCAAGTGGCTTCAATTTCATTAAAACATGGAAATCAATGAAGAGAGTGTCATATGTCTCATTCTTTCTCGAGGCAAAATCTCTGCTCCTATAGATTCGTAGGTGCCTATGAGACTCAAATTGAAGCCATGCATGTCTTTTGCTTTCACAATTTTGTCATTCCCCATGCCAACTTCTCACAAATTCTTACAGTATTTGCATATATATACATATTGCACATTTCCATATCTAAAGTTCGTGGCGTAACACGATGACCTTTTAACTAATTGATAGCTAGTCGTACAATGGCTTCCTTCTGGTAGTCAGAAACCAGGACTGTGTAAACTTCAATTCTGACTTTATATTTGACTAGTCTAGATTTCAGTTTTAAAGCTAAATTATAAACATCTAACTATAATATTGTATTTATACATATAAACAACATATATATACTCTCCATAAGTTTTTAATACAGTACGAGACAGTGGTATATATCTGTAATTAGAAAATTTATAGTATATGCTACCATTAATAATAAGTAAAGTTTTTTCTTTTTCTTTTTAAATTGCAGTATGTTTTTTTTTTTTGTATTTATATAAATTACTTATAGTCCAAATAAAGGTTTGTGTATACGTTTAAGCATGTACGGTGATTTTGCCGCTCTAACTAATTAATGTATGCTAGTATATTTTCGAAACTCTAAATTCTAATGAGAAACATATGAAAATGTGTGATATAATATCTCGTACGGATATCGATAACATTACTCTATCTGAAAGGAAATGACATGTCCAAATCTGAACTCGCAATTTCCTCTTCACCGAGGAAAATTATAAGGACGACATTGGATTCACGAAATGCAACCACGAAGCAAAACAAGTAAGCCACTAGAGTTTTCTAGTTTTTGACGGTTTACCAAATATAATCAAGAATTTGTTTCTTTGCTCGGATCTTTTTGAATCTGATCGTTAAGAAATCGAAGAGGCAAGCGACTCTCGACTTCATATTGTCGTGTTATATGAAAGAAAATATGATATAATATAAGATTTGTCAATTTCCGAAGCAAACTAGATACATAGGCCTTCTCATGACCTACAAAGAACACAATCCAACCAGCTATCTTTTGCCGCCCTATTATATTTAACGTTCGTATTTATCCTTACTATCTCTTACATTTCCAAAACTTTAATGGCTCTTCTTCATTATAACACTTTCAAAAAAAACATTCGTAATCCCCAGAAAGATAAGGGGTACTTAAATCTGCGTAAGAAAATATTTCTATATAGTTATAGAAAATTTGATATTTTTTTTTGTTAAAGATGTCAAATACTGTATAAACTACTACTGTATTGTTATCTTTGTTAGTAGCCGCATATAAACACTGCTGCAAGATTTTAGAAATAATAACCAGAATAGATCCAAATTATTATTTTTCTTTCTATTTGTCTTCTCATAAAAAAGTAGCCTCTTTTTTACCATCCCAGCCGCTCCACGCGATGTTTTCAGAGTCCCTAGCACAAAAAACAACACGCATGTCACTATCTCTCTCTTCATTTGACTCTGTTCCACTCCCTCACTAAAGTTGGCACTATAAATATAAGAGCCTCCCCATGAATTTCATGCATCTATCAAACCCACATGCATAAATATATCTCTTTTAAACCCTAATATTCTCAACAACAACAAAATAAAAATAAAACTTTGAGCCACTCATAAATGGAAAACGAAGGTAACGCAGGAAGTACCGCAAGTAGTTCAAGATGGAACCCAACGAAAGATCAGATAACGTTGCTAGAGAATCTTTACAAGCAAGGGATACGAACTCCTAGCGCCGATCAGATACAGCAGATCACCGGCAGGCTCCGTGCTTACGGCCATATCGAGGGTAAAAACGTCTTCTATTGGTTCCAGAACCATAAGGCTAGACTACGTCAAAAGCAGAAACAGGAGCGTATCACTTACTTCAACCGTCTCCTCCACAAAACCTCCCGTTTCTTTCACCCTCCTCCTTGCTCAAACGGCACGTACTTCTCATCCTTATTCTTTCTTACGTAACTTCTACGTCCCTTCTATTATATTATTTTTCAAAAAACCTCGACCATAAGTTATTTTCGTAGATGTACTGCTTATTTTATTATTATTTTTTTTTCATACCTTGTTCTCTAATAGAGACATCGGAACATACATAAGTGCCTCCTATATGAGTAACACCTACAACAGAAGAAAGTACTGCTTAGTTTCTGTAATAAAGATAAAGACTTTTGAGTTATGTAATTAAACCATGTGAATTTATAATAGCGTTAGATACAAAAAGGATGATCGTAGAAATATTTTGAGATCGATGTCTATTAAGATCACTTTATGTTATCTTTCATTGTTATCAACAATATTGAGAATCGCTAAATGTTTTTGTTTTTGTTTTTGATTTCTGGTTATGAAGTGGGTTGTGTTAGTCCCTACTATTTACAGCAAGTAGGTGATCATCATATCAACCAACATGGAAGTGTTTACACAAACAATTTTCTTCACAGAAACAATGTGGTGATTCCGAGTGGTGGCTACGAGAAACGGGTTATCACAGATCATAAGAAGCAACTCTCGGACATAACAACAAGAACAACTAGAATGTCCATGTCTTCCAGATTTGACCGATTTGCCCTTCGTGATCACTTTGACGGTGAGGGCATTAACGTCAATTCTGGTGGACGGGAGACGCTTCCTCTATTCCCACTTCAGCCTTTGGATGGGTCTAGTGACGCTGGTGCGGGAAATTCCTGTTTTGCCCCTGGGAGTGATTCTTCGGTGGTTTGTTTCGGCGATGACGGTGGAAGTGAGCAGCCGTTTATGATCGACTTCTTCTCTGGTGGTGGTTCTTCTAGTCGTTTCGATAACAATGGAAATGCGCTGTAACGACTACTGTTCAATATGTTTTATTTTATCTTTTTTTATCTTTTTTTTTTTTTTCCTGTTTGGAGATTTAAGTTTTTTTGGTGAACTGTTTGGAGATAAAAAGTTTATTATCATCTTTCAGTTGTTTTTAAAAATAAATACAAAAACCAAAAGGAAGGAAATGAACATTTGAAAATTGAAAGGAAATGTAACATTAACATGATCCAGAGGAACTCAGGACCATATTCAAGGAAACGAAATGTAACCTAATCGAATCTAAAAATTAGAATTTCACTTCTAAAATCAAGTAAAAAGTACTATAAATTAAATAATAAAATTTGATCAGAATTTGAAGTTTTCCCGTATAACATATATAAGGAAAATAAAATAAAATAAGACTTGTATTATTGAAGTTCAAAGTTCTCTTTAAAAATATTTAGATCCTCATGCATTTGAATGGTGAGTTAAATAGTGTTATATATCAATATTAAATTCAAAAAAGTAACGTAGGTGTTGTTCGTTAAGTTAATGTCTGTGTACGAAGGCGTTGGAAAAATGTATAACTAAAAGAAGATTAAGGTACTATCATCATATCTTAAACATTTTATTAAGAGTACAACGGAAGCAACCAAAAGATTACAAAGCCACTAGATCAAAGGCACGGTGAGATCAGCGTTCATATATAGACGTCTTTTATTTTACTTATGCTAAACCATAATCTGCATACAAGTGCTGATATAAGCTCCGGGTTTACTTGACGCTGCAACGGTACAAACGATACCAAGATTATAAGTTATAAAAATATTATGATTTTATATATATCATGGTGTTTAGATCGAGCACGTAGCCAAGTTAAAGAGAAAAAGAGAGGATATGAGTTATGCACATATACAAAAAAGCTTACTTATCGCAGTTAGTGCTCATGGAGATGGGATAGGGGATGCTAACACCGCACTTTCCAGGAAGGCCAGATGCTAGACTTGGATCGAGACCAGACAGACCCTTTGCAGTGGACTGTAGGCATCGGCATGCTTGTTGGCGGTCTGGTGTGGTTTGAGCCATACCGTTTAAACTTTTAACTCCTTCACAACACTGACCTGGTACCACTCCACCTTTTGACAGGTAGTTGGCACATGGAGCCAAGCTACTTGCCACTGTGCCGCACGAGATTGCTGCATCGGCTGATGCAACTATGCAGACAGTCAAAACGAGGCATGTGAAGAACCTGAGAGCCAAAGCCATTGTTTTTGCTTTTCTTTTTTGAGCGATTACAAAATTGGAACTTTCGTTGAGTTTTGTTTTCTAAACTATGTGTTTTGCTGTTGAATGTGAGAAACTTGGGAAGTGATGATGGGTTTATATAGGGATTTCAGATGAGGGGGAAAATGGTAACTAATAGGGTTTGTTAGTAGTTGGATTTGCATTTACGTCATTCGTTTCCTCTAGTTTCTTCTACTAGTTAAGGAGAAGAATGTACATGAATTGTTATGTTATTATATTCTAAACATCAATATACGTACCAATCGACTATCGTACATATTTTGATATTTATTTTGCATATTTTTTATATATTTATATCATGCTTTTGAGCGATTTATAGTATTTGAATAATGATACTAATTAATCTTGAAGCCCTAACACACACAAGGAATTCGTATTTTTAGCAAAGCATGATCTATATATTGTATATTTAAAAAAAAAAATCATTACCGTCCAATGTAATGCATATCGTAACTACATGTGTACTGTAATCCGACATCAAGTTAATTTATTTCAGCTGTGAATACTATGTAAAATGTAAATTGATCTACTTAACTGTTTAGATATTCATCAGTTACGTGTGTAATTTTTTTTTTCTTTTTCTTATCGTGTAGGCTGTAGCTATCTTTTTCAATCCTCATGTTTTCTTTTTTGTCGTCTAAGCTATCTTTCTTAATTTAAGATAAGACGTTTTAATTTAAAAGCTGAATTGCCGTCCATATATTCTTTGAAAGAAGTTTTTAACAATTAAAAGGTCGTCGGAGAGGGTGGTTCGTACTCAGACAATTAACAACTACTAGCCGAAATCTAAATACAGTATCAATTACCGTCCAATTAATGCAATTTGTAAACCGAGGGACACGTGTATCCAAACAATAAACATCATAACTCTCCCAACTACATTAGTCATATTCTCCAATTCCATTGGAACACTTTTTATTTCTAATAAATGCACTGTCCACCGTTTCCTATTATAGTACTGTTGTTGTCTATCAATTGTCGTAGGTTTTAGACCTTTAAAGGATAAGTAGGAGGAAGCTGAATTTATTATATCTAAAAAAATGTTAAGCGAACAAGAATTTGAGTTTAATGTGTAAGCCCGGTTATCGGGAGGCTTTAGATTGAACCAGTTGGGTTGGTGATTCATATGCGCGGAGAAAGAAGCTTGTTTCTCAAGTTGCCGATAAGCTAGAGATTTTTTGTGTTTTTTTTTCATTGAAGAAACAGAGGTTTGAGAATTGAAAAGAATGTACTTTTTTTTTTTTTTTTTTTTTGCAAAACTAGATTCTGGATAATAAGTCTTATTAATTTCAACTTAAAGACCCCTTCACAAGCATTAGAGGTATATTTATAGAGAAGCTATAGACTACTTTAACACCAACCTAATGTAATTACGAAATCTAAATCAAAGTGAAAAGGAAAAAAAAAACCTGAAAAGGAAAAACAGAGTATTTTCAAACGTATAAGCTTAGGACAAAGTAATAATGAGATGCATCAGTGATTGAGAGTGTTTTGAATCTTAATATGTAGTGCTCTTCTATAGTAAGCCCACATTGGAAAAAGTCGGTTTTGCATCTCATTCTTGAGAGTGTTTTCAAATATACTCTAGCTAGCACCTGATCACTTAATAGGAATCATCGTAAACTTTTTTTTTTTTTTTTTTTTTTCCGTTTATTATTGCAGATGAGCATTAGCGTCAAGAGAAGGGATTAGTAAAGTTACTAACTGGATGAGAAAATATTTTTAAATTTAACAGTAAATGGATGGGAGAAAACCATCCGTCAGCATGTCTTCTTCGTATATAGGGTATTTTTCTTAATATTATTGGTTACTTAATTATGAGAACGCTTCGCTTTATGATCATTACGTTCGAGTGCGTTGGAGGAAAGATCTAATTAAAGAGAAGATGACTAATTAAGAAGGTACTATTATCATATCTGAACCACGTTAATACAAGACATGAAAGGGAAAAGATTACAAAGCATCGAGACAAGCAAAGGCATGGTAAATATCAGCTTAGGTAGCCGTGTGTTTTATTTTTACTTATGATAACGAAACCAAACTCTTCAGGCAAATGATGCGGTAAGCTTCCATTTCACTTGATGCTGCAACAATACAGACGATCAAGAGTATAAATAATTACGTCGTTAAAAAAAACCAAATCATATCGTCTCAAGATCGAGTGACTAACCAAGTTAACAAAAAAAAAGGAATATATATTGGAGAAAAATATTACGAGCATTTAAAACTTACGTGGCGCAGTTAGTGCTGGTGGAGATGGGGTAGGGAATGCTAACACCACACTTTCCAGGAAGGCTTGAGGCTAGACTTGGGTTAACGCCCTTGGCAGCGGACTGTAAGCATCGGCAAGCTTGTTGGCGGTCAGGTGTGGTTTGAGCCATACCGTTCAACTTTTTGACTCCTGCACAACATGGAGGCGGCACCGGCCCACCTTTTGATAGATAGCCTCCACATGGAGCCAAGCTACTTACCACTGTGCCACATGTGATTGCTGCATCTACGGATGCAACTATGCACACAGTCAAAACAAGGCATGCAAAGAACTTCAAAGCGAAAGCCATTGTATTTGTGCTTCTTTTTGGGTGATAACAAAATTAGTTGGTTTTTTTTTTTTTTTTTTCTAAGCTTGTGTTTTGATAGTTGGATGTGAGAAAAGTGGAAGGTGGTGATGGGTTTATATAGAGATTTTCATATAGGAATATATATGATGACTAAGTAGGGTTTGTTAGTAGTTGGATTTGCATTTACTTCATTCATTCCTTCTAGTTTCTTCTACTAATCAGAGAATTAGTTTCTGACAACAATAATATAACAATGTTTAGTATGTATTTGTTTAAGATTACAAATATATCTAAATGTTAGAATTTAGTAGTTTTTTTTTTAAAACAATTTGGCTATCTTTAGATATAATAAAGTGTTTTGACTTATGAATGATGCTTCGAGAGTTAATAATATCGCTTGGCAAAATAAAATTGTAGAACGAATTGCGATGGATTTTGTAAAATGTAGTATCTTCAGTACATTATCAAGTAACTTATTTTGGTTTCATACACAATCTTTGACTTATCAGCTATTTGCTATTAATACTGAAAACCGACCCATTCAATGCAATGTGTAACTGAGGGACACGTGTACCCAACACTAATAAACATCAGAAACTCCCAACTAGCCACATCCCATCACATTCTCTAGATCCATTGGACCACCTTTAATTTTGCTATTAATTAATTATGGTCATAAGATTAGTGACAGAAAAAAAATTGTACTTCAAAAACTCTAATAAAAGATGAATAAAATTTGCCCGTGGATAATACATGAACCTGCGAATTCGGGTAATTCGGTTCGGTTCGGGTCGGGTAAATCGGTAATTGGGTATTTACAGAATTTTGAAGTTGTACCGAAACTAACCAAAATTAAATACGGTTCGGTTCGGTTCGGATATCGGTTCAGTCGGTTATGAGGTTAAAAACCCGAAAATAACCGATTTTTAAAACAATAATAATTTCGATTTTTTTGGGTTTTAATACCAACATATCAGTTAAAAAAGCCCAACAAAAAAGGCCCGTCAATACAAACCCATAAAATAAAACAATTAGGTTTTCTTCTTTCTTTGAAGAGATGGCATGCAGCGGCGGCGATTCACTCCAGCTCCGGTAGCAGACGGCGGCGGTTCACTCAGACTCCGGTTGCTTACAACGGCGGTTCACTCCTGAGTCTGAGCTGTTGTAGCGACGAAGGCGGAAGAAGAAGAAACCATCATGAGCTGTTGCAGCAACGAGGTGAAGAGAAGAAGATCAAAGAAGAAGTAGATCGAAGATGAAGGAGAAGAAGTAGATCGAAGATGAAGGAGAAGAAGAAGAAGAAGAACAGAATAATGGTGAATCGAATGAAAGAAGATTCGATGTTGGGTGGTGAGTCTTCGTGTTCTTTGTGGGAGAGGCTGCGAGTGAAAGAAAAAAAAAAAATTAGGGTTATTAGGTTTAGAAAGAATTTATAGTAGTGTCCTTAATTTTCGGTTATCGGTTAACCGTTCGGATAACCCGACCGAACCGACCCGAATGACATAACCGAATTCTCTGCACAACTTGTGCCGATTGAACCGAACGAAGCAACACTAACCGAACCGATTTGTCTAAATCTCGGTTCGGTTCGGTTCGGACAAATCGGTTCGGTTATAATTCCCAGGGCTAATGAACACTTTTAAAAATGATTCTAACAGTTTCTTGTGAAGCATAATATCAAAATTTATTAATTAGCCTGGTGAAGAAAGCCAAAATAATGTTATTTGCATGAAATTTGGTTAATTAGTCATTGTTCTAGTACGGTATGGGGCAGAAAAAGATTGAGCATGGAGTGATTAAATAGTTGTTCAATCTGAGATGTCGAAGTTGTTTGCAGTTGATTGTTGGTACGTCATTTGAGATGTACCCACCACCAAAAAAAAAAAAAAAAAAATTGAGAGGTCAAATGTGATTTTTTTTTTGGATAAAATGTGAATTTATTTATCAGAATGGAATAATTGTTTAGTACAAAATGCTTTGGGGTAGAGAGCTTCTGAGGCTAAAAAAGGTAAAAAACCTTAATTATTAGAAAGACAGTAAAGATAAGATAAAGAGAAACTTTAATTTTAACGGGCTAGACATGGAAGAACCATTGGATGGAAGAACCATTGGCTTAGCAGTCGACCACATCCTTCACGGCAAATGCGGGCAAGGAGAGTGTCTCCTATGCTTCTATCAATATGACGAAAAATAGAAGCGGGCGCGTCTAGCTGTGCAGGCAACAATCTTTCTGAAATGTGACTTGCGTTTACATGCATGTTTTTTTTTTCCAAAGAAAAATATTGATTTCAGAACAATATTTCTCTCGAAGAGTAGGTATTAACGTAATTTTAATACAATGGTAAGATAGTGCATGTCTCACGTAAACAGAAAATATCAATATGTATGGAAAGTCGAAACAGCTCTCTCATAATATTTAGCTATGTTATAGTTATTTTTACTATCATTTATTTATTTTTTAGTATCAAACAATTTACATTTGTTACATGTTGTGTATATCTTAGAACAACTAAGAAACTTTTCTTATTTTCTAAAAATATATAAGATGGAGACCATATCGAAATAACTAAATATCATATTTCCTCTGTTTCATTTTAATTGGTGTATAAGATTTTTACACACAAATTTAAACTCACATAATAATTTTCATTTCATTTTATCTTTTTAACATAGAAACATTATTAAGTAAAAAGAATCCAACCAATAAAATAAACATATTGCAAAATATCAATGGTTAAAGAAGACACATTTATTTTTCATAAAATCTTGAAAATTTTGTTTAAAATGAAAAATATATATATATATATATATATATATATATAAAACATCAGTTGAAGTGATGCGCA
Organism: Camelina hispida; assembly: GCA_023657505.1. Taxonomy (NCBI): domain Eukaryota; kingdom Viridiplantae; phylum Streptophyta; class Magnoliopsida; order Brassicales; family Brassicaceae; genus Camelina; species Camelina hispida. The sequence continues at coordinate 29,755,247 of CP094636.1, read as the reverse complement.
AAAAGTAATCTACTCTCTTTTGCTGATGACCTCATGGTCTTCTTCGATGGAGAGCCAAACTCTTTGAGTGAAATTGTTGATGTTTTGGAGAACTTTAAGATTCTGTCCGGTTTGAGTATGAATATTGACAAATCTACTCTCTTTGTTGCGGGTGTATCTGCAGAAATCTCTAATCAGTTAGAGCAGCAAGGGTTTCAGATTGGATCCTTCCCTGTTCGCTATCTAGGACTCCCGCTCCTTCACCGCAAACTGAGGAAAGCAGACTACTCTCCACTGTTGGACAACATCAAGGCCAGATTCACGTCATGGACCACCAAAGCTCTCTCTTTCGCGGGAAGACTTCAGCTCATCACGGCTGTAATCTACAGCTCAGTAAATTTCTGGTCTTCAGCGTTTGCTCTCCCAAAGGTTGTCTCAAAATATTGAAACTCTTTGCAATAGGTTCCTCGGGCAGGTGATATAAAGAAGGTTGCTGCAAAAGTGTCTTGGAAGGATGTCTGTCTCCCTAAGAAAGAGGGTGGACTGGGTCTGCGAAACTTTAGCATTTGGAATAAAACCCTTAACTTGAAGCTGATCTGGTTGCTATTTACTAACAGCGGATCTCTTGGGTAGCCTGGATGAAGGAGCATATGCTTAAGAATCAGAGTTATTGGACAGCAGAAGGGTCGAATGGATCTTGATGTGGAAATATCTCCTGGCCTTAAAGCCTTGGATAAGAGAACTCATGAGATGTCACCTTAGGGATGGAAAGACGGCGAGTTACTGGTTTGATAACTGGAGTAAATTAGGACCCCTGATTGATGTAGTAGGTAGCAGGGACCTCGACTCATGGGTATTCCTAGGGATGCGACGGTTGCTCAGGGTACAGTCCAAATGGTTAGCGATTGCCTTCCCTCGGACTAGAAACCCAGTTCTTCTTTCTTTAAGAGAATCATTGGCGGGTATTCCTCCTCCTTCTCCAACTTCAGGGCAAGACCTGTTCTCTTGGGGTCCAGAGGGCAACAGAAAGGATTACTTCAGCACAAAACTCACTGAAGTAACAAGGCCAAGAGCGGAGACCAAAACTGGCACAAAGCTATCTGGTTTAAGAAAGCTATTCCTAAACATTCCTTTATGTTCGGGTAGCTAATCTAAATAGGCTTCCTCTGAAGACAAGATTGTTCAGCTGGGAATTGTTTCAGACACGTCGTGTCTCCTCTGCCCTAAGGCTCGAGAGTAGACCACATCTTCCTCCACTGCACTTATGCTCGACGCATATGGGGTCTGGTCCTTGCAAGACTAAACCTCCCTGATCTCACCTTTATCTCTTGGCAGGTGCTCATTAGTTGGCTCATAGGACGCTCGCAGTCCCTCCCTTCTACTCTTAAGAAACTAGTCTCCCAGGCAACAGTTTACCATATCTGGCATGAACGCAACTCTCGCTATCACCATGGCATTCAATCCTCTCCGGAAGCTCTGTTTCGTGCTTTGGACAGAATAATTCGCGATATTCTCCTAGCCCAACAATACTCCAAGCAGGGGCAGGAACTTCTGCTTCAATGGCTTCCCCGTTAGCTTTTCTGTATAATCTATATATCTGTATTAGCTTACTCTAATCGGTTAGCTTCTCCGTATGCCTGCAGCTTATTATTTTTTTTTGGGCTGCAGCTAATGACTCTAACTTTTGTAAACCTCAAGTTCCTTTTGGTAATATAATTAACCGTTATCAAAAAAAAAAAAAAGTAATATCTTTGGAAATTTTAAAAGTTTGCAATTTAATATATAATATATATGAAATTACACTGGTTATCTTAATTTTATTTTAAAGATCATGATATTATCTTAAAATTGATATGAATGATGTTTTACAGAATTTAAATATTGAGTTGATAAAAACCTTAGGAACAGAGTAACGTGAAATAATTATTACATTAGTGTCGGCAGAGGTTTTGTGTGGTTAAATTGAGACTTTGAACCACGTACCGGTGTACTATTATCAATCTTGTACGATGTTGTTTGACGATTTTTGGCCGATAGTATCCAAGACCATATATCAACCCTTCACGTTCAAAGCTCTGTGAGACATTAGAGAAGCACCATCACATGCGTAGAACAAAAATAAAAGGAACTGTGTATATGTGTAAGTATAAGCGATGCATGAGAATGCATGTGATTTCAGTGATTATGAGTTTGTGGCTAATAGAGCGATAGTGTTAATCTGTTATTAAGGGAAATATATAGCATTCTTTCATACGCACAATAGACAAATTCGGTTTGGTGTGTACATCTCGCTTGAGACTAGTTTTGGTTAATGGTTATCAAAAGACTCGAACTTTATCGCTATATTATTATACTGACATATGATAAAACTTTTTTGTTGTATACAAACGCATTTGTATTATTGTTTATATACGAAATTTGGAAGAAAAGCCTCCATATAGCATCTATCTCATTCAATTATGTAGGAAGTTGTAAAATGTGAACTTTGCTAAATCTAATGGGCATAGACAATGGCAGTTCATAAAAATCCATAGTTAGTTAATGTGAGATGGTGCTAGTTATTAGAGTTGTCTGATGTTTAGTGGTGGATACACGTGTCCCTCAGTTGCTCCTCGCATTAAATTGGACGGTATTTAACTATTTAATTTTAATAGCTGACATTTTATTTGATTATGTACAATGAAGATACAATTTCATATATATAATACATCGCTCAAAACATGAATAAATCCTTTTTCTAACGGTTTAGATACATGAACGTATCACTATTTTTTGTACATTCTGAAACATTATTTTATTGTTTATCAGTCTCTATATATGACTGAAAAAAAAATTATTCTAGTTAATAGAAGAAACTAGAAAGAATAAATGAAATAAATGCAAACTTTTTTATCAAAAAATAAATGCAAATCCAACTACGTACTACCAAACTATAAAACAAAAATAAATAAATAAAAACTACGTACTAACTAGTAACTACCCCTACATAGTCATCACATTTTCTCCCATGGCCAAATGAAGTCCCTATATAAACCCATCCTCACTTCCCATTTTTCTCACATCCAACAACGAAAACACAAGCTAATAATTAATATTGTTTGTCTATCACCCAAAAAGAAGAGCAAACACAATGGCTTTCGCTTTGAGGTTCTTTACATGCCTTGTTTTGACTGTGTGCATAGTTGCATCCGTAGATGCAGCAATCACATGTGGCACAGTGGCAAGTAACTTGGCTCCATGTGCAGGCTATCTATCAAAAGGCGGGGCGGTGCCACCTCCGTGTTGTGCAGGAGTCAAAAAGTTGAACGGCATGGCTCAAACCACACCGGACCGCCAACAAGCTTGCCGATGCTTACAGTCCGCTGCCAAGGGTATTAACCCAAGTCTAGCCTCTAGCCTCCCTGGAAAGTGTGGTGTTAGCATTCCCTACCCCATCTCCACCAGCACTAACTGCGCCACGTAAGTTTTTAATCCTCGTATTCTCTCCTTTCCAATATTATTTTTCTAACTTGGCTAGTTACTTGATCTTGAGACGGTATCATTTAATTTTTTCTAAGGACGAAATTATTTATACTTTTGATCGTCTGTATTGTTGCAGCATCAAGTGAAATGGGAGAGCTTTACGTCATCATTTACCTGAGGAGTTTGGTTTCGTATATCGTAATAGTAAAATAAAAGTCGGCTATCGAAGCTGATATTTACCATGCATGTCTTTGTCTGTTTGATGCTTTGTTGCTTTTTTTATGCTGTATACTTGTATCTTACATGTTTAAGATATGATAATACTGCCTTATTAATCATATTCGCTTTATATCCTTGATCCAACTCATTCGAACCTCGAACGTAATAATCATATAGTGAAGAATTCTATAAGTTACCAATAATATTGATTAGCTCCTAGCCTCCTAGTATTGGAGTGAATATACAAAATTGTGATTGATAAACAAAATACTATTTAAAAATTCGATGAAGACATGGTTTTACTAATGTTAGCCTGGCCGTCAAATCGAACTTTAAAACCATGACAAAAAAAGAAGTAGTATAAAATTGTGAATCACTAATCTAAATTTAATTTTAAAAATTCTTATGAAAAACAAAATTCAGTTCAATTTTTTTCTATTCAAAAAAAAAAAAAAAACTAAATGAACTTGGACACCGTCTCATGGAATCTGGTCGTCAATCTCGCCACATAGGTCGATTTCAGCGAGAGGATTCTTCAGTTTTCAGTGAATTCACTGCTGTATTACCAGAAAATTTAAGATATTTAAATGGAAAAAATTGATACAAATTCTTATAGTGATAACTGGCAAGGGTATATCGAAGATTCAAGGTGGCTGAGGAACTAGAAACATATGGAATGTGTGATATCACACAAATTATCCTCAATAATAATTTCTGTAGTCTTTTATCTCTTCAAAATATCAACTTGGAATTTCACATGTTTTGCTCTGTTAAGACGGCTCTGTTTATGGTAGCAACCTAGAGGCTGTGCTTGCTGTTAATAAAAAACCTCTTCTTTTCTACTTATCTTCATCGAATTAAATATATATATATATATGTTGTTTATTAGAGTACACATTTGTTTAAAACACACATTGGATCTGTAACTTTTAAGTAACACTCGTTATACTCCCTCTTATAAGCTGCTTCACTCCTTATTACATCTTCTAAAGAGATATATTAGACATTGACTTAATTATAAGACTCTTTTGCTGGCAACAACTGTTCTGTTATTGACTCAAGGGTTGGCCGGTGCGTGGCGATTTCCTGTTGGGTTAGGTCCGGATGGGTGCTTATGCCACTTTTTCACTTCAACCTATTTACACAAGAAAGATGTTATAACGATGCCTTATGTTCTTGAATGGGTATCTGTAAAAATCTTGATCTCCTTACCCAAGTTGGTATCACTCTACCGTAATTCGGTTTTGTGATGATCTTTGCAGGTCGAATCTTGAAATGGACTGTTAATTACAAGCAAAAAACGAGGTTAGTATATAAGAGTTCAAAGAACCATGCCCTCAATTTATAACACATTACATAATACATGTAAACCTAACACTACCACACACACACACACGAGAGAGTGAGTAATGAGATTACCTTCTCGGCATTCCCGGGTCATGACTCTGCTGAGAAAGAGGCAGATGATAAGGAGAAGCTTGATGATGATATCATGTCTTTTCATTTTTTTTTATAAGTTATAGAGAATTCGCTTATTGTTATCATATAGGATCATCATATATATATTGGATGTATAGTTAACAAAGGCAGAATAAAACAATTTTGTCACATCTAGTTGGTACTCTCCTTGGAGAACCGTGATGATTACTTGGCTTGAAGAAACCACGTAAGATTCTCTGGTTAAAATGTCATATCTTGGGATCCTATGCAATGACATTTCCACTTAGAAATTATAACGTCTGTAGAAATAGGGAAACGCATTACAGCTTCTTTCATATTTCTTGTATGTTTCATTCTGTGCAGACCAGCCTTAATGCTTCGGTTTTTATGGCCTACATTAACATGACAATCTGATATTCGTTTAGGTTTGATAATCTTTATTGTATTTACCTTGTTGGTCGGTCCGAAATGAGTACATCCTAAGCCCATACTTTCTTGGTATCTAATTAAGCCTAGTTATCTTTTGAATTGTATGCATATTATTATTACCCTATGAATAAGTCTCATGTGTGACCAACAAAAACTGGACCAAAGCCGATCAATTAAACCTGGTTTAGTCTTAAAATCTTTAGTAGCAAACTTGGTCACGTAGCTACTACTAACTTGAGAACGTTCACATTTCACAGTCGCTGTAGTTATTATACGTCGGCAAGATTTTGCGGCCTTCATTTCAACTTCACTTTAACTTTTCATAAGTCATCATTTAGGTGTTATCATCATAGCCACTACAAAATCACCACGATATATCAGATATCTATGTCTCTTATGGATTTGTTTTCTTCACCGGCAAAAGCCTACCGTTATGTATTACCAAACCATGTAATTTTCTTAAAAATATATATATCCTCACAGAACCTAAACCAGGGTTTTCTTAATTAAATTACTAAAAGTATACAAAGAGCAATATAGAACCATTACTTAAACCACTTGTTTGGTTTTATTATGAACGATAAAATAAAAATATTTATAGGCTTTTGTAAGAAGACTATTGTTAATTGTGCTTTTTTGTGGATGGATGTCTTGTGATTGATTTGCACTGTATATCTCGAGGCGACGATCCTTATAACATGGACTAAAGTTTTTGTTTCATTATGTAACTTTTTTTTAATGATTCTGTAATGTATAAGGGTGACGACAATATAATGAAAATGAGTAACGTGTTCTTTAATTAGTCATATGGCCCTTTTATACAGAAAAAAGTCTGGATCACACTAACTAATGATGGCAACTTGATTTTAATTTGATCTCAATAATCTTAATTAATCAAAAATCATATCACGCATCTCTTGATGTCAATCTTAAATCAATACAGATTTGTTGGGTTTTTCTAGCAATTTATCTGACTAAACCGAGAATCTCTCCAAACCAAAACCGGTTAACTTAAAGAGTAAACATAACTGAAAGTAGAAGAAGGTTCTCGAAACCTTATTGGTTTAGAAATAGTAAAGTACAGAAAAGGTATGCCCGTAGCAGACCCTAGCCTCCCTTCCCCCATCAATCATCATCTCTGTGTTCTTCTTCTTCTTCATAATAACAAAACATCAACAAAAATAAAAATCAGAACCTTTTTTTTTGTTTCGTCATATTAAAAAAATAAAATAAAAAAATCTCTCTCGATCAGCCATGGCTTCGCAAGCTAGCCTTCTCCTTCAGAAACAACTCAAAGGTATAACAACAAAAACCAATTCAAATCAATCTCTCTTTCTATCCTCTTTAATTGTATATTATTAATTTAATCTAAATTCGATTTGTTGTTGTTGTTGTTGTGTTGTTTCAGATCTCTGTAAGCATCCTGTAGATGGATTCTCAGCTGGTCTCGTTGATGAAAAGAATATATTCGAATGGAGCGTTACCATTATCGGACCTCCTGATACTCTCTAGTAACGCCCTTATTTGCTTTTTAGAATTCTTGATTCATGTTTCATTGGTTTTTTCGGATTCTTGATTCATGTGTTATTGTTGTCTTTGAGATTTGAACATTATAGATCACAGAATTGTATTGGATTTCTTTTTTTTTTTTTTTAATTCTTTGATTTAGGTTTGTTCTTGTATAGTTTTAAACTCAATGATCTTTGTAAATCAAATTGCTTCTCAATGGGATTATATTGGATACAGATTTAGAAGCCTTGTCTCCAATGTTCTTTGTTCAAGCATATATTGGTTTTTAGAACTTTGTGTTTATTGCAGTGAAGGAGGTTTCTTTAACGCTATCATGACCTTCCCTCAAAACTATCCCAATAGCCCGCCTACAGTGAGGTTTACTTCGGATATGTGGCATCCTAACGGTTAGTGTTTGTTCTCTCTGTATTTGGGGATAAGATTCAAAAGGAAATATATGTCTTAGTAGTACTTTGCCTTGAATGCGTTTCTTTTATATCTCTATACTGCAGTTTATTCTGATGGTCGTGTTTGCATATCTATTCTTCATCCTCCTGGTGACGATCCTAGCGGTTATGAACTTGCAAGCGAGCGTTGGACCCCTGTTCATACTGTATGTTACAACTTGTTTTTTTTGAGTTTGTTTGTTTCCATTACATGTCAGTGTTTTGCTTCAGAGTAGCAGATTCTTCAGTTACTATACTTTAATGGATCTCGAGGGTGATTTATTTCATGTCTCACATTCATTCTAATGCCACGGCGATAAAAATTGTGGTGTTTTCAGGTTGAAAGTATTATGTTGAGTATCATATCAATGCTTTCTGGTCCTAATGATGAGTCTCCAGCTAACGTTGAAGCTGCTGTGAGTATTTCAGTTGATTATTTGTATCAGATTCAGTGCTTATAGCTTGCAATTAAGAGCAGAACATGCTTATGAATTTTTTTGTGTGTGTTTTTTCTCTTGTGCAGAAAGAATGGAGAGACAAGAGAGACGAGTTCAAGAAGAAAGTGAGCCGCTGTGTCAGAAAGTCTCAAGAAATGTTTTGAATCAGCTTCAAAACTGTCCAAAAAGGCAACTTGTTATAACTCGGTTTACATCTCTTTTTGTCGCGTTCGAGAACTAGAGCGTTCTGAAAAGTGTTTGGTTGAGAAAAAAAGTGTTGTTCTTGAGAAACTGGCATTAAAATTATAAATTTCATTCGTTTAGAACTGACTTCTTTGCTCTCTGATTTTGCACTGCTTACACTTCACCGGCATCGTTTCCCTTATCATAGCGTCTTATATGCATTGTAACTTGCAAAGTTCATCACAACATGCATGCAGTTCCGATCCAAAGTATAAAAACTGCGTCATGTCATCTTCAATGTGAGTAGATTTAGGCCAAATTTCATTGGAAAGCAAAATGGGAGATTCTTAACCATCATAAGGATCAGTCCATTTCAATGTCATTTGAATGGGTTTGAGCCAAATTTCCTTGCAAAGGAATACATCCTGAAGTCCTCTAAAACTCACAATATACCATCTAAAGAGTACTAGCTAGATCATTGTAAAAACAAAAGGTGAGAAGTTATCGGGTTGGAACATCTAGGATGAGCTATCAAAACTCTTTACAATAATGCAATGCTTGATTCAGAAAGTTGAGAGAACCGGAGATCTTCATTTTCGTGGAAGAAGAAGTAACTAAAAACTTAAACAATCAACAGTTTAAAGAAATATATCCCATTCATTTACAAAAGAAGTATATCTTCTTCTTTCTTCGGTCAATAGAAACCAGTGAAATTAACAATGATCGGATATAAGTTGTAAAACTGAAATCACGTGCTTTTTGAGTTGATAAAACGTAAGTCATACTCCAAAGTTTGGTTGGTTGGTGTTAACCAAAAGTAAGTCTTACTCAACTGAACAAATGTGTTTGTTGATAAGATAGATATATCTTAATTAATTAGTTGATGTCCTTACAAATCTTGTAAATTAAGTGACTAGAATAACTAATCATTTGTAATGTTGTTTTGAAGACAATGTAAAATTAAAACATAAGATGGTGGATTTTGTGGATGGTAGATGATAATAAGTTTGTAGACAAGTGGATGATGAAGGATTAAGGATATAGATCATAGATGGTGGACGATACATGGTAGGAGGATGGTGAATGATTGATTTTTGTGAACAAAGTGATTGACAAGTTGTTGGCTTGTTTTTGTATAATGTAAAATAGGTGTCGTCTTCGAGTTATACTTATATGAGCAATTCATAGATAAAAATGACATATGTAAACAGTAAAAAACATACCAAAAAAGATTTTCGAAAGCAGCAAAACAAAAAAAAAAAGTAAATAAAAATTGACACGTCAGAAATGTTAGGTCAAACGTTGACGTGATTTAGTAGCTAACGTCAAATATTTTGCTATTTTAAATTGTTGTTGTCAACAACAAAAAAAAAAAAAAAACTAAAATTAAAACTGTTTTGTTAATTAAAGAAAAAAGAAGATAAAATTTCTGTTAATTGGTAGATGAAGTTGAGAGACACCTAGGAGGACTATAAGTAGACGATCTCTTTGTATCTCTTTATTCACATATCTCTAAATCTTTTGTCTTCTTCGATTCAACGAAGCTTCTCTCTGGTAAAATCCTGATCTTTTTCTTGTTAAGTTTCGTTTTTTTTTTTTTTACTGTTTATGTTAATCTCAATAATCTCAATTAATGCGTTTTGGTAAAAAAAAAAAAAAAAACACAGGATTGAGATCTCTCTCTCTCTAAACTCTAAAGCAATGGCGGCGACAAGTGAGAAACAGAACAGCACAAAGCCTCCTCCTTCTCCTTCTCCTCTCCGCAATTCCAAGTTTTTTCAGGTACCAAAAGTTCCTGTAATGATTTCAATTTTGAGATTTAAGATGCGATTGCCCTTCGAATTGCATTTGTTTTTAGTTGTGTTGTGTCACAATGATCTTATGTAATGGAACTTGATGTCTTTGGCATTGTAAATGAAGATACTTTGAACTCCAATCCTTTGTTTTATGTCACTTAGATCTGACCCTTTTTTTTTTTGCTGGCCTACATTGTGGGAAGGCTCTGGATCATTCTAGTTTTTTTTACAGAATCAGATCTTGTCGGGGTTTTATTAGTTTGATCTGATTGGCTGAGTTTAAAGTTGCTTACCTTTTGTTGTTGTTGTTGTTTTGTCTAGTCCAATATGAGGATCTTGATTTCTGGTGGAGCTGGTTTCATCGGTTCTCACTTGGTTGATAAGCTCATGGAAAATGAGAAGAATGAGGTTTGTATATACTTCTACCGCTCAACAAAACTTGAGATGCTTTTTTTTTTTGTTTCCTCAAGTTAAAATGTTTCGTTTTTGATTCTCCAGGTGATTGTTGCTGATAACTATTTCACTGGATCAAAAGAAAACCTCAAGAAGTGGATCGGTCACCCGAGATTTGAGCTTATTCGTCACGGTATGGTCTTCAGACTCTCAGTTTGTCGTTAAAAGGTGGATTGCATCGTCATTCTTAATTGATTTTGGGGTTTATGTAGATGTTACGGAGCCTTTGTTAATCGAAGTTGATAGGATTTACCATCTTGCTTGTCCTGCCTCTCCTATCTTCTACAAGTACAACCCTGTTAAGGTTTGTGCATAATATATTGTTCTTATATCACATTTATAGAATCAGAACGAACCATTAGCTTTATAATATGTAATCTTGTTTCTGCAGACAATCAAGACCAATGTGATCGGTACTCTGAACATGCTCGGTCTTGCCAAGCGTGTTGGAGCAAGGTTCGGGACATATTCTGTGCTCCATATTTCTAGATTACGTCCTTCTTCTTAATCCCTCAGCTTTGCATCTAAGATTTGTTCTTTCTTGAACAGAATTTTGCTCACCTCAACCTCTGAAGTTTATGGAGATCCTCTCATCCACCCTCAACCCGAGAGCTACTGGGGAAATGTCAACCCAATTGGTAAGTTTCAAAATGTTCTCATCTTATTTTATATAAGGAACCTTCTTGCATTTTGGTTTTTACAGCTTTTGTAAACTTGACCTGGTTTGCTGTTATGAAAAGGGGTTCGGAGTTGCTATGATGAAGGCAAACGTGTAGCAGAGACCTTGATGTTTGACTACCACAGACAACACGGCATTGGTTAGTTTGTGTTTTTCTAAACTCACTTCATCACTCTTTCTTTATCCAATGATTCCTTTAAGATTCTCATTCGCCTGTTCGTTTATTTGTAGAAATCCGCATTGCTAGAATCTTCAACACATATGGTCCTCGTATGAACATTGATGATGGACGTGTCGTGAGCAACTTCATTGCTCAAGCACTCAGGTAAAGTATTTGCTCTCTCAACTCATCTAACCCCAGTTTTCTTTATTTCATCTCTGCTTAGTTGTTTCCTTGAATGTGTTGCAGGGGTGAGGCATTGACTGTTCAGAAACCGGGGACACAGACCCGCAGTTTCTGTTATGTCTCTGACATGGTAGATGGACTTATCCGTCTTATGGAAGGTGATGATACTGGCCCTATCAACATCGGTAACCCAGGTCAGCCTTTCCATTTCAACCTTTAACTTTGACCCCTATAACTAGAGTGTGCAACTCTAATCTAAAACTACAATTCTCTCTGTTCCTCAGGTGAGTTTACAATGGTGGAACTAGCTGAGACAGTTAAGGAGGTATGAGTCGGTTTACTCTAAACGATATGATAAATCTTGCATTTGTTTCATGTTTTAGTCCCTTAGCGTTTTGTTTTGTTTATATATGAAAACACAGCTTATAAACCCAAGCATAGAGATAAAGATGGTGGAGAACACACCAGATGATCCAAGACAGAGGAAACCAGACATTAGTAAGGCCAAAGAAGTGTTGGGTTGGGAGCCAAAGGTGAAGCTCAGAGAAGGACTTCCCCTCATGGAAGAAGATTTCCGACTAAGGCTTAAGGTCCCCAAAAACTAAAACGCAAAACACACAGACGCGGTTTTGAGTTCACTGAGTTGTCGTCAGTTGTTGAGTTATATATATGGTGATGTTATCATACTTACAACGTGGTGGTGGTTTGGTTTTCATGTGTTATTCATATTGCTTTTGTTCGTAGAGAAATAAGTTTGGTAAAAGGGTCTTTTTTGTGAAGACTCTTTCTTGTTTTTTCTCAATATATTTGTGGTTCTGGTTTATCGATTTACAGCTTTAACGAATCTCTTTTCACATTTATTTTCAGAAGGTTTTATAATGTTTTTGATCGTCATATCACCGACTAAAATATATAACCAAACAGATTATTTTACGTATAAGTTGTAAGTTGTAATTGTAACCATCGTTGGTGTGTCATTATCTAAGATTCTGAATTATAAATATATAATTAAGTATTATGTTGATTAAAAAATTCGTCATTAAATTTGTTTAAAGTAATTTTAAGATTGAGAAATCTGAACACGCAATCAAAACAAATACTACTAGTATTTAGTTAGACGTAGAAAAATAAAAAAGGTAAAAAGAAAATTATATTTTTTTGTCAACTGTAAAAAGGAAACTCTAGCGATATTGTTAGATAGATTTCCAATTTCTTTTGGGAGAAGTAACAACCTTCGTGAGTCATGTTTTGAGTAGGAAAAGGAAAACCAAAACCTCTCGTGTTATATATATATAACCTATCATAACGATTCAGAACACTCAAATCTTTAGCATTCTCAAAAATCACAACAAAAACCCTAATCATCTCCGAGAGTTGTTCAATTCCACAGATCGAACGTAATACAATGGCAAACACCAGTCCCTTTTCCATGTCGACAATGTTTGATGCTTTACCAGACCTCCGTTTTCCCCCCGCAAGACACATCATGAATGCGGAGCCTCCGATTCGTCCTCCTCCTCCTCCTCCTCCTCCTCCTCCTCCTCCTCCTTTTTCACGTGGCGGCGGAGATTCCTTATTCTGCCGGGACTCGGAGATCACGGAAGGTTTAGCACCTGAAATATTGGAGATTGCCACTTTTCAATGGATCTTTAACCTAATGACTAGAAGCGACGACGAGGTGCCTCACTTTAAAGACGTGATCTCAGTGTTCGACATATTAAAGGTTCAACGGATGGTGTATACGCTGACTTCAAACTCCGATTTCTTCTTGGAGATCGCAAGTGACCATAACGGCTCCAAAAACATACAGAGACTCATGGGGAGATCCGCATACATGGACGGTCTCTTCTGCGGAGCTATCGCGCGCCTCTTCCTCCAGGTCATGACAGACAAGCACGCGTCCTACGTGGGGATACAGGGAACTAGAGTTTTCAAACAGAACAAGAAGGAGCCACTGTACGAGCTCATTCTCGAGTATGCGCTTTACCTAGCGCGTGACCAACACGGTTGCATCGCTCTCAACGAAGTCATAACCGACTTGGACCATCCTGACTACACAAACCAGCTCCTAGACCTAGTTGCGAACAACGCTGTTTGGCTAAGCAACGATCCTTATGGGAACTTTGTGATCCAACACTTGCTTAAACTGAAGGACATGCGTTGCACGCGTAACATTGCTGTTAATCTACGAGGCCACTACGTTGATCTCTCGTTTAAGAAGTTTGGAAGCTACATCGTGGAGAGGCTTTTGAAAGTGGGGGACTCGGTAATGGAAGAGGTGGTTATGGATCTTTTGAAGTGCGAGGGAGAGAGGTTGATGAGGCTGGCGAGGAGTGAGTATGGGAATTTTGTGGTGAGGAAGGCACTGGGAGTCACGAATAACTGTATGACGGCTGATCTGTTTAACGGTTTGGTGAACAAGCTAATTCCTTTTCGCCATCTCTTGCCTAGGTCTCCTGGAAGAAACATTGCAACCATCTTGGACTCTGTTTTGATATCATCCTACTAGCTTTGTCCCAAGCTAGTGGTTACTTTAACGTTTGAAGTGTTCATTTGTTTTCTTGTCAACCGGGTTTTAGGTGTTCTATTTTTAGATTTTTTTTGGGGGTTTTTATTTTATTTTTTATTTTAATTTTTAATAAAAGGATTTTAGTGAAATTTAGTTAGTAGGACAAGTTTGTCGATTTATTTTGGTGTAATGATCTAAATTCAATTGAAACTTTAAATATTGCATATATATGTTTTTGTTACAGGTTCATTGAAAAAGTAGTTTATCTTAATTCTGTGTAACGTAATTTTGATTTTAAATCATAACAAATATGTTTGTTTGGCGAATAGGACGAACAAGTTACAGATTTTTTATTTTATTTAATTGATCAAATCTCAAAGCTAATTATAAATATCCCTATATATTAAAAGAAAAACATTCTCTAAAAAAACCTGACGTGTCGTCGCTAGAGAGTTTTGTCCTCAATTTATTATTTGCCCTAAATATTCTATAATATTACATAAAACCGCCACTGCTATTTTTTTTTGTTGTCAACTGACACTGCTATTTAATTTACTTATATACACAATATTTTGTTCCTATAAATTCTAAAATGGTAAATATTATTCAAAAATTGATAAATATTATTTTTACATATTTTCAAAATTAAATTAATTTCACTATGTATTTGTAATATAATAATATAACTATATTATGAGATGTAAAAAATATATATTTAAAGTCACATCTTCATAAATATAAATAATGTTACCTTTCTAATAATTTTATAAAGCTCTATCAATTGAAATTGGTTCAATGTTTATTATTTTGTTAAAAACAATACCTATATTTGCCCAAAAAAATGTATGATCACCAAATGAAATGACATGAATATATATATATATATATATATATATATATTATTTTGGATAACTATGTAGTTAAACATTATATATAAATATGTAGTTATAGTGTTTTTTACAAAAATCTTAAAATTTAGAAAATCCAGTCCAATAAAAATGAAAAAAGTAATAATATTATACCAATAGATGAGACATATTTAGTTATTTAGCCTCATTTTGATTTATTATTTACAGCTATATGCAATTGTGTTTTTAACAAAAAAAAAAAACAAATGTGTTATTCTTAAAAACTTTATCACATAACTTTATTAAGAGAAACAAATGTGTTATTCTGAAATGCATGTGGATTACCCGTGGATCTCACGAATTCAAGCGGGACAGATGCAAAGACATTTGCGGCTCAAAATATTTAATTCCGTTGCGGAATGATTTAGCGGACGGGTTTGACCGGGTTAACAATTTTATTTAAATCATTTGGTTCATGAAATTTTAGTTTTTTTGTGGTTTTTATCTGATTTGATAGTTCAAAATTTTGATATAAATCTAACCGATCACTAATTTGGTCCATATTCGATCCAAATCTGCCATCATGTCAATCTAAAATTTATGGTGAAACGATTAATAATTTAAACTTTCATAAACGGTTAATAATTCAAACTAATATAAGTTTGTATTATAAATGTTATACTAAATAAATATATTTACAAATGTAATATCTCAAACAAAAAGATTCATCTTGTGCAATAGCACGGGTTATTACCTAGTCTTATATAATATAAGAAGGTTTTTCTCAACTTTTGCTAAGGAGATGACACTTGGCTTACTATATTTCTGACACATGTATTTTTTTGTTTAGACCTAATTAACTATAGTTTAGACCTAATTAACTACATGTCCATAAAAAAAACATGTATATTTCTTTCCTCCATTCTTTAATCAGAAACATATGCAACCTCCAAGAATCTAGAGCCATCTTATATCAGTCTGTGGTTGGTTTCATCTTGGAACTAGCCAACATTAAATTAAATTTATAGGTTTGAATTCTTGGGTTTAAATTCTGTGTTTGAATCTTATATAATTTTCACGGACATTATAATTTTGAGTAAGATGGTGGGTAGGTATTATTTAAGTAAATTAGTTTAAATTCTTAAAAAAACGTTTATACAAAATTAAAATTTTGAGCTTACTTTCTGGAAAATTATGTAAGATTGTGAAATGGTTTTGATCTAATTCTATATTTATTTTGTTCGATTCACACTTATTATTTCAAACGTCATGGTATTTTTGAATTGCATAAAATTTATACGTTTTCATATTAGGAATTTTAGAATAAATTATGAACATAATCAGTTATGTTTTGATTTGAAATAATACCATCATTTTATGCATTGCCTTATACCCACTATTTTCCTCAATTTTCATTTTTGTTTATATTACTTCACATTTTTAAATTTTTTTTTGGAAACACTTACGAATTTATGATCATTAGTATTAGATCTCAATCCCTTCTCCTTCTTAAAGGCTCAAACATTCTATAAAGTTTATTTTTCTAAAAACAACCTAAAACTATACAAACACATCCTCTTTCAGTCAATTGTAAAAACTAAAACATTTACTTTCTATTCTATCCTCGATTCAATCTCCAACGAACAACAAAACACCGGTAACAATAGTAGCGCTGTTCGGATCATCTGTTTTCGGGAAATTCCTAACTTTAGAAATAATATTGTCGTACTAAGTCTTGAATATTTCTCCCAAAAATGTAAATTATTTTAACTATTGTTCATCTTTATGATTTATGCAACCATTTTAAAATATTTATAAAAGAAAATAACTAATTTCATGTGTATTTAATTTTAAAAGAATTTTAATATATAATGATGTTGGGCGTCAGATTCTTAGAGTATGAGTTGAAAGAAACTTTACAATATTATATCATCTAATAATAAAGTAAAGATTTCTTTTGGAAAGCTCCAAAAGATTGTCATTTGATGCTTTTTTTTTCACAAGTGTCATTTTGTTTTTTTTTTTTTTTTTTTTAATTTTCAGTGTACCAAATTTATTTAATTGAATTTACGTAATAAAATTTTCTCTTAACAAATAATTTGATGATTAAATAGTTGAAGGATATAAGATTATAATATATATATTTGGGTTGTATATGATAATGTCTAGTAATAATTGGCTGTTTTATTTCCACACTTTAATATAAATAATTCACATGATCTTGATATTATATTATTTTATTTAATTTTCAATCCATTTAAATTAAACTAAATTATATTTTAATATATAATATCTAAATAACTAAATGAGAATTGAATATATTTTTTTGATAAAGAGATAACTGTATATGTTTCTGTTTAAAGAGAAAAATGAATATATATTTAAATTCATGATTTGATTAGCTTAGATGTCCGTTCATAGATCTATATTTATAATATATAACTCTTGAATAAATATTAAAAAAATAGACAATTTTAGTTATTAATTCACAATAATGTCTCATCTAGAGGCTTTATGCTGGGCCATGGAAAGTGCTCTCTCTCTCTCTGGGATATGATATGGTTTATTTTGAAGACAGATTGTCAATAGATTTTAAGTGTCATATATGAGTCAAAAGACTGACCAACGTTTGCTTCGGAATTAGATTTTTTTCAGTCTTATCAAAGGAGGTTTTCTATGTTTTCTATTGGATGTATACTTAGATTGAACAATGTCTGTGTCGACCGTCTTGCAAAAGCGGCTCGAGCGCAAGGATCTTTCTTTTCCTATGTAAGTCCGCAGGTTCCGGAATGGTTAGCTCATGAGGCTATCCTATTTGAACCGGTTTAATAAGATATAGTGTTTTTGAGGTAAAAAAAAGATATTAATGATTAAAAAATAACAAAAAAATATCCAAAAACAATGTAAACTAAATCCGTGCATAGCACGGAGAGACTACTAGTACACGATACGATCAAGTATATTTAGAATCGGATTCGTTAAATAGAAAAGCTTCACAATTGACAATCAATAATTTACATAACCAATTTATCTAAAAGTTAAATATTAGAGTATCCAGTTTTATATAGACCAATGTAGATGTTTTA
Source organism: Camelina hispida (assembly GCA_023657505.1). Taxonomy (NCBI): domain Eukaryota; kingdom Viridiplantae; phylum Streptophyta; class Magnoliopsida; order Brassicales; family Brassicaceae; genus Camelina; species Camelina hispida. The sequence goes on along the minus strand of CP094636.1, from coordinate 29,737,426 downwards.
GTTATAAATTTTTTAAAAATGAGCAATTCTTTTGCAAGACGTCAAACTTAATCCTTAATATCTCTCTCCGAACTGGAGAGACAGAGCACCGGTTCCACAATTGTGATCTACAACATATTCAGCTCGTATCTGACCGAGTTTCACACCCACACCATACGATGAACCATGTCCCATTCTCTTGTACACGGCCGTGGGATTACCTTTCACATCTTTTGAGCTTCCCAAATCGTTTCCATGCTCAGCAAATGCATACACATGTGTGTTCTTCACAGGTACTCTAATCTCAGCACTAACCTATACAATTGTAACACCAAAAAAGAAAACCATCAGAATTAGGTTTAAAAAAGGATCTTGTATGAGTTTTGTTATGATAATATCATCTATACCTCGAGAATGTTTCTAGCTGCACCAAGCTCTCCCATGGTGTAACCTCGAACAGATTTAGGTCCTCCAAGAGCAAAAGCATCATAGCTTGGAAGATCGCCTACGCAGCCACCATAATGGCTATGGAGGACTAGAACTGGTGGTTCTTGTTTACCGGGTCCTTCTTCTACTTGCATCAGCTGAATGAATTTTGTTAAGGTCAGTTGGTGACGGTTGAAGAGTGGGAACTTGCTTCCTATACCCAAGCCTTGATCCACCTGAAAGATATTTCTATCTCCAACAATAGCACCATTCACAAACTTGGTGGTGTCTCGGGTTATGTTGCCTTGTAGAAAGGCTACTCGATCAGTACCGGTACCACTGAGAGTTGTTGGAGGTCCGTCAACATTGATTGCTCCATTAGGCAATAACACCAGACCATTTGAAGCGATTTGTTTGTTTTCATCTCTGGTTGTTATCTCTTCCAACACAAGTCCATATGTAAGTTTACTCTGACGTGTGAAGTCCTGCGCGTAAAAAATTGTTTAGGTTTGCTTGTGGGAGAAGAAAACAAGTTGATCATAAGGGACTTAGTTATTACCTCAGTTATAGTAGCTTTTCCACCAGTTCGATCCACCAAGATTGGAGCCACTCCTTCCTCAAAGCCAGGTCCTCCAGTGAACACTGGGCTAAGTTTACTGGTGTTGAAGAAGCTTGTTTTGAAGGTACGGTTTCTAGGATTGGAAACACCGTCAAGATATGGATGTACATACTCAAACTGAAACGAAAGATCATCCTGCGAGCACAACCAAGTGTGTATATATATATGAATGTTATCAAACCAAAGTTTGAACCAGATATATCATATATATGTATCAGAATCATATGGAAACCAAAGTGTACCTCAGGATTCAAAAGGTTGCTAGTGGACACTGACCCCATGAGAGATCGATTAAGGCCCTTGATGTTTTTATGTTGGAAAGAAACAGTCCCACCTGGCTGAAGCGAAGCCTAATAACGCAAGATAAAACAATGGACATATATACCAATGAAGTTCCAAGATAAATATTTAAAACTTAAAGAAGTTCCAATGTTTAGTAGCAGCTCATACCAATGAAGGATATCCTTGGGGTCCAGGAACAATATCCCAGTCTGTTGTTACGTCAACTGATTTCTGATCTTGCTCCTTAAGCTTGATCTCAAGAATTAAACCTCCTTCATTTTTCTCATCTGGAATTGGAATTATCTCTGTATTAGAGAACAAGCCTAAAGAGTGAATGTTCTGCACAGCTTGGTTCGCAACTTCCATGTTGAACACATGACCTGGACGAAGCTGCTAACCAAAAAAAACATATATTAATACAAGTTTATCATCTGAAACCTCTAAATACGTTTTTAAGTGGTTTAGTACATGATCCATAATCACAATCACATCAATGGTGAACACATTGAGCTGGATCGAGATACAATACCTGTTTGGGAATTTGCCTCCGCACGACAGGGATCTGTGTGTGACCTTCAACTACATTTCCAAGCTTATCATAAAACTGAATAACCAACTTTGTTATATCTCCTTCCACAACTTCAAGAACAAGTTCCTTACTGTTCAAGTATCCAATATTCATATTAGCACACACATACCCTTTGTCTTGGTACCATTTAAGAGCTCGATCCTTCACCTTCTGCAAAAACCTCGCACTTAAACTCCTTTGATCCCTTAACATATGCATCACCTCTCGCTGAACCGATCCAGGCAACAAACAAGGTCTTGCCTTCTCAATCCTCCGCTTGTAATCTTTCTCCTGATTCCTCAAATGCTCAATCATCTCTTTCTCTGTCATGTCTTGATCAATCTTTACCGGCTTAAGTTGTGCCATTAGCCCTACGTTGATGCATCGAACCCTCTCCGTGCCTGGCCACCTGCTCTCCACGAAAGAGAATGTAACACCTAGGGTTCCGTCAGGATTTGTCTTCCCTTCGAAATCGATTTTATCAAAGAAACCACAAGTAGCTAGGGTTTCTAACTCGCTCTGCAACTGAGCTTTTGTGTAGACTCCACCTGGCTGAATCGATACAACATCGAAGAAAGAATCCTCTGTTTCGACTTTGTCTTTACTCCGTCGATCAAAGAAGATTATATCTGAGATTTTATACTTTTTCAAACCACTTAGCTTGTTCAACTGTACAACAATGTTCGCCGGTAAACCGTGAGAATCCCATTCCGGTGACGGTTCTTCGTCAGCTACGGCCACTGGTGCCAAGAAAAACAAATCCTTCCAAAATCCGCCATCTCCACCTCCTCCTCCTCCTCCTACTCCTACACCTCCACCGTCTCCTCCGCCACCGCCACCGCCTTTTAGGATCGAAAGAAGAGAAAAGAGTCGTGGAAGAAACAGAGACGCGGCGGAGGAAACAGAGGTGACGACGAGAGATTTCGCAAGTGACTTACGGAGACTACCGTTAGAAGAACGCTTCGGCTTAGCGGAGGCATAGAAAGATCTCGCCAATGAGTTAAGCTGAGTATTATTGTTGGAGGAAGGCTCAGTCCTCTGATTACGTGAGCTTGTTGAGGAGCAAGTTAAGGATGGGAGGCGAGGGGGAGGTGAGTTGAAACGGAGTTCGCGAGACGAGTATAGAGATGTATATTGACGGCGAGATGAGAGATAAGAAGAAGCGGTGGTGTAAGTTATCGGCGCCGCGATAAGCTGGCCGTTGATGGCGAATGTGGGCATGACGAGGAGGAGGAGCAAAAAGGTTTCTTGTTTTTCTTGACTTGCGGACCAAGCTAGAGAGAGACCCTTTTGGTCTTTTAAAGGAGAGTTGTATTTAATTGTAGTATATTTTTATTAGACTATACATAAAAGTAATTTGGGCCATATTGTTTTACAAATGGGCCTGGGTTGAATTTTGTTTTAAACCGACACCACTCGGGTATGAATCGGATATGTTAGCTGAGGTTTTGTTGTGTTTACTAATTAAGTAATTAGTAGTTTCAGTTATTTTACTTTCATTTCATCCGTATACGAAGTATGTAATATTCAAGTACAAATTCGCATAGCAAACCAAAAATAAAACATTTTTACCATTTCTTTTTTTTTTTTTAAACAGAGGGTATACAGTACTAAACTGCATTGTTGGGAACTTCTTCAACTAAAACAGAGGGTAACTAATTTGGATTTATTATAGGAAACACTAATTATTTAACCTTTTTTGTGACAAATACTAAATTTCATTGGTTACAAAGTTCATCAGATATATGTTGTTTACATGTGTTTATTTAATTATTTAGAGTATAACAATTATTTTTGTTTTTTAACCAGACTAACAAATAATATTGTATTTGGTTTTAAGAAATAATATTTACATGTAATGCAAAAAAATCATTAAAAACTATAGAATTAGCTGCAAATAAAATTACGATGAACTTATTTATTTGTTGTAGCCTCTTAAAACTGAATATATTGTTTTAAGAAGAATTTTGTATATATCTTAATTCTTTTTTTTAAAATTTAATGCAATTTATATTATTGATAAAAACAATATTAGGATAATCATTAAAAAAACTTATTTATTAAAATCATTAAAAACTTATTTATTTGTTGTAGCATCTTAAAACTGAATATTTAAGAAGAATTTCGTATATATCTTAATATTTTAAAAACAAAATAATACAATTTATATAATTGATAAAAACGATATTAGGATATATATATATACAAAACCTTAAAACAATATTAAGTTCAACAATCACAAAACAAAAAAGTCGCTTTTACTTCAGCTTTCAACCTTGAGAACCATAGAATGACAACGGAGAACGACTACTACGAAGAGGATGAAGGACTTCACTTTGATCCCACGGAGCCAGAAGTCATCAACTCTAAGAGTGAAATAAATAAGTAAAGTGGTTTTTGCTCCGAATTAGAAACAAAATTCATGCAAGCCTGATAATCTCTCTCTTCATTTGTTCTATTTTTGCTTCAGTTCTGTGCTTATATTATTCATCACATTCTTCTGTTTTCTTGTGTTACGTTGTTTGGCAACGATTCTGTTCTCGAAAATTCAATCATCAGATAAAATATTATCTCATCGTTACATGCACAAGAACTCTTGAAATTTAAAATTCCAGTGAGAAGGATGTAAATTTAAATGTTACACTTAGTTTAGAACCTTTCATGAAATAAATCTTACCATTCTTGTATTGATAATTGATAATGCATCACAATGTAAAAGTGAAAAGTACATGATATGAGTCATATGTCGACATTTTGGGTCATATAGTTTTTGGAAGTAGAGAGGAAGCAAAGTATACACATAAACATTGTATGAGTACAGCTATGAAGAAGGCGAGAATTAGTGATGAACTTGGAAATGGAGAAGGTACTGAAGTCTGAAGCTTGGGCTAATATGTTCACAGCTCTACATCTAGTGCCCACAAAAAGTGAATGCTCCACCTTCCTCAAACAGCCAACAAATCATCACAGCCATTTTAACAAACCTATTGACTTGAAATTATCCATTGAAGAGTGCTATTTTATATAACAATTTATATATCTTAATTTTTTTAAGATAAACAATATATTATTGATAACAATTTATATACAAAATATTAAAAACAATATTAAGATATACATACAAAATATTAAAAACAATATTAAGATATATATATATATATATATATACAAAAACTTTTAAAACAATATTGAGATAATCTTGCTAATAATCCCAATTTTAGTTGGAATTGTACGTCACGTAATCCAGTATATAAAAACAATCTCTCATATCTCTCTCATCATAATCTAAAGCTACGTACAATCACAGAACAAAAAAAATTGCTTTTACCTCAGCTTGAGAACCATAGAATGACAACGGAGAACGACTACTACGAAGAGGATGAAGGACTTCACTTTGATCCCACGGAGCCAGAAGTCATCAACTCTTATCTAATACCAATGCTAAGAGGTGAGCCCATGGAAGACTTTATAGTGGTGAAAGATGTTTATGCCAAGGAGCCATGGTTGTTGGACCACATCAACCATCCTTTTCTCAAGGAAGATGAATGGTATTATGTCACTCCAAAGACTCAGATCTCTAAAGAGAAGGTTGGTTGTGGTAAGTACTCCAAGCGGAAGATCATCGGAGATGGCGTTGACCGTGGGAACTGGAATGCGAATGGTAAAAAATATATCATTGATGAGGATACAGGGAAGGTCATCGGGGTAAGGCAAAACTTTACTTATCATAGCGCCAGCAAGAACAAGAACAAGAAGCAGAAGAGAGGAGACGTCGGTAGTGTTTCTGTTGATGTTCCAAGGAACGAAAGCTGGATTATGGACGAGTTTAGGTTACCTGATTCCAAAGATAACGATACGTTCCAAGGGAGAGTCATCTGCAAGATTCACAAGAAAAAGTGGTCGGAGAAGGAGAAGAAGAAGGAGAAGAAGAAAGAGGAGAAGGAGAATGATCATCATGAGGAAAATAAGCTTGATCAGGAGCTAGTCGTCCCGTGCAAGATTCAAAAGAAAAGGAATTCCAAGAAGAAGAAGGAGAAGGATTCATACGAAGAAGCTTCCACTTCTACTAATCATTATCAGCATGATGAGTCTTCTTCTTCTTCTTCTTTCTGGGAGCAGCAGAAAAAAGAGGCACTCGGAGGAGAGAAGGTGGATGAGCAGGTTGAAGCCATGGAGACTGAAACGTTTGAAGATTGGATTGAAGAGTTGATGGGCAGTGAAAATATCTGTGATGTTCAGGACTTGTTTTCGACACCCTGATGAAGATTTCTATATATTGTAGAATATTTCTTTCTATTTTTTTTTTTGCAAGTGTGTAATGAGATGATACCTGCTACTAGTTAATGTTATGTTTAGATATGTTAGCTAAAGGTTTTTTATTGTTTAGAATAGCTCTTGGAGAAATATGGTGTTTCAATCCGGTTGTTCACATTTTTTTCATTCAATAAAAATATAAATTCTTTTACTAACAAAACTAGAGAAGTTATAGAGTCTTTTAGCGTTCAAGCAAATCTGTCAAGTATTATTTCTCAATGAAGAGAACCACGTTTTCGTCAAGTGATCGGAATTAGGCTACTCGGCTCCAAATAAGAAACCAAATTCATTAAAGCCTAACAATAATCGTGACAAATTGTTGAGAACCATAGCAAAGATGTATGATCTCTTATGTCTTATCTATTTGTTTGTTCTATTTTGCTTTAGTTTTTTTTTTTTTTTTTTTTTTTTGGTTCAATTTTCTGCCTATTATTCATCACACTTCTCTGTTTTCTAGCTCAACTACTATGAACCGACAGTTTGTCCAAAAACAAAAAAAAAAACTATGAACCGACTTAGTGTTCTCGTAAATTCAACCGTCAAAACGAAAGCTTAACGTTACATGCTTACATGCACATGCACATGCACCAGAACTCCTGTGTAAGTTTAAGATTATAGTAAGAAAGACATAACTATAATGTTACGCTTAGTTTAGAACCATTCATGAATAAATCATACCGTTCTTGATCAGAAGAATTCGATTGCAGTCCCTTGAATATCAAGAATACTTCTCACCAAAGATACTACGGAGGCCACTACAATGAAATTCTATAATTCGACATCCAAAAATAGATTTTTAAAAATGTTGGTCCATTAAACAAAGAAAATTTGGACCAAGCAACCAAAGGGTTCCAAAGATATTCACTTGCTTGGAACAGAAGTTATCATTGCAGTCTTATATGGAACCGATCGGGTTTACCAGTGGCAGAATCAGCACTTGCTTGATCAGTATGCACTTAACTTTCATGAAAAACAGAGGAATCTGATCTGAGAGCTGAAGATTAAATAGCTCTCCGATTAAAAAAAAATTGTTAGTGTGATAATTTATTAATTTATGAATCAACAGGATTTGGTTAGATGTGTCTGGGCTTCATGAGGCCCATGATGAATTGTGAGGATAAGGCCCCCTCAGAAACTTGATACAGAGTATGTGTGTTAAACACATACGAGAAGAAACAGAGCTTATTATTAGAGAGTTTGATGATCATCGTTCTCCATCTCTTTCTTTTTAGGTTAATCATCATCTTTCTCTTCTCTTTCTTCTCGTAACGTGTAATAAATTAATCAATTAGTTACATCTAACCCTTAAAATTTTCTCAAACTCCCTAAACCAATAAAAAGGAATCCTAACTATATGTGTCGTTGTCGCAGGGTCAGCGAGGTCACGGGACTATAGTGTGAATATGAGTGTATTCGATAGGAACATATATATTTATATTTTCTAAGAAATTTTGTAATAAAATCTGAGAGGAAAAAAACAAATTTGTATCCAAATGTACGTAAATTGGTATTTTCAGCTTTCGCCATCAAGCCAGCAGGAAAACAAAAAGATTAAAGAAAATATTAAATAATTCCTCTTCCTCATACTCACACACATGTGAACCTCTCAAGAACAAATCCAGAAAATAATCAAGAAAACTACAACCCCTAGATCTTTAATTATAAAGACAAAGCATGGATCAATCCATATAACATAATATTATCATTAACAAGCACAACCAGAGGGAGGGACATAGTTAGTTTTCCGGTCATCGGAAGGATTCCGAAAAGTTCGGCTTCCGAACAACATGAAACCAAGGGCATGACCGGCTAGAGCGACAAGAAACACACCGGCGTTAAAAGACATGACGGCGAGCATGACTAGGTAAGCGAGGCCGGTACGTAGGGTATACACGGCGGTTTGGATTAGCCCTGCGGCGCGATTAGCCGAATCACCGCCACGGAGGAGAGAGGAATGAGCAAGCCATTCGGTGAGGACGGCAAGGAAGAAGACGAAGATGAGACAAAGAGCGTACATGCCGGAGCTTGTTCCTGGCCAACCGGAGAAGAGAACCTCCGTGTTCTTGCCCCAAAAGAAAGTCATGTGCATCATCATCATGTGGTGATGTGCTCCTCCGTTCATGGATCCATTGTTCATCATCGATGATGTTGATGATGGTGATGGTGGTGGAGACATGTCATGCATGTGACCGTGATCCATGGTTTCTTCTTTGTTCTTTGGGCTCTTCTTGTGTGTGTGTTGTTTGAGAGGAGGAGAGGAGAAAAAATGTTAGAAAATTGGTTGTTTGGTATATTTTAATTTATTGGCATTTAATTGAGATTCCTTTTTGAACAAAATTTGGGTTTCTGTGGAGATAAGAAAAGAAAAGAGTATTGGGGGTATTATTGTAGTATAGTACAATTGACTCATCAAAACTTTTGTGTCGTACTCGTACATTAAAAGGTAATATATTTAGAAAAGTAAAAACAGAGAGAATTGTATCCTCTGAAATCTCCAATTTTTAGGTTATTTAGTAACTTTTGATTCCAATCCCTTTAATTATTTACTATATTAAGTTCTTGATTTACAATTATCATATCTTCTTAGGACAAAAAAAAATCACCATTCATGGAATTCTCAAAATTTGCTAAATCAACTTTTGGTTTCTTTAGGATTAAGATAGACAATCAATCTATAATTTCTATACAACTTTGGCTATATAGTACGATTGCGATGGTATAGTGTCTAAAATACCGCACAAAAAAAGGAAAAAGGAAAAGAAGATATGAATGGATCATGGATGTGAGAGAGATCTCATAAGGGAGACGTATAAATATGGAGTTCCCATAAATACATCGTAAACATTACGTTGACGAAACTCATTGAGATGAACGATTACGTCTTATAACGTTTGCCGTTTTGGGGTTATTGGCATTAACTGTTTACATATTTCGGGAGTCCTTTTCTTTTTTTCTAATAATGCTATATACTGAATAAATATTAAACTGCACAAAGCCATAATAATTGTTAAGAAATTTGTCATTTGGTACTCTTGATCCTTTTCTTTCTCAGCCCATGACATGAATGTTCATAACAGACTGAGCCCATAACAAGTTCTATATCTCTAAGACATTACTAATTTACGACCATATTTATCATTTGCTAATAGAAAACTTAGTTAATTTTAGTTTATAGTTTTCTTTACCATTTACTGAATATTCTTTTGGGCCCTATTCTTTTATGTTTTGATGCACCAAAATTTATACGTACTCTCCTAGTAGAAAAAGTATCATGAAATAGATTTAATTTTGTTGCGAAATGTAGTTGATCAATGTCTCAGACTCAGGACGAGCAAGATATGAATTTCTATATTTTTTTAAGGATATGATTAAACCAATAAGAGTGAGTTACATATGTAAAACACCAAATATGTATGAAATTTTTGTTTAAGTTAATTTTCATTGTTTGTTTTGTCAATTCTGCATACTTTTAATTTAGTTAGCATAATAAAAGCTTTTATTGTTGTTTGCTTTAACAGTAAAGCGAGAAACCAGACGAAATCACAGTCAAAACGATTCTAGACTTTCCTCAGCTTTGGATATTTTACTTTTTCAATTTTTAGTTTTAAAATTAAAAGAAAAAAGGAACATAGTCTCAACTAAATATCTTTGAAGTACAATTTTAAACTCAAATAAAAGTCACAATTATCGCATTATTGTTGTGACAATGTACATTGTACTACACACCAAACTCCAACCCAAAAACAAAACTCTTATAAATATACACACAAACAACAACAACAACAACAACAGCGACAACAAAAATCTTCACAACAAGAATATCTCTAAACAATGAACGGCATGAGCGGATCTTCTCACGCAGCTTCGGCACCTTCACCATCATCGTTCTTCCAACATCGCCGTCGTCATCACGGTGGCATGATGCACATGACGTTCTTTTGGGGGAAAAACACGGAGGTTCTATTCGACGGCTGGCCAGGGACCAATTTGAAAATGTATTGGGCCTGTCTCGCCGCCATTTTTGCTCTTTCCGCAGTCTCAGAGTGGCTATCACGGTGCAGTTTCATGAAATCTGGTCCGGCTTGCTTTGGCGGAGGGCTAGTCCAGACGTTGGTTTACACCGTGAGGGCTGGTTTGTCTTATTTGGTCATGTTGGCTGTGATGTCGTTCAATGGAGGAGTCTTCGTGGCTGCAATGGCTGGTTTTGGATTAGGGTTTATGATATTTGGAAGTAGGGCTTTTAGGGACACTAGCTGTAACAGTCACACCGAGGTTCAATCACATTGTTGATTTCCTTTTCTTTCTTTTACATCAATTATGATGTTTGTTGTTTTTGTTTCCCAAATGAACTAATAATGTGAAAATAAAGTGTATCACGTTTTTGGATTTAGTTTCAGTACGATTGGAACTCCTTAGTTTGTCCTCATCATATTTAACTGTTATGATTTCTAATTTAAAATTGTTACGGTCAGCTCAGGAATTTAAAAAGCTAGTTATCACATACACTGATCTATCCGCATTATAGTATCTCTGTTTGGTGGATCCGAAGAGGTCATTTCTTTAAATTATTAATGAATTGAACGATGTAACTGATGAATTCAGAGTTTGAGGAAGAAGTTGCGATTAGAAAGGAGTAAGCAGTAAGGACTCAGACTTGATGCTACTCTTTGAAATGAAAAATTGAGTATTTCCCTCTATATTTTCGGGTTTATAAGATTCGTTTGTTTGATTTTATCATTTCCGAACCTAGATATCAAAATATATATTAAGCTGGTTTTTAGGTAAAACTGGTTTGGATGAAGCCAGCTGAAAGATTCAAAGATCATTGGGCCAATAGGAATATATAATTGGTTTGGGTCGTCATGCCGTGCATAATATAGCTTTTATAAGATATTTTTTTTTATATAATTAAAGTACACACTGCATGTATGAAATATCTATGATTTTCATTTGTGAGGTTAATGCGCTTATAAGGACGTCTCTGTGACATGGGATTAGTCTTATTTATTTTGCCAGTGTTTTTACCTTTAGCCTGAAGACAATCTTATCCCAAATAAAAAAATTTGTGTTCTTTTCTGAAATGGTTATACTCTTTGATGAGTTAGCTCTTTTATGGCTACACAACATACCTACTAATGGCACAATGCAAATCATATAAGAAACAATGCTTAGAGAATATTGTTCTTCTGAATCTTGTGATTGAATAATTTTGATTGCTTGTTACTAGTTAGGTTATGAAACTCCCAATATCACTAGTTAAGGATCACACAATCATTATATAATAGAAATTTTTTTTTAAGGGACTTGTGTGTAGAACCAAAAGGAATGTAATATTCGTGGATATCAAATCATGCGACTCATACGGTATGAGTCATACCTTTGTACTCCATACCGTTTAAAATTTATTCCATACCGTTTCCACATTTATGCATATGCAAAACGTTGAGTTGCTGTCCAGCTTCACAATATAAAACGTGGAGTTTCAACGATCTTCAAATTGTTGCGTGTAAAACATCATAAAACCTTACAAAAAAACATGTAAAACTCTTAGATCATCATCCTACAAGTTTGTTTTGCTACCGAAATTTGCAGAAAAATTATTTTGTCCTTACCTTTTTATTGGCATTTGTAAGACCAAAATATAGACAAAGTCAATCTAGTTTTTATTTTCCTCATTAAATTTTGAATTTCGACGCTTTGGATGGTTATGTTACCTCAAAAAACTTCGGTTGGTTTCTCACCGGCCAATATAAGTAAGAAAAATAAGCGAAATAAAAAAAACTATTGCAAAATGCTTTTGTCCGGTCGAAGTTTAATACTAGTTAATACTTAATAATACCCATATATAACGCACATACATTTTGGTTCTACTAAATTAGAGCGTCATTATTATTTATCTGTTTGATTATAGTCTAGTCTAATGCATCTTTTTTAAAAAGTGAAATTTATTCTAAACTTAAGAGCATCATTAGTGGGAGATATTCTCACAGTTACTCTTGTGAATGAAGTCTAAAACCTAAATAAAAAATTCATTATTTAATTCAATGAAAAGAGAACCATTTCTTTTATTATTTGGGGAAGCATCTATTCTCAACATATTCCTCCATGTGTTAACTTTTAAATGGTTACAATTATATGTGATTAAAATTATATATATATATTTTTAAAGAAACGTTGAGAGCAGTGTTGGAGTAATGATGGTCTAATAAAGAAATAAAAACTCAAGAATGAATCAATATTATCTTGAAGCAAACCATGTCACCATTCCTCTCTCGTATCTTCTTCTATCCTCAACGATTCCTGATTTGTTTGTTCCTGTTTGAGTAAGTTATTGAGCTTGCGTTGAAAATTTGTCTGTTCCTTCCCTCTCAAATCATATGAACTGTGGTCTAGGAAACATACCGTAGGAGTCATAATTGAATATGTTTTTTTTGTCATCCATTGGATCACAATTGGCCGGTCCATTAACCAAATTCTTATATTCTATCTCTGGTGTAATAGTGCCTTCTACAGATGAACATACCTCATGCCACTGCACTAAAGCCACTTCATTATAGTTGAATATTTTCTAATGAAGTATCAACTATAACCTATATCCCAATGGCTGGTACTGTTTGGTGCTAGAAGTTTCCTGATTGTTGCTGCAATTTTTTTCTGATATCATAGGTTATATATATGCTATAAGAAAAAGCAAACTATTTGAACAATTTAAATATGAATATAATACGCATGAAGATATGTGTTAACCTAAACCTCAGAATTCGTCGGTGTAATTTAAAAAAAAAAAAGATGTTGAGAAAAAAATAGAAATTGAGATAAGTCACATGAGGGAGTGGAGCAATGTACACCACCGTCACTGGCTCACAACTAACGTCAGTAATGACAAAACGTGAGTGCACATGAACCTTATAAAGTGAAATGTACGATGAATAAGTCAAAAACATTTTCGCAACAAACGAGAAGTCGGCGGATTTAAGACCACCCACGATGCCACGAGCTTATCATATCTTTTCACATTTACATGCATCTTAACGCGTTCTACTAAAATATTAAAATTTAAATGAAATTATTCTCTTCATGAGTTCATTCACAAAACCGTATCTTAGTCCTTGCACATCAAATCAATTTGTTTTATACAAAATTAAATTATTCTCTTCATGAGTTCATTCACAAAACCGTATCTTAGTCCTTGCACATCAAATCAATTTGTTTTATACATCAACTTGGTCAGTACTATAATTCTATCGAAGAAAGTTCAAATACCAGACTAATAGCTTTATATGTAAATACGAAAGTCACGCATACGAAGTAACACATGTAAGTGTAATTTACATGAACCCTAAGATCTTTTAAGCAACATGATTAATCACATGATAGAATTATAAAGGAGGGTTAGCGGAGTACCTCCTCCATTGATTGTAGTATAGATTCCTGATGAACAGCTTCCTGAAGTCCTGATCTCTTCTAGTTAGGTGATTAGGTTTCTCTCCCCTTGCCTATGAACTTACTCTCTATGTGTTGTCTTTCTGAGATTTATTTGGGATGCCTTTATGATGGACTAAAGGCATATATTTATAGGCGGAGAGAGGACCTAATTCCTCTTTAGGGTTTCCTTAAGATTTAATCTCAACCGTCCATCAAAGTAGAGATTGATTAGGAAAAACTCCATTGTTACCAATTTAATTGGTTACCAAATATATCATGAAGTAACATTATTCCATAGAAAACGGATGACTATAAGACCACATAATAGGAAAAGGAAATAATTCCTTACAGTCTCCCACTTGGTCGTTAGTAAAATCCATTAATGTTTTCTTTTAGGAATCATAAGGCCGGCATAATATGTTATAACTAATTTCTTTCATTTGGTCATCCTAAGTGTCTTGACTAATCTAGTAATCAATGGGAGTCATGGCGGTTGCATATCATTCAGCAACATGATCCCTTCCAAGTACTACTACATTGACTACCGTATTAGCTAGACCATAACATAATAGGAGTTATCATAATGGTCCCTTTAATGTCTTTGAATAAAGACTTATTCTGTTATCATAGATCCAACAACAAATAATGTTTGTGCACATTGGAACAGAATATAAAAGATGTAAAAGTCATAAAAAGAGCTCAAATAAATGTCAAATATAGGCTAATCATAATAAGCAGACAACATAATTAGGAACTTTCCTCAAGACTTATACTTTTAGCATGCATGTTAAAAGTCATTGGAGGTAATCCTTTCATAATTAAGTCTGCAACCTTAATTTCAGTGCCTATCTATTAATTGACATACATTTCTCTTTTGACATCTTGCTTTAATTTAATGACATATATAACCTTAATGTCCATATACTTGGATCCTTCATATATCATGTCATACTTGTATAAAAGAAAATTACATCTTTGATTGTCACATAATGAGTTAAACACTTGTTAACAATACTCAAGGTCTCAAACTCAAAGACATTTATGTAATTATCCTTTTTAATATAAACCTCATTATATGTCACATACTCAGTCTCTAATGTGGATTTATAAAGAAACTTCAACAGCAGCCTTTACCATAATATGACACCTCTATTAATGAGATACATATAGCCAAAAAGTGTAGTATCTTAAATCAAAATATCCACCAAAATTTGAGTTAGAAACTTCAACCATCTGTGGATGTGTTGATTTTCTGTATATGTGAACATGTATTCACTTGTTTCCTTTAGGTATCTCAAAACATTTGTTTACAAATAGCAATATTAGAAGAACATGTTAATTTACTAATTCTCTCAAGAACTTTATCAACATAAACTTTATGAGATAATCTTAATTCCAAGTGATCTATCATGGATAATATTATACCCATCACATAGGAAATCTCATTGATAACTTTCGTATAAAAGTTCTCGAATGGCTAGCTCTTAGTCTCAATAATGGACTAAGATCACTTTGACAATAAGATATCATACAATACCAGATATATGAACTTACTCCCACTGATCTTGAGGAACATATTTGGTAAAATATAATGTTTTCTTTGAAACCAAATTTTGTAATGGTTTCATCAAACTTTAGATACCATTGACTCAAGAGTTATACAAGTCCATAAGTTGAATTCTTTAGTTTGCAGAGAATGCATTCACAAGTTTCTATTAGGAAACTTTCAGGTTGACTTTCATAGACTTTCTCGATAAGTCTCCATTAAAAACCAATTTTAACATCCATCGATGTAACTCGATGTCATATTGAGCTACTAATGCCATGATAATTCTAAGAGAATCTTTCCTTAACACAGGGAAAAAATCTCATTATAATTGATACATTCTTTCTGATTAAAACCTTTTGCTATAAGTCTAACTTTATATCGTTCAATTTTGCAATTACAGTCGGTTTTGGTCTTAAAGATCCACGTACTACCGACTGGTTTGTGTCCTTCCCCCAATTGAACGACATCAAAGACTTCAGTTTCAGCCAAAGATTTTAATCCTTCATGGCATCAATTCATTTATTAGAATTAACATTCTTAATGGTTTGTGAATAAGAAACCATGTCTTTAATTAATATTCAATTCTCTAGATTCTACTTGATAAAGCACATAGTCATCGGAAATAGCAGATATCCTCGTAAAGATAAATATTCGTAATGCTTGTTCCTCTTGTGCTTTATTATCATCATTAGCAATGTTTTCTTCATGGAGTGGATGATTTCCAGTAATATTCGAAATAAGGGCAAAGAAATATTAACCCGGTCCTAATTTTCTGAATGAATTTTATCACTCCCACTAATCTCGCCATTCTTATAGATTCTAGTATTATCGGTTTCCACTATTCTTATAATATGGGTTGGACAATAAAATCTATATTCTTTGGACTTCTCAGATAACCAATAAAGTGACCACTGATCGTTCGAAATCCAATTTTTCATGTGGATTATAAATTCTTGCTTAAGACTAGATTTCCAGCCTTTTATAGTTCAAAATGAGTATTTGGAACTGCTTTGCTAGAAACTATGTTCAAGACATGACTGCAATACATAATGCGTCTATCCACAAGGATATAGATAAGTAACCCAGACTCATCATGGATATAACCATTCCCATATAAGTACAATTATGCCTTTCAGCTACACCATTCTGCCATGGAGAACCATGCGTTGTGTACAGAGTAACAATTCCTAATTTTCTAGAAAATTTTGGCAGAAGCTCCAGAATGTTGTTCTGTTTCATTATATCTACCAAAAATTCACCTCTATCTAACATTATGATTTTCACTATTCTATCTAATTGTCTCTCTACATCAGTAATGAATACTTTTACAGCATCCACAAATTGAGACTTTTCATGCAATAGATAGAAATAACAATAATGTGAATAATCATCAATAAAGGTAATGAAATACTCTTCACCTCCAAAAAAGAAGGAACATCAACAGGTCCACAAATATATATGTATGTATGATTTGAATAAGCTGTGTACTTCTTATGGCTCCCTTTTAGTGTGTTTAGTTTGCTTACCCTTAATGCAATCTACTCACTCATTACAATTGGTAAAATCAAGATTGGGAATGACTCCATCTTTTACCAATCTTTTTAATTCTTTTTGCTGGATATAGGTTCCAGTCTTTTATGCCACAAGAAATATGAGTCTTTATAACATGTTTTGCTTTTAATTTCATTATTGTCATGCAGGATGAGATGTGTTTCATAATCATAATATTGATCAGTCAAACCTAAAGACCATCAACTGATTTTCCAGAACTAACTCCATTAGAGTTCTGAATTACATGAAACAATTATCTCAATGAGTTAATAATAAGCCAATCAAGTTTACTTACTGAAACCGAATAATAGAAAATATATGTGAAGCATAAATATCTGAAATAAATTTCAGATAAAATCCAATATTCATAATGAGACAAAAATTACCAATATTTTCAACTAGTATATTGTCTCTGTTTCCATTATAAGTAGTTTCACTTAAGTTGATTGTCTTAGTCATAAAAAAATTTCTGCATAGCACTTGAGACATGTATAATTGCACCGATTATTAATCCACTAACATTTAAGAAGAAACATAAGTAACATTAGGTTCGAAAATCTTTACGAAATCTATATGATTAGCTTTCTTTCGAATAATTAAGGCATTCTTTCTGAAAGTTAATAGTTTTCTGCAAGGTTCCGAAGTTATCTTTCTTTGCCAGTATCTTCTTAATTCTTATCAATTGGATTATTATCAATAATTTTGGGTGGTGCTCTTTCATGACTTAATGTCTTTACCCAACTTTAGGTACAGCTCCATCAGTATAATGGTAACTTTAATACCTTCATGATTAAGCATAACCTCTTCTAGTACCAATTGCTAACCAATTCATTTAACATCTAACTTTCATTAATGATGTTGAAATAAATATGGAATGGTCTATAATGAGGAGGTGGTATATTTAGGATAATTTGGACAAATTTAATCATCCACACTAATTCCTAAATTATCCAACTTATCTAAAGGTTAGTCATTGCAATGCAAATTTCATGCATATAATTTATACCATTATATTTCATAATTATGAGATTTGCCATAAGTTTTCCCAACAAGGGATTGTTTGCAGTCTCAAATTGTTCTTCTTAAACTTTTAGTTTATCCGTAGTTTAAATAACTATCGAAATAAACATTTAATATTGCTAAAAGTTATCATAATTATTAACATTATACTTAAGTTGTTTTTATTTCTTTTATGGAGAAACTTTTCATCCTCAATACTAGATTTTGTTATAAAATTTAGTTTCTCATAATGAGTTACTAAATCCATATCTAATATTCTTAAAATGAACTCAACTTTTCCATTACATTATGGGAAATTGGTTCATAAAGGATTGAAAGATCCAGAAAAATTGCTCTAATTTTAGAGATACAACAAGTTTTATTAGGTTTTAAAACATAATCAACACAAAATTTAAATATTGAATAAACATGAAAAGAAATTATGATGTTCCTGTGGGATAACAACATAATCTCAATAAAATCATGATATTCACAAAACGTTATTGAGTGATGTATTGAATTAATTAGATAAGTTATCTGTGGATATCCTTAATCTTTACAAATACAAAATCTCATTATTCATTGATTATATCTAAATTTTATAATCTACCTGTGGGTAACTAATTATCAAAGATATATCAACTAAATAGTTTCATGTGTAAATCATTATAAGGTAAGGTCACTGTGGTGATATCCAAACCTTAACTATACACTTTTATAGAAACTAAATTTCTGCACGGATTATGCACAAATCGTTTTTGCACAAATTTTCTTCTTATGCACATAATAATTTTGCACGAATTATGCACAAAATAATTATGTACGAATTATCGTAGAATAATACTGCACGATTTATGCACAGAATAATTCTATTTGAACTTTCATATGCAAAAACAATTCACATACATACGAATTTTGCACACCCTAATTATGTACATATATATGTTTGTGATATATCATAATTCACAAACACCCGGGTTTTGCACAAACAAATTTCATTATGGACTATTTTCTCCAAAATCTTAATTCGAGATGTCCAGTTTGTGTATAAACATTTATCTGTAAAAATAAAATTAATTTACAGAGACCCGAATTATGCACAAAATTTTATTTGCAAAAATTTTATTCGCTTATACCCGAATTATGCACAAACTTTTATCTGCGAAAATTTTCATTCGCATATACCCGAATTATGCACAAACTCTCTAATCTGAGAAAATCTTAATTCACAGACCCGAGTTATGTACGCCGGATTTTGCACGGACTTTCGAGAAACCCGAATTATGCACGAATTTTTCAAACATAGATTTATACATTCAGATCTATAATTTTATCATACTAAAATCCAAATTATGCACTAAAATTTTCAGATCTATAATTCTATCATACTTAATGAATTAACCATATGCTAATAACCATGCTCGATACCACATGTAAGTGTAATTTACATGAACCCTAAGATCTTTTAAGCAACATGATTAATCACATGATAGAATTATAAAGGAGGGTTAGCGGAGTACCTCCTCCATTGATTGTAGTATAGATTCCTGATGAACAGCTTCTGAAGTCCCGATCTCTTCTAGTTAGGTGATTAGGTTTCTCTCCTTGCTATGAACTTACTCTCTATGTGTTGTCTTTCGAGATTTATTTGGGATGCCTTTATGATGGACTAAAGGCATATATTTATAGGCGGAGAGAGGACCTAATTCCTCTTTAGGGTTTCCTTAAGATTTAATCTCAACCGTCCATCAAAGTAGAGATTGATTAGGAAAAACTCCATTGTTACCAATTTAATTGGTTACCAAATATATCATGAAGTAACATTATTCCATAGAAAACGGATGACTATAAGACCACATAATAGGAAAAGGAAATAATTCCTTACAACACATAAACGTAATAATCAAATCAAAGTCTTTTTTTTTTCTTCTTTTTCTTTATTACACTGCGAAGATGCATAATGCTTTATTACAAGGAATTTTGAATCTTACAAAAGAAAAGAAAAAAACCAAACCCTTTTTACAATAGACATGCGATATATATGAATATATATACATGCACATTTTATTGTTCTTATATCACAAGTAGCCCTGGGAATAATATCCGATATCCGCGGATATCCGGATCCGGATCCGAATTCGATCCGAAAATTCGGATATCCGGCCCGAACGGATCCGAATACGGATAATAAATTTCGGATTTAACGGATACGGATCCGGATGCGGATAGTGAACAATTTTCGGTTCGGATATCCGGATCCGAATAGTTATTAGTCTACCGGGTTTAATAATACTAATGGACCTAAGAATACTAACAGACCTAACTAAATTATTGGGCCTAACTAAATTCTGGGCCTACTAGTGTTGCAAAATAACCTAGCTACTATTATTTTTCTTCCCACGATCTCTCTCCCCTTTCCTCTCGTTTACCTTGTTCATCTCCTCCAATTTTTCAGATTGCTTTCCTAATTCCGTAATGAAGATCGTATCAAAAGAAGTGTATGTTTGCTTTCATACTTTTTTCAAGCTTTACATTTGGAGTGGTTATAGAAAAGGAATTGAATCTTATGATGAGATTTGGACAGATCCATACAAGATCCGGCGATTAGCTATGGTAGTTAACGAAATCAAGAGAAATCTAGAAGAAAATAGAACAAAAGAGGGTCTGAGAAGAGATTTGAGTTTGTAATTAGTGCTAGGGGTTCGTTTGTGGTGGTGAAGATAAAGAAGGGACGGATCCGGATATCCGCGGATATCCGGTTTTGATATTTGTATTCGGATATCAGTAACGGATCCGGATTCGGATAGTGTTTTTGTATATCCGCTGGAAACGGATACGGATCCGGATAGTCCCAAAAACTCGGATATCCGCTCCGTTTACAGGGCTAATCACAAGAATTATTGATTTATCATAGTAATAAAAAAATCACCAAATTTTTAAAACCTATATATTTCCAATAAAAATAATGATTTTTGAAAACATTTATTATTTCTGTTTTATTTTGATCCACTAGAAGATTTTCAATCCGAAGTCCCTACCTTATGAAAACCTATTACTGCAGCAACCAAGAAGCATGTGCCAATGTTTGATCAGTACGTCCACTCCTGTGGCAAATCCGCTTGTGGTTCTTGGTGGCTCTCGGTTGACATCTCCACCACATACGGTGATCCACTTTGTACCGGCCGAGATGATGAACTACTTTTGTTGTTTTTGTTCTTCATAGACACCAATGGAGCACCTATATCGTAAATTTCAAGAATCAAAAATCAAAAACCAAAATTTTTAAAGACAATAAAGCTCTTGTTTATATATTTATTAGTTAATCACTTAATCTTAGTGTCTAATATGATATAATCGATTTCGGAGTGAGCAGCTATATGCGTCAAACTGTAAAATAAAACCTCTAAACCCAAAATCTGAAACTAAACTCCGAAAACTTGAATTCTTAACTCCAAAATCTAAACAAAATGTTATATTCCTCTAATGTTGAAATAGTTAACCCTATCTTAGTAAAATATTATTTTTATTTAAAAAAACTACTCCCTCTGTATCAGAATAGATAATGTTGTAGGATTTTATTTTGTATCAAAAAGGATGATTGGATGATTTTCTGTATACTTTAATTAATCGATGATAAGAAATTGTAAATTTCAAGAATCATTAAATGAGAATTTAAAAATTTGATGAAATACTATTGGTTAATAATTATAAAATATGTTATTATAAATAAATAATACACTTATTGATATACATTAAATGTTATTCTTGATTCATGTCAAAATTCTAAAACATCATCTATTGTGATACAGAGGAAGTATTTCCTACGCATCTCTTTTCTTTGTCAACCATCCCTTATTTATTTTTATACATGTATAAACTCAGAAGAATACAAAAAAAAAAAAAACTGAAAATTAAATTAGGAAAGAGATAGGTGGGGTTGGTACCATGAAAAGGAGGGATATCAGAAGAGAATGTAGAAGGAACACCCATTTTGTCAAAGTGAACTTTCAAAGCTTCAACTACTCTTGCTGGTATTATAACTGTTGAACATCCTGCAACCAAATTTATTTCAGACACAAAAGTCAAAACCAAACAGAAACTACATCTAACCAAATTAAACCAGTTTGGCAATTTAAGAGTAACAACTCAGAAAACAGTCTGGTTGAGACATCAGTTTCATACAACGACAACAATTTTGAATACAACCAAATACAATAAATAGTAAATTGTCACCACCACCTACCCACCGATATCAAAGCAACCTCAAATCATATGATTAGAAAAACAAAGAATAATTTCTAGAAAAGAAATGGTAGTTGATATTTTGTTTACAAACTCACCGACTCCTAGATTGGGTAACGGTTAAGAGTTGAAAATGAAATTGTCAGAAAAAATATTTAATGTTAGAGTTGAAAGCATCAACAAACCTGGTTAGGTTTACTTACGTGTTGGGTATATGATTTGTAACTGTTCATCTAACTCCGAGAATATAATAGTACTATATTTAGAAAAGAAACAAAGCTTTATAGGATTTATACTATGTGGTTCGGTTATGGCCTTGGGTATTATCAATGATCGAACGGTGAAGAAAGAAATAGTCACAATATGAATAAATATCTCTAGTTTAACTTAGACTATAATCCACTTATTGAAAGAAACTAGTGGGGTCTCTTATTAGAAATATCAAAGAGTTAGAATGATTATAAACCTAAATGATTTTTTTTTTTTATTATTATTGAAAGGGAAAGGGAAAAGGAAAGAGAGTACAAATGGGGACCAAGGAGCTGAGGCAAGATTCTAATTAGAGAGGGTATCTGTCAAACCTATAGCCACACAGTATAATATTATAGAGATAAATTAAGAGATTAATTGGTGACAAGGAATCTATGGAATCTTACTCAGTCAAACGATGTAATAATATAAAAAAGATTCTTATAATATATTTGTCCTAAATAATTGAGTTTTTGAGCTTTAGATGATTGATACTCAATCAGCTAAACTAACCTAACCTTAACCAAACTAATAACCATTCCAGTTAAATCACGTCACAACTCTTTTGTATACTCTTCTAAAAAACTCTAGTTTAGTTAAATCAATATAAACAAAAACAGTTTTGAGTTACCAAAAAATTGTAAGAAGATTATCACAACAGAAAGAATGGAATTTGTGCAAAATCAAAAGTCGATTCCGGAACTACGCAAGTGTACTAATGGCAGGATATGAAATCTTATCTATCTCGACGTCGACCACAGAAAGATTTACAAACTCTAATGTCTAATATATATTTAGTGGTTTATTTTGTGTTATGTTAGGGAACCAATTATGAAAATTTCTTAAGGAACCAAATTATTTTTACGACATCTTGATACTAGTTAATACTATCCAAGATTCCACTTTTGTCAACCCCCAAAAAAGAAAAAACAAAGTGGAATCTCAAAGTATTTTGATTAAATGTTAGACGACGTCATCCTATTTTTATTTAAATTCTTTTCTCCTATATAATACGTAACCTAAACGAAAACCACTAAAATTTATTTTATAAAAATAAATATCCCAAAAAAAAAAAAACACTTATAACGGAAGAAATAAGTGAAAGAATAATAATGATAAGATTAAATTTTTTTTTTAAAAACTAACTATTGCTGATTGGCTCTAACCTGATTTCTTGCGTGACTCGACAACAGTACCATGAGTACGTGGCAAGAACACTCCAGTTCCACCCGACCCGGTTCTTGAACCCAACCCGTTAACGAACACCGCCTTCACGCCTGACCTAGGTCTCTGCTGCTGCTGCTGCTGCTGCTGCTGGAGCTGGTTCTGGTAGTTCTTTGCTTTGTTCCTCAAAACGTCTTCGTTTCGTTTCTTCTCTTTCTCCTTCTCCTTCTTGATCTTATGGAACTATATACATAAAACAAATCAACATCCAACTCTTTTTTTTAATAAAACAATGGAAAAACAAAACTTATTTGTCGTCAAGATATAATCCAGACCGTTAATATTATAACCGACGACACCTTTTTTTTTTTTTACAGAAAAGTAATAGTAAGATTCTGAGTAAATTAAATAAAATGATGAGCTCACGTTTGCTTGAATAGATCGGATCTGGTCATCGATTAAAGCTTGCTTAGATTGAAAAGGGATCGTAACAGGTTTTGTATCGACCTTAGTCATGATCGTCTCCAACGTTGGAGTTAGCGGCGGAGATGGTTCACGGGAAGGACCAATAGGGCTGCTGTAACCGGAAGCAAATGGTGACCAGAGAGTTGATTGCGGCGAGCCAGAGCCACAACCACCACGAGACTGAATAAAAAAAAAAGATATGATAAGAATTTTGAGATTGACAAAAAAAAAAGAAGAGAATCTCGAATCTGAAGAGTAAAAAAGTTGGGGGGGGTTTACCTTTTGATGCTTTTCATCGTCTTGAAGCATATAGTTTGTCATCTGACGAGTCAACTCTGTGATGTACTCGTCGTCGTCTTCGTTTTGTGCCTTTGGTGAATCTGGTTCGTCGGAGACGGAGCTTGTGGTTGGAGTGAAGAACGTTGGCTCAGAAAAGGAGGTAAAAGGATTTGATATGATATCCATGTCGTGTAGTTCAGTAGATTCCATTTGATTTTTTTTTCTCGTACAGAAACAAACCAACAAAACCGGAAAGACAGAAACAGAGGAAAAACAGAGCAAATCAAGAAACAGAGGAAAAGCAGAGCAAATCAAGAAACAGAGGAAAGCAAGAAACAGAGAGAAGAGAGAAAAGAGGAGAGAGGGAGAAGTTTGTGTAAGTGGTGAAGGGTTGAGATTTTATAAAGAAGAAAAGAGAAGACCGTATAGTACAGATGGACAGCTTAAGGCCGAAGGCGTTACGACAATATCACCTGCCAATTGTTGTGAGTTTTGCGACTCACGAGAGATTAAGAATTAAGGATTAAGGAAACTTTTTTTTTTTTTTTCAATAGACATACACATATGAATCTTTCCTTCTTCTTTTATTTTTTTTTTCTTTTTTCTTTTATGTTGAATGAATGCATTTATTTATGACGAACCTTTTTAGGTGAATTTTGTTTTCAAAAAAAAAAAAAAAAAAATTGCTAAAAGCAATGTATTCAACCTAATATTGAATTTGTTTGAATCATTTGAATTGTTTGAATTAGTATGTGACTACTCTATAAAGTAATAATATTATTTAGTCATGATTTGTAAAAATTAACCTTATTGGAGTTTTTTTATTTATTTTAATTATTATGGAGTGAATCATTATTATTTTTCTTAATATTGGATTCATGTATGAATTAGCCCCAACTAATTTTACTGATATACTAAAGTTTAAAAATTATTCTTCTAGCTAATCTACAACAAGAAAACACATGGGGCTGACGCCTAAGAATCGAAATGACCCAACAACAACAAATTTGTTCTCAATATCTATCATTTAAGTAGAAGAATTACCACAATCCACAACAATAGAAACTGTAGATAAAAAAAATCAACTAAATAAAATACATTACAAAATAGTTATCATTAAATAGATTTGAAATATTTTAATTAAGATCATCGTTTTTTAATGAAATTACGACAACTAGCGAAAGATTTTTGAAAATAATAATTACGCACTATAACTTCTAATACAAGTTATGTGTTGTGTATGCCATCAAACTCTGTTACTCTGGTAGCTAAAATGCCTATAACATAAAATATGATTCTTCTTCGAACTTCTTCTAACTTCTAACTAATTAATGAAGATCTGCGCGCGAACCATAACCAGATCGCAACCAAATTAAGATTCCATTATCAACCATGATCGTAAAGTTTAAACAATACTATATGATTTTATATCTAAGACCACCTTATTATTATAGAAACAGACACTCGATTTACAATATACTAGTATTAAATCCCGTCCGTAGTACGGGTCAAAATTTATATGACGTGTTCATGTGTTAGGTTTTTACTCAAATCTTCTATACATTTTTAATGTAATTGACAGCAGAGTAATGTAATTGACAGCAGAGTAAGATTTGAAAGATAACATAAAAAGAAAAACCAACCAGGTCCGACTACTCGTTCATGGTAGTGCCTTAGTTGTGTATGGCGACGGAGGGGAGACTCTTTTAGATACCTGTCATAGTATATTCACCGACAACTAATTAGATACGTATTGTAGTTTGTAGAGTATCTAATTAAAGGAGAATACTGAAATTACCAAATATTAAACCTAAGAAGGTAAAATCAATAGAAAATATTAAAATAACAAATTCTGAATAGGAGATTGGGGAAAAAGTTGACTAACGTAGTTATATAAATTACAGTGTGATTACTCTTAGAGCTCTATGAGGCCTTAAAACTAAATGGAGAAAGTAGAATTTTATCTTTATAACCTTGAATAGGATGAGAACTTCTGTGGTATTTAGGTGATATTGACAATAGTGACAAAAAAAAAAGTGGACATTTGAAATTTATGATAACATCGCAAATATAAACAGAAGAAATAGGTAGTTAATGAAGATCGTGTATAGAGTAGTTGATATGTGTTTTTTTTTTGGTTACTTTCAACTGTTAGTAATTGTACTTTCAATAGAACGTGTAACTGAAGGAAAATTTGTAGGTTTGTAAAATACTGATTCATTTACTTTTAAAACAGAAAAGAACGTGGTAAGTACTATCTTTTAAACTGAAAATAATATTTTTTTTTTGGATTTGCTGATGTTTCATATTTTATTGGTATGGTGACTTGTAATTTATAGTATAAAGGATATATAGTTTTTGTTTTGTAAAGGATTACTTTATAATATATATAGCTCTTACGAGTCACGAGCTAGTGATACGGTGTATAATATGTTGATTTAGGTGATCTTTTTTTGTGTGGGATTATTGTGTATTAAGTCAACAAATGCAACTTGGGATGAGTGATTCGGAGACAAACATACATGTTTCTTTCTTTATATGCGATGTTTTTTCTAAGTAACAAAGAAGGGGAAGGTTGGTGTTGGTTGACCTATTAAGAACTTAAGATCTGACCAAACATGAGTACTTTTTTTTCTTTGGAATAACGGTATAAATATACTAAAAATAGTCCCTACCACTAATTGCGTTTAGCAGTTCACATTTTAAGTATTGAATTGTGTATTTGAATTTGCAACGTTTAAATCCCCATTAATTGTTTTTATTACAAGAAAGTAGGTCTTATATCCCTTTATAGCGAAGCCTTTATCTAACAACCATTAACACATAGAGATATGTAGGACTTTTGAGTGTGGGATAATCAAACTTCTAACGCTGACATCTATGTGGTGGATACAGTTGTAAAAATAATAGTATAATTTTCTAGCACAACCGTAAAATAGTAGAAAAATACATAATCAAAGTTTTGTTTGTGAAGTTTCAATCTATGTTCTAACTTTTAACCTAATACTACGAAGAATATATGTTTCCGTTATATTCTTTGATATGTGACAGGTTAACAAAAATGTCGTTGTAGTATAGTGGTAAGTATTCCCGCCTGTCACGCGGGTGACCCGGGTTCGATCCCCGGCAACGGCGTATATTTTTTATTTGTTTTGCCTTATAGCTAAACGTTGTCGTTCTGTGTCATTCAACCGTCTTGCCGTTTTCCTTCCCTTGAGACGGCAAGCAATCCCATCTCTCGCTGCAATTAGAATATAACTACGAGCATGTGCATATGACGTATAGATTACGACTTTTGCCTTACTAATTTAATTAAGTCAATCGGTCAACTCCTTTTTTTTCAAGATTCAATCGACTGAAGACAAATTAATTACTTCTTCTCCTTCTTTTATCATAAAAAGATTAAAATTTTCGAGTTCCAAGATTCGATCTATCACTTTCCCATGGCTAGAGAAAACCCATTGATGAGTTTCTCCTTCAGTTTCAGATACCTCTGTCACTTTGCTCTCCTCCTATCTCTCTTCTCATTCGTCTCTTTTCTCTTCAGACACAACACATCACTCTGTTCTTGTCCTTACGACCACAACCCCAACGCTCACACATTCGTTGATCATAATCATCACCATAACAACGAAACCATTGATCTTCTTCGCTTCTCTTCAGCTTGGAACCACCTCACATTCCCGTCTAAACCCAAGAAGACTCTAAAGATCGCTGTGGTGGTTAAAAAATGGCCAAGGAAATCGCAAGCTGGTGGACTTGAGAGACACGCGCTTACTCTGCACCTAGCTCTAGCCAAACGTGGCCACGAGGTTCATGTTTTCAGCGCTGCTTCTCCTTCGTTCCCTGAATACCAACTGAAAAATCTACTGTTTCATCTCTCTGAGCCCACCGCTGCTGGATATCTCGATCAAGCTTCCGTCTCGCTACAGCTTCAGGTAAACCGTAAACACAAGGAATTGAAATAATGTTTGATGTTTCTGTGGTTGAATTGTGTTTTCTCCTATTTGCGTTTGATAGTGCCAATGCGAAAGTTCATACACATTTTGCCTACAAAAAATGGCGATATCATTGTGTCTATTGCTGATTCAACTTAGAACAAGTTAATTTATGTTACTATCACACTTTAAAATAATAAAATTTGTTTGTATCAAACCCCTTCATCTTCAAGAAAAATATTTTTATTTTATTTTATTTATCAAAATCTAGCTGAAATTTAAATTTTGTATAGCTAGTGGACCTAGTGGTTAATACTTGAAGTGTCAGTAGTAACTATTACCCTCTTCCTAATATAAACAGTGTTTGGCATTTTTCTATAAACAAATTAAAAATTTTATACAAAAAATGTTGATTCTAAAAATTGTGTTGTATATAATTAACATATTTTACAAAAGAGTGGAGTAGCTAGTTAATAATTTATTAGTCAACCGCTGACCAATGACTTAATATATTTTAGTCCGTAAGTAATCACTACTCCCTCCGTTCTAATTTAGTTGTCGTTCTAGGATTTAATTTTTGTTTCATATTAGTTGTCGTTTTAGATTTTCAATGCATATGTTTGATGAATATTCCAATTTTATCCCTGCTGTTTTAAAGTTTCAACCAATAAAAAAATTATAAAATATATTAATGAAAAGCAAAACATAAAATTTTATAGTTTTCTTAATTTATGCGTAAAAACCTTAAACCACAGATAAACTAGAAAGGAGGGAGTATTAGAACTACATAAGTCAATTTGGTTAAGCTAAGGCTACAATCATTTGTACTTAGTCAACTACAGTGTGGATAGATAAAGAGAATTGAAGTTTTGACTAACGCGATTTTTTCTCCGGAAAACGCAGACGCAGAACGCGAGTGGAAGACCATTTGACGTGATTCACACGGAGAGCGTAGGGCTTCTCCACACAAGAGCCAAGAATCTCCCAAACGTGGTCGCGTCTTGGCATGGAATCGCTTACGAGACTTTTCACTCGGACATCATCCAAGAACTCCTCCGTCAAGCAGATATCGCCGCCGCCGCTGCTGCCGGAGCCGAAGAAGAACATCCACCGCCTTCCTCTCCGGCTCTGACGGAGCGAGCGAAACGAGTCGTCGAAGAAGTCAAATTCTTCCAACGTTACGCTCACCACGTGGCAACTAGCGATCACTGCGGTGACGTACTCAGGAGGATCTACATGATCCCCGAGGAACGCGTACACATCATCTTAAACGGCGTTGACGAGAGCGTTTTTAAATCTGACGTTACGAAACGCGACAGCTTCAGAGAAAAATTTGGCGTTAGAAGCGGCGGCAAGAACAAAAAAGATCCTTTGGTTCTTGGAATTGCGGGGAGGTTAGTGAGAGATAAAGGTCATCCTTTGATGTTCTCAGCTTTGAAACGTGTGTTTGAAGAAAACAAGAAGGCACGTGAAAACGTTGTCGTTTTAGTAGCTGGAGATGGTCCATGGGGAAGCAGATATAGAGAACTCGGGTCTAATGTGATCGTTCTTGGACCGTTGGATCAAGAAAAGCTAGCGGGATTCTACAACGCGATCGATGTGTTTGTGAACCCGACGCTTCGAGCTCAAGGACTAGACCACACTCTCTTGGAAGCCATGGTTTCAGGGAAACCGGTCTTAGCCACGAAGCTAGCAAGCATCACTGGGTCAGTAGTCGTCGGTCCACATTTGGGATATACTTTCTCACCGAACGTTGAGTCTCTCGTGGAAGCGATTTCACGGGTTGTTAGCGACGGAACAGAGGAATTACAGAGGAAAGGCAAAGAAGCGCGTGAACGGTCCTTGAGGCTTTTCACCGCTTCTAAAATGGCCGATGCGTATGAAAGGTTTTTTCTTTGCATTTCTGATAAGAACTTTTGTACAATACAAGCTTAAAACACTTGAGCTATGACACTAATATAGTCAAAACTAATCAAGGGCTTTGCATTGTTTGTTTTCATGTCTAGTTAGTTTCATAAAGTCTTTGTGTTGGGTAAAAACGCTTTTGAAGGACATGATACAGACAAAAAGCAGAGTAGATACTGATACAGTTGATTAGGACAAGTACTAGACAAATTTTTATTAGGAGATTTCTTTGATATTATTATATTTAATCTTTGAAATCTCCTAAATAACTTTTGTTTTACTGCATAAACTTATATTATACAAAGTCTTGGTTCAGTAGATATTAGTACTTGGCTTGAGCTTCATGGGTTTCTGGAGAGATTTACAAAGTAACTACCGGAAGTGGTTCTTTAGTAATAAAGAGAACCTTGCCACCAGTTTCCTCTTGAAACATCTTGTGAGTTCTGTCCATTAGCATCGACTTCTCCGTTTCTTGTACGCTCATTTTTGGCCTGAGAGATGTTTAATTCTAATCAGTAAAGTCCTCTGTTTTCTTTTTGGAAGTGATTAGTAAAATATACTTAAGTTAAGAAGACTTACTGCAGGGTAAGTTTGGTTGGTGGTGGATCGAGAGTATACGTCTTGACCACCATAGTAAAGAGAAGAGCTTAGATGACATGGCTCAACTCTATCATCTCCAGTTGAAGATTCTCTACGTTGAGCTGTGTTATAAAAAAAAACATCTTCATTAGAAAAACAGAAAGTCATTTCTTGATTCAAGAACAGCAGAGTATTTTGAGACTAAGTGACTAAAGAAGAAGAAGGAAGTTGCATAAAGATTGTTTTTTTTCTCACTGACCTTGTGAGCCATGTTTGGAACTTGAACCATCTCTAGCAACACCCTGAGAAGACAAATCAAGAAACCAAAGATTAGTCCCCAAGAATCAATCATATCACTTAAGTAACAAAAGTTGAAGGAAAGGAATGTAATAAAAACCTTGGATGGATGAGGGAAAATGGAGGAGAAGATGCCAGAGGAAGAAGATGGCGGCGAAGGATCTTTGGAGCCGAAGAGTTCGGCGGTGAAAGAGGAAGAAGTTGATGATCCGACTCGTCCTTTACCCTCCATTGAATAACTTTTAAAACTCACACTCTAATTTCCTCTTCTGTAAGAGACTTAGGAATGAAGAAGTAGGTAAGTTGTCTAAGTTGTGTGTAGTTACAATAAGATCTCAATGGGGCTATATATATACATAATCCTACAAGGGATGATGTTGTGGAGATAGTGGAGCCATCATCATCATCATCATCATCATCATCATCATCATCATCATCCGTCAAGGAAAAGATGTTTATTATGGGTATGTTCTCTCTTCTTGATGCTGAAAAGACTATTGCTACTTTCCCCATTTTTTTTTATAAAAAATCTCAGTTATAGTGTTACATTTATTTTATTTTCATTGTTAGAGAAATTTAGAAGCTTCGCTATCGTTTTTCTTTGCCAATTCTATTGGTTAGTGTTTATTTGTTTTTTTGAACTTTGTAACGATTTATTTCAGTTTTTGTTTGCCTCTATATTTTCTTGGTAGTGAAACCTATAGACAAATTTGTATTCTTTCTCTATTCCGGATAGAGACACAAACAGTGAGATTCTTTTAAAGGCTTTCAATGTTCAATGTCTCTCTTAACATAACCAAAAGAGATATCCTTAGAGGATAAGTCCGGCGTCGGATCTCAAGTCGGACCAATGATAAGTTGCCACGTGTTATTCCGAGGATAAGTTGCCGACCTTTCTTGATCACATAGAGCCAAAGTGGAAAAGAGAACCGAAGAACTTGGAGCTTCTTTTAAATCGCACGCATGTTCATATGATATCTATATTTTAGATCTAATATTGTTTCCTTTAGTTTTTTAATTGATAAATAAAGTAAAATGCCAAAACTTATATACTATTATATTGTTTAAATAATAACATAACTTCATATCCATAATTATTTTTTTACAAGAAAAGAACATTTGATCAAAGACGAGAAGATGAGGTCCACAAAAATTCTCCACTTGCTCAAGTCTATTCGTTTTCTTTCTCTTTATCTTCAAGACTCACACATCAATCATTAATTCTAAAAAAAAATATAATGAAAAAATATCTTAAAACCTTTTTAATAATCAAAGTGGATTAATGTGATTTGTTTTGGTTTCATGTCATGCATATAAAATTTTAGTGATTGTCTTTTGTAGATCAACCCAAATTAAGACCTAATACTGTATTAGTAATACAGAACGAAGCGTCAGTTTCAAAATTTCAATGAGCATATAATCTTAAGTTGATTCGGATAAACCAAAATGTCCATATATAGCTTAAAACATACTTATAAACTATACAAGTTTTGCATTACTTCAGTTGATTATAATCTATTATATTCTAATTATAATTGACAATAATATCAAAATTAGAAGTATGTGACAGAAATTGGAAAACTAGTGTGAAAGCTTGGTGTTATTTTCTTTGTAAAAAAAAAAAAAGCGAAAGAACTGGATGTCTTACTCGCAAAGTATCACGTGATGATGATCAGATGATACACGTTCTTTACACGTTGTTCGGAAGAGATATTCGATCCGGGGGAATAAAACTCAAAAACTATATCTCAATATCCTCATCATATAATATATTAAATTGGTAATTGGAGACCAAAAATACTAGCAGCCTTGACAAATATGGTACATACAATATGGTCCTTTCGCGTATATTTCAAAAGCATCATAAAAATTATGGAAAATTATGCATGTATCTACTCCAATGTACATACAAACATGCAATGTCTGAGAACTGTTGTCCATTTTAGATAAGAGATAGATTCTCATGTGAGAGATTCTTCTCATTGGTCCCTATTTTACTTCCGAACAGAAGTCAATAACATATATTGTATGTCAATATGACAATATGTGTATGTATATGTTATTATGTATCAAGTGTATGTCAGCATGTGGATATATGGTATTTATGTGTGTTTTTTCGTCGACGTATATGTTATCTACTTATGTGTAAAGTACAATATACGCCTTTTGTTTTTGACAATTCTGAAATGTTTTCCAGGAAGAAAAACCAGAAAAGTTACCCGTTACAAATTAAATTTATGATTACGGTAATTTAATTTATCGGTTTCCAAAAATTAAATGATCAATTTCTGCTTATTATAAATTAAATTAATTAGATATGTTTTAAAAACTTGACGTCTCAAAAAAGAGAAGAAAACATTGACATGTTGAACACATTTTTATATGTTTGAAAAAAATGATTCGATCCAAATATTTGGATAATTGGATCAATGAAAGATACTATACTTTGATGCTTGATTGGGATTAGGATCGGATTACACAATAAGCGTTAGGGATACGTTCTTGATATAGTTAGTACTATTTAGTTAAGCAGTCGAAGAAGAAAGGAATGTTATCTTTTGTTTTGGTAAACAAAGGAATGATATCTTAATGAATAGATTGGAAAATATTCTCCTACCTTTTTTAATATGCAGATTTCGTTTGAAAACTTTATTATCTACATTAGGTTGCCAATTATAAAACATGTTCATTTCCTTTTATGCTGAGAACAAGAATTGTCAAAATACTTTTTTTTTTGTCTTTTTACCTTGCTAGCAGCCTAGCATCTTCTTTTGAGTTTTATATATGGTCTTTGACCATTAGTTTTTGAGAAAACTACCTACATATAGAATGCCATATATACAAAGATCAATGTCTATATTTTTTGTTGTCAAATTCGGATTATAGTTTGAAAGTTGTGAACTGAGATTTTTGTTTTCCCCCCAAATACATAAAGATAGAGTTTTTTTAAAATATGATTAAACAAACACTAAAAAAAAAAAAGCGTGAGCGGCAGGATTCGAACCTGCGCGGGCAAAGCCCACATGATTTCTAGTCATGCCCGATAACCACTCCGGCACGCCCACGAAGACATTGTTGTAAAGCTCATTTGACACTAAGACTAGTTAAATTTAGTAGCAAATTTCATAACGTAAATTGACAAAGAAAGGCCCTTCAAAATTGGAGAGGCCAGAAGAAGACCTGATCACTTGTAACTTCCGTGAGAAGAATATAAGAATGTGGTCCACTTCTGACAATTAATGAAGCATCGGAACAAAAGGAATACATAAAAGAAGACTCTCAACAAGTCTTCTTGTGATGTAACAGTTACCATAGCCTCATTCTGAATCTTGATTCGATCAAAGTCAAAGACTTCCCCACAGTTCTTCCCAGAGCTGCACAATCACACAAGTTCACAAAATGGAAAGAACTTCAAATGTTGAATCTTAGCATCTCTGAAAGAAGATCTCCTTATAAGCATTTTTGACTCTGTTTTTGAGACTTTGGTATAAGTTTGGGAATCTGACATGCAAAACCACTTGCATTCTCCGAAGTCAACCCTTATTAAACGATACAGTGATCTAAATCTCGAAATTCTCGGAAACAAACACCTTGAATCACACGAAATCTACCTAGGTGAGGATACAGATGAATAATTATGAGATTGTTGAATAGATATGAATTCTGGTTTCCGGTTTGTTTTATATCTGAGTTACAATGATGGTCCTTTTCTTGATTCTTGGGCGCTCTTAAGAAAGATAGAAGAGAAACTCAATAAGCTCAAAACCCATAGTTTATAAATCTCTTTTTATTATTCTCAAATTGACCTAAATCTAAAAACTAGTCCACTTTTGACCTAGTTTCCTTTTTTAAAAAAAAAAAAAAAAAAAAAAAAGAGGATTCTGTAAAATTTGGATAATTTTATAAATATATATGTATGATTAGTACCAAAAAAAAAAAAAAAAAATCAAACGTGAAGGTCACAAGGGAGCCAAATGTTGTTGAGTCTTGAGTCTCCAGTCAATGACACTATCCACGTCCATGTCCTTGTGGAGTATTAGCTTCCGGTTCGGGAATACCGAAACAACTCCGGGCATCGCTATAATTCAATATTTCAAGTAGAGAGGAACCAATAAACAAAAGGAATAACCATTACTTATAAAATCACATATTAAAACTTATACTCCAAAGATTGATACATCCTTTTCAATTTTAAGGGTAATCAACTACGTTCTGTAAAACTAAACTCAAAATTATTTTGGAACATAGGCATATACATGTGGGTGAATCCTATTTTTGATATCTCAAATTTTAAAAAACCAAAAAAAAAGTTTTGAAATTTTTACCTGAAAGCTTCTTGCTTTCCTCCTCAGTGAGCAACGCGGTGAATCCATAAAGGCCAACCCGAAGTTATCGACAATTAGGCTCGGCGAGTAACTGATTAATAAAATATACACATCAAGCAATTAGATTTTATAAAGCAGAAATACTATGATGAGTATCTAGGGCCGGTTCAATTAAATGAGAGACCCTGGAACCCGGGAC
The DNA here is from genome assembly GCA_023657505.1 of Camelina hispida. Classification (NCBI taxonomy): domain Eukaryota; kingdom Viridiplantae; phylum Streptophyta; class Magnoliopsida; order Brassicales; family Brassicaceae; genus Camelina; species Camelina hispida. The sequence continues at coordinate 29,702,072 of CP094636.1, read as the reverse complement.
CTAGGGTCTCATTTGTATTTGTATCACGTCAGTACCTCTCTTCCACCTTGAATGGCTTGCGAGGAGGTAACCATCAAGACCATAAACAAACACAAGAATACCGCGACCTTATTCATTTATTTTTTTTTTTATTTTTTTTTTGTGTTTTTAGGGAGAATTTTGTTAGATTTGTGTTTGGTAAAGATATACAAAGGGAGTTGTCTTATATAGAAGAAACAAAACGTAACCAACAGAGAGTCTTTTCATATATTGGCGTTTACTTAATGAATGTAATTAATTAATAACCAACAGAGAGTCTTTCATATATTTATGTATAATAATAAATATAAGCCTTCATAACGTACATATACTCTACAAACAAAATACACATTAGTTGAGAAACTATGAACTTGAAAATATCTGTGAGAAGAATTACAGAATGTGCTCCACTTCTGAAAATTATGAGGCATCGGAAAAAAAATCATATATATATATATATATAAAAGAAGACTCGCAACAAGTCTTCTTGTGATGTAACAGTTACCATAGCCTCATTCTGAATCTTGATTGGATCAAATTAAGTCAAAGACTTCCCCACACTTTGATATTCGTCCCAGATGCACAAGCACACAAGTTCACAAAATGGAAAGAACTTCAAATCTTGAATCTCAGCATCTGTGAATACAGATCTCTTTATAAGCATGTTCTGACTATGTTTTTAAGACTTCGGTATAAGTCTGAGAATCTGAAAAAGAGTAGTGTTTTGTTAAGTTTTTCTTCGTTTTCTCCTACAACCGCATTGGGATGTTTGAATAACTTTCAAACATTGCAAATTCAAGAAGCCAATTTGTCACAAAACTATATACATAATACATGTGAATGAAGAGTTCTAGACAGAAAAACAGTAAGAACCGAAGATTTGAGCTTTAAGTCGTAGCAGATCAATTCTTCTCTCCCTATAGTGGCGTTATTTGTGATTTAGGACCAGTCTGTTTGTAAGTTTATTACAGTGTTAATCGTTGAGTACAGTGACGGTCCTTTTCATGATTACGGGGCGCTCTTACGAAAAACATAAGAGAAACTCAATAGGTTTCAAAAATCATTAATTATGGTTGTTAAGGACTAACAACCGATAGTGTACGTTTTACATCTTTTTTTATAACTTGGTTCTTTTTTTTTTTGCTTTTATAGGAGGGTCCTGTTAAATTAGGATGTTATATTTCATAAATATGTATATGATTAGTACAATAAATCAAAAGTGAATGAATGGTCATAAGGGAGCCAAATGTTGTTGAGTCTTGAGTCCCAAGTCAATGACACTGTCCACGTCCTTGTCCTTGAGGAGTATTAGCTTCCGGTTCGGGAATACCGAAACAACTTTGGGCATCGCTATAATACAATTTCAAGTAGAGAGGAACCAAAAAAAAAGGATAACCGTTACTTTAATAACTTTTAATCTAAAGACTGATAAAGTCACATATTAAAACTTGTACTCTAAACTCTAAACACTGATACATCCTTTTCAATTTTTAGGTTAATCAACTACGTTCTGTAAAGTAAAAATAAAAATTATTTTGGAACATAGCCATACATATATGTGGGTGAATCCTCTTTTTGATGATATCGCAAATGTAAAAAAAAATATAAAGTTTCGAAATTTTTACCTGAAAGTTTCTTGCTTTCCTCCTCAGTGAGCAACGCGGCGAATCCATTAAAGCTCTTCCCGTAGTGTCTGACAATTAGGCTCGGGTTGTAACTGATTAATAAAATATACACATCAAGTAATTATATTTTTTAAAGCAAACATACACATCTTTGAACAATGAATATATATATATATATATATATATATATATATTGTAGTAATTCTCGCTCTAAACCGGGATCTAGGTATCAAATAGTTGTTGACCTTTCTCCGAGGACACTATGAAGCAATGAGTAATGGTGATATATAACAGTGTCGTAGTCGCTGTTTGGCGGCAATGCTCCTTGGTAAACGATGTAGACCTGCATTATCCACCCGTAATTACCATTTTAAGCTGTTATGTTATAAATTACGATTTATAACCTAGAACCAAATTAAATTAATCAATAATTTCTATATATATTGTATCCCGACCATATACCTTTCTTTCACCTTGATTGGCTTGCGAGGAGGTAACCATCAAGAACATAAACAAACACAAGAACACCGCGAATTTATTCATTTTTTTTTTTTTTTAGGGATAAGTTTGTTATTTTTGTGTTTGGTAGAGATGTACAAAGGGAGTGGTCTTTTAGAGAAGAAACAAAACGTAACTAACAGAGAGTATTTCATTCATTGGCGTTTGCTTAATGAATGTAAATAGTTATTTGTATAATTTATAAATATAAAGCCTTCATAACGTACATATATACAACATACATTACACTGATTTAATTGAGAAGTTATGATACTAAAATTAAAATTTATTATTTCTCCTCATTAGCATCACTTTCGTAAAACCATAACGTTTTTTGCTCTCTTTGGAGAGCCATAATGTGATAAATCCGACAAAAATTAAAACCTGACATCGATCAAGCACCTTGTACATTTCTCTTATCTTCAATAAGAAGCTGAAACATCATAGAGCAATAAAACAACTCAAACATAAAATGAAGAAACGTTACAACGACAATAAAGATTTATTTGAGATGACGAAGGTGTGAATTAATCATGACTCATCAACAACCATTTCGTAAACAACAATGGGACTTCTCACTTTATGAGTACCGTCAAACCAAATTAGATTTGCGGACGAAGGGACTTCCGAGTCGAGGTCCCTGCCTGTAACAGTGACCGTAAAAGATTGCTTCTCGTTCACTGTCTTAAAATACAGAACACTAGGCGTGACTTTGACGCTAAGCTTAGATCCATGACCTCCGACGACCTTTGATTTGTATGTTGAGTTTGGCGTGCCGACATTGGTCAACGTTCTGTTGAAAGTCACAGTGAAGATGCTAGCGGATCCTGACAATTTAGCCGACATTGAAGGATAGTTAAGGTTTCTGGGCAAGATTTTGATTTTTTTGGAGCACTTGACGTTATCACCCGAGATAAGTTTAAGGGTCTTCGAAGTGTACTTCATGCCACAGAGGAAGGCTATGTGGTCAGGTTTGTCCAATTCATAGACAAGTCCAGGATTTAAAGCGGCTATCGGGTCGACATGGCCAGCTCCATAAGAAAACTCCGTCGATGTGATGCCACGTCCCTTAGCTTTTACGGGCCAAGCTGCAAAGATTAGTTAAGATAACAAAGTGTCAACAAAGTTTACTTGTATCACAAGAAAGTAAAAATTCGCGTTCGGTTATTGCTTACCAGTTGTCATGATGGCAGATTGAATCATGGAAGGAGACCATTTAGGGTGAAACGTCTTGACATACGCAGCCACCCCTGCAACGTGCGGACAGGACATTGAAGTTCCAGAGGAAACAGAGTACTTCACATGTCTTGTGTCATCTTCGGACGGTTCACCATCAGGTGAAAATGCAGCAAGGATCTCCACTCCTGGTGCTGTTACATCCGGCTGCAAGTCATCCACCATGTCTCTGAGACCGGAGAAATAAACAGATCGAGCTCATAAATGTTTTGTGTATATGCTTTTACCTTGAGAATATCAACAGCGATGGTGTTTGGACCGCGAGAAGAGAAGGAAGCGATAACAGGAGATGTCTGATTGAAGATTGTTTCCGTTTTTAGAACAGCCGCTCGTGGAGAACTGAGAAAACAAACACAATAAATTTTAGGAAAGATGGAGAATATGGAGCATATTTAAAGAGCATAGAGAAGATGATTGTTTACTCTTCCGACTCAATGTAAGAGACGAGAGACTTCATGTCTTTTGCATTTAAACCAGAGGCAGGTAAATGGTGAGTGAATGCAACGTCTGGTCTAGGGGTTTTAGAAATGATTGCAATAGCTCCAACTGATTTAGCTATCTTGAAACCACTCGGACCATCACACACTAAGATCTTTCCCTTCACACGGCTTTTGTTTAGACATGATGGCGCGCAAAGCCTGAAAGAACAAAATTGAGCTCATTACATTGATTAAAATACTCAGTCGACACTGTCATCGTCACATTTAAGACTATGTTTTGTAGAGAGAAATTTACCCTGCGGTTTTTGCGGAACAACCAGAGGAAGCTGCAGATTTACCGTACACTAGAGGGTACTTCTTTCCTTTCATATCGAAAGCATTCACTGACTTCCCCTGTTACGAAAAAGGAACAGAGGAGCTTAGTAAAAAAAAAGTGTTACTTGTTACTTACGACAAGTGTTACTTGTTACGTACGACAAGTGTTTTGCCGTTTCCAAGAACAACTTTGGTGATAAACCCACGGTTCGTGGTGCTGGCTGCAACGGTTAAGATCCATGGCGCTACATGCGAGACTGTGTTGGGATTTGGACCGCTGTTACCCGCAGAACTTACAGTGAGAATACCTTTGTCCATAGCGTGAAAAGCTCCGATCGCGATCGGGTCATCTTCGAACATGGACGCGAATTTAAACCCAATAGAGATGGTGATGAGGTCCACACCGTCAGCAATTGCGTCATCGAACGCAGCCAGTAGAGCTTCCGAGCTACACCCTGTATCGGTGCAGACTTTGTAAGCGGCGATTCTAGAGGCCGGAACGCCACCTCTTACGGTTCCATTGCCGATTCCAAAAAAACTCGTGTCCATGACTGCATTTCCAGCTGCTGTGGAAGCCGTGTGTGTACCATGGCCTGAAATGTCCCTAGGACCTTCGCTTGTGTAGTCTCTTGCCCCAATCAACTTACTGAAACATTATATAAACAGATCAACAATATGAACTCGTTATTTTGTAACTAACATATTTTACGTCAAAAGATTAATCTTTTAATTAAGAGAAAAAATAGTTTAAGAAATACTTGTTGCAAGTGAAGTTTTTGCCGCCAGAACAAACACCTTTCCATTTCTTTGGAGGAGGACCAAAGCCTTTGCCGGAAAAACTCTGAGATTCCGGCGTGATCCCACTGTCGATGACTCCGATAATTGTATCACTTTCCACGGTAGGGTTCCTCTTTGTCTTCTTTCCTTCCTTTAACCCCATGAAGTCCCAAGATGTTGTTGTTTGGAGTTGTAACATCTTGTTTGGGAACACTGACACAACGCCCTCCATTTCTAATGAAAACACAAAAGGGCTTTTCTTTGATTGTTTAACCTTAACATATGTGTCAAAAAATGGTAGAATACTCACCGGCAATTCTTATACGTTCTGACTCAGTGAGCCTGGCGGCAAAACCGTTGAAACTCCTCTTGTAACTTCTCACCAAACGACCTTCCATCGAACTAGAAAATATATCAGTTATTAAAATTTCATAAAAATAGTTAAAAGAAGTTGATTATATAACTAAGGTAATATATCGCACATATATGCGGGTTATTGTTTAGTTAGTTATATTAATTAATCAGAAAATTATATATAACAAATAATTTCTGTAAATGTCACTAAATTTTTTCACACTTTTATTTGTTCAAACAATAAAAAGTAACTAACAAAAATGAGCAATAACCAAAAAAAAAAATGTAGAAGGAAAATATAAACAAAAAATAAGCAAAACATAAGCAACCAAATTAGATGTATGTATTTTTATTACAAATTATATGTTCTGCTATAATATGTTGTATTTTTCTATACAATTTAATTATTTAACTAAATTTAGTTAGTGATGGGTATGAGAAATAAGAAAATTAATTGAAATTACACATCTCAAGAGAATAAATGTCATGTTGATTTCTAACAGTCTCGTCAATGGAAGACCACAGCACCTCTCAGCAACCTGTGATGCGAGGTTGAGAATCTGTGCATCACTTTGTAGAGTTTGTTCTCCGACTTTCTTTCAGCAATTACATCTTACATAATTAACATGACATCTTACATAATGTCTTTTAACTAATAAATGTCAAGTAAATTTATGTAAGATTATTGTGACAAAAATTAACTAATTAAATCATACCTTTCTCTAGTGATCCCTTGAAGAATGCTCATATGATGAGACATTGGTATATAGTCCGCTCGAGATGAAAGTGAACCCATGTAGACTATATACACCTTCATAGATTATATATCATCAACAACTCATCATCATGTATAACAGAAGGCAAGATAATAAGGAGTCAGATATACAAATTAAAATTCGGGAACGAAAACAGAAAACGACAATTTTTTTTTTTTTTGAACGGGTATTTAGAGATCCCAATCTTAATATAACATATATAGAATTTTGAGAAAGATGGAACAATCAAGTTAATAATTTTGCTATATGAAACAAAAAAAAAATCCTAATAAAATTTTTTTGTGTTATATTGATTATAAGCTAAAAACTTGATTTTAAAAAAAAAAATTATTTTGCTACTTAGTTTTTTTTCTTTAATGCAAAAGATGTATTACCTGTTGAATAAAAGTCTCGAAATAGTCGAAAGTTAGCAAAGAGAAAAAATAGACACTGTAAACCCGGTAATTTCAGATGAGGAGAATGAACGGCTTATAGGTCCGGTAACAGAGGCCGAGGTAAAGTCAGCTTTATTTATGATGCACCCGGATAAAGCCCCAGGTCCCGACGGGATGACCGCTTTGTTTTTCCAGAAAGCTTGGGGTATAGTGAAATTGGATCTGGTGGCTTTGGTTAATAGGTTTTTTGTGGAGGGGGTTTTTGATAAGAGCCTGAATCGAACTCATATTTGTCTCATTCCTAAGGTGGCAAAGCCAACTAGGATGACAGAATTGCGTCCGATTAGCCTATGTAATGTGCGATATAAAATAATTTCAAAAATTTTGTGCCAGCGGCTTAAGAGAGTTTTACCGGGTCTTATTTCTGAGACACAATCGGCTTTTGTTCCTGGCCGATTGATCTCAGATAATATCCTTATTGCACAAGAGATGTTTCACGGTCTGCGTACCAACCCGTCTTGTAAAGGGAAATTTATGGCAATAAAAACGGATATGAGTAAGGCTTATGATAGGGTTGAGTGGGACTTTCTTGCGGCTTTGTTACACAAACTGGGTTTTGCAGAGGTCTGGGTCTCGTGGATAATGTTTTGTGTCTCTTCGGTTGAGTATAGGGTTCTCCTTAATGGCCAGCCTAATGGCCTGATCATTCCTCAGAGGGGGTTGCGGCAGGGGGATCCTTTATCTCCCTATTTGTTCATTTTATGTACAGAGGTTTTAATTGCAAATATAAGGAAGGCAGAAACGAACAAGCTTATTACTGGGATAAAAGTGGCAAATAAATGCCCACCTATCACGCATTTGTTGTTTGCAGATGATAGCCTGTTTTTTTGTAAGGCGGATAGGGAACAATGTCGGGTTATTTTAGATATTCTTAAACAGTATGAATCTGCATCGGGCCAACAAATAAATTTTGCCAAATCATCAATTCAGTTTGGTCATAAGATTGAGGACACAAAGAAGTCGGAATTACAGGATGTTCTTGGAATAACCACCGTGGGCGGAATGGGGTCCTATCTAGGTTTACCGGAAAGCTTGGGTGGGGCAAAAACCAAAGTTTTTTCCTTTGTTCGTGAACGACTTCAGAGTCGAACGAATGGTTGGACGGCAAATTTGCTTTCGAAAGGGGGGAAGGAGGTAATGATTAAATCAGTGGCTACTGCGGTCCCGACTTTTGTGATGTCTTGTTTTAGGATACCAAAGACTATCACATCTAAACTCACAAGTGCAGTGGCGAATTTTTGGTGGAGCACTAATGGTCAATCAGGGGGCATGCATTGGCTTGCTTGGGAAAAGTTATGTGTCAGCAAACAACTCGGTGGCCTTGGTTTTCGGAATGTGGATGATTTTAATTCGGCCCTTTTGGCTAAACAGCTATGGCGTCTGATTGATGCTCCGGACTCACTGTTTGCCAGGGTTTTTAAAAGTAGGTATTATAGGAATACGCATCCTTTGGATCCCATTAGGTCTTACTCTCCATCGTACGGATGGAGAAGTATATGCTCTGCTCGCTCTCTGGTTAACAAAGGACTTATTAAACGGGTTGGCTCCGGGGACACCATTTCTGTATGGTCTGATCCTTGGGTGCCAGCTCAATTCCCGAGACCAGCTTTAAGTAGGGGCCCGGTAAAGGACCTCTCTCTTCAAATGACTCATTTAATTGATCGTCAGACAAACACTTGGCGGCTGGACATGCTCCATGAGCATTTTGATCCACTTGATGTGGATTTAATCCAGGCTATACCATTGGGCGGAAACCAAAGGGGAGACCCTTTCGGTTGGCATTTCACGAAATCAGGGCGATATACGGTTAAATCGGGGTATCATACTGCACGACTTGATGTAAATCAGCCTTTCATGGCTCGTGGCTCTGGGCCAGATATAACACCCCTTCTTGCAAGCGTTTGGCGGGTCCGCTGCCCTCCAAAAATACAACATTTTATGTGGCAGGTGTTATCTGGTTGTATTTCAGTCTCGGTTAATCTGAGACGACGTGGTATTGCATGTGATTTAGGATGTGTTCGATGTGGAGCGGAGGAGGAGACAATAAATCATGCCATTTTTCTTTGTCCCCCAGCTCGTCAGGTATGGGCTTTAGCCCATGTGCCGGTGGGACCAATTTCCTTTCCGACTAGTTCGGTGTATGCAAATGTGGATCACTTCTTAGGGCAGCAGAATCCAGGGGCCCAGGTTGAGGCCTTTCCTTGGCTCATGTGGTATATTTGGAAAGCTCGGAATTCACGAGTTTATGAAGATATTGTGGAGAAACCAGAGGATATTGTTAGGGTTGCAGAAGGAGAAGCTACAGGGTGGCAGCAGGCTCAATTAGAGGATGATGTAGACATCCCTCGCCCTGTCCCTGTAGTGTCATCGGGTCGAGATATTTCAACTTCACTCCCGCCAGTATTCTCGGGCAACCGTTGTTTCATAGATGGCTCCTGGAAAGCAGGAGACCAATTTGCAGGTGCTGGATGGTGTTGTACCTCGTTCCAGGCTGGGTCACCGTTGATGGGCGCTAGGAGTTTCCGTCGAAGTCTATCACCATTACATGCCGAAGTTGAAGCTTTTCTCTGGGCGATGAGGTGTATGATTGGACATGATTTCCGAGATGTGGCCTTCTATACGGACTGCTCCGATTTGGTGAAGATGGTGTCTTCTCCTTCTGACTGGCCAGCATTCGCGACTTACCTGGAGGACATCAAGATTGATAGAGAAGAGTTTTCTTCCTTTTCTTTATCTTTAATTTCAAGAAACACTAATGTTCGTGCGGATTCTCTGGCACGCCAAGCGCGTACCTCCCCGCATCATGTTTTGTTTGTAAACAATTTCCCTTCACATTGGCTCGTCTGAACTGATCTTTTGTCGACAAAAAAAAAAAAAAAAAAAAAAAAAAAAAAAAAATAGACACTTATTGTGCAAATTAGAAGTCCGTTTAATTTTCAAAAGTAAAATAAAATTAGAAGCCCATTTAGGACTTAAGTTAGTCACGTGTATGATGAAACACCTTCATCAATTTTTTTCTTTTTCTTTTGACAACAGCGTACAAAACTGGCGGAAATCTTCTTCGTTTAGGATTAGGGCTTTTGTTCAGCCGCTAAAGAGGATCAATGATTCAAGGTTATTTAAGGAAATGGAACCGATGATGGCGTCTACGTAGCCAAATCAGATACGTAGAAATAGAAATGGCTATGACTATGAGTAGGAGTACCGAGTACCGGTGCTGAGGGATGGTCATATATATATAGAGAAACAAGAGATTATCATAATAAACTAACAATAGTATGCATGATCGTCTATAAATACCTGTTTATCTTCATCAGTGGCTGCTGAGAGTGAACTTAAGAACAAAACAAGGAGACACGAGAGGAGGCAAGAGGAAGCTGCTAGATTAGCCATTTTTTAATATATAATGTAGTAAAACTACTGTAACTTCTTTTTGTTTTCTATGAAGATATGTACATACAAAGGTCTCTTTATATAGGAGATCATGCATGCACCGTGTCCAGAGTTGTCTCAAACGATTAGCAGCCCTGATTTCTCAAAATAAAATAAAATAAAAGTATATTTTAAAAAACAATATCTAGGTGCATATATATAAATATATTTTTGTCTGATCATCATATATATTTTAATATAATTCTACCACACATGATAATTAATTTATAGAATCTAAGTAAGTAAGTATACGTAATATATGTAATTTTTTTTTTTGAACAACTACGTAATATATGATGAACAATTCCACAACATGAAATTTCTCGTCAACATTCGGATTTCTCATTAACGAATTTTACATGCGTCATACCAACTATGAACAATCGGTAACACTTGAAACTACGATATTTTTCATGTATTATTATGGAACTTTCGATTAACTTTACCCTAGTAATTTGCAAAAAATGTAATCGAACCCCATATCTGCTGTTATATGTATATTAAAATAAGGTATATTTGTATGTGTTTATAAAAATTAAAAAAAAGTTTTAATATATGTATATTTTTAAAAAGGTAAGATTATATCCCCAATTAATATCAATACTAAAAATTTTATGACTTTTTTAAATAGATATTCTGTTTGACCTCTCCACTTGTATATGCTAAAAATCTCATCGTGACAATTTAGTAAAATTTAATTTATTTTCTCTAATTTTGTGTCCTTAATTGTTTAATAAAATAAAAATTACCTAGTGATAATTTCAATCTAATTTTACCCTAACACAATAAATGATTCATGTCTTAAAATCGTTTTGAATAGGTACATCCGGTCACAAGGATTTGGTATTTGGTGAACGTGGGAATCCGATTTATACAATTTTTTAAAAGTTAGTGGTGAATCATTGGGCTCCTTTTATGGAGTATTTGATTATTATATATAGGGAGTACTTTAAAGTCGATTAGATGCTTATTCCTCCTTTTATATATTTTAGTTGGTCCATGCATGAAACAACGTCGATGCCATAAGCAATCAACAATAGTATTTGCAAATTAAAGATAAAATTGTTATAAAATCGCTAAGATTGGTACCACATTGTTAAAAATAGTACTGCGGGTTTCTGGATTTTCCCTATATTGGTGAATGGACCGATGGACGTTACATATGGTCCACATGAAAGTTATAGCCACTCAATGTATTCAAACCTTCTTATTCTTTAAGACTGCTTGATTGTTACGTACTTAGCCTGATATGTCGACAATCCAGGTTAACCAAGGATAGAGTCAACGACTAAGTCTCCGAAAACCATATCCAAAACCACAACGTAGGTACAATCTGTTTTCTCTGGGGCTTACCCGAATTCCATAACGTAATTACTATTTTGTCACCATGTTTTTTTTTTTTCTTTTTGCCAATTTTGATTCTCAATTAGTTGTCTACCAACCAATCCTCAAATCCACAAGGAGGTACCTTTTGCAACCGCCCAACGGGATAGTGACACAAACAGTGAGATTCTTGGAAGAGTACTGAGTACTTGAACGTTCGCCACCGGATCTCCGGTCATTTAACATATAGGTTGCCAGAGTATAAGTTGCTGACCTTTCTTGGTCACGTAGAGCTAAAGTGAAGAAGTTAAGCTTCTTTAAATCGGATCCCTTCTCTAGATCTGAAATAGTTAGCCTTTAGTTTTTTCAACTGATCAAAAAAGTAATATGCGCCAAAATAAATATACTATTGTATTGGTTAGTTAAAAATATATGACTTTATGTCTGAAATAGTTTGCCTTTTTTTTTTCTTAATTGGTAAAAAAGTAATATGCCAAACGAAATATACTATAATATTGGTTAAATAATAGTATATGACTTTATTATCTGTAATTAGTTATTTTTTTAGGAAAAGAACTTTTGATCAGAGAGGAGGAGCTGAGGTCCACACTCCCAACTTGCTGAAGTATACTGTTTTTTTTTCTTCTTTATCTTCAAGGCTGATCACAAATCAATAGGTTTTCAACTTTAGGATTTAACAAACAAAAAAAAATATATACGGAAAAATAAATTTCAAATTTTACAAAATATATATTAATGTTTCTTTTTAAAAAAGAAATCTTAATTAAAATTTAGTGAACGTGTTAGGTAGATTAGCCCAAATTAAAAAGCCTATATGACAGAACGAAACGTAATAAATGTCAAAAAGAAACAAAAATCGTAAAAAAGAAAAGAAACTAAACACTGTGAAAAAACACGTGATACCACGTTTTACGATTTACAAACTTTTTGGAAGAAAGGTAAACGTAGTTTATCAACTTTACACGTTGGGAAGAGAGATTCCATTCAGAGGAATAAAACTCAAAACTATATTTCATGCTGCATATATTTTTCAAAACTATTGGAGCTGCATATATTTCAAAAACATCACAATATATATAACTAAAATTAGCTATTTTGCATCTTATCCTCATAATATAAGCATGTAATGACTAAGAATTGTTGTTCATTTTAGTTAGGAGATAGATTTTCTTACGTTTGCATTTGGTTTTCCAGAATTTCTTGTCTCCAACTTTGAGGTAGCTTACACTATATTTAGACTTGTTATATATATGTTGATTAGACCCTTGGGCTTGTATTACATATAATTATCACAAAGGAGTTTAGATATATGATGACAACTAATTAAACCTGCCTCATTTAGCTCATAGCATAAACAACTATGGGGCTTCTTACATGATGATTGCCATCAAACCAAATTAGATTTGCAGACACAGGTTGTTCTGTTCCGATACTATCGCCTGAAACTGTCACCATGAAAGACTTCTGCTCATTCATCGACTTCATAAACAAAACAGGCGGCAAAACTTTGATGCGGAGTTTAGAACCAGGACTTGTGACTACTTTTGCTTTGTATGTAGAGTTTTGCCTACCAACGTTAGTGACAGTTCTCTGGAAAGTTATGTTGAAGGGTTTTGTTCCGGATACTTTAGCTGACATTGTAGGGTAGTTCAGGTTTCTTGATAATGTCTTGGAAAGTTCTTTCGTGCAAGTGATGTTTTCTCCAGAGATGGTTTGTAAGTCATCAATCGTGTAGTTTAAACCACAGAGAAAAGCGATGTGGTCTGCTTTGGTCAATTTATAGACGAGTCCAGGATGAGCAGCAGCTTTTGGGTTCACATGGCCAGATCCATAAGCAAACTCAGTTGACACAAAGCCAGGACCAGAAGCATTCATTGGCCAAGCTGCAAAATTTGGAGATCATCTATTGGTATCTTGCAAGACAAGTAAGTTTGTTTTTCTTAATAGATGCTTCAATCTAAGTTTTTCTTTACCTGTTGTCATGATGGCAGATTGGATCATGGAAGGAGACCATTTAGGATTAAACGTCTTGACGTACGCCGCCACGCCTGCAACGTGTGGACAAGCCATTGAAGTTCCAGACAAGACAGAGAATTTCACATGTCTAGTGCCAAGCTCGATGTCAGTTGGTGAACTGTCAGGTGAATATGCAGCAATTATCTCCACTCCTGGTGCGGTTATATCCGGCTGCATTTTCAATCCAGCATTTGTCTCTCAGAGCTAGAAACCAAAGAGACTAATAAAGAGCACTAATATCACAATACCTTCAGAATATCTGAAACGATGGTGCTTGGACCACGAGAAGAGAATGAAACAGCGAGTGGAGCTTTTTGATTAGAGATTTCCTCACTTTTAAGAATAGTCGCTTTTGGATGTCTGCATACACACACATACATAAACACACAAACACCAATTAAGATGGAGAATAATATGAAGTATGCAGTACATAATACATATACATATACAGAGAAAATATCATTACTTTGTGGAATTAATGTAAGAGATGAGAGTTTTGTAGTCATCACTGGATAAAAAAGAGACTGGAAAAGAGCGCATAAAGGCGTGGTCTGGTTCAGAATTCTTAACAATCGATCCAATAGCTCCCAGTTTTTGAGCTTCTGTTGTACCTTCCCTAGAATCACACAATACAATCTTCCCTTTCACGAGTTTTCCATCTAGACACTTTTCTTCACATAACCTGCAAAGAAGAAAATAGAATCTCATCATAAATTCATAATGTAAAAAAGAAAAAAAAGAAAAAAAAATCTTGGGGTAGGAAGTCACCTAGCCTTATCTACACTACATGTACTCAAAGCAGCAGATTTTCCGTAAACCAGAGGATACTTGGTTCCATTCAGATCATACGTATTCACTGATCTCCCCTGTTTCATAAAAACAAAAGAACCAAACTAGTTTAAAAAGACAAAGATGCTATGATATTTGTAGTGATAAGGATGTTTCTTAATAACTCACGTTAAGTATCTTGCCGTCTCCAAGAACAACTTTAGCCATAAACGCACGGTTAGTTATGCTAGCCGCAACGCTAAACACCCAAGGTGCAGTGCTCGTGATCGTGCTGATTTTTGGACCGTCGTTACCCGCTGAATTCACAGTGAGAATCCCATTAGCCATAGCGTGAAAGCCCCCGATCGCAATCGGATCTTGCATGAACGTTGGAATATTATCAAGCACGATGGAGATTGTTATAACATCAACACCATCAGCTATAGCGTCGTCAAACGCAGACAACATTGCTTCTCCGTCGCAACCTTTATCATCGCAGACTCTGTAAACGGCGATTCGAGCGGCTGGAACGCCACCTCTAGCGGTTCCGTTTCCTAGTCCGTAGAAGTTTGTGTTTGCGACAGCGTTTCCGGCAGCCGTTGACGCCGTGTGTGTGCCGTGTCCATCGTAGTCTCTCGCTGATGTATTTGCTTTAGATTTGGCCGTGTAGTCTCTTGCACCAATGATCTTGCTGCAAAAACAGAGAAATGGCGGTTACACGACATTTCAGGATGCAATGAAGTTGTTCCCTCAACTCCTAAGTTAGGGTTAAGGTGTGTGTTAAATACTTGTTGCAGGTGAAGTTTTTGCCGCCAGCACAAGTTCCTTTCCATTTCTTGGGAGGAGGACCAAATCCTACGTCGGAAAAGCTATCAGATTCAGGATAGATTCCACTGTCGATGACTCCGATAATGGTATCGCTCTCAATGCTAGGGTTTCGCCTAGTCTTGCGGCCTTCTTTGAGACCCATGAAGTTCCAAGAAGACGTTGTTTGGAGTTTCATTTTTCTGCTTGGGAACACCGACACAGCTCTCCCCATTCCTAAGAATTAACATTACAAAACATGGATAAAGCACATAAGTATTTTTTGCAAGAACAAAAAAAAAAAACACGGTTTCACTGAATAAAACATGGATATAGTATAGAGATTATTAATCAGCCTGAAAACTCGATATATATGAATCTCACCGGCTAATATGTCTCGTTCGGATTCAGTGAGTCTGGCTGCAAACCCATTGAAACTCCTTTTGTAGCTTCTCACCAAGCGATTCTCGATCGAACTGAAATATAATTAAAAACCATGAGGATTTATCTTTATCCAGATTACCAAACAGCTATCTATATATATCTCTATAATTAAGACGGGAAATATAAACTAATAAGACCTCTCTCCGGTGACTTCTTGAAGAATACTCATGTGATCGGACATTGGTGTGTAATCCTCTCGAGACGGAAGTGCTCCCAAGTAAACGATATATACCTTTATCGATTATTATCATGTACAATAGAACATGATAGTGAGAAATAGTTAGAGGATCATAATAATAATTAAATTGTAATGATTTGTTTTTATAAACAAATATTAATATACCTGTTGATCTTCATGATCATCCTCTGCGGAGACTGACATCAGAAACAAGACGAGGAGACTTGAGAAGAGGCAAACGAATACTTTTCTTTTCGCCATTTCAACTAGACTAAATTAAAGGCTCTCTAATACTGTATCTTTCTTTTTGTATGAAGTTTTTGTGGGACATGAATCATGTATATATGAGATTTGGCTGGGGTTTAATTAGTCAATAAATCTCCTTACAAACAAAAAAAAATTAGTCAATAAATCTCCTTACCAAAAAAAAAAAATTAGTCAAATAAATTTCCTATGATTGTGTATAAATAGAGTAAAAAATCTAGAAAAATACTATATCTCAATATAAAATAAATTAAATTGTATTAATTTATTATACTAATTGTGGAAGCACATAATCCAGGGATTGACCAATGATTAATTAATAATTAATACTATATACCCCATCGTTTTTAGAAAAAAATATTGCAAATTGATGGAAAGAGCTTTATTTGAAATTTTATTGTGGTACCGTGCAGGGAAAATCATCTTCGTGATATCGTAATGTTAAGGTAATTCAATATCAATGGTAAGCGTTACAAAGATGGATTTTTTTCTTGACACTTACCGTTAGATGTATTTAAGGTGAAACTAGCAGATGAAACTAGCAGGTGAAACTAGCAGGTGAAACTAGCACTACAAAAATTAATTTTTTAATAATTATTTTATTTTATAGTTTATTATAATAAATATATGATGTTAAATAAAATTTTTATCTAGAAAATTTGATTATAGTATAAGTTTTTAGTTAAAATAAGATTTAAAAATATAGTAAGTTAAATTAACTGATGTACTAGATACTCAGAGCCGGCTCTAAGTAAATAAAGGCCACAACCAAATAAAAATTAAAACCCAAAACTCAATTCCAAAAATCAAGACAAATACCACTAGACTAGATACATTTTTTTGGAAAATAAGGCTGAAAGTTATATATAAAATACAGGACAAGAAAAAAAATGCCACAAGCTCATGCTTCATAAGCTTGGTCTTTGGGCCGACTCTGTAGGTACTAACATGCGGTATACCATGGGCTGAACATTTTCATTTATATAAATTTGTAATAATTTATTTTATTATTATATTATTTATATTCATTTGTGATTATAAATTCAGTTTGCTTATATATTTTTGTATTTTAAATTTTTTTTATTTAAAATATTTGTCAATAAAAGATTGGAGTTGTAACGATGAATAAAATTGTTTAAACATTTGTCAATAAAATAAAACGACATCATTGTTATAGTTCTAAAATAAGTAAAAAAGATTGTCACATTGACAGATTTGTAATCTAGGATTCATAGTCGATTGCCTAGAGTTATTCGGTAATTTTCCGTTTAATTCATATCATATAGTATCTTTATATAGTTCTATAAACTATGTTTGTAAAGGATATATATAGTAACATGATGTGTAAATGACTTAATCTCTGGTAGAACAGTACATAATTGATGACTTCAATATGAGTTCATTTTTATAGTGTTAATATTAATAATTTTTATTTTGGATATCAATAATCATATGTGTAATTAGCAATAATATACCTTTTCAACCATGGAAACATTACTCTTTTTTTGTTATTAATGGTAGCTGAAAACTTTATCCTTATTGAATTTGAAAAATTTAAAGAAAATCCTAGTAATTTAAATGAAAACAAAAAAATAAGAAAAACCAATAATGCAATGAACGAATGTGAGTGACTAATTTTTATGATAATAATATTAACATTTTTATTTTATCATAGCAATAATAATATGTGTAAATAGAAATCTATGATTTTCAACATTTCAACATTAGTCTTTATACTATATGGTAAATAGATATGATACTATATGTGATTACAAATCTAAGCTGTTGTCAAAAAAAAAAAAAAAAAAAAAAAATCTAAGCTGTTGCACAAACTGATATAATTTTTATTTGGTCAATGTATCCTATTTAATTTGACTGAGTATCCACGTAACCCACGATTTTCTGATTAATTAGATAATTAAATGATTACTATTAATTATTAATTATCTTTAATATACCTTCAATGATTTTAGCCTTTATATAAATATTTTTAATGGCATTTGAATGTTTTTTTTTTACACTTTTTATGGTTAGTTTCTTTTTTGTAATATATTACTTGAGAATACAACAAAATTAAACTTGTACACAAAAATCTATATAATAATAGCAATCCGAATAAATGCGATGAATAGTTGTGTTTTTTAATCGTACCCTTTGGATATTTTTTGAAAAGTCGTGATGGATCATTTAAACGGTTAGTTATGAAAAGTTACAACTGTTCACTGTAAAGTTATGTTGATTGGAATATTCGTATCTTTTGAAATCTATATATATTTGTCTGTTTGAACTGTTTTCATTTTTTTTGCTATGACACAAATAATATAAAATTTCAATCTCAACAGTTTTTACAGCTTTCTGAATTATTCTCTAGCATTCATTATTTATTATTATTTTTTTTTTTCAACATTTCTTCAGTATGGGCCACAACTGGCTGGCCCATTAGCCAAATTCCTACATACGTAGGAGCCGGGACTCGATCCCGGGTGTGATGGTGCCTTCTACAAATGGACTTACCTCCTGCCACTACACTAATGTCACTTCACTAGCATTCATTATTTTATAAGTAAAAGAAATTTTCCAATTCTTGATTTAATAAAAGATTTTTGGAATGATAAATCTAATATACAACTTTTAGTTAATTTTTAATATAAAAATTAATGAAAATACCTAGAGTTTTTTTTCAAGAGTTAGATGGATTATATAGTGAGTTTTTGAATTTGACTTTTCAATATGGTAATAAAGATGTCTTCTATTTAAAAGCAGTTTATATGGGTTATTAGGTTAATCAAGTACAGACACAACAATTGTGATTTTTCGTAGTACATTTTCGTAATATTTTTTTATTTTATTTAAACGGTTGTATCTGTTCATTGTAGAGTTGTGTCTTTTCACTATATTTCATTTATATCTTTTCATCACAACTTTTCGTTTTAATAGGTATGTCTATTTAAATAGTCATGTCTTTTGAACTCTCTTTATATTTGTCTCTTCATTGGTAACTAACAAGTTCGTTGAAACAAATTTTCCATTTTATGTTGAATCTAGCTGATTGAATATTACTATCTAATATTCACCGTAATTCTATAATCTAACTAAAATTTTAGAAATGGTTATAGCAATAGAGAAATTTAATACAACTTAATATATAATTTACAGTTGCGTCTATTTATTGTAATTTTTAATTTTAAAATAGTTCAATATTTAAAAATAATAATAACAATCTGAATAAATACAAACAACAATTGCGACTTTGCTTAGTATTTTTTTGTAAGAAACTTGTTTTAATTTAGTTTTTAAAACTCAAACAGTTGTATCAATTCATTGTAGAGTTGTGTCTTTTCACTATATTTTATTCAAATTTTTTCATCACAACTTTTCGTTCTAATAGGTGTGTCTATTTAAATAGTCATGTCTTTTGAACTTTCTATATATTTGTCTCTTCATCAATAACTATCAAAATTCGTTGAAATAAATTTTCTGTTTTATGTTGAATCTAAATAATTTGAATATTAATATCTAATATTCAACGTTATTATATAATCTAACTAAAATTTTAGAAATAATTCTAGCAATATAGAAATTTAATAAAACTTAATATAGAATTTATAGTTGCATCTATTTATTGTAACTTTTTGTTAAATACTATTTTAAAATTTAAAATTTATATTATTTTGTTTTTAATTACAATTATTTAATAGAAAATTACATTTACACATTACAACCATTAGTTCAATATTCTCAGTTAGGATCACTTTGTCATAATGGTATTTTTAATTGTAGTTTTACCATAATTCTTCATAAAATAGCTTATATTTATAATACTTTAAACAATGTTTTTTGCAAAGTTGCATCTATTCTACATAATATTTTCTGTTATAAATTTTCATTTTGATGGTTGTGTTTTTAGTAAAAGTTTATGTTTAATGTTTGTGTATACAAACTATTCTATTATATTCAAATGTTTTCATAATGTAAAATTTTAAATTTTATTTACTTTTTTTCTAAAATATTTTCCGGCGACATCATGGGGTTCTGAGTCATAGTATTAGTTAAGTTTAAATTTTTTATATATTTTATATATTAGAAAAAATTATTTGTTAAAATACATGTGTAACCCACGCGGATCTCACAAATTCAAGCGGGACGGATGCAAAGACATTTTGCGGCTGAAAATATTTAAACATGTTAAGGGATGGCTTAGCGGACGGATTTGACTGGGTTAAAATTTTTATTTAAGTTATCCGATTCACGTAATTTTAGTTTTTTGCGATTTTGTCTGATTTGATAGTTCAAGATTTTGATAAAAAACTAAAGATCACTAATTCGGTTCACATTCTATCCAGATCCGCCATCACGTCAATCTAAAATTTATGGTGAAACGATTACTATTTTAAACTTCATAAACTTGATGAACTCAAACCAATATAAGTTTAAATGTTATACTAAATAAATATATTTAAAAATATAATAACTCAAACAAAAATTTCATTCCGAGCAACAGCACGGGTTATTACTTAGTAATACTTAAATTGGGCATCATAATTTGAGTAGAAATCACTTTTAAAACCTTTTCTAAAATATTTTGTTTTTGTTTTGTTTTTAGTGGTATATTATAAAATTAACAAAACAAGTATAACTAGATATGCTATATCAATATTAACATTTTTGAAGTACATTTTGGTTTATGTCCTTTAAGTTTTAATTATTTAATTTTTTTTTTACAACATTAACCTCTAAAACAATTCCATAAATAACATTGCAGAGAAACTCAAATACTAAACTTTCTTAAATTGACCAACATTTGTTACATTTATTGCCATAAAATCTTAACAACATCTATACATTTTGATTTTTTCAAAAAAAACTCTACCCATTAAAATTTTAACCCATTAAATCTCCAAAACTATTTTTATAGATACTAGAATCTCTCAAATTTAAATGATATACAACAGATTTTCCATAACAAAAGTTTACAATCTCCATAATTATATTATCATTAATAAATTTCCTAAACCAAAAATCCAATTATAAATGTCAAATAAAATATGTTGAAAATCCCCCATATATTTTGGTTTATTTTTTATATTTTGAGGAATTACCAAAAAAAAAAATCTATTAATTATCATAAACTATATATATTGACATGGAAAAATTATAAACTATAAAAATATGCTAATTTGGTAAAATGATTAACATAATTAAACTGATAAAAAACTTATTTTGATTATTTTTTACGCAAAAACTTATCTTGATTTTGGTGAGACAGGTTGGCATTAATTCCATATAAGGAATTAAGTGGAATTGTTTTTTTTTTTTTTAACACTTTTAGATGTGTATCAGGAGATAATTGTATTACTAAACTATACCACACGGGTTAAACATGGTTATTCGCGAAGAAAAGGCAGCGAGCGGTTCTTCGCTTAGTAGAGCTACCGGCCGGCGTACGACGACCGCTTCTTGTTAAACCTTGAAAATATTACAAAAATCTTATATTTTGAATACTTATATCAAATACCTGTAAAATTTTATATTTTTAAAATTAATATAACAATAATAAAATAACAAATAAATACAATATATAAATTTAAAATTTTAAAATTAAAAATATGGTCCTGCGGTGTACCACGGGTTAAATCCTAGTAATTATAATGACAAAAAATAATTATAATCACTTCCACCTTGCATATTTGAATTCGTCTGTGCTCTCTTCTTTTATTGAGCAACGATTAGAAAGAGGAATTTGATTAGAACAAGAAATCAAGGAAAACAAAACACAGTATCTAGATTATCCAATATGCATATCCCAAGACATCAACATACATATAGGAAGCCGAGACATAATAGTGCAATGAGATAAACTAAGAACAATAAAGGTTAATTTCTTTTATGATGATGATGATGACGACTCATCAGTACTCGTCATAAGTGTAAATGACGATGGGACTTCTCACGTTATGGATACCGTCAGACCAGATTAGATTAGCAGACGAAGGCAGTTCAGAGTTGAGATCGTTGCCTGTAACAGAGACCATAAAAGATTGCTTCTCATTCACACCCTTAAAAGACAGAACACTAGGCGTGACCTTGACGCTGAGTTCAGATCCGTGGCCCGCCACTACCTTTGATGTGTACTTAGAATTAGGTGTTCCGACGTTAGTCAAAGTTCTGTTGAAAGTCACGGTGAAGGTGGTATCAGATCCCGCCAACTTAGTCGACATTGAAGGATAGTTGAGGTTTCTTGGTGAGATAGCTTTTGTTTCCGAGCAATTGACGGCTTCACCGGAGAGTACTTTCAGGACACTCGTAGTGTAGTTCATGCCGCAGAGAAACCCGATGAGGTCTTCTTTGTTCAATTCATAGACGAGTCCAGGATTTACAGCAGCTATCGGGTCGACATGTCCAGCTCCATAAGCAAACTCAGTCGATGCGATGCCAGTTCCAGTAGCATTCACCGGCCAAGCTGCAAAGTTTAGTTAAAAAAGAACAAAAACAGAGTCAACAAAGGCTACTTGTGTGACAAGAAGGTTGAAATTGGATGTACCCTTACCAGTTGTCATGATGGCAGATTGAATCATGGAAGGAGTCCACTTAGGGTTAAACGTTTTGACATACGCAGCCACGCCTGCAACGTGAGGACAAGACATTGACGTTCCAGACATGACAGAGTACTTCACATGTCTGGTGTCACGTTCAGCCAGAAGACCATCAGGTGAATATGCAGCAAGGATCTCCACTCCTGGCGCTGTTATATCCGGCTGCAAGTCATCCACCATTGTCTCTCATCAGACCAGAAAAAAATAAACAGGACCGACATCATTAATGGTTTGTATATTTTTACCTTGAGAATATCAGCAGCGATGGTGTTGGGACCACGAGAAGAGAAGGAAGCACTAACAGGGGATGTCCGATTGAAGATGGATTCAGTTTTTAGAATAGTTGCTTGTGGAGAACTGAGAAAACAAACACAGATATTTCAGTATAAAGATGGAGAATATGTATAAAACATAGAGATGATGATCGTTTACTTTGTGGACTCAAGGTAAGTGACGAGAGACTCAAAGTCTTCTGCTTGTAAACCAGATGCAGGTAAAGGGTGGATGAAGGCGACGTCTGGTTTAGGGGTTTTGAAAATGAGTCCGGCAGCTCCTACTG
Source organism: Camelina hispida (assembly GCA_023657505.1). Taxonomy (NCBI): domain Eukaryota; kingdom Viridiplantae; phylum Streptophyta; class Magnoliopsida; order Brassicales; family Brassicaceae; genus Camelina; species Camelina hispida. The sequence continues at coordinate 29,679,197 of CP094636.1, read as the reverse complement.
ATTCAGCTATTTTCAAACCACCTGGACCACCGCACACTAAGATCTTCCCATTCACACGGGATTCGTCTAGACACGCTGCCTGACAAAGCCTAAAAATGATTCGATCTCATTACAAAAAATTCTAGGTCATCATAAATTCATAACAGTTAAGATTATGTTTCGTAGGGAGAAAGGTACCCTGCGGCTGCTGCGTCGCAGTCAGAGGAAGCCGCAGATTTTCCGTACACAAGAGGGTACTTCTTTCCTTTCATATCGAAAGCGTTCACTGACTTACCCTGTTACGGAACAGAGGAATCATTGGTAAATGAAGAGGGACAAAGTATACTATAGAAAAGAAAATGTTACTTGATACTTACGACAAGTGTCTCGCCATTTCCGAGAACCACTTTGGTGACAAACCCACGATTCGTGGTACTGGCTGCAACGGTAAAGATCCATGGCGCTACACTTGACACTGAGGTCGGGTCTGGACCGCTGTTACCCCCAGAATGCACAGTGAGAATCCCTTTGGACCTTGCGTGAAAAGCCCCAATCGCGATCGGGTCACGTTCGAACATGGGCGCAGTTTTATCCCCTATAGAGATGGTGATGAGGTCTACACCATCAGCAATAGCGTCATCAAACGCAGACAATAGAGCATCCGAGCTACACCCTGTCTCGGTGCAGACTTTGTATGCGGCGATTCTTGAGGCTGGAACGCCACCTCTTACGGTTCCGTTGCCTATTCCAAAGAAGCTTATGTCTACTACTGCGTTTCCAGCCGCGGTAGAGGCCGTGTGTGTACCGTGGCCTACTGTGTCCCTAGTACCTTCGCTTGTGTAGTCTCTTGCCCCTATCAACTTGCTGAAATATTTATAAACAGATCAATAACATTAAATCTTTCATATTCCAAACTAATGTGAAAAAGAGAAATTAACTTCTCTTTGATTAGAGAGTAATTACTTGTTGCATGTGAAGTTTTCGCCACCGGAACAAACACCTTTCCATTTCTTAGGAGGCGGACCAAAGCCTTCGTCGGAAAAGCTCTGAGATTCCGGCGTGATTCCACTGTCGATAACTCCGATAATGGTATCACTCTCCACGGTAGGGTTCCTCTTTGTTCTTTTTCCCTCCTTTAGCCCCATGAAGTCCCAAGACGTTGTCGTTTGGAGTTGTAACATCTTGTTTGGGAACACAGACACAACACCATCCATATCTAAGAACAACACAAACGAGTAACCTTTAGAATCATTTCAACACATATAACTGTGTCTCGATCGAAGAACAACTCACTGGCTACACGCTCCCGTTCTGACCCAGTAAGCCTGGCCGCGAAACCGTTAAAACTTCTCTTGTAACTTCTCACCAAACGTCCTTCGATCGAACTAGAAATAATATATCACTTATTAAAAATCTCCGTAAAAATATCTAAACTCAATATAATTAATCTTAACTAACATATGTCCATATGATTAAAGAAAATGAATTAATCAAATCACACCTTTCTCCGGTGACCTCTTGAAGAATACTCATGTGATTGGACGTTGGTGTGTAGCCCGCTCGAGATGAAAGTGAGCCCATGTAGACAATATAAACCTTCATGGATCATAAATCACCATCATCATCATCATTTATAACAGATTAGATGATCATTATGGGAAAATTAACAAGAGATCATCATAATAATAAATTCCTAATGATATGAACCATCGATGATAATAATACCTGTTTATCTTCATCTGTGACGGCTGAGACTGAACTTAAGAAGAAAACAAGGAGACATGAGAGAAGGCAAGATGAAGCTGCTACTTTCGCCATTGTTTTAAAAATAAAACGATTAAAATTACTGGAGTTTTGAGATATGCTATGATGAACATGAAATGATCTTTATATAGGTGAAATCATACATGCACCGTGTCAAAATTAAAAGAAACTAATTCATGTCCTCAGATTTTGTCTTTAATTGATATAAATAAATTTGTATAACTAAGCTTAAATTTGGCCATAATTTTAGTGACATCTATATCCATTATATGGTAACACTGTTTACAATTTGAGGAATCATATATAGGGATTTATTATTTATTTACTAAATTAGTGAAAAAAAAAATAAAGTGTGGGATCAGTTTCTCTTTATTTTTCGATTTTCCTATTTAAATATAAAAATAAAATATTACAGTTGATTTTTTTTTTCTCGTTCATTATACGTAATACAATTACACTAAAAGTTCATTTACTAAGGCAGTTAAATTAGCTGATATAGTGAATGGACGTTACATATTATCGTGTCCACATGAACGTTAATTCCAGTCAATGTACATAGCCTTTTCTACGGACTAACGATTGCTATTACTAGGTACAGTATATGCAGTTAATGTAATTAATTAGTATTTGCCTTTTTAAAAATAATAACAGTAGATTGATTAGATATATTAATCTTTAATAATTGTTATTTAGTGTTTACTTGCTAGTTGCTACTATAAAAATAAATAATATTAACACATTTATTGATATATTACACACACACATATACAGTAGTCTTTAAATTTTTAATGTTAAAGATTTCGGAGTATATAGAAATAAATCAAAAGACATTTATTTTAGACTAATATCACTGCTAAAATCAAGAAAAACAATTAAAATCAAACCAGTAAAATCTATTTAAAATAGTACAATTCCTTTTTTCATTTATAGATAATTAGATATCATATTTTAAGGATAGAAATATGATGCAAAGTTACAAACTAATTAACTTGTAAGATTTGGAGATTAACTATTAACTATTAAATATATTAACTATTTTATACAATATTGGAGATTTTGTCCAAACTTGAAAGTTCTGTCATCTGAATATTGGAAGTATATGATTTTAAATTAAAAGTAAATATGTTTCAAGATTCTCAATAGAAAAAAAGTGTGATATTCGTTAATTGTATGGGGTAATTTTATTTTTCAAGAACTAATGAACCATGTGATATGTGTAACCATAGTTAGTCAGAAGATTTACCCCCAAAAATTCTTTACCCCCTTAGACATGTTCTCTAAATGATCATTTCCTATCAATAAACTCTCCAAACAGCACCATACGTTAGACATTTTGATTGTTTGTTCGTTCTGGACTTCTGGCGTAAGTTCGGTCAGTCCACCAAAATCAATTTGCCAAAAAAATAAGATGTGGAACTTTTCGAATTCAACTTCTTCTTTTTTTTTTTTGTCGAAAAGAGTTGACGAAAACTGTAAAGTTTCCCTCTCCATTATGTGAAAATTTATTCTTTCTCAATTCATGACATGTGTTATGTTTTAAGACCCTTCAAGTCTAAAGAAAGAGTCTCGCTGCGAAAATAACGGTAATTTTCTAGCTTTCCGGGAGTTAATAACTGTTTTCTCCAAAACTTTGTAGCAGCTATTGGGTCACCAACGTTGAAAATGTTCCACATCGACGTTGAATTGTAGTTCAAATACTGCGAACATTGAAAATGATTTGACTAGTCAAATCATAGACGAGACCTGGATTAGTAGCAGCTATTGGGTCTACATGTCCAGCTCCATAAGCAAACTCGGTGGATGCATAGCCACCAAAATTAGAAGCATTCATCGGCCAAGCTGCGAGATTGATTAAAAAAACAAACAAAAACAGAGCATGAACAGAGGTTGATAGGTTTCTTGTGTGACAAGAAAGTATGTTTATTACTTAGATATAATTTTTCTTTACCTGTTGTCATAATGGCAGATTTGATCATGAAAGGGGACCATTTAGGATGAAACGTCTTGATATAGGCTGCTACGCCTGCAGCGTGTGGACAAGACATTGAAGTTCCGGATTCAACAGAGTATTTCACTTGAGTGGTGTCATAAAACGGTGATGCCTTAAGTGAATTTGCAGCCAAAATTTCAAGTCCTGGTGCTGTTATATCCGGCTGCATTTTCAATGTTCACCACTTTCTCAGATTGAAAAAAAAAAAATTAAGAGATCATTAATGTAAGCATAACCAATATCTACATATGGTATTATACCTTGAGAATATCAGCAACGATAATGTTTGGACCGCGAGAAGAGAAGGAAAGAACTTTAGGAGCAGTCTTATTAAAGATTGCCTCACTTTTTAGAACAGCAGCATCTGGTGAACTAAAGAATCACGCCCAAGAAAAATGAGAACAAAGAGAAACATATGCACAACAAAGCGTATGATTTAACTGAGAGAAGATGATTGTTTACTTTGCGGACTTAATGTAAGAGAGTAAAGACTCAAAGTCATCTTCTTGTAAGCCAGATACAGGTAAACCATGGATTTGGGCCCAGTCTGAACTATCTTCAAAAATGGCTGCAACGGCTCCCTTTGTATAGGCTACATAAGGAAGAAATCTATTGCACACCAATATTTTTCCCTTCACCAGGGATGCATCAAGACAATCTGGCATGCAATCTCTGAAAACAATTGAAAAGAAAAAAAATCTCATTACCACCAATCAGATTTATAAAAGTATTTCTAGGTCATACGATTTACACATGGTGTTTCTTGTGAAGAAAGTTACTCGGCGCATTTTGCTTGGGAGGCAGATGAAGCAGCAGTTTTACCGTACATCAGAGGGAACTTCTTTCCTTTCAGATCGAAACCATTCACTGATTTCCCCTATTAGGGAAAAGAAAAAAAACATGAGAGTCATTGTCGTAACATAAAAATATGAGAGTGTTACTTGATACGTACGACAAGTGTCTTGCCGTCACCAAGAACCACTTTGCTCACAAAAGCACGGTTCGTGGTGCTAGCTGCAACGGTTAACATCCACGGTGCTAAGCTCGTGATTGAGGCCGTATTTGGACCAGTGTTACCAGCTGCGTTCACGGTGAGGATCCCTTTGGACATAGCATGAAAAGCTCCAATTGCGATCGGGTCTTTCTCAAACGGGTACACATTAATATCACCTATAGAGATGGTGATGATGTCAACACCGTCGGCAATAGCATCATCGAACGCAGACAGTATTGCATCATCTCTACATTCTCCAGCGCAGACTCTGTAAGCGGCAATTCTAGACGAGGGAACAGCACCTCTCACCGTTCCCTTGCCGAGCCCAAAGAAGCTGGTATTAGTGACTGCGTTTCCAGCCGCAAATAGAGGCCGTGTGTGTACCGTGGCCACTAGAGTCCCTAGCATCTCCGGGTGAATAGTGTCTTGCCCCAATCAGCTTGCTGTAAAAATGACAAACAGATCAATCAAAAGAAAAGCATCTGTTGATTCTTCCCCTGAAGTCAAAGCTTCTGACTCAGTTAGACTCTCTTACCTAGACTACACGTAGGTCTCGAAACGTAATTTTTTTCATTTACGTTTACATGTGACAAAATAAAAATAAATAAAATATATGCAAGATGTGGACTCATTATAAGATGTTGTCATAGGATAAATGTTTTCCTTACATTTGCATTTGGTAAACAAATTTTGTTGCTTAAAATGTTTAAAATTGTGAGCTCATTGGAAGCATATTCACTAAATACAGAACGTATGTTAACGAACACAATGAGTTTTGATCATTTCCAACAACTATAAAGTTTAACATGTAAAATATAGAGACAAATGGATTTACACGTACTTATTGCATGAGAAGTTCTGCCCGCCGGCACAAAGGCCCTTCCATTTCTTTGGAGGAGGACCAAAGCCTTTGTCGGAAAAGCTTTCTGATTCCGGCCAGATTCCACCGTCCAAGACTCCAATAATAGTATCACTCTCGACAGATGGATTCCGCTTCGTCCCTTTTCCTTCCTTAATCCCCATAAAGTCCCATGACGCTGTCGTTTGGAGTTTTAATTTCTTGTTCGGAAACACAGACACAACTCCCTCCATATCTAACAATATCAGGAAGGGTTTTAGGCATGATTTTTTTTTGGTTCACGTATTTTCACATTTGATTTTTTTTTTTTTAAGAATCTACGTCATTTGAATATAAAAAGTTCATTTTTTCATAAAATAGTTTTGCAAGAAGCTAATGCAAATTAAAGACTTGCTTCCGTTTGCGTGTGACATTAACGTTAAAAAGTAACAGTATAAATTTGGCTTCAGAGTTCAGATGATAAAGGTTATGAATCACTTTTAGAAAAGATACACACTAAATGTAAACATTTACTAAATGATTGAATTAATCAATTCACACCTCTCTCTGGCGGCCTCTTTAAGAATACTCATGTGATGCGACATTGGTGTGTAGTCCTCTCGAGAAGGGAGTGAACCCATGTAGACGATATACACCTTAATTAAACGATAACCATCACTTATCATCATAATCATAATGTATAAATGGATGAGCATATATAACTAGAAATAAAGAGATTTATTGATCATTGATATAATAATATACTTGTTTATCTTGATGATCATGTGTGACTGCTGAGACTGAACTCAAGAAAAAAAAGACAAGGAGACAAAAGAGGAGGCTTGAGAAAGCTCCTCGTGTTGCCATCTTCAGAATTTGGTCTATAATTTCTATGGAGACCAAGATGAAAGGAAATTTGTATGGACTATATAGTATTATATAGTCATACATGGACCAAGTAAATAATAAAATATAATTTATGTTTCTACGTTTAATGTTCTGTCTATTCCCCCAAACGGGATTCCAAATTCGTTTGTAAATAGTTTTTCATAACATTACCAAAAAAATATACCTATGTATTCATAATCAGATAGGATACAGGGAAAATTTACTTTCTCGATGTGGTAAAGTCATCTATATTTGGAATCTCGACCGATAGTGACATGTTGCGAGTTCCAATAAAAAAGTATTAAAGAAAACAAAACAAATGGAAACCAAGGCGTGACCTACATGTAGGGATCGAGAGTGAGAGAGGAGTGGTCCAATAGTTTCGAGCCAAAACGTACTTACGACTTTTGGAACAATATGGATGGAGGCCGGAGAAACAGCCTCGAGATTTTTTTCCTTTTTAAACTGGTCTTTAAGTCTTCTGATTCGGGCAGTTAATGATGAAGCATGGCCCAGTCTACAGATATTTTCGACCCTCGTTTGTTTGTTTGTATGCACAAGACAACGAACCAGCATGTGTGCTGATTTCGTTTCGAAAAGAGCAATTCCCAAAGTCATTATTAGGACCAGAATTGTTTGTTGCTTATTACAAAGCTTGCTAAAGCAGTTTAAATATAAATAACTAGATAATACCACAAGAACTTTTGATGTTGCAGTTAAAACTATCAACTAGTACAGAAGTACATGACTTACACTCAGAGCTATTCAATAGTTCTTCATGAACCCAATGCAGGTTTTTTTGCCAAACCAAGCACATGAACCCGCTTCAAGGATTTAACATTAATTTCCACACCTATCATAAACTATACTTAGTCGAATAAGATTCAACAGCGTCATCCTTTTTTTAGTTCTTCAAGTGTGAAGATAGTTAGCAGCCATCATGAGCTCTAGAGTCAGTTCAGGCTCGATATAAAACTCGGTCTCTTTGCCTCTGTAAGAGATGCAACATTTTGCATATCGATAGTTAGAGAATAAACAATTATATAAAGAGAGAAAGATAGGAGTAGAGAGAAGCGGTTAAAAAGGAATCCGATTCTAAAAAAAACAGAACACTTTCAATACATTTGGTTCATAGAGATAAAACTAATGAGACTAAAAAGCCGAACAATATTATTACTTCCCCTGGTACTAGAATCACAAGAGACTCCTAAAGATTCAAAATTTCCTCAGAAATAAACTCGATATGCAATGAGACTATTACTCTAGAGGATGGTGCGTTCATTCTTAACTGAGTGATCCACTATAAAGTGTGACTTTGATAAACTACAAAGTGTGATTAGATTCTGATACTGTTAAAAGGGACTAATTGAGACTTCAGTGCCATGTTCTCATCAAGAGATCAACATAGAGAAAGAGGCGAGTTAGGTAACGGAACCTGGAGTATTGAAGAGACCAGTAAAAGTACTGACAGATCTTCTCTAGAATTGGAGTGCTAATATCAGGGAATGTCACAACGCCTTCTTTCGATTCCGAGAAACCACCTGCCACAAAAATAAAACAACAACAACAACAACAACAAAGTTTCTTCTTTAGATCACCATACATGCTGCATCAACTAGAACAGAACACTGAATAGTAATACACTTATGCAAGATCAAGAACGTTTCTTTTCAATTGCCCTAAACAAAGGGAACCTCCTAGTTTCTTAAAGCATTGATCTTTTGGTGAAATTGAGAACGATCTAATGAATTTGGACTAGTTTACTCATTGGAAACTGGGAGATTCAATTACGCAATTGAATTTGCGGATTTTTAAGCATAATCTCTCGCTGAGGTTGTTAATTCACACACCAAATCAGATAGAATCATCAATCGAAATCAAGGAAGATCAGAATCTGGATTACGAGCATCACAAACCCATATAAACGAAGCGAGATCAGAGTAAATAACCTGGAGAAGTGAGCATGCTTCGGATAGTATGAGAAACCATAGCGGCTTCTCTGTCGATGACGAACTCAAAGCCATCCATGCTTATCAACTTCACCGTCTCTCTCATAACTTCGTCGTCGGCGTTTTTTTTTTTCTCTCTCTCTGCGACGGCGTTGGCTTTGCTCTGTTTCTTTCTTTCTTTCTCAACCGCCGCGTGGCTTCAACTCGCAGAGACCGACTCAATCAATGTTGGTTGAGATTTGAGATTTTTCATGGGCTCAATTTCAAATGAGGCCTTTTATGAATTTATGATCTATATTATCTTGTTAGTAGCCCACTAAAATCACCATATTCGGCCGTTTTAGCTGCAATATTTTTTATACAAAATTATAGGGGTGCAAATTATTCCATCCCTTTGATACATTTTCAAAGTTAGAGATAACAAACCTTGTACAGTAAAACCTCTATAAATTAATAAATTCGGGATCGTGATATTTTATTAATTTATAAAAGTTTTAATTTATCATAAATTAATAATTAACTTATGAATAGATTTTTTCATTATCATAATTTTGAAGATATTTCTATTACAAAACAAGATACTTTTGTTATGATTCACATTTTTGTAAAAATTTATAATTTATAATTTTAGCTATCGTAATAGGATTGATGCTAATAGTTTACTTAATTTTTTTTTTTCAGCAATAGTTTACTTAATTATCTAGGTGAAAATGATAAATGTTAGAAGTTTAGAATTTAATAGAAATTGCTACTACTATTTTTTATAGTGATGATGAAATCGAATAAGATATTTCAGGATCTTAAGAACTAGCTACATATAAAAAAACAATTATCGCATCTAGGACTCTCCATAATTTTTGTATGCAATTTGAGAAGATAACACCAAAAGTTTTTAATACAATGAAAAATATTAGAGATGAGTTATAACTATAATGCAAATTCAGGAATACACAAAAAACAATAGATTCATATTTCACTAAATTTATATATATATATATATAGTTTATATCATTATTAATTTATAATATTGTTGGAACCACATATTTACGTAGGATTTCCAAAAATTTTATTAAATTTATTATTTTATTGAATTGTATCATTTTTTCATCGGTCCAACTCGAAACCAAAATTTTTTATTAATTTATAACGAGTATTAATTTAAGTTTAACGAGTATTAATTTATAGAGGTTATATTGTACTAACATATCAAAACCATAAACCAAAGCTTTAAAGATTGTGCAAAAACTTAAAAAGAAAGATGTGATTCACCTAGGAATCATACATAAATCTCTTTAACAAGCAAAACGAGAGATCTGTAATTTTTTTTTTTTTTTTAATCCCAATCAGTAGAAGTATGCATAAACAAAAGGATAATAAAGTTGGAGTCTAACAGAAACCATACTAAATTAAGTCGAAATAAAGAATACACCACTAATCTTTTTTCAAACTTATCATCAAATAAATGATGTTGGAATCTTTAGTCTACTACTCTAAAATTCTAATAATCGAGTGATCAATCAACAGACCATCACCAACACATGACAGAATATAAATTTATTACTATAAAAAAACAAGAAATTATCAAACTATTTTCATGACGTGGCTCTTAGTAATTGGCTGATTACCGTATGGGATAACAATTTTTAAGTCATAAATTCCTAAGTTACCCCTGAAAAGAAACATCCTCTTACATGTATTTGTCAGCCTGCCCAATGAATCATCCACCTCAGCACCTTTTGTCATTTTCTTCAATACTACGTCGTTTCTTCGCCGCAACAACTCAAAAAAACTAGTTATTATATACTAGTAATTTATACGGACCATATTATACAGACATACGTATATTTTTAACACGAAACCCAAAACACAGTTCCTCTGTATTTTTTTTTCCTCAATTGGCTGCAAAATAAATTTCGTAATCAAAGAGTGTTCCTTTTTAAGAAAAGTTTCATCCTTTTTCCAACAGATCTGAAGAAGGGTTAGTATTGAGAAATTTTTGATTTTCAGGGAATAAAACAAACAAAGGTATGTTCTGTTCTTTGTGTCTTAGGTTTTTTAAATTTCGTTGGATCTGTTCACTTTTGTGATGATTATGATATATAAACAAGTGTGTTGTTTATAAAGATCGCTTTTTTTATTTTGTTTGGGATATGTATGTGTTTATAGGAGAGTGAGATCGAAGAAGAGGAGAAAAAAAAAATATGGCGCATAGGGTAGAACAGGATTATGATTATTTGTTCAAGATTGTCTTGATCGGTGATTCTGGTGTCGGCAAATCAAACATCTTGTCTAGATTCACAAGGAATGAGTTTTGTTTGGAATCTAAGTCCACCATTGGTGTTGAATTCGCCACCAGAACTCTTCAGGTGATGATTTCTAAGTTTGAATCTTTTGTTTTTTTGCTTTTTGGGAGAATGAGCACAAAGGGTAGTTTTAAAAATCACAAGTGGGTCAGTATCAGTAGTATCAGAGAATTTTGAACAAGTATCTTGTGTGCGTCTGTGATCTTTTGCCATGTGTGTCCATGTCAAGCTCTGTTTTCGTTTTTCACGTGATCTCTATATGGTTTTGATATGTTACGTGATCTGAGATTTGTGCCTTTTGGTTTGCTAGCTGCTTCATGATCTCATCATTAGTTCATTTGATGCAGTTTTGTTCTTATTTTTTCACTCTTTGTTCTCTTAAAAGTGAATCCTTTACATATCCTTTTTGGTTAGTCTCAGGAACATGCTTATATTAGGTAATATGTAAGTGAAAAGATCCTATGGTTTCTTAAGAATTGAGTAGTTTTTAAGTATTAACGTTTGGAAACTGGAAGTATATTGGTGCATTGTTCTCTCACCTTTTTTTGAACTCGGTTTTTATCATACTTTGTTTGCTAAGAGATTTTAAGATCAAGAGAGAATCTTAGATGTGCTGGCCATGAGTCATAGGAAAATACTTTTGTGTGGATGGTATAGCTGGAGAAAAGGCCAATGGACAAAAAGCTTCTTCCCACAACTTGTCCCTAATAATTATTTTTTTCTATATCATCAAAGTCAACTCATTAAAACATAAACATATGCTGCTGATGTGTGAAAGATGTTGATTATGGGTTTAACTAATGATTTTTGTTAATTTTTGTTGTGATGTTGTCTTACGGATATACAGGTTGAAGGGAAGACTGTTAAGGCTCAGATATGGGATACTGCAGGTCAAGAGCGGTACAGAGCTATCACAAGCGCTTATTACAGGGGTGCGGTAGGTGCACTTCTTGTCTATGACATAACCAAAAGACAGACCTTTGACAATGTCCTAAGGTGGCTACGTGAACTTAGAGACCATGCGGATTCAAACATTGTGATCATGATGGCTGGAAACAAAGCTGATCTAAACCACTTGAGATCAGTTGCTGAGGAAGATGGTCAAAATTTAGCTGAGACGGAAGGTCTCTCTTTCTTGGAGACATCTGCTCTTGAAGCCACAAATGTCGAGAAAGCATTTCAAACTGTGTTGACAGAGATTTACCACATCATAAGCAAAAAAGCTTTGGCTGCTCAAGAAGCAGCAGCTGCTAATTCAGCGATTCCGGGACAAGGAACAACGATTAACGTTGATGACACATCTGGAGCCGCCAAAAGAGGTTGCTGCTCTACTTAATTGGAAACTTTTTCTCTTTGCTTATTTTTTCTCTTCTTCTTCTCTCCGTTTTCTCTTCAAGTTTTGGCGGATGGAATGTAACAAACAACGATGCAAGACTATGTAGAATATTTTTTCTTCATTTACTCTTGTCTTTACCATCTTTGATGGACTTGTGTTCAGAAAAAAAAAAAAGGAAAAGCTTGTTATTAAACTTCTCTTCTTTGTGTTTCTCTCTTGAATTAGTTTTGTCCGTTGTTAGTTCTGCTTTACAGTTGTTAATTCTTGATCCCATTTCCGGTTTAGGTTGATGTGCATCTTGATAACATAGAGAAGGATTACATACGTAATTTTCCAATTATCAAAGAAGGTTTTAGATCATTGTTGAAACTTGTAACACTTAAGAATATTTGGTGAAAAACAATAAGCTCATCGAGATTGAGAATAACTAACTACCAACGATAACATTGTTATTAAGTTTAATAATTCCTAGTTACAAACTTACAAGTTACAATCAAGGGGAAACGACATTAGCTACTCAAAACTCCTACGCCGTATCAGACCTTACGGCTTTCCTATTTTTGCCCCAAACAGCTCTCATGCCGTTGGCCGGTAAAGAGTAAAATGTTTGGTCTAATTTTAGTCTAATGTCAACCTCTTACAAAAGTTAAACACCAATTTTTTTTTTAAAAAAAAACAATCTCCAATAGTATATATGATTAAAAATGAGGATGAATTAGCAAAGAAAATATTGGTCATAAAATGAATCAAACAAAGGAACAACATTATACAATGTACATGAAAATATATATATTTATAAAGAAAAAATCACTAAAATAATTCATGAGTGATGTGAGATGAGTGGGGACAAGCAAATCCATCCGAAATGGAAGAACACGGACAGAGATGATTATAACTTTGCCCAAAAAAAAAAAAAAAAAAGATGATTATAACATTATTTGCAAAGAGAGTTGCATTAGCTTATTCATTATTTATTCTACAAATTAATTTTGAAATAAATAAAATAAATAACCAAAGAGAGAAAAAAAAACCCACTAACCTTCGATAAACTCACCCATCACAAAAAAAAAAATTCGTTAGAAAAACAAAAATACAATTTTTGGGGAAAACAAAGGAGAAAACTTTTTTGGTCCAAAGATCGAAAGAGATGATTTTTTGAAAACTTTGATAAGTTTTTCTCTTCTTGGGCGATCGAAAGATTGAAACTTTTTTTTGATTAACAAATAGATATTTTTGGGTTTGGATCGTTGAGTCTGTGTATTGGAATGGCGCAACAAGGGCAGGGAAGCATGGACCCTGCCGTTCTCGATGATATCATTCGTCGTTTGTTGGATTACAGAAACCCTAAGCCTGGAACAAAGCAAGTTATGCTCAACGAGTCTGAGATCCGTCAGCTTTGTCTCGTTTCTAGAGAGATTTTTCTTCAACAGCCTAACCTTCTTGAGCTCGAAGCTCCTATCAAGATCTGCGGTAATTTATTCAAACTAATCTCTCTCTCTCTTCTCTTTTTTTCAATTTCTGATTTGTGGGTTGTTTTCGTTTTTTTCCGGGATCTGAGCTCCTAGGTTCTTTAGATCAGCTCCCAAACAAAACAAAAAAAAGATAGGTCCTTTTTTGTTTGGGTCCCTTCTTCTTTGAGTAGGTTTGAAATTGGTTTTGGTCAAGTTTGTGTTGGAATATAGCTAAGAAGAGATAGAGATGTTTTAATCCATCATCTGATTGCAGCCCAGCTGATCTCGTTTCAAAGAGACAAGACACACATTAAAGATCATTGGATTGCTCTTAAATTGTGGCTGAGACGAGACCTCTTTAAAAAGGTTTACAAACGTTTCTTCGTTGAATTAGGATAAAAAATCTGTTTTTTAGGAGGTTTTAGAAATGATCTGTTTTGGGTGTATTCCTTATGTTTGATTTTGTCCCTTGGATTTGTAATGGTTTTGTTTGGTTTTTTTTTTCAGGTGATATTCATGGACAGTATTCAGATCTATTGAGGTTGTTTGAGTATGGAGGCTTCCCACCAACAGCTAACTATTTGTTCTTAGGAGATTACGTGGACCGTGGCAAGCAGAGTTTGGAGACTATTTGTCTTCTCCTTGCCTACAAAATCAAGTACCCTGAGAACTTTTTCCTTCTACGAGGAAACCACGAATGTGCTTCTATTAACAGAATCTATGGATTCTATGATGAGTGTAAACGTCGATTCAGCGTTAGACTCTGGAAAGTTTTTACAGATTCATTTAACTGTCTCCCCGTGGCTGCTGTTATAGACGATAAGATATTATGTATGCACGGTGGTCTTTCTCCTGATTTGACCAATGTGGAACAGATTAAGAACATTAAGCGACCTACTGATGTTCCTGACTCTGGTTTGCTATGTGATCTGCTTTGGTCTGATCCAAGCAAAGATGTGAAAGGTTGGGGGATGAATGACCGTGGAGTCTCTTACACGTTTGGTCCTGACAAAGTCGCGGAATTCTTAATAAAGAATGATATGGATCTTATCTGTCGTGCTCATCAGGTTGGTCTCTACACAATATTCATGTTTCTATTTTTGCTAGAAAATGTCGCTGAATTTTCTAATAGAAGGTTGCTTTTTTCCCACCTTTGCAGGTTGTAGAGGATGGATATGAGTTCTTTGCCGATAGACAGCTTGTTACTATATTTTCTGCTCCAAACTACTGTGGTGAATTTGACAATGCTGGTGCTATGATGAGTGTTGACGAAAGTTTAATGTGCTCCTTCCAAATTCTTAAGCCTGCTGATCGGAGGCCCCGGTTCTTATGAAGAAAAGAGGTAGTTCAAGTCCCATATACTAACTAACTTATGCTGTTCACTTCCTGTTTCAGATGTAATAATGGTTCAGCAGATCTAACTGATGTGCAGTTCGTCTCAAATTGCGTAGATTATGTCACTAGCTAGCTCATCTTTTGCATACATAAATTGTTTAAGATTTGATTGATATAAACAGATGTGGTTTCGTTTCGTTTTGAACTTTGTGAATATGAGCTCAGAGCTTGGATCTCAGATTCAATCACTTATAGAAGAATTATTTTCATTTTTGCATGTTGCAGTTACAACCTCGCGGGAAAGAAGAGGAAAAATGCGATATGAAAAGCAAGCTGGAGAGACATTTGAAGCTCCCCTGAGACTTTGTCCGGAGGCCTTGCATGCAAAGGCAAAAAACAACAACAATATAATTTACATGTTATATCATCTTATTTGAACTCTTGCCATTTCTTTTCTAAAAACACTTTTATGTTCTTATGATCTTCTTCTTCTATTCTGACTCTATAGAGAGTAAAAAAAAAAAAGTCTGCAAATTTTCATTCTTTTCAACAACCAAGTTCCTCAGTGTATGTATGTACTACGTTCTGTATCCACACACACTTACACTCACGGAATCTTTGGTTTCATGGATTCTGATACGAGCCAAAGATCTCGTCTTCAAACTCCTTATCGGAACCTTTGTTATTAGATTCGTCACCACTTCACCAGTCAAAGCCTCATTGTTGTGGTCGTCGCAGCAAATAAACTAGACAAATGCACAGATTCTACAGAACTAAAAAGAGAATACAAGTTGACTAAAAAGTCAAAAACTCTTGTTCCATATGAAACAGTCAAAGCTATGAGAAAGTGATTGTATTTTAAAAGCTTCTCTGTCACTAATTTAGCTGTGAGGTTTAATGCAATTTCACTACCGTGTAAGTAACTTCTTGAGTTCTCTATTTAACTTCTTGTAAATCACAACAACAACAACAACAACAAAAATGGAATCCTTTGTAGTTACTTTAGCTCTAGCAGTCTTGTTAGTAACACAAGGAAGCCTTTTTAGTTTCTGTTTGGCCTTCTCAGCTTCTTCTACTGACTCTGTTTCTAACTGGTTTCATTGGCCATGGACGAAGCCGCCGTTATTATGGCACCCTAAAGTTCCATCTTGGCCACCTCCACAACCCCCGATCGAGACGAATCCTCCTCCGGAACAGTATCCACCACCCATCGAGACGCATCCTCCACCGGAACAGTATCCACCGCCAACGACATATCCTCCACCGATGCAGTATCAACCGCCGATCGAGACGCATCCTCCACCGGTGCAGTATCCACCGCCTATCAAGACATATCCTCCTCCAACGGTATAGCACCCTTTGCCTCCGATCAAGACGTATCCTCCTCCGCCGTCACATTATCCTCTATAGTTTATTAAAGAATCAAACAAGAAAGTTTTCGTATTAAGTATCTGTCTAGTTTTCATATCTCTTATTATGATGGCCCTTCTTAAATAAAGAATAAAGTGTTACGTTTCTTGAATAATACTACTATAATTTCATTAAAGACAACATCAATCTCATAATTAAGTTCAACTTTGTTAAGGATGTTTTTAATCTCATAACAAACAAAGAAATTGTTAAAACAAACATATAAGCAGATCTAAAGAAACATGAACGAACAACATTATAATTCAACCGAGTCATCAAGTTCTGTATGTTGTAAATTGCTAATATAATAACTTCGTTGATACAGTAAAAACATGTTATCTTGTTAAAGACTTCTAATAAGTTTCATCGATCTATATTTGACTGTATAATGGCCTTGTGTTTAAAGGTTAAACCACACTGCATGCTAACAACATACAAAAATCAAAATATATAGCCTTACTATAAATTTACTGCGTTAAAACAATAATTAGATAATTTAGATTTATTAAAACGTATGAAAAAAGGAAAACAAAATTTAATAAGAAAAAGGAAAACAACAAGAAAAAGGGAAAATACTATAAAACAATCTGGGCCGTTCAAGCCTTTTTAGAATCCGACGGTTGAGAAAAACTACCTCTGAGGCAGGTGGGTTCTATATAACCAGCGAGCGAGTTGTTTTGGTCATTCTTCTAATTCTGGTCGAAGAACTCATCAAAACTAGTTTTGCTCAATTAGACAAATTAACAAGAGAGATACAGAGACTGGTCAAGATGTTCTTCCACATAGTATTGGAGCGAAACATGCAATTACATCCACGATTCTTTGGTCGAAACCTTCGTGAAAACCTCGTATCTAAACTCATGAAAGATGTCGAAGGCACTTGCAGGTTCTCTCTCTTTCTTCTCAATTCCACTCCTCGTTTCTTAAAAATCAACTCTTTTGAATCCTTTAATCGAAACCCAATCTCTTTAATTCAGATTCTTTTTCCATAGACACCCTTCTGTAAAAATCGAATCTTTTTCGAAACCCTAATCTTTGTTTCGTTTCAATTGGTTAGGGTTTTGGAGCTAATCGTCTGTTTTAGTCCTCTATGCAGCTTATATTGAATTCAATTCGAATAAAAATCGTTCCTTTAAGCTAATTCTGAGCTTTTGCCTGTATCCAATATAAGGGATTTGTTTTTGAAGCCTTTAGCTTTCACTTAGATCTAGTATCTTGTCTTGTATTTGATACTGAAGTTGATAACTTTGTTCTTGCTTTGGATTTTAAGATGTGCAATGCATCTTTCTAATGTTTATATTGATGCTTTCCTGTGTTTGTTTTTGGACAGTGGCCGTCATGGGTTTGTAGTGGCGATAACAGGAATAGAGAGCATAGGAAAAGGTTTGATCCGAGATGGGACTGGTTTTGTCACCTTTCCAGTTAAATACCAATGCGTCGTTTTCAGACCTTTCAAAGGAGAGATTTTGGAAGCTGTTGTCACTTTGGTCAATAAGGTAATATATATGTAATAGAGGTTTTTATATAGTCTAGATGTCTTTAATGGCAAATCAGTCTAGACCTCATTGGATTGTTTATATAACAGATGGGATTCTTTGCTGAAGCTGGCCCTGTTCAGATTTTTGTGTCTAAGCATGTAAGCTTATGATCTTACATAATGAATTTGGTTCTAAGTGTGTTTTTATACTTACTCTTCTTGTCCTCTTTTGAATCACAACAGTTGATTCCAGATGATATGGAGTTTCAAGCTGGAGATATGCCTAATTATACCACATCAGATGGATCAGTATGTTTCTTTCTCTCTTTCATATATCAAAGAGTGATATTGGTGTTTCATCTGTTTTCAAGAAACTCAAATCTTTTAATGCTTCTTGCAGGTTAAGATCCAAAAGGAATGTGAAGTGAGACTAAAGATTATCGGAACAAGAGTTGATGCCACTGAAATTGTATGCACAACTCTATTCACAATGCAACTTATAGTTGAGCTATTGTGTGCTTTTGGCTTTGATCTTATCAATGTGCACATTTGTCTTTGGTTTTGCAGTTTTGCGTGGGTACCATCAAAGACGATTTTTTGGGAGTCATAAACGATCCTGCAGCCGGATAGAAGTTTCAGGCCGATTTTCGATTTTGGTCGTCTTTCTTTACGGAGAATGTTGTCCTGTGATAAAATTGTATCATAGCTCCATAAAAGTTGAAGTTTCGGATTCTTTTATCCGGACAAATTATAACCAAGCTTGTGGGATTTATTTAACTTAATGCGAGTTTAGTGAACTTTGTATCTGTTCAAAATTGTTGTCATGACGATTTAGATTTGAAACAATCCTACATCTCAGTGAAACTTCTGTTTTACTTGGATTTTGGCATTGATTTTAGTTCATAATGATAGGTTAATATTGAAACTGTTGTTTCGTAAGTATAGTAGAGTCTCCCATCCAGACATGATTCTGTGTGCTGTGGGGTAAAATGTCATAGTGTATTCATTTTTCAAGTCGTTCATTGTAATCGCATATGTTGCACATTGTTCGCCTGGACAAATTCTGATCAAAACAACCAAAATTATGGTTAGTTTGAAAATAGAAAGTTCAACTGTGTAAAATTCAAAAGTAAAATGCACAAAACAATATCTTTTAGACTGTAATTTAAAATCATAGTTACTTCCCATTCATCAACTTTCTTAGTAGGATTTGTTTTTGGTCAAACATCGTTGCCTATTAAGTAAGATTTTATTTTGTACCTGTTTGTGCAAAATAATTGACCCGAACCAAATATTAAGTTTAAGTTCATAAGAAACATATGACTTTGAAAATGTATTTATCATAAGATTCCATATTGCCCATGGTACTTTGTGATTATAAGATCTCTATGATATAACACATTCGTCCTCTCTCTCGATCAACGTTTCAAATTTGATTTTTTTGTTTAGAGTTTCACACAAATGGCTAAGCTTTCTACATCTCTCTTATTAATTTATGTAGCATTCATGTTCACCACAAATGTGTCTGCAAATGATAATAGACAGGCAAGTTCCAAGATTTTACTCTGTTTTTGTGAGATACCCATATGAACAAAACACCTTATAATACCCCCTCTCTTCTCTCTCTCTCTTTCTCTCTTTACATACATGTATGCAGGTGTATATTGTGTATATGGGAGCACTTCCTGAGTTTGGGTACTCACCTCCATCTCACCATCTCAGCATACTCCAAAAACTTGTTGGCATTAAGTAAGATTTTAACCTTTATTCATGATCCGAGTTCGAAAAACTTTACATATGTTTTATAAGAGGATCAAGATTATTACAGTATTCTCTTTGTCTCTGGTTCTTCCTTTCTTCAGTGCTGCATCAAACTTGTTAATTATAAGCTATAAAAGGAGTTTTAATGGATTTGCTGCCAAACTATCTCAAGCCGAGAGTCAGAAACTTCAGAGTGAGTACTTTCTAAATCATTATTTCTTACCAAACAGAAACTTTGGTCAGATCTTTTTCTAAATAATATAATCATTGAATTGAATGTACAGATATGAAAGAGGTCGTATCTGTGTTTCCAAGCAGAAGTCATGAACTGACGACAACAAGATCGTGGGACTTTGTGGGATTTGGTGAGAGTGCAAAACGAGAGAATGTGAAAGAAAGTGATGTTATTGTCGGAGTGATCGACAGTGGAATCTGGCCCGAATCTGAGAGCTTCGACGACAAAGGTTTTGGTCCGCCTCCAAAGAAATGGAAAGGTTCTTGTAAAGGTGGCCTAAACTTCACTTGCAACAAGTAAATTATATTCTAACCTCTTCTTAATAAAGTTATAAAACTTATGTTAGATTTAAGTGTTAAACGTTTTGGTGTTTACTTTCTTGTGCTTCAAGCAAACTCATCGGAGCTAGGTTTTACAACAAATTTTCCCTCTCAGCAAGAGACGATGAAGGTCATGGAACCCACACTGCGTCAATAGCTGCTGGTAATGCGGTTCAAGCCGCCAGCTTTTACGGCCTGGCTCAAGGTACGGCTCGTGGTGGAGTTCCATCTGCGAGAATTGCCGCCTATAAAGTCTGTCTTAAAGGTCCTGCCCGCTGCAGCGACGTAAATATTCTGGCCGCGTTTGATGACGCCATTGCCGACGGTGTTGATGTCATCTCGATCTCAATCTCAACCGATTATGTCTCCAATTTATTACACACTTCTGTAGCCATTGGTTCGTTTCACGCAATGTTTAAAGGGATTATCACGGCAGGCTCAGCAGGTAACAATGGGCCTGAGCAAGGTTCAGTAGCAAATGTATCACCGTGGATGATAACCGTCGCAGCCAGTGCTACGGACCGGCGTTTCATTGACAGAGTCGTTCTTGGTAACGGAAAAGCATTAACGGTAACTTCTCTTCCAAGTATTTGTAAATCATAATGAGAGTCATTTCAGTTGTAAGATACTCTGTTTTCTTAAACAGGGTCTATCAGTTAATCCATTCAGTCTCAGTGGGACAAAGTTCCCAATCGTTTACGGCCAAAACGTTTCGAAAAACTGTTCCCAAGACCAAGCCGGGTGAGTCAGAAATCTCTTCTTAAATTATCACTTTCACGTTCCAATCTGAATATTGAATCAAAACACATTGATGCTTATAATGATCATTGCTATTGACAGTTATTGCTTAGAAGGGTGTGTGGACAGAGACCTGGTAAAAGGGAAGATCGTCCTCTGTGACGACTTCCTAGGAAACAAAGAGGCTCACTTAGCAGGAGCAACTGGAGCCATTGTTCTAAACACTTTGTATCTAGACATCGCCTTTGTGTTACCATTACCTGCCTCTTCTCTGAGCTTAAAGGACTACGAATCTATCAAGTCATACATCCAATCTACAGAGTAAGCAAAGGGCAGTGATTAAATCTGAACGGTTGTTCGGTCTTGAAATGTTAAAAGAGTGAAATTTGCAGGCACCCACAAGCGGAGATACTGAGAACCGAAGAGATAGTTGATAGAGAAGCTCCTTATGTTCCTTCCTTCTCTTCTCGCGGGCCAAGTTTCACTATTCAGAACCTCTTGAAGGTAATGAAACCAGTACAAAGATCATTAGCTTGCCGTTGGTTTTATAAGCAAATGTTTTTTGTTATTTGCAGCCTGACGTAAGTGCACCAGGATTAGAGATTTTGGCTGCATTTTCTCCGGTAGCTTCTCCTTCAGATATAATGTACCCTGAGGACACAAGAAGTGTGAGGTATAGTGTAATGAGTGGCACATCAATGGCTTGTCCTCATGTAGCAGGTGTAGCAGCCTATGTCAAGTCTTTTCACCCCGACTGGTCTCCCTCGGCAATCAAATCCGCTATCATGACAACAGGTAAAATTCAAAAAAACAATACTTTCTTCTGATTTTCTTACTGTTGGAGGCATACATAAACAAAAAAATTTCATGGTATATTTGCAGCTACCACCATGAACCTTAAGAAAAACCCCGACCAGGAATTTGCTTATGGTTCAGGCCAAATTAACCCAACCAAAGCAAGCGACCCCGGACTTGTGTATGAAATAGAGACTGAAGATTACCTCAAAATGTTATGTGCAGAGGGTTTTGATTCAAGGTCGCTCACGAAAATCTCAAGACAGAACATCACTTGTTCGGAAAGAACACAAGTCAAGGATCTGAATTACCCAACAATGACTACGTTTGTGCCTCCTCTTTATCCATTCAATGTCACGTTTAGAAGAACCGTAACTAATGTTGGACTCCCAAACTCTACGTATAAGGCAAGTATACTTCCTCTTCGACAGGAGATTCGGATTAACATAGAACCAGAAACATTGAGTTTCGGTTTCCTGAATGAGAAGAAATCGTTTGTTGTGACCATCTCTGGTGAAAAACTGAAGGATGGAAGTTTTGTAAGTTCGTCTTTGGTATGGTCTGATGGGAGTCACAGCGTCAGAAGTCCAATCGTGGCTTACTCAATCCAGCCTTAAAACTCCTTATTGCTTTTTTGCTAATTTTCGATAAGAGAACGTTTCTTTAGGTTGGTCAGTTTCACAAAGACTGTCATTTTGACACATTTCACATAAATTAAGAAAATGTTGAATTATACATATTTGGTCCTATTTATTTAGTGATTAATAATCAAAATTCAATGATAATAGCTTTGGGTTTAAGGGTAAAAAAGAAAATTTAGCATTAAAACACTCATTGGAAATATAAAATGACATTCTTTGTGAAACAAAATTTTTTTTTCCAGAATGACACTCTTTATGAAACAGAGGGAGTATATAAAAGATATCAATATTATTATTTATGTATATATACTGTATATAAGTAGTTTTGATTTCAAACAAACTCTCACAATTAAAATATTTATATAATTATCAACAGAAAAGGCGGCTGATCCTTCGGGATCAGATCCCTCATCACAGTCACTAAATATATAACCTATATCAAAAGAAATATTTGAAATAATACAAATTCAAAACATAAATAATAAATAGTTGAATTAAAACACTAATATTATTATATATGAGTGATCAAATTATTTTTGGAAACGTGTTTCCAAAACAGAAACGGAGTTTGCATCGTGTTTCCAAACATAGAATTTTCGGAATCGTGTTTTCGTGTTTCCATGAATTTCTGTTTCTGAAACGAAACGTTTCGAAAACAGGAAACGGATCTTAAATAGAGTTTCCATGCAACATAGGTCACTAACTCACACAATAGGAACTAAAACAACTAAAACAACTTAAAACATTCCGTTAGTTTTGGAAAATTCAAGAACTTCCCGGTTTTGATTCTAGAATTTCCACTTTCGATTGTAGAGTTTATGGAAACAAATATATATTATATATATCCGAATATAAATCGAAAATTTTATACTTGGAAATAATTAAATGTATATTATTCTCTCGAATATATATCTTTCCTATCTTAAATTTCTCTATTCCCATATCAGATATATATATATATATATAGTATGCATGTATGATGTATAATATTGGTTAAGTTGGAATCGACAAGACAACCTAAAAACTCTTAACAGGGTCCTTTGAAACAGTTAATCCATGATGAAATCATCACATATAGCTATAATATGCATAGTCTTGCTCTCCTTCTCCATGTACGAGTGTAAGTACAAGTGATTTTCTCTCACTTAAATTTCACACACGTACATATATATATATATGTCAAATGTCTGTTTGTTGTTGTTTTCAATAGTAAAAGTTTTGGTTTATGAGTTTCGAATCAATGTGTAGGTAGCAAGATAGAGACGTCGAGGAAAATCTATATACCATTGTGTTTCCGCAGCAGTTGCAGCAGCTCGTTTAAAAGAGATTGTTGGTGCTGTCTGGCAGCTGCAACCAACAAAGATGAGTGTTGGTCAGAAAAAGATTACCCCAAGGACGTTGCCAAAAAGATTTGCATGGCGCAATGTGTAAGATAAATTTTTAAAGGGGATACATGTAAGGGGAATTTTTATTTGATTCGGTGGTTTTTAAGGTGTTTTTGAGATTGATATTTCTGGTATGATTTATGATATTTCTGGTATGATTCTAGTCTTAATAATTTAAGAGGATTTCGTTTGACAATAAATTAGATTGTTATAATTTTTTTAACAGCAAAGGAACTCATTTCATACCATTCTGCGCTATGTATAACTCGTTGCAAATTCTCGTACCATATATATATATATATAGAAGAAAACGACTCAGGAAATACGTAAAATATATTTGATCATACCTTTTCGGCAAAGCAGCCAATCCATGACAGTTGCTCAAACATGGCTCTCTATATTTGTTTCTCCTAATAGAAATGTTATGTTTGGTATAGAGAGTGAACCAGCTTTGGGTACTGTTTTGCAAGTTTTGCAGGCCTATAAACCAAAGCCGGCTAAAGTAGAGGCAAAACTAGATGGTGTTGTATCGATTTTGATCCTACTATTTTGTTTACCTAGTGGAACCTCTTTTCTGGTTTCGCTATTATTCCCTGATTTTAGGACGCATCGTTTTTTTTTTAATTGTTCCTTGTGGTATTTTTTTTTAGTTTGAAATTCTTGTTTCATTTTTGTTTGTTCTTACTTACTCATGAAAACAGGTAGAATTCAAAAAAACAATACTTTCTTCTGATTTTCTTACTGTTGGAGGCATTCAAAAACAAATTCTTGTCATGGTATATTTGCAACTACCCCATGAACCTTAAGAAAAACCCCGACCAAGAATTTGCATATGGTTCAGGCCAAATTAACCCAACCAAAATAGCGACCCGGGACTTGTTTATGAAGATAGAGACTGAAGATTACCTCAAGATGTTATGTGCAGAGGGTTTTGATTCAAGGTCGCTCACGAAAATCTCAAGACAGGACGTCACTTGTTCGGAAAGAACAGAAGTCAAGGATCTGAATTACCCAACAATGACTACGTTTGTGCCTCCTCTTGATCCATTCATGTCACGTTTGATTCATGACTACCTTGTGGATCTGAAGAACCGTAACTAATGTTGAGCTCCCAAACTCTACGTATAAGGCAAGTGTAGTTCCTCTTCGACAGGAGATTCGGATTAACATAGAACCAGAAACACTGAATTTCGGTTTCCTGAATGAGAAGAAATCGTTTGTTGTGACCATCTCTGGTGAAAAACTGAAGGATGGAAGTTTTGTAAGTTCGTCTTTGGTATGGTCTGATGGGAGTCACAGCGTCAGAAGTCCAATCGTGGCTTACTCAATCCAGCCTTAAAACTCCTTTTGGCTTTTTGCTAAGTTTCTTCAAAACATTCATCAAAAACAGAGAGAAGAAGTGACAAAGTTTTGAGGAACAAAGACATACTTTCCTGAGAACAATTTGTATCTGTCATTACAAATCATTGATGTCCAGCAAACCCAATTATCATATCCGTTTCATGCTCTTTGAATCTAAGAATTTGATTCAGTTCTTGTAATCTCTGATAAATTGCATCTTTATGAGGGTGTGCTGTATCTCCCGCAAGAAACTCATGCATCTGGCTGTCCACTTCGATAGTACTGCAACCTGGTTCCTTCTCAATCCCTGACTCTCTCATACTTTCTCTGACTTCAGTAGTTTCTTTCCATTTCCCTGATGAAGCATAAATATTCGATAAGAGAACGTATGTCCCAGAATCTGGATTCTCAGACTCGAGTAGTCTCTTGGCAATCCTTTCACCAAGTTCCATGTTCCCATGGATCTTACAAGCACTCAAAAGAGCTCCTAACATGATATGATCCGGTTCTATCGGCATGTTTTCTAAGAATCTGTAAGCCTCCTCTAGTCTACCCACTCGACCAAGAAGATCAACAATACATCCATAATGCTCAATCTGCGGTTCAACATTTAAAACTCTCCACATAGAATTGAAAACTTCAAGCCCTATATCCAACAAACCTCCATGGCTACATGCGTTTAAAAGAGCACCCAAGGTCACCTGATTCGGCCTAATTCCTCTGTTCACCATATCTCGAAATTCATTGATAGCTTCAAAGCTAGCCCCATGCATTGCTAATCCAGAAATCATCGTGTTGTAAGAAATGACATCTTTGTCTCTCATTCCCTTAAAAACCAGCTTTGCTTCATTTATATCACCACACCTAGAGTACATGTTGATCAAAGCATTGCATACAAAATTACTAACCTCCATCTTTCTATTCTCAACAAACGAATGCACCCATCTCCCAAGCTCCAACGCACCCAAATCCGAGCATGCAGATAAAACACACACAGCTGTAAATTCATTAGGACTAACACCTTCCATCTGCATTCCCTTGAAAAGCTCCAAAGCTTTGTTCATCTCCCTGTTTCTAACCAACCCATCAATCATCGCAGTCCAACACACCGTATCTTTAACCTTAACATCTTGAAACAACTCTAACGCCTCTTCAATACAACCACGTTCAGAATAACAATTAATCATAACTGTTGCAGCAACCTGATCTCTCTCAGGCATTTCATCGAACACCTTCTTAGCATCAACCAAAACCCCAGATCTCCCGTAAATTTCCATCAGTTTTAACCCCACCGATCTACTAGACCCGAACCCTAACTTCAAAACCTGTGCATGAATCTCTCTACAACATTCCAAATCACAAGCTTTCAGAACAGAGGTGATCACGTAATTATCAGGCAAAACCGAACTGTGAATCATATTACAATACAAGGAGACTCCATCAGCGGAACGACCTGATGACACAAACCCATCGATCATTGCGGTGTATAGGTAAACATTAGGGTTAGATACGTAACGAAACACGTCGCAAGCGTAATCGATTGAATCGAGAGCGGAGCATACTCTGATGAGTTCGAAAACAACGAAAGCGTCTTGGTCATGGAAGGTTCGTATGATCTTGGCGTGAATCGATGGAACTTGAGAAATGTTTCTGCAGTTTCGTAGTAAAGAGATTAATGTTTTCCTACGTGATCGTCTGAGTGTGTTTGAATCGGGATCACGCCGGAAAGCTGATGACCCTCCGGTGATCGCCATCGTCAACGATGAAATCATTTCGCGCTCAAATAAAGATTCTACAAAAACCGAATATAATTTGTCCAAACCAAAATATATAGATTCGACTAAACCGAATATAACCAAAGCTTTCAATAATCAAAGCGAACCAAATTGTTCAATAAAGAAAAAAATTGTTAATTTCACTTATCCTTTTAGTTCTTTTTTTTTTTTCTGGATAAACTTGTTGTACAAAATATATTCAATACTCAGAAGTGTGCCCCTTGTTTCCCGGTTCACTGTGCCACTGTAACTGATCCATCTTGCTTCAGCTTGATTAAGCTGCTTTCAATGTTTCTAAGCACAGGTTTATAGCTGCAACAAATTGCAATAAGAGAATTAAATAGACGATGTAGTCTCCAATGATTCAAGAAGATTCTGTGTGAAACTTACACGCGCATAAGCCCATTGTAGGCTTGTGTTGTTTGCTGGAGTTGAGCTGAAAGTTGAAGAACTTGAGCAGATAACGATTCTGCTCTGCTCTGTTCTTTCGCTAGTTCGCCCTGAGAAAAGGTAATGCGGAATTTTAATCACAAAACAACTGTTAAGTTGAAGTTTAGTTCTATCATCATAATACTTGAGAGCTGGTGAAGACCAAAACCTTGAGAGACAGAGTTTCAGTTCCATGTGACCCATTGGCCTGGACTTCTGAAGACACTCGCGTAAGAGCACCAGCTTGTTCTGTTCTTAACTTGTCCAAAACTTCACGGAGTTCTACATTTTGCTTCAGACATTCTTTCACCTATATAAGGTTTGCTGAAAAATCAACGTAAAGTCCACAACAATGTTGCTCATGCAAAAGTTTTCGTGGTACTCTTACTTGATTCTCCCACTGATTTGATATGCTGATTGATTCTTGGTAGGAAGCAGAGAGGTTCGAGTTTTCCTCAAAAAGCTTCTCTATTTCAGTTGATTGGTTGTCAATCTGAAAGTAATGCATGAAAGTAAGTTCTCCAATCAAGCCTCTTGACCATTATATATAGTAATTGCAAAGAGCTACGGAATTACCTCCATAAGAAGCTTTTGCCTACTACTCTCCAATCTTTCAAGTGCAACAGCCATATCATGCAACTGCTTCTCAAGTTTTTCTTTATCTTCCTACATGAAATCAATGAAACCTATAACTAAGGGATTCCATAAAACGTTGAAGAAGGCTTATTATATGCTGGCAATTGGCAAAAATGGGTTAATAACATTTTCTTACCACTGAAAATCCTTTTTGACCTAAATCTGATACTTCTGCATAATAATTAGCATGGAAAAAGTCATTGATATGTATCCAACAAACAATTGCCGAAGCATTTAGATGTCACTCAGTTTATCCAAACACCTGATGATTGTAACAGCAATTTGCTTTGGACAAAAGAAAAATTGTGTAGCATTGCATATTACCTGAGGCCCTGCTGGATAAAACTGAAATTTTTTGTTCTAGTTCCTGCTTTTCAGACATTAACGAAGCAACTCGATTTTGTTCTTCAGCTAAACGCTGTTGTTCTTGCTGCCTCAACATTGATTCTTTCTGTGTATGTTAAGAACGTTATAATAGTAGAAAGAAAGACTCTCCCGGGGAACATATTATTTGTTTCAAAAATATTCAAACCTGTAATTCTAGTTTTATGTTAGCCATCTCCTTTTCTAATAATGGTAACTGATCCGGGGAAACTCCCATTGACGAGCCTCCAACAAATGAAGTACTCATTGCTTGCTGTTGTATCGAGTTAAGCTCTGCTCTCAGAGATGCTGCATCTTCCTCAGCCTATTAACAATCGGTTATGGTATCTTTAGAAAAAAAAAAGAAGAAAGGGAAATCAGATTTTAGGAAGGTAGAAGACTGTTTCCATACTCGATATTGTTCTTCCTCTGCCTCTTTTACACGTTTCTTAAGAGTCCTAACTTGAGCAGAGAGGTCCTCCTGCAAGCAATAGCTATGCCAATCAAAAATGCAATCAACGGACGAGACCAAAAGAACTAAAAACAGGACTATTCCCTACTCGTAAAACAACAGCAGCATCTTTCTCCATTGCAATTTCCTTGAGAGCTTTTCTCAGAGATGGCACTGTGTTTTGTTCCTATTATCCATCAACAAGAGCATATGTCAAGACATCTTAAATCGTTTGCCAAACAGACTTCCTAGAGATTCATATTGGCACGCCAAGCCTCACAAAACAAACTACAGCAAGAATGATTAGACTATTACTTACCAGGACATTCAACCGAGTCTCAAGTGATTCATTCTCAGCTTCCCTTGTCTGCAGCTGAATCCCCAAGAACAAAAACAATTTCATTCAAAAACAAAAACATAAGATCCGATCTTTAACAAGGAAAAGACTGCAACCAACAATACCTTTGAGAATAACATCTTATTGCGCTCTTCCATTTCTGAATTCTTCTTCTGCAATTCTTTAAGCTGGGAATATAAAGCACCAACATCTGTCTGTGGAAGTAATTTTAACAACAAACCATTACCACCACGCATTCTCATTATCACCTACGATCATCCTAAGGATCCAATTTAGATCAGAATGTTACCTCAGAAAGTCGATTTCCACTCTCAGATTTTCTGATCATCGGAAAATCTGAAACACATTTTACAAAATTTGAGACGACGAAGCAGTCAATAAAAAATTTGCAAAGCAAAGAGAGATCAGAAGATTAGAGATGGAAATTAACCGGCAGGATTGGGAATTTCGCTAAGATCTGGCCCTGAAGAAGTTTTGCTCAGCCTTTGAGCTGCTCTCTTTTGACGAATCTCTTCCAACTACAAAGATCACAGAAAGCAAAAAAGCCACAAACGATGTAAGCCACCGTAATAGGATAGATGAAAGACGGCGATAACGGAAATATCCTTACAGTCCGGCGACCTAGAGTCGCGTGATGTGAGTCCATGGTATGATTCGTTACAGCGTCCGCACAGATGATTTTACTCCCGCCTCTCTTGGTCTCCGTAAATTCGAACGTCGATTTAACGGTGAAGGTGTCGCCGGCGAACAGAATATACTATAATAAATTTGGGCTAATAGGATAAATAAATAGGCCCATGGACCTTAAAAGCGAGCCCGTCTACGCTAGAACTTCTATAATTTATTACTCTTCAAATTAATATTCGTTATAAATTAGTAAATCTTCTGATCCCGAGTTGATGTAAAAAATGACACAGTTAGATAAAATAATCAAATAATATTTTTTTAGATCTAAGATAAAAATATGGTCGCAATAATATTATAAATTAATAATCAAGTAAACTAATATATATATATCTATATAAGAAACTTTATTGAAATATATGACGTTGTTGTTGTTTGCCTAATATTGAATTTATATTCTTGTTGGAGCTCATTTCTAATATTTCTGACTGCATCAAAATTTATATTGTTGGATATTATCAAATTGCATCCGAAAATTGTAAAGAGTTATATACGCGATAGTTGTTTCCTTAACTGTTTATTAATGTAGCCCAATATCTTTTTCAACTTCATCATCACCATGAAAGATAATAGCATCGATTTCTTCTAAACTATGAACTTACACATTTATCAATTTTACATGGATAATCTAGTGAACTATTGGCATCCATCGTATTACGATAGTCAAGATTATTAATCAAATCATCAATTTCATGAATCTTCTAACTTCACAAATTAATATTTTATTAATTTATCGATAAATTAATAACTATTAACTTATTGATATATTAAAACCTTTATCAATTAATAAAATTTCATGGTCACCACCTTATTAATTTATAGAGGTTTTACTGTACACTACTTTTCTTTCAAAAAATAAATAAAAGTTGAAAACATGATCAAGCTAAGAAAAAAATAATTTATGCAGATACATTTTTTGTTCTTCTTCTTTTTAAATACGAGATATTTTATATATTAAAAAAAAAAAATCTTGGAAAATTTTCTCTGGTAAAGTTTATTTTCTAATCTGTAGCATTTTTTATTAAGTTATAACATTTTTCAAGTGTGCAAAACTGTAATTTATCAACCATACGAAAAGAAAGTGTTAAGTTTTTGGAATTGTTCGTTAGCTTTTTAAGTTTAGGACAAGTGGGTAATCTGCCAAATAACTAACTTTATAATGCTTTTCTTTACATCATTAATTCATTCGGAAACATACTGAACAAACCATGCCTAACTGTTGCACATCGTGCGTATCAACCTAAGATTGCATAAATTACATTGTTATGACCTTTTAAGGGTTTTTGAGTTGTTTTGACCAACAAATAATGCAAATTAAAATGGTACGGGTGCACCTTGTGCTAAAATCCAATATGCTAGTAGAATTCAAGCTCTTAGAGTTTTATCAATATAAGGCAAACATAGACGATAGATTAGAGCTTTTACTAAGTGCATGAAAAGTAGAGACAACCAAGCTTATTAATTCTTAGATTGATATCATGAAATTATGAAGAAGGAAAGTTTGACGGAGTTGCAAAGGTCCAACATTTAATTAGGTCGGACTTATTTGACACCAAACTGTTTCGTTTGTGGTTCACAAAAGAATACACCTAATATCATCATCTTCACTAGCACCCCCTTCAATCTTGACATTTCTAAAACTTCCATGTTTACTCCCGTAATATGTACAATACGTCCACTCCAAGATGTATTGTATTGTACATATTACGGGAGTAAACATGGAAGTTTTAGAAATGTCAAGATTGAATGGGGTGCTAGTGAAGATGATGATATTAGGTGTATTCTTTTGTGAATTACATTTACATAGAAAAGCTGTTGATCTATCTAATACTTACTCATGTATTGTTTTGGTTCTTTCTGTTTCATGACAAGAATGCTAAAGGGCTTGTTGATTAGAATTAAGGTCTTTGGTTTAATAAGATTGAGAAGGATTCCCTTAAATATCTTTTTGAGTATCATTTTCAAGTTGGAGATTTTGATATATTTTGTTAACTCCCAAAATGCATTGCTCATGAAAGCGTTGGAAACCTGAGTATTACTCATGTTCTTAGCTTTGATGGGATTGACCATCCTATTAACAAGGATACCACGGATAAGAAAACTGAGACTCAGACGTTCACATATGTACCAAAGTTCACGGTTTTTTTTACTTTTTCACGACGGTGAAAATTCTGTAGATTTAAACCGCTATTCACTAAACAGAGACTTAACCAAAAGTCAAGCTAAAATTAAAAACCCTTCGACGTCTTACACCGAAGAGCAAAAAAAGGTTAAAAGAGAAAGTCCCATATGTCGATGACGACTCAAAGACAAAAAAAACAAACATTACGAGAGAGAAAGAGAGAGAGAGAGACAAGAAACAACTACGTGTCTCGTCGTAGATCAACCACCACAACACTTACGTTGTCAGAACTTTGTCTAGCCAATGCAAGTCTAGTCAGCAACAGCGACGCCTCTTCACACGCTTTATCTGATACATCTCCTCCCCTTCCGACCACCACATTCCCCGCACCGGCGCCATCCGTTTCAGGTGAGGATGTAAGTTGACCGTTGACCTTTCCTCTCAAACACATGCGAACGACGCTACATGCAGTTTCGTTTGAAACCACGTCCCAAAGACCGTCACTTGCTAGAATGAGGAAATCGTCTTCGTTGACCCGGTCCGTCACGGTTACCTCCGGTTTACTGATTACGTACGGCTTCAAGTAATTATCTCCTGGTAAAAAAAAAAAAAAAAAAAAATCCGCGGCGAAACGAGATTTAATTATCATCATTACTGAAAGTACGAAAATAAAAAAAACTTTTCTCTTTACAAAAACACTAGCTTAGGACAGGGACAAGAGTGTTTCGTCAAGTGTAATCAATTAAACTGACCTATGGCTCGTGACATTGCAAGTACTCCAAGGACACGTGGGCCATCCCAGTAGATAACTCTACCACCCAATGCTTCAATCCGGTCTAGCTCGTCCGGACGGTCCGGCTGTTACAAAAATAAAAACAAGAGAGAGAGGGAAGAAGAGTCATTGATTTGATGATAACAGTGACACAGACGGATTAAAGAATCTTAAAACTCATAAACTTTATCAGATCCTCTAATCAAAAAAGTCATTTACATTATTTAATAACCGTCCAGGTGTTGCATGCCCATTACACAAAATTCGAATTTTCCAAAACCAAAAAAAAAATTGATATAAGAAAGAAAGAAAAATGCATTAAACAACGAGAAGTATGAAAAGGTAAGTTTCGAATGCGACACGTAACGAAATTCTCGTTTTCCATATCAGTATTACAGTATACCATAACCGTAGATCTGACGGATAAAAAATTTGACGATGCAAAAAACAACACAAAACAAAAGAGAGATTTATTATCAAACGATAGAAAAATAAACACAACCTTATGATCGGAGGACAAAGCAACGGCCTTCCCATTACGGCAAAGAACGGCACGTGAGTCACCACAGTTCGCCACGATGATTTTATCCGGCGTGAGGACTGACACAACCGCGGTGGATCCCACGGCGTCGCAGTCCCGCCTCTGAAGCTCGCAACGGCATTTAGCCGCACCGTCGTCGGCGTTCAAAGCCACAACCTCCATGTCCATGCGCGTGAAGCTACGCGCCATTGACTTTTCCCAGTCAGCATCAGCTTCGAACTCTTCACGTACTAGCTCGTGTAGTCGTTCTCTACATTTCTTCGCTACCTAAATACCAAAAAAAAAAAAAACATCAAAAACGACGACGTAACAGTCCATTGAGGTAATTATTAAAGATGAAACGGCGTCGTACATGGGAACAGCCATGACCATCGTAAACGCCGCAGTAGTGAAACCCTTCCGTTCGTTGACGGGAAAAAAACGGATGAACAGCAACGGCGTCTTCCATTTCCCGTCTTCTTCCACATACTGAAGCGACGCCGTATTTAGGATAAGCGTCAGGATCAGGCAATGCCTCAACCTTCGAACTCAAAGACTCGCATAAAACGACGACCTCCTTCGCCGTTTCGTAGTACACGGTGGATGCTGAGGCTGCGACGGTGGTGGCTTCTCGTCCCCTCCGTTTCTGTAACTCTCCGTCGACGAAGACAGCGTCTTGTTCGCCGGAGACGAACTTAAACCGCCGGATCTCCATTCTCCTTCTTCTCGCTGCTTGAGAAGAGCTTCGTTCTCGTCTCCTCGTTGTCGTCGTCGTCTTCTTCATAACCTTCGCCGTCGTTTTCGTCATCACCGTCTCGTTCTCGTAACAAATCTCAGCCATGCGATCGTCAAAACTGTTCAACATTCACACTCCATCATCATCATCACTCTCTCGTTCGGACAAAACTATAAAAACCTAGTGAACGAGACGAGACACAGGAAAGAGAAGAGAAGAGTTTTAAGCCATGGAAGCTTTATATTTAGCTTCGTTCACCAGAGGATATATAAATATAATAAAATCGTCTTTTTATGTTACGGGCAGGTGTTTGCCCGAGACTTTAAACGGGCAGATCAAACAGAAACTTCAAAAAATCAAAAATGAAAGAAAGAAAAAGAATGAAGAGAAGAGAGAGAGCTTTGTGTTGAATGGCGTGACGTATCGCTCCTCTCTATCTGGACGAAGAAATCTTGACCGTTGATTTTAGCCACGTGTAAATGGTACTTGTTTTTGAAATCGCGATACGAAAACACTTACGTGTGCCAATCAAATTCTAACACAACTCAGACCTAAAGTGAAAAGAACCTTTGATGACACGCATGCGATCTCTTTTATTTTATTTTATTTTTTTTATAGATTTTTACCAAATTTTGTTATGGCAATTTTCTTTACCAATTCCATTTGTTTTACTACTATTAAGTATAAACTACAAGTTTATCAACTTTATTAGATATGGGAATCAACAAATACTTTAATTGAACAGCTGGAAAATATTTTTTAATTAATTTTTCAGACAATTAATTTGATGTTTTAGTGATGATTCATCGATTTTGTTTTATGGTAAGCGTGACAATACGGTATATAACTATATATCATCTTTTTAAAAAAGTTTGGTGTGTTTAAGGAGGAAATTATTGTAGGAAAAAAAAATTGACCATGTGTGACTACGAAACATAAGAGCAAAAAGGTGATAATTAGTAGAACATGTCACTACCAAATATAAAGTTGGTGTGCCAATACATTTTAGAAACAATTTCTAAAAAAATAGATATGCTATATTAAATTAAAAATTAAAGGGAAGTTAATTTTGTGATTTAATAACACTTGTTTTCTTTTATTTGTTTGCTTCTCTGGTCTACTCTGCATTTGTTCCATTTGTGTCATATCCGTTTCTTTTTTATTTTATGCAGCAAACATGTAAAGCTTTAGAATAATATTAGATATGGTTTTTGACATTTGTTATGGTGAATCAATATTCAAAGATTTTTTTTGTAACGATTTGTTACCTAGTTTTACAAATTGACAGCATGAAACTGATTCAAATACAAACTTTCTTCATTGTTTTTGACAGGTATGTGACAGTACCAATGACTAATTTTCTATTTTAACTTTGATATATCAATATCTAATGTGGCATAACATAAGAATTCAATCTTAGACATCTCCAGACTAATTTTACGAGATACCAGTATGTAATGTTTGACACACCATAACTTTTTCATTTGGGACGCCAATATTCCGTGAACTGAAATAAAATTTGAACAAGTGACAGAATCATTACTTCTTGATAAATAGTATTAAGAAAAATAAACAATTGAGATAATAAAATATTCAAACATCAAAATAAACAATTGAAATAATAAAATATTCAAACATCTTGCAATTTCTTAATGTTACAATTTGTGAAAATTTTAGATAACAGTCACCAACTGCATATGATAATACATTGACATATCTAATACAAATTACTTGGTCAGTCTCTGCAATCCATAGTGAGAAAATAAAATATCCAAAAGGAACATGTAGTATAATCTAATCATTAATATTAATATTCAGGTAACATATATTAAATTATTGTTGATCCTATGAATTAGTATCATAAAATTATAAGAAACGAATATGCGGAAAAGTGTTGAATAAAACGATTTTTATAAGAAGAACAATAGAAAAAAACATACATGTGATTGTGGTAAAACCGTTAATTTGGTAAATTATCATTTAGGTAAGCGGAGATTTGGTAATGAAGTAAGTGAGCGATAAATAATTGCAGTTTATACATAAACATTTGTATTTCTTCCGACATGTCAAATTCAAGTAAACTATACTAAAAATTTCCAGAGAAAATAATGAAAATAGTAGTATTCTTTTTTTTTTGTTATCAAAAATAAACTATCAGAAAAGGTGTCCAATGAGATCGAAGTACGTAGATATGAGTATTGGGTTCTATTTGACAACTGCGGGGACCACTTCCCTAAACATTTAACAACGTTGACCCCTTTCTCTCTACCCTTGTCTGACCTCTTTTCTTCCTCCACACTCGACACGTGTTTACATCCTCCACTTACTTCTTTGTTTTGTTTTTTGTTTTGTAATAACTAATAAGGGTCAAGATTCATTTATTAGATGAAAATTAGGGAAAATTACGGGAATAAGGATTGTGAGAGTTTGTAAGTTGGGGTTTCATGTTTCAACTATTCCGTCATTTTTACATCGAGTGTTTTTTTTTTCTTTCTAATTGTTTGGTATCTATTCATATAGTACCTAAACCACTAGGGTAATGTATATTTAACAACATAAATAAATAAAGTATGCATTTGATACGCTTTCAAACGGATAAAACTTGTTTATATTGTAATATATTTCAGATATTTAAGTTTCAGTTATTCGTATCCAATTCGGACAGAAAAAATGATTGAAAAACTGTTAGCATAATCAATGATTTTGATTCGACGGAATATAACATAATAATATATCGTGGCTAATAAAATTCAAATGGTAATGCTTGAGTGCAAAATTGTTTAGAAAGTCTTGTGGAAACGAAATTCTATATTCTTGGTCTCTATACGACCTACACTACTGGGACACGTTTGGGCTAATTTAAGCTATATTTATACATTTAAAAAATCAAAAATTAATATATGTCCCCGCAAAAAAGTTATATGAAATGCTAAAGAGTAAATAGTTTTGTGAGAAAGAAAAAAAAAATAGTAAATGAGATTTGAGTAAATAAAATACACAAATGTTGATGTTATAGTATTGCAGTAGTCAAGAGTAACTCCAACAGAAGTCAAATGTTTTTACTCTTAGACACCATAAAACCATCAATAAAGTTTGATCATAGCTGATCCTATTTAATTGGTCTTCTTTCTATGGTAGTACACTACTGTTGAGATTGAAGCCAGTTTAATACAAAATCTCAAGTAACAAAAAAAAAAAAAAACACAACAGTTGCTATCTTGAAATTGAAATGAAAAAAAAAACCCTAGTTAAGTTTATGTTCTTCGGTATACTATTAATTAAAAACTAAAGAATAGAAGAAGCTCATCTTTTTGCGGAGCAATTATATAGGACGTGGCAGCAAACAATAGGATGACGTGTGAGTTGGTGCAAAAGATATTATATTAGCAGCCGATGATTATAATTTGGCCCGGGGGGGTCCTACAGATTTTTTCAAAAAAAACGAAGTGCGTGTGTAACACATGCCACGTGTTAGCTAAAGTTTGATAGCAGTTGCCAGGTTTTTGAAGTTGACAGTAGGCAAATACATTGCGCCACGTGAATCCCTTTCTCTCTTCTATTATTATTTTATCGAAGCCACCAAAATTAAAGAATATTAGTATTATTTGTGTGTTTACAAATTATTTTCCCTAACATTTCTCGAGTTCTATACCAACCATCACTTTCAAATCTATATAAGGCGATATTAGATTCCATCTAACTTTAGTTTACGGTTTTTGTTTTCTTAGCTTTGTATTGGTTAAACTCACCTGTGTATACTGTTGGTTAAAATAAAGTAGCATCGTTGATAGGAAAAGGAGAAAAGTAACATGGCTACGTAGTTGGAGAGGTTTTTATGGTTTGAATGTTAAGAGTAGTTTGAGAGCTTTCGGTAACGAGACTATATATATGGTTCTAAACTTCTAGTTGTCTACCACTGCAAGCTAAGGTAGTGTGATTGAAAAAACAAAAAAGGTAGTTTGATTGATTATCTAACCTTTGATGATTTGTAACTTTGAATAATTGAAACCTTACCAATTTGTCGTTGTAATTTCCACATCTCACATTAATAGTTTGGTACACAAACTCCAAAATTATTTTTCTTCAAAATTATTTTTCTTCATAATGATCGATGCGATGCGACGGTGCCCAATCCGATAAATGTTCAGTTGTGTGTTTCTAGCTTGTTTTTATTTTGAAACGTAGACACCAAATCCAACAGAATGCATCTTTTTGTTACGATTGTTTGAGTTATAGAAGGGAAATTTTGTTTAAAGCTTTTTCAATTCATAGTAGAGTTGCCCAACATCAAAACCAATAAATAACAAACATTTTGTCGAGTTGAAACTACAAGTCTCCTCGTCTATTAGGTGTATATGGAAAAGAGCTTGTAATTTGAAAGAAAGTTTGGCAATTACGAGGAATGAGTGACGCGTGAGATAGTACGTAAACTCATAAATAAGGTTTTTGCTTTTGGGTCTAGTACTAGTCTAGTTTTTAAGGCCTAAGGAGACGCGTGTCGGACGCAAGCCCCACGTTGCGGTTTTAAGGTCGTTGCGTTTCCTTTTTTCTTCGCAGTTACCCAAGGAAGAACCTTCAATAGTTACGACGTGCCAGAAATTTTGTCCGACACGTGTGTCCCCGGGGCAGATTTTTTTTCAGTCAAGACTGCATGGCCGGCAGATTGCGTTGTGTTAGAGAAAAAGTTACGTTACGTTCTCGACATTTGTCAATTAAAACACCAACTATTAACGTCTTTGCACACTTAATTCTATATAGAAAAAAAAAAAAAAAACTTTTCACTAATGAATATAAGAACGAAATCCACACACTATTGATGAGTAAAATGATAATTAAGTATATATACTAATAAGAATATTATTAATACATCATTAAGCTCTTCATCTTTTATATTCTAATAAGAATATTGGAAAACGTAAGTCACATTAAGGTCTAGTATCTTCGCCGGGAAAAGAATAATACATACAAGAAAGTATTAGTTCGGATTGTTTAGGTTGTTGTATTGTAGTCGAGTTTTATGTCTTAGATAATAACTAGATTTTTTCTGGTCGTCTACAATTCAATGATTCATATTAGTTACGTTCGCGAGTTTTAGAATCCATGACCATGACGAAAATATCCAATTATACGGTTCCGTTCCGTGATTGTTATCATCTCTGCTCCACTTATTAGAAAATATAACTATCCCATTTCATGTGATTAATTCGTTACTAATTAATAAAATTATAAATATATCAAAAATATCAAAGAATTGCTTCGCTTTTTTGTTTAGTTTAAACATCTTTAGTTTATAGGCTATATGGTAGAAAAATAGTTGTTATAGTATATGACATACCCCTTCAAACCGATTCAAACTAAGTCGTTGAGTGTATTGCTAACCTCGTACATTTTTTATAGATAGTGTGGTGAATTTTATATTTCTTTCAGAGGCAAGAACAATATAGCATGTGAAATTTGACCGTTGGGACGTTTGGTGTGGGTTGCTCATCTAATCGAATACGTCATTATAATAGAATTACTATAAGTTAGGTCAATTAGTATAATCAAAGATAACGAAACCGTCCCTCAATCAAAATGTTTAAAGATGCTTATATTTTTCTCCAGATCAGTACCACGTGTTACTTGAATTCGACATTTTGCATAACTATTTTTAAAAACAAGCTATCATTTGAATTGACGATTGTCCGGGAGAAAATGGAAAAAGAAGTGTAACTTAAAAAGACTTAAAACCAAAAAAGAAAAGAAAAAGAGAAAAAAAAACAGAAAATTCAAAATTGCTCCACCAAAAGTTTTAAATTGCTCATGCTTTTCGTCACGATACAAACGACACATGTCGATAATTTGATGATATATAAACAAATAAAAATGGTCTAATTTTTATATGCTTAAAAGAACCCCAAAGTATGAAATGAAAAGCATGATTCGTGTCATGATAGGCACTTGGCAGTGATATACGATAACTTTCGTAGAGAATAAATATTTTATAACTTCTCAAATAAATTTTCACAAGTTTAACAAGTTTTGTATCGATCTTTACTTTCTATATTTCGATAGTCTACTTAGGCTTGGTTCGTTTATTCATTTGGATGGATCATCTGAATAAACCATTCAAATATTGTTCGTTTTTGTCAAAAAAAAAATAAGCATCATCCAGAATCATTCACATGGATTATCTGAATGAGTTTTAAAATTTTAGGCAAAAATTTAAAATTTATTTGGATGATTCTAGTTGGACAATTTGGATGGAGATGGTTCATCCAAAAATAATATGAGAATCATTGATGGACTATCCAAATAAACTATTTTTTGTCATGTTCTTTGGGTCATTTGACATTGAGATGAATTATTTAGATGTATCATTTAAATAGATCATTTAAATGGAAATGCTAAATGATGAAACAAACAGGGCCTAATCCTGTTGAATGTTCCATTATCAGTTAGTTTACTTAACCTGTTTCAAGTTTCAAGCGCATAATCTATTACTACTAGCTATCTAAAACGTCGTTGTAAATTGCGTCCCCTGATTTTATTGTATCTGCTTAAATAAACCTAAAACATTGCTATGTTTCTCTTTCACAAAAGAAAAAGAAAAAAAAAAAACATTCCTCTCTGAAGCCATACAACACTCGAATATTTTAATATGGGCCTAAAATCCACTTTTCCTCACATAACATTTTACTGGGCCAATCATTAATAATATTAGCCCAAAACGATAAATTGAAACAGACGGCTGAGATTGCATCCTATGCGTTGCACTTTTTGAGTCGGTGTATTTTCCTTTTTTCGGGTCGAGAATTGGACCCGAAACAACTAAATCTTACTTCGGGTCGGGTTATAAGCATCTATAAATACCCTAATCTCTAAACGAATCATACCCGCTTCTTCTTCTTCTTCGTCGTCTCTCCCAAATCGTTCCTCCAATTAATCTCCCTGCTTCACTTTCTCCACCGAAGGTTTTGTATACTCTCTAACAATTAGGGTTTCTGATTGAATTCCTCGATCGATTCGTCCCGATTGAAAGAGTTTTCGTTGATTTTGTAGGGTTTTTTTAATTTCTCGTTTGAGTTGTATCGCGATGGTGTTATCCACAAGCAATAGTAGCACCACACACGACTACGTCATCGACGACGTTATCAGCAAAACTAGATACGATCTCGTTTACAGTGGAGAACTCGATGAGAGTGTTCTTAGGCAGATTCAATCGGTTAGTTACAACTTAGTTTCGATTTGGTCAGGTTTTTAGGGTTTTTTTTTTTTTCCTTCCTCTAGACTGAACTGATTGAATTCAAACTATAGAAGTGGAAAACGAAGATGATACAAGCTGGAGTCATAAGCGGTACGACGATGGAGACATGCTCTGCTCCGATTCCACAACCTGTGACTCCGGAGCCAAATCTTCCTCTTCTACCTGTGACTTCGAGTCCATCCATGGTAAGGTTTCTTGTTCGTTAAACAACTATGGCTGAGAGGTGTTACATATAGAACTTACTGATGTTGTAAAACGTTTTCAGAGTCTTCTGATGATGTCTCCAAAGAGAGAGTGTGAGGGATTTGATTATATTCCTCAGCAAGATGGAGCGAGAGATCTTGTCATGGATCCAACAAACACTTATGCTCCTTATGGTAATGTAGATGAGAATGAAGAGCTTTTGAACGAGGACGATGACGAGGAAGACGCTATTGATGAAGATGATATCAACAGCATTCCACATTTGGTCATGTGTCAATTTGATAAGGTTAAAACAGACTCTTGTTTTTCATATATTACTTAACAATGATTGACTGACTAAAAAAACTAATACTACTACTTCTTCAACTGTGTGCTGAAATGTTGCAGGTGAGGCGTTGCAAGAACAGGTGGGAGTGCAAATTCAATGCCGGCGTTATGCAAATTAACGGCAAAAATGTTCTTTTCTCAGAGGTTAGATAAACTTCTTTCACCATCGAGACAATAATTTTTCAACAAAGAAAATGTTCAGATTTCAGTTG
The DNA here is from genome assembly GCA_023657505.1 of Camelina hispida. Classification (NCBI taxonomy): domain Eukaryota; kingdom Viridiplantae; phylum Streptophyta; class Magnoliopsida; order Brassicales; family Brassicaceae; genus Camelina; species Camelina hispida. The sequence continues at coordinate 29,637,432 of CP094636.1, read as the reverse complement.
GCTCACACATACTCTCTTATTTCTGCAGGCCACTGGAGATTTCAACTTCTAAAAGATGCTTTGGTTTACCCTGTTCTGATTTTACAGAACTTATTTTGGCTTTGTTTAAATACCTATATGCAAGGGATCAATCCAATGGAAAGAATTTGTGAAATTTGACTATTAATGATCAAAATCCAGAATCATGAATATCTTCTCTATGGCTACAACTCTGAACACTCAACTCAACAAAAGTATAAAGAAAGGGTTTTTAACTTTCAAGATAAAAAACGTAAGGTATAATCCAAAATCCAAAAATTTGTTCCTTATGCAGCACCAGCATTCTTGCCCTTCTTCTTTTGAAGTTTCTTCATGTAGAATTCGAGCTCTTTTCCTTCCAATATGTACCTGTGTATCAAAATCACACACCAAAAACAAAAGATCAGCCTTTAAACTCAGAGAAAAACACTGATTAAGATGTAGATGAATTCAAGTCCAAAATCTTTTGTTTCGTACCCATCAGCACGGCCACATTGTCCAGGTCTTGATGAGATACATGCAAGCAACCTTCCACTGCTAAACTGCTCTTCAAGGTGAGAGTCAAGTGCTCTTCCTTCTTGTCGGGTCTCAAGCTTCCTTTGAACATGATTGCTTTTCTTCACTTCCTCAGTGGTTACCGCATCTCCTTCCTAAGTTCACAGACACCAAACAAATCAGAATCGGTTTACGAAAAAAGAACAGCCAACAACACCAAATGATCATATCATCAAAGGACGAAACAAACCTCTCCTTCTTTCTTGGTTGCAGCAGCTTTCTTCTTACGACCAATATCAACTCCATAATGTTGGAGATACCATTGTTTAAACGGAGCAGCATCAACTTGAACAATAGCACTCTTCACAAGAGTTTGTGTACGAACAAGCTCATTGTTAGATGCATTGTAAGCAACATCCAAGACTCTGGTCTTACGGGTCACAGCTTCGCTACCCCACGAGTAGTTTCCTGTATCAAGCCTCAAAGCTCTCCACTTTACGTTCCCACCACGCACACGGATCCTCCTCACTGTCTTGTTACTTGATAGCTTAGTGTTAGCTGGTTGCCTTCCAAGCTCATACCTTTCAACAAACAACCAAAGTTTTTAGCTTATATGATCAATTCCGCATCAATCAGAATTGTGTGTTTCAAGAATGTAGAAGACACAAACCAAAATCAAAGAAAACGAAAAAGCTTCATGATTCATTTTGATTCCAATCTAATCTCTGATTCAGGGGAAGGTGAGAAAAATAATAATAAAAAAAGCTTACTTTCTCTTCTTCCTCCACATCTTTTGCTTACCACCAGTGGCACGTCTCTTATGAATTGAATCACGAGAGATACCTGCAAAACACAAACAGAATCAATCATTGGTCAATACACACCATGGAAGAAGACTCAATTGGAACGATGAATGAAGAGGAATATGAAAAAAAGTACCCATGATTTCAAAAGCTTTTGGTTCTCACGAAGCTTTCAGAGGTTTAAGAATGGGCGGTGGAGAAGATGAAAAGAGCTATAAATAGGTTACTAGTAGTACAGTATCCCAAACACAAACACAAACAAAAACCCTAAAATGTCAATTTACAATCTTGTCCTTACTTCAAATACAACCACACATTATTACAAAAAAAAAAAAATTGGTTTTTTAAAAAAGTGATAATTTTTAAGAATCAGATTGTCGAAGATGAGAGTTTAGAGACCAAAATTAGCGGGAGAATCTTCAGTTGTTTTCACTTCCGATCATGTCTTTCGCTGTCTCGGTTCAGTCACATTTCTCAGTCAAACCCTTGAAACGAACCCAATTCAAGAACCCTTCTTCTCCTCGTACTTTACTATTAAGCTCTTGGTTTGAGTCGAGGTCTGGTTTATCTTACCTCCGTTTAAAGGAACGAACTTGCTTGGTTCCCAAGCCGGGGTTAGTCTCCAGAAACAGACAAAAACTCCAGGTGAGGATGAAGTTTGCGAATTTTCATTTCTTTCTAAAATTTTCAAAATGTTTGATTTTTCATAAAGTTATGATTTTTTTTTGTTTTTGTTTTGGTTTATGGTTAAGGCCGGAATTGGGGCGGGAGGAGAGTTCGCCGACACTGGAGAAGTAACTGATTCGGTTGCCTCTGATGAACCAGAGTCCTTTTCTTGGTCTTCTGTGATACTCCCGTGCGTATTGTGATCCGTACTTGGTTGTTTCAATTTAGGATATTAACTGTTATAGATTTGTCAATTCTTGAGTAATGGGTTTGTTTGAGTGACTGATCTTTGGTTAGATTGACAGTCACATTGCACTGATTATAACTGTAATTTGCTTGAATCTTAGGTTTATATTCCCAGCTTTGGGAGGACTTTTGTTCGGGTATGACATTGGGGCCACCTCCGGTGCAACGCTCTCACTTCAGGTTACCTCAATTCTCTACTTTTGTTTTTATGCATTATTAGCTTCCAAACTAAACATTATGTGCTGTCTCATGTGGTATTGAACAGTCACCTGCGCTTAGTGGAACTACATGGTTTAACTTCTCACCTGTTCAGCTAGGACTTGTGGTATGTTATCTGGAAATGATTTTATATGTTTTAAGTCATAGCGTTAGCAAAAATTATTAGTTTTGTACTGCATTTTTATTGTGTAGGTGAGTGGATCCTTATATGGTGCCCTTCTTGGTTCAATTTCTGTCTATGGCGTTGCTGATTTCCTTGGTAAGTCTTGGTTCTGCTTTTTGCTTACTTCTCATTAATTTGAACTGGTTGCAACTATCTCATTTTGGTTTTTCTTCATTTTTATGAAGGAAGAAGGCGAGAACTTATTATAGCTGCTGTTCTCTATTTCCTCGGGTCTCTGATTACTGGCTGTGCTCCTGATCTTAATGTTCTCTTAGTTGGAAGGCTTCTTTATGGCTTCGGTATTGGTTTGGTGAGCTCTTGAAACCCTGAAAATCTTTATGATCATTTCTTTGTCACTATTGTTGTTTAGTGTTTTATGTAATTTGGTTTTGCTTGATAGGCAATGCATGGGGCTCCCCTCTATATTGCTGAGACATGTCCATCTCAAATCCGTGGAACTCTTATATCTCTAAAGGAACTCTTCATCGTGTTGGGAATTCTGGTAAATATCGGCCTCTTCCCTGTATGATTTCTATGTACTCATTTATTGAATAGTCTTTGTTTCCTTTTTTATGCAGTTGGGTTTTTCCGTTGGAAGCTTCCAAATTGATGTAGTTGGAGGGTGGCGATACATGTATGGATTTGGTACCCCAGTTGCTTTGCTGATGGGACTAGGCATGTGGAGTCTCCCTGCATCTCCTCGCTGGTTGCTTCTCAGAGCTGTCCAAGGTAAAGGACCTTTACAAGAATACAAAGAGAAGGCCATGCTTGCCTTCAGCAAATTACGTGGCAGACCTCCAGGTGATAAAATATCAGAGAAGTTAGTAGATGATGCCTATTTATCTGTGAAAACGGCCTATGAAGATGAGAAATCTGGAGGAAACTTCCTGGAAGTATTCCAAGGGCCTAATTTAAAAGCTTTGACAATTGGTGGAGGTTTAGTCCTTTTCCAGCAGGTGATTCTTCTTTGCTGTTTGCATTTGGATGAATGTGAGAGCATCCTTTTTAACATAATTTATACTTTTGCTTCGTCGTGACAGATTACTGGACAGCCAAGTGTTCTTTATTATGCCGGTTCGATTCTTCAGGTATGCTTGTCTTAACCTTGAAATGAATGAGATTTACCTACTGATTTTTAGTGCTTGAGTTTGATATTTAATGAGATTTTATGTTCACTTATCTATTTAAAGACTGCTGGATTCTCTGCTGCTGCTGATGCAACTCGAGTCTCCGTTATTATTGGTGTGTTCAAGGTGCTCATTCCTTAATCTCCCTTCTTGTTTTACCTGTGTGTATATCTTAGTACTTAGTAGTTTACAACTTAACATGCTTCCAGTTATTCAATACTGACATTTTCAATTAATATCACTCTCCCAGTTACTGATGACATGGGTAGCTGTTGCCAAAGTTGATGATCTCGGCAGACGACCCTTACTGATTGGTGGTGTCAGCGGCATTGTATGTCTCTTTGTGCCTAGGCTATATCGCAATTTTAATATCTATATGTTCTGTTACCTTGCTTTCTGAATGTTACGGTGGCCTTCCAAATTCCAGGCGTTGTCCTTATTTTTATTGTCAGCATACTACAAGTTTCTTGGAGGCTTTCCCCTTGTCGCTGTTGGTGCACTGCTTCTCTATGTTGGTTGTTACCAGGTATGTACTCTAGCTCGCTATTATCTGTGGCTACAGAGTTTTTGTCTAGCATATTTCGGAAACTAGAAACTAAGCTATGTTAAGGTCTCAGCAATATTCACTAAAAAGTTTTACTTTCTTGCGAACCAGATCTCATTTGGACCCATCAGCTGGCTAATGGTGTCGGAGATTTTCCCGCTTCGCACAAGAGGAAGAGGGATTAGTCTTGCAGTTCTTACAAACTTTGGCTCCAATGCTCTTGTGACCTTTGCGTTTTCACCCTTGAAGGTATATTTTTCTATCACCGCTGGTTCAAAAATTCTATTGAAGTTATTAAGTAACTCTCATCATCACTTGCATTCTTTGCAGGAATTTCTTGGAGCCGAGAATCTATTCCTTCTCTTTGGAGGGATAGCACTGGTATCATTGTTGTTTGTAATACTAGTAGTTCCAGAGACCAAGGGTCTCAGCTTGGAAGAAATTGAATCCAAAATCTTGAAGTAAAAAATATGTTTGTTATTGTTAGTTCTGGTGATATAAATGTATATGGATCTAGTTATACTCTTTGTAACATAATATGTTTCATACTCTATGGGAAATAGAAAGCTTTGTCATGCTTATTCGAGCAGTAATTAGATATTTTTGGGTTGGGATGGAAACGAAAGACACCGGGAGGTAAAGTATAACTGTTTTCCCAAGCTTAAGTCGGTATCTCCTTCTTTCTCTTCTGCGTGACTCAACTCATGATTTGTTTCCTTTGGTGCATTAATGTTCATGAGCTGGACCACGAATAGGAATGAATGGTTGATAGTTGGCAACATCAGCACTAGGGATAGCATAACTTCTGCTCTTCGACTTATGTAAGTAAACTACCATTGATAACTCTCAGAAATTTTCGTAGTCATCTCTTGCAATTTTTGTTTTCCTGGTTTCTTTCCTTTTGATGAGTTATCTGCGCATAAGTAGCTAGGTTGGGGATCCCTTCAGACCAGTGATCTTGGACCCAAGTGTTGTCTTGGGTTCAAACCTGGGCTTCTGTTATGTTGCTATTCAAATTTTGAGCAGCAAACATGTCAGTATGCTTACACAACGTATCACATATAGAATCATTTACATTTAAAAAAGACACATTATAGCAACAAAAGTTACTTTCGCATTATCGTTGCACTTAAGACATATCGTTGTAGCAAAAAATAGAAGGAAATAGCGTTCTTGTAAGTTTAGCAGCTTGGAGCAGGTTTCAACGACCGCCAAATAGGATTGTAACATCTTCAAACGAGAAAATAGCTGATGAGGAGGTGGCTGTCATCTGTGTTATCGTTTCACTGCTGATATTGGGCATACCAAATCCTGCTGTATCAAATGATATGCTTGGAATAGCGACATTTCCTTCCAGATATTGTATTATATGTCTCATACTGGGTCTATTTTCTGGGTTACTCTGTGAACAGAGCATGCCTAGATTCAAAAGCAGCTTGGCCTCCTTAGCTTTGAAGTCTAATAGTTTACTGTCAACAACATCCATCAATGTATCTCTTTTCCCACAAGTGGCAACCCACTTAAGTAAGATCATCTGCGCAGGTGGTCTATCAGGGTCCACTGGCCTTCTCCCGCAAACCACCTCAAGGATGAAAGATCCAAAAGCATACACATCTGTTTTTGTAGTGGCCACTCCCATTGCAGTAAGCTCTGGTGCCATGTAACCAATGGTTCCTACAACACGTGTGGCTTCAAGATTCTCGCCACGATCATGGAACCTTGCAAGCCCGAAATCTCCCAACCTTCCATTTAGATCGGCATCTAAAAGAATGTTACTAGCTTTTATATCTCGATGAAGTACAACTTGTTCCCACTCTTCATGCAGATACAGAAGGGCAGATGCAACTCCCTTGATTATATTTACTCTCTGAGACCAAGTGACGTCTTTCAGCTTGTTTTTATTGAACAAGTAGTCATCAAGGCTTCCATTTGGCATGTAGTCATATACCAAAAGCAATTCACCTTTCCTTCTGCAGTAACCAAGAAGCTGCACCAAGTTCTTGTGCCTTAATCTTCCCATACTAGCAATCTCTGCGACATACTGTTTCATCCCTTGTTCTGCATCATGGTAGACTCTCTTAACCGCGATTTGTGTACCAGTAGGAAGCTCTCCTTTATAGACTTTTCCAAAACCCCCTGCTCCAAGTAGCCGATTCTCCCTGAAACCTTTGGTTGCTTTGTATAGGTTCCTAAAGGAGTACCTCTGAGGACTAAATTCTTTTTCCCATTGTTCAAGCACCTCTGCGTATTTCTTTTTCTTGTAATAGTACACAAGTCCTCCCAGAATTATTAGAAAAAGGACTGTTGGTATTGTAGCGCCTAGTATCCATGGTAATGAGTTCTTAGACCCTGAATGTGGTGACAAAATTGGTGGCGGAGAAGGTGGCGGTGGAGAGGATGGTGGTGGAGAGGGCGGTGGGGTTGGTGGTGATGGTGGATTCGAAAGCTGTGAAATGTCAAGGCTTTCCGCTTTTCCGCCTTTCTTAAAGCTCCATCCAAGAATATACTGGTCACTTTTGACTGAGCCTGTAGAACCGGAGAAACCTACGAACATAGTCTCATTGAAAATATCTGAAAGGTTGATGAATCTTGACAAGAGAGGCACACTTGGTTTGATAGAACTTGAAAAGAGAGGAGAAACATGCGTTTTAGGCACTGGAGCTAACGTTACATTTAGTAGTTGCTCTATTCCATCATAATCTATCCAGATTAGAATACGTTCTCCACTAGCAAGCAGCAGGCTTTTGTTCCGTCTCTCTGAATTATCAAAGTATCTAGCATCCGCAGATTCGACTGAGACTATACTGTTAATATCAATCCCTACATGGTTGTCGCTTTCGTCATCAGGACTATCGTTAGTGTCAAGTTCTACAGCCAGGATATGGTTCTCAGTTTTGTTATCATTTTTTCTATTGAAAAGTCCTAAACCTGAGGTTTCAGTGCCGTTATTCATTAGGTCTGTGGTAGGAGATATCACAAAAGCCATACCTTGACCGTAGGGAGGGGGGCTTTGCAGTGGAAAGATTGCAAAGACAAATACTGTTGAAAAGGAAAATGAACTGGGGGAAGACGCTGTGAACTTCATGGCAGTTTTGTTGAAAGCGTGACCGACACTCTTAGTTGTGTTATCTGTGAGATGCAATGGACCATTTTCGGTAGTTGCCATTCCATCACAATACAGGTCTGCTTTACTGAAGTCATAGTGCAGAAATTGATACCCTTCTTGAGCTAACACCAAAGGTATCACAAAGATACAAACTATTATCCAGAAACCCATTGATGATCTTCTCTCCAGCCTTAGCCTGTGAATCTCATATTCTTCTGCACTTTTTCTTTTCCATGAGGATTGTATTTTTCTGTGGCTGCAGAAAATCCTGAGCTGACCTTTTTACATGGATGACACTATCAAAGAAAACTTAAAGAAAAGTTCTCTACTTTGGAATTGGTAATAGATGCCTTGTCATCATGTTTCTTACAGTTTTATGGATTACTTACTTGGTCGTCTTATCCTCAAGACAAGTTTTGTGTACAATGCTCTGTGCTCTGCACCTTTGCTTTTTACTGTCTAACTATTGGATTTTACACGAGACTGTAAGTATTTGATTTGTTTTGGCCTTCAATGATATGTACCATGTTTTTGACAAGATGCAGTAATCAAACCTGCACCATCTACTTAAAAACTAAAATTAACTTTCATGTATTGATATTATATGACAGTGTGGTTAAATGAGGTTAGTCAGGGTCATATGTTTTTAGTTTGGATATTCTATCTTAAACTGAGTTATCCTTAATACGTGCACATATCTCTTATTCTCAGCATTGGAATAGTGGTTTGAACAAATAATAAAACATATTCTAAATCAAGAAATGCTAGTTGCATGTAGTTTAACCTCTTCGACCTGTGTAAGTAAACTACCACTGTCTTTTTTTTTGTCAACAAGTAAACTACCACTGTCTATTTTCTCAGTATATGCATGTCTTTTTAATGGATTCACATTTAAGGTTCAGAAGACGAAGAAATTGTAGTATTATGTTTAAAATTGTAGAATTCGTCCACTGATTTTGCAGGTAACTACGTTTATGACAATTGGTTTTGCTGATTTTGCAGGTTCTTTGGGAAAGCAAGTGAGCACTGGATGCAGTCTTTGCACAGTGTCAAAATACTAATCCCAGAAGTGTCATCATTTCCTACAAGATAAGGTATGTCTTCTGGTAAACAGGGTAAAGCTTCAGTATCATCTCCATAAATAGAGTCTCCTTCCAATCTAGAAGTAAAACTTTTACGACCAACTGAAGTTAGATTTTCTTGATTAAAAACAAGCCGTTAAGGTTCATATGGCATCAAGAGAATATAAAGAAATGATGTTTTCATCTTAGGCAAATTCCCTGAAATTACATACCAAAAATAAAGTAGCTGTACTGAGGCACTAGATTTGACCCATCATAAATACAATTATTCACATTACACACATAATTGTAGTAGAATAGTATTTTCTTGTAGTTAAAGCAGCCTGTGATGGATGCTTTAGCGACCACCAAATAGGATTGTAACATCCTCAAATGAGAAGTTAGCTGATGTAGAGGTGGTTGTCATTTGTGTTACTGTTTCATGGCTTATATTGGGTATACCAAGTGCAACTTTGTCAAATGATATACCTGGAACACTTACATTTCCTTCCAGATATTGTAATATCTGCCTCATGCTGGGTCTGTTTTCTGGGTTGACCTGTGAACAGAGCATGCCTAGCTTCAAAAGCAGCTTAGCCTCTCCAACTTTGAAGTCTAATAGTTTGCTGTCAACAGTATCAGTTAAAGCATCTCGTCTCCCGCAGCTCGCAACCCACTTAACCAAAATCACCTGTTCACCTGGTGCATCAGGGTCTACTGGTCTCCTCCCACATACCACTTCAAGGATGAAAGCTCCAAAAGCATAGACATCGGTCCAAGTAGTGGTTACTCCCATTGCAGTAAGCTCTGGTGCCATGTAGCCAATGGTTCCTACTACTCGTGTGGCTTCGAGATTCACACCACGATCATGGAATCTGGCTAACCCAAAGTCTCCCAACCTTCCATTTAGATCCGCATCTAATAGAATGTTACTGGCTTTAATATCTCTATGTAACACAACTTGTTCCCACTCTTCATGCAGATACAGTAGGGCAGATGCAACTCCCTTGATTATATTTACTCTCTGAGACCAAGTGAGGTCTTTCAGCTTGTTTTTACTGAACAAGTAGTCATCAAGGCTTCCATTTGGCATGTAATCATAGACCAAAAGCAATTCACCTTTCCTTCTGCAGTAACCGAGGAGCTGAACCAAGTTCTTGTGCCTTAGCCTTCCCATACTAGCAATCTCTGCCACGTACTGCTTCATCCCTTGTTCTGCATCATGGTAGACTCTCTTAACTGCAATTTGTGTACCACTGGGAAGTATTCCTTTATAGACTTTTCCAAAACCTCCTGCTCCAAGTAGATGATTCTCCCTGAAACCTTTAGTTGCTTTGTATAGGTTCCTAAATGAATATCTTTGGGGATTATATTCTTTTTCCCACTGTTCAAGAACCTCTGAGTACTTCTTTTTCTTGTAAAGATACATAATTCCTCCCAGAATTATTAATATAAAAGCAACTGTTGCTATACTAGTGCCTAGAACCGCTCCAAGTGAAAAAATTTTACCCCCTGATGATGGCGGAGAAGATGGCGGTGGTGGAGGAGAGGGTGTTGGTGGAGAAGATTGCGGTGGAGATGTTGGTGGTAGAGAGGATGGTGGGGGATCTGAAATCATTGAAATGTCAAGGCTTTCTGCTTCTCTGCCTTTCTTGAAACTCCATCCAAGGATATACTGGTTACTTTTGATTGTGCCTGTAGAACCAGAAAAACCTACATACATCGTCTCATTGAAAATTTCTGAAAGATTGATGGATCTTGACAAGAGTGGCACACTTGGTTTGATGGATCTTGAAAAGAGAGGCGAAGCTGGCTTTGGAGTTGGTACTGGAGCTAACGTTACATTTAGTAGTTGCTCTATTCCATCATAATCTATCCAGATTAGAATACTTTTTCCACTCGCAAGCAACAAACTTGTGTTCTTTCCCTCCGTAGCATTAAAGTAACTAGCTTCCTCAGATTTAACTGAGACTATACTGTAAATATCAATACCCACATGGTTATTGCCTTTGTCTAATTGCTCAGAGCTTTCATGAGTGTCAAGTTCTACAGCAAGGATATGGTTTGTAGAGTTGTTATCATTTGTTCTATTGAAAATCCCTAAACCTGAATTTGCAGTGCCGTTGGAGCTGAGTTCTTTGGTAGGAGATACCACAAAAGCCATTCCGTGACCGTAGGCATGGCTTTGCAGTGGGAAGATTGCAAAGACAAACTCTGTTGAAAAGGAAAATGAACTGAGGGAAGACGTTGTGAACTTGATGGGACTTTTGTGGAAAGCGTGACCGGTGCTCGTGTTTGTACTATTTGTTAGTTGCAATAGACCATCGTCGGTATTTGCCATTCCATCAAGTTGCAGGTTTGCTGTCCTGAAGTCATAGTGCACAAATTGATCCCCTTCCTGAGCAAACACCAAAAAGGTTACATGGATACCAATTATTACCCAGAAACCAACTGATCCTAGAACTCCAGCCATCAGGAACAACGATGATCTTCTCTCCCACCTTAGCTTGTTAATCTCAGATTCTTCTGCATTTTCTTTTCCATGAGAATTTTGTTTGTTTCTTCTGCCTGCAGAAACCCCTGAGTTGACCTTGGAAGACACTATCAAAGAAAAGCCAAGAAAGGTTCTTTCCTTTTGAATTGGTAATAGATCAGTACTTATGTCATCATTTTAAATGTTTCTTACATTGTGTGGGTTAATTATTTTTGGTAGTCTTTCCCTCAAGACAAGTCATGAGTACAATGCTCTGTACTTCTATTGTTCTACCTCGTTGCTTGTTAGTTTCTAGCTGATGGACTATACTCACGAGACAGAAGGCTATAGCTGTGATCTGATTACCACATGTCTCTGCCAAGAAGTAAACTAAATCTGCACTGTTTACAAAGCGTGGTTAAATGAGGTTTTAACTAGTCAGGGTCATATGTTTTCAGTTTAGATATTCAAATGTTAGACTAGGTTGTAATCCTACATACGTGCACATATCACTTCTTCTCAGGATTGGGATAGTGGTTTGAACAAGTTATAATAAAACATATTCTAAATCAAGAAATGCTAGTTGCATGTGTTGTTTAACTTCTTTGACTTGCTCAATGATGATGGCACTGTTTTAAATTATGTATATCTGTGTGAGTAAATTATGAATTGGATTGCTTCTCTTTATTTTTTGTCTAAGTTGAAGTTTCCTTGCAGATGACAGTGGCGCTTCTATGACCTACTCACACTGGATAAGATAGCCACAAAAAGCATATATCTAAATTTTTTTCAGTCAGAGAAATTGACAAGAACACCACAAGACATGGTTTTGACTTTTGAACATTTATGGATATTTTAATTTAATGGTTTGTGATCCAATGACTTTTTTCTTTTCTTAAAGATGAATGCAGGCTGAAATATAATAAACGAACAAATAAATGTGAAGGGAAAGGACTTGTGGAGTCCAATAGCAATCTTCAATGGATATTTCTAGTAAATATGTTTGTTAAAATGGCTGTGATGAGTTTGTAGGTTTGTTTGAGGAAGGTGGAGCATTCAATTTTTGTGGGCACTAGATGCAGAGCTGTGAACATATTAGCCCAAGCTTCAGTACATTCTCCATTTCCAAGTTCATCACTAACTCTCTCCTTCTTTTTCATAGCTGTACTCATACAATGTTTATGTGCTTACTTTGCTTCCTCTCTACTCTCAAAACCTAGATATTCAAAATGTCATATGAATCATTTCATGTACTTGTGACTTTCACATTTTGATGCACTAATCAATTATCAAAATTAAACAAGAATGGTATAATGGTACGATTTATTCATGAAAGGTTCTAAACTAAGTGTAGCCTAACATTAAATTTACATCTTCCTAACTGGAATTCTAAATTTCAATAGTTCTTGTGCATGTAAGCATGATATAGTATTCTCTCTGATGATTGGAATTTTCGAGAACAGAATCGTTGTGCTTGAAACAAACAACACAAGAAAACAGAAGAATGTGATGAATAATATAAGTACAAGCAAAATATAACAACACAAGAAGAGATTATCAGGCTTAATTAAAGCATCCGTTATTGTTTAACATTGACGATTTACGACGATGAAGAAACTCTCTGTTCTTTCTTCATCAAACAATATACTTAATAGATTTGCTTGAAAAATAAAAGCCTCTACAACTTTCCTTTCTTTGGTTGGTTTTGAAGTATCTATAAGTTCTCGTATGAAGAATGTATATTTTTTTATTCATTGAAAAAAATGTGAACAACCGGATGACTTAAACACCATATTTCTCCAGCTAACATATCTAAACATAACATTAACTAGTAGCAGGTATCATCTCATAACACACTTGCTAAAGGAAAGAAAGAAATATAACTACAATATATAGAAATCTTCATCAGGGTATCGAAAACAAGTCCTGATCATCACAGATATTTTCACTGCCCATCAACTCTTCAATCCAATCTTCAAACGTTTCACTCTCCATGGCTTCAACCTGCTCATCCACCTTCACTCCTCCGAGTGCCTCTTTTTTCTGCTGCTCCCAGAAAGAAGAAGAAGAAGACTCATCATGCTGATAATGATTAGTAGAAGTGGAAGCTTCTTCGTATGAATCCGTCTCCTTCTTCTTCTTGGAATTCCTTTTCTTGTGAATCTTGCACGGGACGACTAGCTCCTGATCAAGCTTATCTTCCTCATGATGATCATTCTCCTTCTCCTCTTTCTTCTTCTCCTTCTTCTTCTCCTTCTCCGACCACTTTTTCTTGTGAATCTTGCAGATGACTCTCCCTTGGAACGTATCGTTATCTTTGGAAGTAGGTAGCCTAAACTCGTCCATAATCCAGCTTTCGTTCCTTGGAACATCAACAGAAACACTACCGACGTCTCCTCTCTTCTGCTTCTTGTTCTTGCTGGCGCTATGATAAGTAAAGTTTTGCCTTACCCCGATGACCTTCCCTGTTTCCTCGTCGATGATATCTTTCTTACCATTCGCATTCCAGTTCCCACGGTCGATGCCATCTCCGATGATCTTCCGCTTGGAGTACTTACCACAACCAACCTTCTCTTTAGAGATCTGAGTCTTTGGAGTGACATAATACCATTCATCTTCCTTGAGAAAAGGATGGTTGATGTGGTCCAACAACCATGGCTCCTTGGCATAAACATCTTTCACCACTATAAAGTCTTCCATGGGCTCACCTCTTAGCATTGGTATAAGATAAGAGTTGATGACTTCTGGCTCCGTGGGATCAAAGTGAAGTCCTTCATCCTCTTCGTAGTAGTCGTTCTCCGTTGTCATTCTATGGTTCTGTGATTGTACGTAGCTTTAGATTGTCTTCATATACTGGTTTACGTATCTACCATTCCAACTCTAATTGGGATTATTAGCATAATTATCTCAATATTGTTTTAAAAGTTTATATATATATATATATATATCTTAATATTGTTTTTAAGATTTTGTATGTATATCTTAATATTGTTTTTATTAATAATATAAATTGTTATTATTTAAAAAAAAATATTAAGATATATACGAAATTCTTCTTAAAAACAAACTATTCAGTTTTAAGATGACGCAACAAATAAATAAGTTTGTTTAAATCTATTTGCAACTAATTTCTATAAAAATTTATTGATTTGTTTCCATTAAACACTCATGAAACAATAATATTCTTTCTATATAACCAAATAAAATATTTTTCGTTAGTCTGGTAATTAAATAATTAGTATGTCTTTAAGGAATTGAAATAATTGAATAAACACATGAAAACAACATGCAAGTTTATGAAGCAAATGAAATGTTGTCCTCACAACACACATTATCACCCGATGTAAATTACATTTTTAGCGGGGGAAAACCTGTTACTTCCTTTCCAAGCATCAGTTGATACTACAGTTTTGACGATTTGGGAAGAGGACAACATTTCAACAGACACGCTTGAAATCCTAAAAAGTAAAAACCTATAAAGTATTATTTTTATGTATTTAATTTGTCCAATGAAAATATGCATAACTATATTGGACAATCATAGAACGAAGGCCAAGATTTTTTTTCTACTTCTTCTTCTACAGTTCTACTTCAAGGGTCCTCTCATGGCTTCGACTTGTTCATCTTTCTTTTGAGGATTAACCGGGTTATCATTCCTCGTTGATGGGTTCTCTTCCGGTGGCAAAACGGAGATGTGGTCAATCATTGAGCATTGTCGATCGACGACACAATGTAAAGGGGTTTGTTTTGAGAAAAATATTAAGGTTTTTGTTGTGTGATGATGATTGATTGTAAGAGAATGGGAGAGGTTTGAGTACTGCGTCTATATTATGTTAGTTAGGATCTTTGTGTTTACTTCTCCTGAAAATAATTATATATCTGGCAAGTGGCAACGCAACTGGAGTTTCATTTTTTACTAAAAAGACTATGGAGTTTCCTTTTCTTCAACAGTTATTTAAAACCAAATCTTACCATTATGCTTATTTATTTCCAAAGCGATTTGTAGTTCTTATACAAACATTCGGTTTACTAATTTGGGCTTTTAAGTCATCGGATGACCACATTAATCTCCATATGTTACAGATATTTCAAAGCCCATGACTTTGCCATTTTCTTATTTTGGTGGCTGGGAGAGAATTTAGTCAATTTTAACTGACCATGTTTGTTTTTATCACGCGTTTAACTGATAGTAGTATAGTATTACTATTACTTAGTTCAGTTTTTTTTTTTCTCGTATATATTCAAAACTGACTGGTTATAGCTGCAAGCTATACTCGTATATATTGAAGTGTGATAAGTCATAGGTGAGTAATTAGCGTGGGAAAAGTTTCCCACCATGCATAAATATTAAAGGCTAGAGGGGTTATTTTTTCTTCCTTCAATAGGAAAATTTACTTTACATAATAGTATAGTACTAGAGAGAAATTGACTCATTATTAATCCCACTAAGTCACCACCAAACAACAAAAAAATTAAGGTTTTTAGGGGTATTTTATTTCCAGTAAAATTAGAGGATTGATCATATTCATAAGAGAATAGGTATGTGTCTCTTTAGTTTTTTTTTTCGCTGATTTGTTTTGAAATCATATATCTACGAGAAAAACAGGTCCATATATGTATTTCTTTAATTAAGATTGTTTTATTTGTTTCATTAATATATATTATTATTTCTGTTTAAGCGTGAGTACTTAATATTTCACCCAAAACAAGAAGTAAGCGTCTTGAGCTTTTGACTCTTTAACAAAGTAGTCGTGACGCGGAGTGGCTAAAGACAAGCAAAACTATGAACACCGTGCTTACATTAAAATAGTAATTTCTGATTCGTTTATAACTTGTGTAGTTTATTCAGGCATAACAATAATAGAATAAATAATACTATGCCAAATGCTCTTTTCTGTCATAACATTATGAGATACTGATATTTATTGTATTTTGCCGAATGAACTTTCTGCGACAAGCTTAAGTGACCCTTTGGACATTTAAGATATGGTATCTTTTCCTTTTCATTTCGCCTTTTTAAAACCCCATCTAACTTTTAATGTTGAGTGGGAGAAAAAACAAAAGTGTAAAGCTATTTACATTTTTATAAATAAAAATTGTAGATTACTCTTCACATTAAGACCAAAAAAAAAAATTGTAGATTACATACATGTATTTAAAAGTTGAAAATATTGTTGAATGTTAGATAAGATAGCTACTAATACTCGTGCACACACCCACGTGACATTCCTTTCTAAGCTTAAGTTAGTGTTTTACTTTTTTTTCTACTGATTTTTTTTGGTAGTTAGTTAACTACTTTATATGGTTTTTTATATCTGATTATTAAATCTCATTTCATTTTGTGTGTAATTAATGTTTTAGTTACATGCATGTAAACGACTCTGTAAAATATAATTCATCTCACAAAACCCTAATTAAGTTATAACAAATGGA
Source organism: Camelina hispida (assembly GCA_023657505.1). NCBI lineage: Eukaryota > Viridiplantae > Streptophyta > Magnoliopsida > Brassicales > Brassicaceae > Camelina > Camelina hispida. The sequence goes on along the minus strand of CP094636.1, from coordinate 29,621,078 downwards.
TTAAGTAATTCCTCGTCGGTGGATGGGAAAATATAGTAGAGTTGCACACTTGTGACTTCTGATACTTGTTATAGTTATTACTAGTTGCTAACTAAAAGAAGAAAGCGATTCCTCTTTTGTCTTTTGTCTTTTTAATTTTATTTTATCACTCGATCTTACTTTAATACATCTTTTGTTGGTTGCTTTGTTTTGCTTATGATGAATGAATATCCACTAATAATAATAAAGGACTTTAGTTTCGTCTTTTCTTTGGTGGTGGTGTCCCAAGGAATGGTGATTTCATCTTATTCGAAAAGTAGCTGCATTTCAATCTTCCATCATCATCAATGTCAATAATTAGATTACAAATTCATACACAACCAATGAACATAAACCGAGCACTCGAAATATTACTACTTTTTAAAATGAGTACAAAATATGGCTAATGTTAATGTCTATGCAAATATGGCACAGCGAAACCGAAGTATTTGATTTAAAAAACGATTGCCACTAACTAAAAGACATTATTATTTGTTCTTTTTTTGTTAATTTTTTTTTTAATTATTATTATTATTATTATTATTATTTGTTCTTGTAAGACATACACCAGTTTTCGTAGAGAAAAAAATATACTATATATAGTATAGTGACATATAGTGACATAAAACTATACTAGTAAAAGTCTTCATGTAATTATGAGACGCCGTACACGTACTTTATAAATTATACTACTACTACTACTCAGCTTTAAAATTGCTTGCAGTGAAGGAGTAATTAACAATAAATATATCACGTAATGTGGTTAGATACAGTAGATTTTTATACTATTTCAAATTAATACTGTACTACTACGTTTACAAGTAAAAGATAAAACGATCATTATAAGCTTTTTTCTTGGAAACTACAGTCTCTCTGATCTTGAGCTGCGTCAGTGGACCCATTGTAAATAATCTATATGAAATCAACCCCACGATCGACCCACCCAACAGAGAGGCCATTTATATTAATCTATACACACACACGCAAAGAACATCATTATATATATATATACATAGTTTTCTAACCAAACAACATTAGTAGTAAAATGAAAATAGACCACACGAATACACCACGATTGCATTTATTTTGGTGCAGCTATAAGATTTCTCTAGAACCAGAGGAAATATACTCTACAATTTTTTTTTTTTTTTTTAATATTTTTAATTTTATTTTATGTACTCTACAGTCTACATTGTTACAGTTTTTGACTTTTGAATCAGAACTATACTATGTACATCTTTATGGCTAGTAGCTAGTAGTTAAGTTTTAAGCACATAACTAACGAGTCAATTATACAAGTCATGAAGCATTTTGAAATAAAATAAAATTAAAAAAAAAAAAATCGAGTTTTTCAAACTTAAAAAAAAAACTGATGTAATCAGTAAATCTTTGATTAAATGATTGTCTTACAATTTGATCTTTATCATTTTTAAAAAAGGAGTAGTAATTATATGAATTATGAAAAAATCATTTTAGTGTTGACAATTACTCCTATTAGATTTTGTCAGATTTTGTGGTTAAAAATCTTTTTAAAGTTAATACAGTATTAGTAAGAGAACAACACGTAAACATGTGCAATATTTGTAGGTAGGGACGATCTGACATAAACCAATTCCCGCGCCTTGCTCGATGTACATTTAACATTACAATATTTGAGATGATATCTCGACCGTCCGATTTCACTCCTTTACTTTTATTCTCTACCGTCCGATCATCTCTCTCTCTCTCTCTGATTTTTTTTTTTTAATCGATCACACACTACTTCTCTCTGCTTTTGGATCTTCACCTTTTTGTTGCTGATTCAGTCACTCTCCTAGTAACCTTTTTTGGACTCTCTCTCTCTCTCTCTCTCTCTCAGAGTATCTTCTTCGTCTTCATCGAGTTGCGTCGGTTCTGCATATTCTCTTCGTCCGTTGAGGTAATTTTTCCTTCCGATTTAACTCTTGAGATTTTCTCGGGAAAATTCCTTCGTCGCTCTGGATTTGGTTAGAAACGTTGCCGTTTTGTCGTGCTTAGAAAAATACACTCCAGTGCCGTTTCTTCTATGGTTTTATGCTTATATATATGAAGAATCCAGATAAAAATCTTCCGTTTCGATTTCGATTCAAAATCGCAACCTGATCAGTTTTGGATTTGTTGATTTTATTGTTTAGAACAATATTTGTGTATTCCAATTTCTCCGTTGTCTGCTTCCGAGCTTTACGATTTTGGTTGATTTCGGAATTTTTGCGATTTCTCCCAATTTTTTTTGGATCCGTCGGAAAATTTTGAAATCAAATCTGAAATCTGGTATTTGTCGTATACTCTAGTTGGTTTTTGTGGGATGGTTCTTCATAAATGCACGGACGCTTCATTCAGCTGTTTCTCCGGAATAGGGGACCTATCAATATCATGATCATCATGAGTGTATATATTTTTTAACATTATCGAAAGATCTTTTTGATAAACTTACAATACAAAATCATTACTGTTATCTTCTTCTTCCTGCATCTCTTACGAGGAGGACCACTTTTTTTTTGTTTGTTTGTATTGCCGTGATCATTTGAGAAAAAAGACCATTCAATCTACTTTTTTCTTGATGTGATTGATTTTTTTTTTTTTTTTTTTTTTTTTTTTTTTTTGTGGTGTTTCAGGGAGGTTTTATGTAAGTTTGGATTGATGTGAATCGTTCTGTGACTATGGAATGTCGTTTGGAGAAGAAGCGTTTTTCTGGTGGTACTAAACCTTTGAAAACTCGTGTGAAACAACAACAATGTCTGGAGGAAGAGGAGGAGGATGAGAGTCATGAGCTTGTCAAGTATATGTCTAAGCTACCTGTTTTCTTGGAGAGAGCTGAAACCTCCTCTCAAGAAAAGCTCTTGAGTGTTGGTGTTCTTGATTGGGGGCGTTTGGAGAAGTGGCAGCATAGTCATAATAAGGTTTCGATGAAGACTAGGTTCCCTTTGGTTCCCCACCACCACCAAACAGATGCTTTGTTGGCTAAGCCTACAGATGAGTTATCTTCATCATCTGCTGGTCCGAGTAAAGTGCGTAGTTCTGCTTGTCGGACGAAACATCGTAGTAGCTCACAGCACAGCAATGTTATGTCGAATTCGGTTGAGGATACTTTAAGGAGAAAGAAACACAAAGATCGTAGGTGTTTCAGCGTACCAGATGACCAGCTTGGTCCAAACACTGATGCACAAGGATTAGATGTATGTGAGGAGAAAGGTCTGAAAGGGAAGATCTGCCCAAAAATTGGAACTTTGTCAAATGACTTGAATCCAGAGGCTGACTTGAACATGGAAGTAAGATCAAAGGCTGATAGTAACAGGCGTAGGAAGAGTGAAAAGAACTTGCACGAACGAAACCGAAATCATGAAGATGGAGAGCTTGGTCGAAAGCAGCAAGGGGAAGCTAAAACTTCCAAGAGGAGTTCCACTAGAAAAGTCCGGGTTGTTCACGGTGTTGAAGGAGATTACTGCACGCAACATTCATCCCCTTTGCCATGTAATGCTGATGGCTGTTTGGCAAAGAGTACAGTTAGCTCCACCGATGCGGACCGGAACAAGGTTTCAGTTGAAATTTCTCAGTGCGTGCCGCTCTCAGTAAAAGCAAGGAATACATCTTCCAAATGTAAAATCGCAGAAGACAGAGCATCATCTTTGTTATCTGTGAAACATTGTGATGATGAGTCTTCCCAGAGACAAGATTCAAAGTCGCATAAAGGCGCATCTGAAAAGAGGAGAAGTATATCGCCTTTTCAGCGGCTTAGCTTCGGTATGGGTAAAGCCAGCAAAACTAACAGTGAAGGAGTTGCTGTTCCCACATCCCAGCTAGACTCAATGACTAACTCCACCAAGATAGATTCACAAAATGTGGCTCTATTATCTGACGTTGACGGCTCAGATTGCAGCAAGCCCAGTGCAAAAGACACATCCACGACAAGTCATTTAAGAAGGTTTCTAGAACCTCTACTGAAGCCAAGAGCAACTCACTCTGGCAATTCTGTGGAGGGGACTAGAGGTCAAGGCGTACAAAGAATAAAAATGGGTATGAAGGGTTGCAAATCAGTAAATATCAATGATTCAGCTCACGAGAAGAAGTTAGGATCATCCATGGTTCGAGCTGTTCTGCGGGTAACAGTTAAGAACAATCAGCCACTCTTTACATTTGCAGTGAACAAAGAAACCGACATTATTGCGGCCACCCAAAAGAAAATGGGAAGCTCGGAGGAAGGTGAATGTACCAGTGTTTACACTTTCTTCTCTATTAAAGATCATAAGAAAAATAGTGGGTGGTTAAACCATAGAGGCAGTGGCCAAACACATGGTATCATCTCTAATGTTGTTGCCCAAATGCGGGTTTCTAGCTCTTTGCCTTCTGGTTCCATCAGAGAGTTTGTTCTCTTCTCTGTAGAACTTGATCAAGAGAGCACTGAAAAGTCTGATCTGCAATTAAAAAATGAGCTAGCTGCGATCATTGTGAAGATGCCAAGATTGTTTCACAGGAGGGCATCACTAAACACGGTTCAAGATCATAATGCACTCAATGAAGAGCGCGAGGATCACATCAAAGACAGTTTTTTTGACCAAGACATTAGTGCTACGGTCATACTTCAAAGCGGTGTACATAGTATGCCTCAGAAAGGAGGGCCATCGTCTTTGATCCAGCGATGGAGAACAGGTGGGTCTTGCGATTGTGGAGGTTGGGACATGGGCTGCAATCTCAGAATTCTTACAAATCAGCACAACTTATCCTACAAGAACTCGACAACAACAAACTCACCAGCCTCTTCAAACCGATTCGAGCTTTTCTTTCTGGTGCAGATTCTCTACTTAGTCCCAAATCCAATCTTCTCTTCCAAATCAAAACCAAAAAGATTTCATCATGACATTTCTGTATTTTTTTCAGGGAGAACAACAGGAGGAACATCCGTTCTTGAGCTTTAAACCGATCAAAGAAGGGATATATTCAGTTGTGTATAATCAATCCCTTTCACAACTGCAAGCTTTCTCCATATGTATGGCACTTGCAGAGAGTAGGAAAATGACAGAGATTACCCGTGAGCACAAAAGCTCGTGTGATGAACATAAAGCTAGAGCAAAAACCGTGTTCGTCCCGGACCAAGATTCAAACCCTAACGGCAACACCGTCGGGTATCAACCTCCCCTGTCCCCCGTCGGGCGGGTCTGAAGTTTGTATTTTTACTTCAAACCCAAATTTTTACTGGCAGGTATGTGATCATATTATTAGTGTTAAGCCTTAAGGTAAAATAGTTGCAGGAAATAAGAAAGTAGCAAGAAGATATCTTTAAAGTAGTTAGTCTAATGATCTTTCCAACTCTTAAGTGTGAATATTTTTTTTATATCTTATCTCCTCCATATATAATACTTTCATCAAGCTGTGGAAATCTTTGGTTCCTTTCTGAAACTTGGAAAACCTTAACTATTAGAGGGTTTTTTTTTTGTTTATCTTGGCGTGTGATCAATTGTTATGATGAAAATGGATTCATAAGAAGAGTGTTTTTGAACCTGGCCCAACTGATCAGACAAGTTCTATAGCCAAGTCACAGTTTTTGCATAAATTTGAGTTTTGATTAATTTCATCTTTTTGAATTCAGTCTTTAAAAGTGAAAAAGATTCTTAGTTATAAGAAAACAATAAAAAGTGTTCCCATCGTTCACGTGAAGTTGTTGTTTTTTTGGTCACAAAGACAGTGAGGAACAGAGTGGATTGTATAGCTTTATGCACTTTGAGCTAAGCTCACACAACAAGCAACATGGTAGACCCATCAATATCCAATTTGGCATATGCCCATATATTTATAGAATCACATAATTGAGAAGTTGATCCGAGATTACACCAAACGAAATTTTCTTTGTCGAAATGATTATGTTTTTAGAAAATGATCTCTTACATTTGTTAACATGCTACATAAATGTCTGTAGAAACAATAAGTTTCTAATATAACTCAAACAGTCGAAACAATAAAACCTACAATAATTGATTACCAATAGTATTTGTTAAAATGATAGCTCTGACGATTTTGTTCTATAAGTGGTATATAAGTGTATTTATTTTGTTCTATGATTAGTTTTTACGTAGAAATCCTTCAAACTCCATCATTGCACGTATTTGCAAATGTTTATTGTTAAAAAACATATATATTTTAGATTCTCTTTTATTTTTACTAGCTCTTGTTGTAAATAAGACTACTGAATTATTGTAATCACAGTATAGTTCATTTCTACGTGGCTGCATGTGTTCGTTACAAAGCGGATAGTTTGAATGTGGTTATGAACAAGTAATGTGTTCTCTTATAACTCGACATTAAGTGGACCAACACTATCCATAGGAGTATAATATATGTAACTTACAAACACTTTTTTTTTCCGAAGGTGAGGCGTAGTTATAAATATCTTATACAGTATTCCTTTTTTGTTTTTGTCTATCGAATACCTCTTTTATTGTGTAATAATAATTGGTCTTTTGTCAAAATCCTAGTATCTACATACTAAGATTTTAACCCAAAAAAACATATCTATATAGTATTTAGGGCCAATAAATTTGATAAATAATTGATCTACCTCAAAATATATAATATGTAAGTAGTTGCAAAAAATCGTGTTTTGCAGGTTGACTAGTGCTCTTAAAATTTATAAGAGCACCACTAAACTTCCCTTTCAATATATTTTGTATCAAAGCTTATGATTGGCACCTATTATGTTTGTTGCGTATAGATATGATATAGGTTCCAAAATTTCGTTAGTGGCTTGGGCATTATATATCTTGAGCCAAGAGTCGAAGCAAAGTTTTTAAAACATGCAACCTTCAAAATAACGCTCCATCCAATGTCTATAATAAGAATATGATGGATCTTTCCATTATAGTGGTCCTGAGTTGGTCACTTAAGAGCATCTTAAATTAGGCTAAAATGTGTTCCCCAAAGGACAACAAACATCTCCTTGGCACACGCGTGAAGTCATCTTCTATTACCACTTTCTTTGCCATATTTATCACCAAGATCCTCTTTGTCTCCACCAACCAACATTAATTGTTCTTATAAAAATTAAAATAATTATTATAACAAACAAAAGCAGGTTCGAATACATATAAGAAGCTAGGGAAAAGCTTCGCAAAGATTAAAAATTTTATAAGAACAAAATGAGCTTGCGGTGTAATAATAGCTCATTTTGTTCTTATAAAATTTTTAATCTTTGCGAAGCTTTTCCCTAGCTTCTTATATGTATTCGAACCTGCTTTTGTTTGTTATAATAATTATAAGCCGCATAGTAATATGTTATTGGAAAAGAATAAAAATAAACGAAACCCCACGCGCCCCACGCGCTTCTCTCTAGTTCTCTCAAGGCGATAACGCGATCCCTTTCCTTTTCCCTTCACCTTCGCCGATCTCGGCGTAGGCTCCCTCCGGCCACCATGGCTAAAAAGAAAAAGAAGCCCATTAAAACACCCCCCCGCGGTCACCCCACTGGTGTCGCTTCTTCGTCCTCTTTTAAAGAAACCCCATCCTCGCCGCCTGTTACTCAGTTTTCAGCTGGTACTTCTTCGCTCCCAATTAGTTCCGGGATGTTACCTGAGGTCCCTCAGACCTTGGCTAACCAAATCAAGCCCTCCGATGTAAGCAGCCTTGCCCCCCCTGTGATGGCGGCGGCCGAAACCGGAAACCCTAATTCAACAGATCCAGCTAATGTTGCCAACTCCCAAGCAAAATTACCTGGTAAAGCAGCGGAGGATACTATCGGGGATGCCTCGTCCCCCCATCCCCCCGGAATGGCGAACACCACTGCTCCCCATAATACAGAGGATAGACCCAAGACACCAGACGCTCCCTGGAGGAAGCTGGTTGCTGGCTCTACAACAAAATTAGAAAGGAAGGGAACCCCGTTCACTCTTGACTCCGGTGAGGCTTGTGTGACCATACCCAACTCTGTGATTGAAAAGAACAAGAAGGCGTGGGACAGCTTCATCTTAGGACAGTTCTATGAGGACCCGCCTTCACGGGGAGCCGTACAGGCAATAGCTAATGGAATCTGGAGTAGGCAAAAGAAAGACATCACTGTGTCAAAGATGGAAGGCAACTCCTTCCTTTTCAGAGTTCCTTGCCCGAATGCTAGGAGGCGAATCCTGAGCCAATGTCTCTGGCAAATCGATGGACAGTCCATGTTTGTAGCTAAATGGTCCCCCGAGGTCCAACCTTCGAAACCTGAACTCTCTATGGTCCCAGTATGGCTGGATTTTGTTGGTGTTCCTCTTCAGTTTTTCAACCGTGAAGGTCTGGAATATATTGCCGGTCTGGTTGGTCACCCAGTCTGTCTCCATCCGCACACTGAGAAGCTAATCAATGTAGAGGTTGCAAAGGTGTACACAGTAATAGACCTGCGGAAACCTCTTCCAGAGGCGGTCAACGCAAGATTTGAATCTGGCCAAATCAAGCGCATCCACGTATCTAGCCCCTGGTTGCCTTCACTTTGTAGCCACTGCAAGCAAGTGGGACACACGGTTTCGCGGTGCTCCAAAGCCCCAGTCACGTGTACTGCCTGTGGATCCGTTAAACACCCCACTACTGAGTGTCCTCGGGCTAAAAAGGACAAAGCTCAAGAAAAACAGCCGATAGCTAGCCAGTTGCCTATCATCGGTCCAACCAAGCCACTGTCTTCTACCCCGGTTTGGAAGCCAATTATCAATCCAGTGGTTCCCACCCCACCATTAGCTGCTCAGGCAGCGGCAGTTCCATCCCCGCAGTCTAATGGAGCAGAAACGGGCCACTCAGGAGCACAAGTCAACAGTGCGAGGCCTCCCCTACCTACCAACCCTCACGTTCGTACATTGGCTTTCGATGATGGCAAGCTCTGTCTTGATCTTATGGGCAACCTCTTCTCCCACTCTCCTCCGCCCCCCTCCGAAGATGCAGCGGTCCATTCAGACACTAGCTCAGATAGCATCTCAGGCGAGGAGGACAATCCAGAGGCCGAGTCAGACCGTTTCTTGAAGGTGGTCTCCAAGAGGTTGCGGAAGCAACAGTTGCGTAAAGCTCGGGCTGGAGGTCCCGTAAACCTCTAAAACCTCATATCCTTTATGGATATTTTTTGTTGGAATGTAAGAGGGTTTAATGACCCAGTAAAGCGGCGTAGCTTTCGGAAATGGTTGAGGAAGAACCAACCACTTTTTGGTGGTCTTATAGAGACCCGCGTCAATCCGGTGAACGCACACGCTATAGTATCTCGTGTTTTTCCTGGATGGTTTTTTGCAAATAACTATGATTTCTCGGATCTTGGTAAAATCTGGATTGTTTGGCATCCTTCGGTGCAGGTATCTGCTGTTAGCAAATCCCTACAGATGATCACTTGCCTCGTAAAGCTTCCTTTTGTCTCTCAGCAAATCCTGGTCTCCATGGTCTATGCCTCCTCGACCTGTAGCTCTGCCAGGAAAGAGTTATGGGATGAGATTGCAGATAAGGCAGCTGATTCATCTCTTTCAAACCTTCCTTGGGCGGTTCTGGGGGACTTCAACCAAATCCTTCTGCCTCATGAGCACTCTGCACAGGATGTGAACTCATCCCCCAGCGGCATGCGAGATCTAAGCCAGTGTCTTACCAACTCATCACTAGCTGATCTTCCTTATTGTGGTAATACCTTCACGTGGACTAACAAGCAAACAAGCGGACTTGTAGCTAAAAAGTTGGATCGCATCGTGGTCAACGACGAGTGGACTTCGATGTTCCCTTCCTCTCTTGCAGTTTTTGGAGAACCTGCCTTTTCGGACCATAGTCCATGTTGCTTATTTCTAGACGTCCAGAAGCCCAAAAAAAAGACACCTTTCAAATTCCTGACGCTGCTCAATCAGAATACTGAGTTCGGACCACTCATCAAACTATGGTGGAATGCCCTCTCATTTGCTGGGACCAAAATGTTCATAATATCCAAACGACTAAAAGAGCTCAAACCGGTGATAAGGGAATTCAGCAAAGAGAACTACTCAGGTATTGAGAAGCGGGTCCAGGTGGCCTATGACAATCTGCTAAGCTGTCAGCAAGCTCTTCTCAGTAATCCATCCCCTCATGCGATCATGGAGGAGAAAGAGGCTCACAGTAAATGGTGTTTGCTTGCTAAAGCAGAGGAGTCCTATTTAAGACAAAAATCACGCATCTGTTGGCTAGAGGATGGGGATAAAAACTCAAGATTCTTCCACCGCGCTATCATCACTAGACAAGGTCTCAATGAAATTATTTTTCTCCTGGATAATAATAACCAGGTGGTGGACTCTACTCAGGGTATACAGACAATGGTGGTGGATTTCTACAAGCAGCTTCTGGGTGAACAGAGCCAGTCTTTCAATGCATCTTTGAATGAACTTGCGGAGTTGATACCACAACGATGCTCTCAATCTGCGGTGCACATACTTAACTCCCCTGTCACTCCGTTGGAGATTAAACAAGTGGTGTTCTCGCTGCCAAAAAACAAAGCCCCTGGGCCTGATGGATATTGTGTGGAGTTTTTCACTGCCCACTGGGAAACAGTTGGCCAGTCTGTAGTCGATGCGGTATTGGAGTTCTTCAGTCATGGAAAATGCTTAAGCAATGGAACGCCACAATCATTACTCTGATCCCCAAAGTCCCAAATGCTCAACGGGTTACAGAGTTTCGCCCTATCTCATGTTGTAACACCCTATACAAGATTGTGTCGAAAATCTTGGCCAATAGGCTGAAGCAAATCCTCCCGGATATGATCTCCAATGCCCAATCCGCATTCATTCCGGGACGACTTCTGGTAGAGAATGTGCTATTGGCAACCGAGCTAGTCCAAGGATACAACCTTAAGAACATCACATCGAGGGGCATGCTTAAGATTGACCTCACTAAGGCTTTCGACTCAGTTCATTGGGAATACATCCTTGGCATTCTTAGAGTCATGGATTTTCCTAGTCATTTCATCTCTTTGATCGAGCAGTGTATAACCACAACGAGTTTCTCTGCTTGTGTAAATGGCGAACTGTGTGGTTTATTTCAAGGAGCTAAAGGCCTACGGCAGGGAGACCCCCTTTCGCCATACTTATTTGTTTTGGCTATGGAAGGGCTCTCGCAGCTACTGAAGAAGAGCTACAACTCAAACTCTATTGGCTTCCATCCTCATGCTCAAACCCCACAAGTCACTCACCTGGCCTTCGCAGATGACATCATGGTGTTTTTCGATGGTCAGGTCAACTCTCTTCTCAAGATAGCAGAGGTTCTTCAAGAATTTTCTCGTATCTCTGGCCTAACAATGAACACGAGTAAGACTGACCTTTTCTTGGCAGGAGTGAACCAAGTTGAAACTGACAGGATGGCTTCCTTTGGTTTCAACGTAGGTTCACTCCCAGTAAGATATCTCGGTCTACCTTTAATGCACCGGAAGCTTCGCCTGGCAGAGTACAGACCCCTCCTCGACAGTCTTTCCAAGCGGTTCACCTCCTGGTCCTCTCGCGCTATTTCATACGCAGGTCGACTCCAACTAATATCCTCTGTGATATATGGATCCATCAACTTTTGGATGTCAGCTTTCATCTTACCGAAGGGCTGCATCAAGAAAATCGAAAGCCTATGCGTCAATTTCCTTTGGTCTGGTGATATCAACAAGAAAGGCTCTGCTAAGGTCGCATGGAGGCAGCTCTGTCTCCCTAAAGCTGAAGGGGGCCTAGGGCTACGCTGTCTATCACTCTGGAACAAAACGCTTTGTCTCAAACTTATCTGGCGTCTGTTATCTGCAACCGACTCACTGTGGGCTCTCTGGCTGCGTAACAATAAAATAAAAGATGGGAGCTTCTGGGGTCTTGAGAGCAAGCATCATCGCTCGGGAACATGGACAGCCATGCTCAACCTCCGTCACACTGCTCGAACCTTTCTTACCCCTCACTTGGGGAATGGCTCCCGTCTTAGCTTCTGGTACGATAACTGGACCCCATTTGGTCCGCTTATTGATTTCTTTGGTAGGACAGGGCCATCACAAACTGGAGTCCCACTAACTGCAAGAGTAGCTCAGGCCGCCTCCCCTATGGGTTGGTCTCTCCGACCTGCAAGATCACATCAAGCGGAGGCTCTTCAAATCTTTCTGACCACAATTACTCCACCATCTCACACCGCACATCCGGACTCTTATTCATGGCGGACAGGCACGAAGGATCTGTCAAATTTCTCAACTTCCAAAACGTGGGATGTGATGCGGCCACGAGCAGCCAGTCCGATCTGGACCGATCATGTGTGGTTTAAAGGCGCAATTCCAAGGCATGCTTTCATTTCCTGGCTAATCCACCTTGACAGACTTCCCACAAGATCAAGGTTGATATCCTGGGGACTGCAAGTAGACCCCAACTGCTGTTTATGTGGTTTGATGCAGGAAACCCGTGATCATATTTTTCTACATTGTGAGCTCAGCGAAAACATCTGGAGGGAAGTAACAAGACGCCTCGGGTACAGGCCTTTCTCTTTCCACACATGGGATGCTTTCTCGGCTTGGCTTGACCTCAAAGACAAAACCGCACCAAGACACCTCCGTAGACTTGCAGGTCAAGCAACTCTCTATGCTATCTGGTTGGAGCGAAACAACATGTACCACAACAACATCTCCGCAGATGCTCAATCCATCTTTAAGGGGCTGGATAGACAAATCAGGGACGCCATCCTAGCTAAGCAAAAGAGGAAGAACTTCAAAAATCTTCTTGTTGTTTGGCTTAAGTATGCTTAGCTTTCTTATATTGTCACTGCTGCTCTCCTTCCTTGTTTTTTATTTTTTTGGGGCAAGGGATGACTAAGTAATACGGTTGTTGTAGCTTCAGTAAACATTATGTTTAATGAAAATTCACAGTTACAAAAAAAAAAAAAAAAAAATAAGCCGCATAGTATATACAAAAGCTTATTGACTTGCATATAAAAATGCTTCATGGACCTCTTTCGTTCTGTTTTTGGGTCACACACCGGTGTCTGTCATTTTTAGCTGGAAAGGTTGTTTCGCTTATTGGGTTCAAACGCTCATATATTATAAAGTAAATGTAATTGTTAACATTGTGTTTTATCAAATAAAAATATGATTTGTTTGTTGATCAAAACCCGCATTTTAAAAACTTTTAGTGTGTAAAACCACACACATCATATTCGTAGATTAATAGTATTGGAGTAGCCTTAAACTACTGAATTAATCTACTCCAAAGATTAATCACCTGACTAAAGTATAAGTAAAAATATAAATGAGATATCATCAGTTAATGCAACTTCTCTCATAAACTAGTAGTATAGTACTACACTGCCACTTTAATACAGTAGTTCATAACTTCATATTCTCACACATACAGGCCACACGCATGTACACATGGCTTTGACCCTTTGACCATGCAGTTTACGATTCTGTCCCTGATTTAGTAACTTCATTTTCCAAAGTTACTTCAACTAATGCAGCCTTGTAGTATGTATATAACAGACGTTTCAGAGTTACTTAAGGTCGTCTCGTCTGCTCTGCTTGACGACAAAAAAAAAAAAAAAAAGAAGAGAAAAAACAATGTCGGTTTCTCAATATTTTTGTCTCTATTTTCTCATTTGATTTTCATATTCTATATCAGTTTGACCAAACAAAAAATACATGTACTGTATCTTTTAGAAAATTCCAGAAAAAAATGTAGTTTTGAAAATTGAGAAAAATGAACCTTCATAACAAAATAGTCTTCTCAGTCAAATCTAGTTTTGAAAATAATTAATTATTCCACATTTAGACAAACAAAAAGTGATAAATGATAAGATAAGAGAGATAGACATTGGATCCACAATTAAAAAAAAACACTTATCTAAATAAATAATTACTAAATTATTATCATTATTATGCTTTTTATTAATTTCACCACTGTCTTCTCCACTTCGTCCGGCTATATAAATTTTCTCACTCTTTTTTTATTTTTCTCTCCGCAGATTCCTTTTCATTCCAGAAAAAAAAAAAAAAACCTTTTTTGGCTCTCTCTCTTTTAAACTCTGAGAAAGTGACTGAGTGAGAGCCTCACACCCAAAAACAAAAAAAGGGTTTTTGCTTTTTTCTCGGGTTTTAGGGAAGAAGAAATCATCTTTTTGATTGAGCTTTGAAAAAAAAAAAACCAAAATGGGACCTCGTTGCTCTAAGCTCTCTCTCTGTTGTTGGTGGCCGACCCATCTCAAATCAACTCCCAACGAAGCTTCTGATCTAGGTTTCTTACTTAAAGTCTCTACCTTTCTTTGCATTATCTTTCTCTCTGTTAAACCAAGTTTGAGTTTTTTCTTGTTTGGTTACGACAGAGAACGGTACGGAAGATTTGCCGTCGTTTACGGAGTTCAGTTTCGACCAACTACGAGCTGCTACTAGTGGATTCTCTACTGACAGTATCGTCTCTGAACACGGGGTTAAGGCTCCAAATGTTGTCTACAAAGGCAGGCTTGAAGATGACCGATGCATCGCTGTTAAACGCTTCAATAGATCCGCTTGGCCTGATACTCGTCAATTCCTTGTACGAACTCTCTCATAAATTTGATTCCTTTTACTCATATCTCTTGATGGGTTTATCATTTTACAGTTCCAAAATCAATTTGGTGAGGATATTGTTTGTTGTTGTTGATGTTTACTGTTTCATTTGATTGATTCTTTAGGAGGAAGCAAAAGCTGTGGGGCAGTTGAGGAATGAGAGGTTGGCCAACTTGATTGGATTCTGTTGTGAAGGAGACGAGAGATTGTTAGTTGCTGAGTTTATGCCTTTTGAAACTCTCTCTAAGCATCTCTTCCACTGTAAGCCTTTTTCATCATTTCTTAAGAGAGTAGCTACTGTTTGTTTATTTTGTTTGGTTTTGATCCTCTTTTGTTTGGCCTTTAGTTGGAAATTACTGTTTTTGGTTCTATATTGTTGAATTAAGACTTATTAAAATGCATATATGAATCATTGTTTTCGTTAGCATTTGGTGAGATTTCCATATTTGGCTATAGATGATTGTTTGTAAAAGTAGTAGTGGTGGAACTTAATAATAATGTAAGATAACGATATGTAGGGGATAGCCAGCCAATGAAGTGGTCTATGAGGGTGAGAGTGGCTTTGTATCTTGCACAAGCACTTGAGTATTGCAGCGCCAAAGGTCGCGCCTTGTACCATGATCTTAATGCTTACAGGATTTTGTTTGATCAGGTCCATCTCTAGCTTACTATATCATCTCTCATATCTCTCTTTTATTGTGATTAGGTTTATGTTTCATGTAGGGGTTCTGATAATGTTATTATAATCTTGATTACAGGATGGTAACCCTAGATTATCTTGCTTCGGTCTTATGAAGAATAGTAGGGATGGGAAGAGTTACAGTACAAATTTGGCTTTCACACCTCCTGAATACCTAAGAACAGGTCAGTGACTGATATGATATGCAATGGCGTCAAGTTAGTTTTTTATGTTTGAACAAGTTATTATATTGATTTGCTATGTGTTTATTAATCTCTTAGGGAGAGTGATTCCGGAGAGCGTGGTCTACAGCTTCGGAACGCTGTTGCTAGATCTTCTCAGTGGCAAACACATACCACCAAGCCATGTAAGTTCACAATTCACAAGCACCAAACATGGCTCAACTTCTTTTGCGAAGAACTTCTTCTCCTTGAACCCAAAACATGTAACTGCACCATTGTTCTGCAGGCGCTTGATTTGATTCGTGGGAAGAACTTCCTGATGCTGATGGACTCGTGCCTTGATGGTCATTTCTCAAATGATGATGGAACCGATTTGGTTCGCTTAGCTTCCCGTTGTTTGCAGTATGAAGCTCGTGAAAGGCCAAATGTGAAATCTCTTGTGTCCTCACTTGCTCCTCTTCAGAAGGAAACTGATGTATGCGCTCACTAAATCACCTTCCTTTTATGTATCAACCATTCAAGTCTTGTGACTCGTCTTCTTATTTTGTATCTTTTGTTTTCTTCAGGTTCCGTCTTATGTGCTAATGGGTATACCACATGGAGCTGCTACTCCAAAGGAAACAACTTCGCTAACCCCTCTTGGCGACGCTTGTTCTAGACTTGATCTCACTGCGATACATGAAATTCTTGAAAAGATTGGATACAAAGACGACGAGGGCGTAGCAAATGAGGTATTTTTATGAATAAGAAGCTTCTTCATCTTCTACGAGGTCAATGACCAGAAAGTGTGGAGCTTGGTTACAGAAAAAAATATGTTCTGTAGTCTTCCATCCTTGAACTCTGATAAATTCCACTAGATGATCGTTGTTTCATTTGCAATGCAGCTGTCATTCCAAGTATGGACCGACCAGATTCAGGAGACTCTAAACGCCAAGAAACAAGGAGATGCTGCGTTCAAAGGCAAAGACTTTGTCACCTCTGTCGAATGTTACACACAGGTAAGAAACATATAGTTGGTTACTTTCTTGAAACAAGGAAACTCCACTCAATCCGTGTATCCGTGTTCTCTTATTACATCTGCAGTTCATCGAAGATGGCACAATGGTATCACCAACAGTTTTTGCAAGGAGATGTTTGTGTTATCTAATGAGCAACATGCCTCAAGAGGCTCTTGGTGATGCAATGCAGGCGCAAGTAGTGTCTCCTGAGTGGCCAACGGCTTTCTATCTTCAGGCTGCTGCTCTCTTCAGCCTTGGAATGGATAAAGATGCTTGCGAAACGCTAAAAGATGGAACCTCCTTGGAAGCCAAGAAACAGAACAGAAACTGAAAACTTCAAGTGTATAGGTTTCTTCTCTCTTTCGCCTTCTCCGTTTTCTGATTGGATCCTGAGAGAGCCTCATTGTCTTTTTTCTTTCTTTCTTGAATCATTATCTTGAATTTGTGGTTTCCAATTTGAAGATATGATTCAAAATGTATCTTGAAACAAGGAAAGAATGATCTTTCTCATTTAAAAAGTCCGAGATCCTTAAATGTGATATCTTCTTTGAATATAACTTAAAGAGTTGGAGATTAAACACAACTATTGTCCAGTATTTATCTTTTACCAGTCTTCAAAGGCAAAGGTGTTTGTTCCTGAAACCAATAGAGCTAAGACCCTCTTGATTACACAGAGGTTTCACCAAGCCGGAGTAGAGCAATATGATACAAGATGTAAATCTCACAAGTCACAAACAATCTAAACACTACCAAGTTTTTACAGCTACAAAACGTGTGAACAATCAAGCAACAGGAGGGATTGATCCAGCGACTGCAACAAGCAACTCAAGAACAGGAGAAGAGTGAGCGCGTGCAGGTGGGCGAAAAGAGAGAGAGATGGAAAACGTTTCACTTGAGGACTTTGAAGTGAAACAGCCAAGAAACAATGAAGGCAAAGACCATAGCGGCAAGTAAGAAGTTCATAACAGGACGACCATGCCAGGTTCCCCGTGGCTCTGTCTGAGTCTGGGGTTGTCCTGCAGCTGCTTGTGAATGGGCAGAGGCAGTACTCTCTGGGTTTGACTGTTCGCCAGCCACGTTTAGAGCCATTGCGCCGCATATCTCACATGTCCTGCTCAGATTCATAGATAATGCCTTATCAGTATAGCCTTTAGAGACCCACACAAGAAATAGATCTAACTCCAACCGGGTTCTACTGCCTAAGACAATGCAAAGACGCAAAACAGAAGCTAAACAGAGCTGTGGTTATAACTCTGATTGGCAAGATTCTCAATGCAGCTGCAGAATCAAACTAGTTAAAAAGTGAAAATTTTGAAGCAAATCACAGGAACCAAACCGAATAAGAACATAAGACACAAATTGACAACACATGAGACAGAAATTGAATAATTTGGTGGCCACAAAAACAGTAGATTCCAGCTTCAGTAGACAATCTTTATGAGAAGTAATCATATGGATCTCTAGAAATCAGACAATGAAGAGAAAAAAAAAACTCAAAGTACATAAAAGCAAATACTTTTGTTTTGTTTTCCTAATAAAGTTTCATCCTTTACTTAAAAAAAATTCTCACAGAATCTGTAGAATTTTGCAGAAAATAGAATAAAATGTAAATATAATTAAATAAAGACTTGAAGAGAAATGAAAGAAACTCACATGTTTCCTTTGATCTTGAACCAAGTCTCAGCACACTTACTATGAGCTACACCCAAATCACCTTTACAAGAGCAACCTAATTGCAAAGGCAAACCATAATACTCTTCTTCTTCTTCTTCCTCTTCTTCATCTTCCTCTTCATCAGAATCATCATCAGCATCTTCAACTTCTTCATCTTCTTCGTCAGCTTCTTGATTAATCTCTAAAGGAAGATGACAGATCCTGCAATCTCTACCACTTTTCTTCTTCTTCTTCTTCTTTTTCCTCTTTCTTCTTCTTGTCCTCTTCTTCTTACCACCGGAATGCAGCTTTTTATCCGGCGCCGGAACACAGCCGCTCTCTAAATCGACCTCAGACAAAGAATCCAAGTCGGTGGAGTCACCGTCTTCGGCGCTAATTTCGACGGAGTAAGGAGAGTCTCTAGGATTCGTTAGATGGTGATGAGATCCAAAAGCAAAAGAAGGCATTTTTATTTAATTTCTTCTTCTTCTTCTTCTTGGAGGATTAAAGCAAAAGAAGAGGAGGAACCAAAGGGGTCACTCAACTCATGGGTTTTACGAGGAATACAAATTTACAAAATAAAAATAAGAAAAAGAAAAACAAAAAAGCTAATTTTGTCTTTGAAGGGTTTATTGCAAAATTTATTACTTTCTTTTTGTTTTTAATTTTTAAGTTGCAGAGAGAGAGAGAGAGAGAGAAGAAATGTTGGAGAAAGAGAAAGGAAGAAGCTTTGGACAAAAGAGCAGCTTCTGTTCTGTTTTTTTTTTTTTTTACTATTTATTATTATTTTTGTTTGTTTAAAGGAAAATAAAAAAACAAAAATTTACATGTTGTTTTGTTTTTGTCTCCCTCAAGTTTGGAAGATATTTCAAAACAAGGTTGGTGCTTTTTTTAACATTGTTAGATCCCGTGGTACGGATTCTTAAACTCATGATTCTTAATTTTTCTTAACATTTTACATATATTTGAATATATAATTGTACTTTTTTCCCTGTATAAAAATGGTTTTTGCTCATATTTCTTATTGAAGTTGTTAACTTCATTAAGCATGTGAGTTTCAAGTTTTAAGTTGAGTTATTTTAAAGTTAAAAACATTAATAGAATGGGAAAAGCGTTTTTTTTTTAATTATTGTTTAGTACTTTCCTTGATTTCTTCAACAAGTTAGATTGTGTACTTCCAACAATTCCTACTTTATTTAGTACTTTAGTCTTATCATGAAAAAAACAAACTACTTTGCTTCTATAAATTAGATTGTTCTATATAAAGTTTTGCTTCTATAAATTAGATTGTCTATATAAAGTTTCATTCTCACATTACTTCTATAAATTGGATTGTTTAATTATTGATACTAAAAAACTGATATCCTAGAAAAATGCAAGATTAAACTGATTTTGATTGAAGTGGGGTTGTTGAACTGTGAGCATCATATATATACAGTTGGATGCAATAGTGTAGGGTTTCATTGAAAAGTAAATAAACATGAGATCAAATTGAAAAATGTTAGAAAGTTTAGGGGCTTTGATAAAAGAAAACAACTAAACACAGAAATCACTGTCAATGTCAGTAGCTGTGTCAGGATGTAAACAATGTTGGCTGGAAGGAAACTCACCGTTTCTTTAATAATTTTGTCCTAAAGAAAAATGCTACTGTAGAAGATAAACATCAATTTGAAAAAGTTACTTTGTTTTTTTACGTTGACGCACGGGAAAGTAAAAACTTAAAATGATTAACATTGTTAATTTTACATTTCGAGTAAAAAACATAACAAAATATTTGTTGGATCAAAACATTGCAACTTTATATAAACAAAAAGTAACAAAAACAAAAAAGTGTAAAATAAAAAGGTGTAAAAAATAATAGATGTGATATTTGAAACATTGAGGTACAACAAAGAGGTGTAAACATAGAAGTATGAAATAAAAAGGTGTAAAAATAAATAGATGTGATTTTTGAAACATGGAGGTACAACAAAGAGATGCAAAACTTAAGAGGTGTGAATTTTGAAAGATGGGGACACGACGAAAATACATGATTAATAATATGCAACTGTTAGGATCATTAATAATTTTAAACCGTTAGATAGAAAAGTGGAACTAATCTCATCCATTGGATTAAAGTTGACACAAAAAAATGGGTTTGCTATTATATATTTTAAAATTAAAAAAAAGACTTCAATAAAACAATTCTTTAGTTTTACTTATTAACTTGTCAATTTTGAAAATACTCAGTAAACAATTTTTCAAAACTTGTTTATGTTGTCCAGAGAAAGTTTCTATATAATAAACAAAGAGGTGTAAGACATAGAGGTGAATAAAAATGTGTAAAAATTAATAGATGTGATCTTTGAAACATGGAGGTACAACAAAGAGGTGTAAACATAGATGTGTGAAATAAAAAAGGTGTAAAAATAAATAGATGTGATTTTTGAAACATGGAGGTACAACAAAGAGATGCAAAAATTAAGAGGTGTGATTTTTGAAATATGAGGGTACGACGAAAAGACAAGATTAGTAATTTGCAACTGATGGGATCATTAATAATTTAAAACCGTTAGAGGGAAAAGTGGAACTAATCTCATCCGTTGGATTAAAGTTTACACAAAAAATAGTTTTGCTATTATATATTTAGAAAACACTTTAATAAAACAATTCGTTAGTTTTATTTATTAACTTGTAAGTTTTGAAAATACTCAGAAAGCAATTTTTCGAAACTTGTTTATGTTGTCCAGAAAAGTTTGTATATAATAAATAAAGAAGTGTAAGACATAGATGTGTAAAATAAAAAGGTGTAAATATTAATAGATGTGATATTGAAACATGGAGGTACAACAAAGAGGTGTAAACATAGAGGTGTGAAATAAAAAATGTGTAAAAATAGATAGATGTGATTTTTGAAACATGGAGGTACAACAAAGAGATGCAAAAATTAAGAGGTGTGATTTTTGAAAGATGGAGGTACGACGAAAAGACACGATTAATAATTTGCAACTGTTGGGATCATTAATAATTTAAATACGTTAGATGGAAAATTGGAATTAATCTCATCCGTTGGATTAAAGTTGACACAAAAAGTGGGTTTGCTATTATATTTTTTAAAAAACACTTCAATAAAACAATTCTTTAGTTTTATTTATTAACTTGTAAGTTTTGAAAATACTTAGAAAACAATTTTTCGAAACATGTTTATGTTGTCCAGAAAAGTTTATATATAATAAACAAAGAGGTGTAAGACATAGAGGTGTGCAATAAAAAGGTGTAAAAATTAATGGATGTGATCTTTGAAATATGGAGGTACAACCAAGAGATGTAAACATAGAGGTATGAGATAAAAAAAAGTGTAAAAATAAATAGATGTGATTTTTGAAACCTGGAGGTACAACAAAGAGATGCAAAACTTAAGAGGTGTGATTTTTGTAAGATGGAGGCACGACGAAAAGACACGATTAATAATTTGCAACTGTTGGGATCATTAATAATTTTAAACCGCTAGATGGAAAAATGTGTGCGGTTTTCACTAGATTGAAGTTTATATCCGTATCCACCATAAATTAGGAATTGATTTTCCACTTATGTCTATGAATCGGTACCATCATGTTCTTCAATCAACAATAGCGAAAACGAAGTCGATGGGTGAAACATGTGATAATAATATCTCACCTTTTGATGTTTTCTTCTTTGGGTTAAACACTAATTTTAGAAATTACTTGCATTTTTTTTTTTTTTTGGCAGATTCCAGATCACTCTAAAAGTGACTGTTTTACTTTAAAAAAATTGTATATACAGATTAATTAGATAGTCATCAAAGACTAAATAAGTTACCTTTAGTAGATCTTTTCTTTCTAACTTGACTTGTCATTTGGTCGTGCTTACGCTTTCTAGAATTTGATTTTGTGTTGTCACAAGTATGTCTGACTTTTTCTTCGACACTCACTATTTCTATGCTCATTTGTAATATTTCTATATATTATCAAAATGTTTGATACCAAGAAAGTATTAGAAATTAAAATTCAACTAAAATTTTAAAAACTTTATTTACAAAAGAATGGAAACTAACATGGATCATTTATATCTAATGGACATCCTACATAATTTTTTTTTTACATTTATACCATGTTTGTTAAAAAAATAAATAGGTTAAATAATAGAACATATATAAATTTATAATTATACCATGTTCGTTAAAAGAATTTGGCTTAGCATCACTGCATATCATCGTGCCTCTCGTATCTTGGTTTTGGTTTTTCCAGAAAGTCAAAAAAAAAATATGCAAATTGAGGATTAGAAACATTAGCCATGCAAAAAAATATAGAACGCGTATTTATTCAACGAATCAAAAACATGAAAACCGGAAAGGCTAAAAATATTGAAGAGACTAAAAGTTTACAAAAATAAGATTAATGTATGAACTTAGTAGTGTCGACTAAAAATAATAATAATCTAACCGAAGAAACACTACAGGTCAGCGAAAATATTAAATTACCTTGAATTAGAGATTGATGCTTGTTAGTTAAAAAACACTTCAATTAAACAATCTTTTAGTACTCAGAAAACAATTTTTGAAACTTATGTTGTCCAAAAAGTTAATATATAATAAACAAAGAGGTGTAAGACATAGAGCTGTGAAATAAAAATGTGTCAAAATTAATAGATGAGAAACATGTATTTCCATCTTCTGTTTCATTGTTTCTCTTTACTTCAGTCTCCATTTTTCTTTTTTCTTTAGTTTTATTTCTTTCTTCTTTCTTTATTTGTTTTCATCATCTCTTTGCTTGTTTCTCTTTACTTCAATCCCCATTTTTCTTTTTTCTCTAATTTTATTTTTTTCTTTATTTATTTTCATCATTTGTTTGCTTGTTTCTCTTTACTTCAATCTCCATTTTTCTTTTTTCTCTAATTTTATTTCTTTATTTATTTATTTCCATCTTCTGTTTCATTGTTTCTCTTTAGTTCAGTCTCCATTTTTTTTTCCTTTAGTTTTATTTCTTTCTTCTTTCTTTATTTGTTTTCATCATCTCTTTGCTTGTTTCTCTTTACTTTAATCTAGATTTTTTTTCTCTAATTTTATTTCTTTCTTTTTTCATTATTTGTTTTCATCATCTGTTTGCTTGTTTCTTTTTACTTCAGTCTCCATTTTTCCTTTTTCTCTAATTTTATTTATTACTTTTTTCTTTATTTGTTTTCATCATATGTTTGCTTGTTTCTCTTTACTTCAGTCACCAATTTTCTTTTTTTCTCTAATTTTATTTCTTTCTTATTTCTTTATTTGTTTTCATCATCTATTTGCTTGTTCCTTTTTACTTCAGTCTCCATTTTTCTGCTTTCTCTATTTTTATTTTTTTCTTATTTCTTTATTTGTTTTCATCATCTGTTTGCTTATTTCTCTTTACTTCAGTCTCCATTTTTCTGCTTTCCATAATTTTATTTCTTTCTTCTTTATTTATTTGTTTTCATCATCTGTTTGGTTGTTTCTCTTTACTTTAGTCTCCATTTTTCTGCTTTTCATAATTTTATTTATTTCTAATTTCTTTATTTGTTTTCATCATTTGTTTACTTGTGTCTCTTTACTTCAGTCTCCATATTTCTGCTTCCATAATTTTATTTCTTTCTTCTTTCTTTATTTGTTTTCATCATCTGTTGATTGTTTCTCTTTACTTTAGTCTCCATTTTTCTGCTTTCCATAATTTTATTTCTTTCTTCTTTCTTTATTTGTCTTCATCATCTGTTTACTTGTTTCTCTTTACTTCAGTCTCCATTTTTCCGTTTTCGCTAATTTTTTTTCTTTCTTTTTTCTTTATTTGTTTTCATCATACGTTTGCTTGTTTCTCTTTACTTCAGTCACCATTTTTTTTTCCTAATTTTATTTATTTCTTCTTTCTTTATTTGTTTTCATCATCTGTTTGCTTGTGCCTTTTACTTCAATCTCTATTTTTCTGCTTTCTCTAATTCTATTTCTTTCTTCTTTCTTTATTTGTTTTCATCATCTCTTTGCTTGTTTCTCTTTACTTCAGTCTCTATTTTTCTGTTTTCTCTAATTTTATTTCTTTCTTTATTTGTTTTCATCATCTGTTTACTTGTTTCTCTTTACTTCAATCTCAATTTTCTTTTTCTCTAATTTTATTTCTTTCTTCTTTCTTTATTTGTTTTCATCATCTGTTTACTTGTTTCTCTTTACTTCAGTCTCAATTTTTTTTTTCTCTAATTTTATTTCTTTCTTCTTTCTTTATTTGTTTTCATCATCTCTTTGCTTGTTTCTCTTTACTTCAGTCCCCATTTTTCTTTTTTCTCTAATTTTTTTTTTTTTTCTTTATTTGTTTTCATCATCTGTTTGCTTGTGCCTCTTTACTTCAGTCTCCATTTTTCTGCTTTCTCTAATTTTATTTCTTTCTTCTTTCTTTATTTTTTTTAATCATATGTTTGCTTGTTTCTCTTTACTTCAGTCACCATTTTTTTTTCCTAATTTTATTTATTTCTTCTTTCTTTATTTGTTTTCATCATATGTTTACTTGTTTCTCTTTACTTCAGTCTCCATTTTTTCTGTTTTCTCTAATTTTATTTCTTTCTTCTTTCTTTATTTGTTTTCATCATATGTTTACTTGTTTCTCTTTACTTCAGTCTCCATTTTTCTGTTTTCTCTAATTTTATTTCTTTCTTCTTTCTTTATTTGTTTTCATCATATGTTTACGTGTTTCTAAACTTCCTCCATTTTTCTGTTTTCTCTAATTTTATTTCTTTCTTCTTTCTTTATTAGTTTTCATCATCTGTTTGCTTGTTTCTCTTTATTAAATTACCTTGAATTAGAGATTTATGCTTGTTAGTTAAAAAACACTTCAATTAAACAATCTTTTAGTACTCAGGAAACAATTTTTGAAACTTATGTTGTTAAAAAAGTTAATATATAATAAACAAAGAGGTGTAAGACATAGAGGTGTGAAATAAAAAAGTGTCAAAATTAATAGATGAGAAACATGTAGATACAACAAAGAGGTGTAAGACATAGATGTATGAAATAAAAAGGTGTTAAAATTAAGAAGTGTGATTTTTGAAAGATGGGGTGTAATGAAAAGACATGAAGAATAGGTACAACAAAGAGGTGTAAGACATAGAAGTACAACAAAGAGGTGTAACACATTGAAGTGTGAAACTAAAAGGTGTAAAAATTAATGGATGTGATTTTTGAAACCAGGAGGTACAACAAAGAGATGCAAAGAATAAGAGGTGTGATTTAAAAGGTGTAAAAATAAATGGATGTGATTTTTGAAATCAGAAGGTACAACAAAGAGATGCAAAAACTAAGAGGTGTGATTTTTGAAAGATGGAGGTGCGACGAAAAGACACGATTAATAATTTTAAACCGTTGGATTAAAACTGGAACCAATCTCATCTGTTGGATTAAAAGTTGACACAAAAAAGTGGGTTTGCTATTATATATAGATACAATACTTAGCTTTTTAAAAAATGTAATTTTATTATAAAAATTTTATTCTATTTAAATAATTAAAATACATATGGTTTTCATCTGTATCCTTTATAAGATGAGTAAATTAATAGTGTCAATGTGCCTATTTCTTTTTTTTTTTTCATTAATTGACACTTTTGTGTTGAAGAAGGTTTTTGGTTATTTTAGAGACAAAAACAATGTTTTAGTCGTGGTGGAACGACAAGAACTGATTCATGTAATTTCTCAATCCAAAACCAGCGACTATGCTCCACAAAACAAGACAAGGTCTTGTTAACACCCAATTATAAAGCTCGACCTTTGAAAAAGCAGTCAACAACAAGGCAATGCATCTAGTTTCACTAAGGTCTAAGCTATATTTTGTACTTCAAAATAGAAAACTAAACTAAACCAGTTTGTTCTGTCATTTGATGCAGGTTTTTTTGCAGGTCCAACTCTCATCTGCATTATACGAGGGAATAAAATCTTCTTCTTAACTATGTAAGTAATCTCCAAATCCTCTGTATTTCTTTATTTTGTTCTGTTTCGAGTTTATTAAGGACTGTTGTACGCAACTAGCTAAACCAAAACCAAATGTAACCGATTGAAATTGCATTCTGAAATCTATTTCACATAGTTGTTTTTGTCACCAAGTTTAGCACAAAATCCACATTCCACAACTACACACAAACCAAATTAATCTATTTAAAAATTACATTGAAGAACCCTGAATCAGATTGTTGTTTCCTTCACTTCACTTGAGATTTTTTGTGCATCAGAATCTTCTTGCGTTGGAGAAAGTCTTTTAAAAGTTTTCTTCCAGCCACGTTTCCAGCTTTCTCGAGCAACCGTGAGCTCACTCAGTTTCTGATTCAACCGTAATATGATCACAGGTAAAGCTCCATAGTGATCTTCTCTCACTGTTTCAAACATGTCTCTGCGATATAACCTTTCAACGCATCTGTAAAACTTCACTCCAAGATCTTCCACTCTCATCTCTCCCCTCATAACTCTCTCCGCACTGTCCACTGCACTTGTCAAAGCACTCATCAACATATCCGCCTCGTACATCTCATCTTCGCATTTAATCATCTCTTCTTCTACTCCGGTTAGCACCTTACCTCCCTCGAAATCATATCTCTTCACAACACAGTACGTGTTGTTCAGTACCGGGTCTGAGACCGGTGAACGTAGCTCCTCGGGGATAAGCCTATAGTTTGGTGTCACTCGTCGTTGAGGATTAGACCTTTTCCTTTTCTTCAGAGGCAGGTTCGAATCCTTTGGAGACAAGATTCTTTTCTTATTCTTTACCTCCAAGTTGCGTTCTTGCGAGTTCTCCTCAACTTCAACCCTAAACTCAGGACATATTCCAATCTTTGGATCACCAAGTGTGTCTTCACCGTGTCGTCGGGTCTCTCCAACTTCATCTTCTTGTTCATCTTCTTTGTCAATACCGTTGGTAAATCGTATGAAGCGATGATAAAGACTCTTCTTTTCCTCGATCAACACTAGAAGATTTGTCACGAATGTGCCATATCCGATTCTATGGGACTGAAACTTTTTGCACAAGGAAGTGTAAAGTCTCATCTGCCTCGGACTTAGCGTCTCCTCGATGGCCTTCAATAAGTCACTCAACTTCTCTTTCACTTCTGAATGGACTTCCATCTTCCTCTTCTTATCGATGCCATGATGATTTGTAAAATCTTCTTTAGGGTTATGATCATATGGTTTAACCCTAATCCGTGGACCGGTTCTTGGGTTTTCTTCTTTCGTCGTCTTCTTCTCATCAATCTTTGCATCACGAAGATTGTCTTTTAGCCTAGAGAGGAGACTATTAAATTCGGTCTTTCCGATTATACCGAACCTAAAGTCTTGAGTAGAGGATCTAAACTTTGTCTGTTCCCATGGATTCAGTGTCTCAGTCATCTTGAGCAGCGCATCAACTTCTTCCATCGTCTCAATGGCTTGCGTTCCGGAATTATCCATTATTGTACGTAGTTTGTTTACAGAGAAAAAAATAAAAGAAGAAGCTTTCTTGACAGAGAGAGAAAAAATAACAAACTTTGAGAATTAGTGTAAAACACAACACGGCTTAGGGTTAATTATATATAGAATCTGATTTTCCATATTCCCATAATTATAATATCAATAGAATTAGATTTCCATATCTGAGGTTTAATTTCCTTTTTGTTTCTCAAGTGTATTTTCTCTTTCATTAAATGATGATGATACACGTTTATTAATCTAACCGTTGGGATTTTTTCATCAACTATCTATATAATTTAATCACAGTTAACAAAAAAAAAAAAAAAAAAAAAAAACCCTAAATTGCTCTCCATCATTAGCTCTCTCGATCGTCATCTCACATATATGAATTGCCTTCCTCCTTTGCGCAAGAATGTAGTTGACGATTACTTACATTTTGATGGAATGATTGGTACAGTTGACGAAACTGTCTTGTTTGCCTTCCATTGGTGTAGATGGTGTGCCTTACGTTTTGTACTACAATATCAAGATCATAAGAGTGGAAATCAAAGGAATCAAACCTTTTCAAGTCAGTGGATTTCACATCTTTCCCAAACCATGTAGTGAACGTGAAGCTTATTCGAGCATAATAGCTAGTTTGGCACATTGACTCTCTTTAAGTTCTCATCATCATTAAGGATCCATGGATCTTAACAGCTGCTGGAGCAATTGATGCAGCTGAAGAAAGCTAAGTGGCTCCTGAACCAAGCTCCGCTTATATATATACCTGTCTCAGACTATATATGACTAGCGTTTTGGCAATGGCTATAGGATATGTAGCTGTAAAGTCAAGGCCTCAAAGAGCTAATAGGAGGAGAATGACGACGTATGTGTAATGTGTTGAGTGATTCAGATAGTGAATCTGCGAATGATTCTGAGTTTGATGACATTGAAGACGACTAAGATGATGAAGTGAGTGAGTAGTGTGAGAGAACTAACTCGGTTCTTGATATGATTCAGTAACTTTCAAACTTTTTTAGCTCCTCCCTCTCGTCTTCTTTATATTTGGTATTATTCTGACTGATGAAACATGAAAGACGTATTTCTCTTAACGTTTGCTACATAGTACAATAACACTCTCTAGATTGCTTGCTTAAGCGTTTGGTCTCTCCATCAAATCATCCTCCTTGGGTTGGTAATAAGTGGGATTGTTCTTGTATGATGGCAAACTTAATTTTTGGTCATTTTTTTTTATGAGCCAAACCAGAGGAACTTAGAAATAATAATGACCCCTTTAGCTTTAAAAGAAGGGAATTTGGAGATAATTACTTTAGTTAATTTATATACAAGGGGGAGTAGAGGAAAAAGATAAAACATGCTGAGTTGCTGACGTTAGAAGGAGACTTGGACCAGCAGAAGTTATAAAACAAAAAAAAAAAAGATTTGGAATTTTTTCCATTATAACTCCACTGGAGAAGCTAAGCAACACCTATAACCATTAAGAAAGAAAGAAAGAAAAAAAAATTCAGTCTCTATCCAAAATTGTGTAACAAAGAATAAAATTAGGGATAAAGGAGATTAGATTCACTTGTGAATGGAGAATTTGAAGTTGAAAAGGAGGAAGACTGTACTTTGTAGAGTCAAAGAGCATCAATCACTACAGAATCAGTTTCATGTTGTTATACTGTGAGAAACGTAGGCGAACCAGTTTTTGTAATGAAACATTATCCTCCAAACCATCTCACCGGTCTGCACATATAGAATTAGAAGAACCATTGTTAATTTGTACAAGTTAAAGTGAAAACCATAAATAAACCCCAAGGAATTTATACCTTTATTACTTGGCCGTCAAATCAGATGAGAGTAGAAGAAACACCATGGAAACACACAAAGTCATCCACTGATCCTCACTTGCAAAGACACCAAAAGGACACTTGCACCACATCAACAATTGTAAGAACCACCATCATTAGTGTTTTAAGTCTGAAATAACAGACTAAGTTTAAACCATAAACCTCACATGTAGTAATCTTAGAATCCAAGTGAAAAAGCTTCTTCATACCTCTTTTGTTAAAGCAATTGAAGATGTCTCCGAATGCTGGCTAACTAAGCACTTGCCGCCATTGTTTAAAGATGAAATTCCTGCAAGAGATTAAAAAAAAACTGATGAGGTATGAGACTCAAAAAGCACCAATCAATCATCCGTAAATAATGTGAACCATACATCTCTCCTCCATCCAATCCCTATAGAGAAAGAGAAACAAACAAAACCAAAGTATCTGTAATCTCTCGCTTATGGATTCAAACCTTGGAGTAGTCCGAGTCTTCTTCATCAATCTTCAAACCCATCTCTGATCTGCACACATATAGAGTTAGAAGAAGAAACCATCGTTAATTTTCAATTCGGAATTTTTTTTTTTTTTTAAATTTTAAAAAGGCCTAATTAATAAAAGAGAAAACCAGAAAACAAACCCTAAATCCCCAAACATTCTTCGAAACATCTCCCTGACCCAAGAATCATCGTTAATTTGTAAGAACCATATATAGTGAAAACCCTTAAAAAAAAAACCCAAGAATTTTGAAACCCTTTAAAGCCGTAGGAAAATTGTACTTACATGATGGTGAAGAAGATGACAGTACCACAATTGCTGTCGGCGTCGCTGTTGTTGTTTGGGTCAATCATCAATAATCATCCCTCTGTTTTTGAATCTTCTTCGTCCTTCAAAATCGCTCTCTCTCTCTCTCTCTCTTAAAACTTTTTTTTTCTTTTTTTTTTGTCTATTTGGTGAAGAAGAGAAGACTGAGTGAAGTAGAAGAGGAGCGTCGTGTGTTGTGATTTGATTTCTCAGAGAGATTTGTTAACCTTTAATAATATATTTATAAACGGCCATATACTTTTTTTTAACCTTTTTTTAAATTTTTATATATACATTAAAAAAAAAAAAAAGGACAATTAATTAATTAGTAATTACTCATAAATCATATATAGACAAGAATGGGAATTTACTTATATAAGAGAGAAAAAAGGAAATATTTGACACGACAATTTTAATCTGAAACTTGAAAGAGAAGCCAAGAGAAGTAGAGAGAGGACTACTACTACTGGGTTTGTTTGTTTGGTCTCTTCGCTGCAACCCTATTCTCCTTCGTTTGTTCGTTCTTCGACGTGATTCGATTCGATTCGATTCTCACACTACTCTTTGCTAACTAAGAGATCGTCGGAGGATCTTCGACGGGCTTACGTACGTACGGTTTCAACCCGAAGATAGTAGATTCGATCGCTTGCCAGATTAGACCTAGTTAAATTGGGGTATTATATATATAGGGCTGTAAATTTCGTAAAACTAAAAGATTTGGATAGATATGGGTATGGACATAGCTGATATTGAGGATAATACGAGCCCGCGCCTTACCGATGAAGAAACCATTCTAAACCCTCCTCCTGTAATCGTTAATTCCAACTTAAAAGATCGATATTTGCTTGGGGAACAGTTAGGCTGTGGTCAGTTTGGTGTCGTAAGAGTCTGTTCTGATAAGTTAACTGGCGAGAGGCTTGCTTGCAAGTCTATCTCTAAAGACACACTTGTTACACAAGACGACATGAATAGTATCGGACTCGAGATTGCTATAATGGCCAACTTAGCTGGGCGGCACCCCAACGTGGTGAATCTTAAAGCGGTTTACGAGGAGGAAGATTCCGTGCATCTTGTGATGGAACTATGCGCAGGCGGTGAGCTTTTTGACAGGATCGAGAAATATGGAAGGTATTCCGAGTTCCATGCTAGGGTGCTCTTCAAGCAATTGATGCAAGTGGTCAAGTTCTGTCACGATAGCGGTGTTGTCCACAGAGATTTGAAACCTGAGAACATTCTTATGGCCACAATGTCTTCTTCCTCTCCTATCAAATTGGCTGATTTTGGGCTCGCAACCTTTATAAACCCTGGGGAAAAGTTGAGCGGCATAGTTGGCAGTCCTTTTTACGTAGCCCCGGAAGTGTTGTCAGGTGGATATTATAACCAAGCTGCTGACGTATGGAGTGCAGGCGTTATTTTGTACATTCTTCTCAGTGGAGTACCTCCCTTTTGGGGACAGACTGACTCAGAGATTTTTGATGCTGTGGGGGCTGCAGATTTGAGTTTTCCTGAAGAGCCATGGGACCATATAACTTCATACGCCAAGAATTTGATCTGGGGGATGCTTTGTGTTGATCCATCCCAACGGTTAACAGCTGATGAAGTTCTAGCTCACCCGTGGTGGATGGAGCAATTATCTGAATCAGGATATGATCAGGAGGATGGGTTTGGCTGTGAAGGATTGGAGAATGATGGTGGATGCTCTTTCTCCACACAATGTGTATCTCGAGAACAAGATTCTAGCTTTAGTAGCATGGCACAATTATATTGCAAATCATCATTCTCGTCTTTCTCCACACAATGTGTATCTCGAGAACAAGATTCTTGCTTTAGTAGCATGGCACAATTAGATTGCAAATCATCATTCTCGTCTTTCTTACCTGCTGCCGATAACAACACACTGCCAAATTCCGGTTTTGGTGGGTTTTCTTTTGATGGGAACCAACCCTCAGCTGGAAAACTTGGAGACTCAAGCCCAAAGAGGTCACCAGATTCTTCTTCACAACTTGATAGGCGTGAGGAAGCAGGGGAGAATCAGACGGAAGCAGCAGGAAAGTCAGAGACGAAGAAGGGAAAGAGGAAATTAACTGGTCAAAAATGTCATATGGACTGCACAGCAAAAAGAAAGAAGATAACTGTTATCAGTAGTAAAATATTGTATGTACTCTGATTTTGTTCCTGCTGTATAAACCAATAGAGTGTGGGTTCCAGTTAACTAAAACTACTTAGTTGTGTAATGTAATTAAATTTCTTAACACTAGCCATATTCTCTCATAACCAATCTTTAAGTTTGCTATTCATTTATTAGCTTCATTGCTAAATCTGCTTTCCCACTTTCCTCAAACCATTGATCATCATTGTCCAAGGCAAATGGTACAAGACAAAAGGAACAAAAGAGTTTAGAAAGTGTAATGAAAAACCTTAGTGAGATGAGGGACTACGTAATTTGGAAATTTATCTGGCTGTACAACGTATCCTCCTGCATAACACCATGTCACAAAAACTTAGAGAAAGATAAAACGAACTCTAGAAAACAGATGCAAAAAATGTATATCATACTATTGGTCAAGATACCATATTCTTTAGGTGGAAAGCTAACAACTTAAACGCAATCATGACAACTATAAATCTAGAAAGATTGAGCTCCAAGCGTCAAGCTACACCATGTCACAAAATTAGAGAAAGGTAAAAATCAAGTCTAGACACAAATGCAAATGATGATCAATACTTTGCCAAAATGGAGTTAAAGTTGTTAGCTTTCCACCTAAAGAATCTAGTATCTAAAGCCAGCCATGTAAAAATCCTGAAACTTAGTTGATAACAAATTTGACTAAAGTTGCATATATATGAAGTCTTATCGATATTCAGAAAAGATCAATGAGATTCACTAAAAATCCAGCCTCACCTTCTCGTTAGTTCTATACATCAAGTTTCAAGCTTTGGTTTTTTTTAAACCATTTGACTGATTTAAAGGCACAGAGTTTTCTAATCAAAGAGAGGCACAAGGAACATACTTGATCAAGACCAAATTCCAAGAAATGCCGCAGATTATGTCGTGATCTCGGGATGCTAGTAGATAACAGGTATACAAGATCACATATCATAAAACCTGAGTAGACAAAACCAATCACATTCGCAGCCAAACAGAACCTGCAACCCAAAATGCAAAGAAAAACACTTACAGGAATGTTTAGCAGTTTCAAAAAGTAACCCAAAGAAAAAATTTTCAAGCTTTCGAATAATTTAGCAAGAACGTTTCATTAGATAGCTACATTAGCTCTAAACGACTTCCGTGGCTAATTTCATCAGAAAGTTTCAAAAATTTCAGACAGTGATTTAAACCAAACCAGAGTCATCTAGCCAAATATACCTGACCTCAAATGAATATCAAAACCTAAACTTAGTCTTATTCCTTGTCAGTGGATAACTTTCTCAGCTTAACCGGCTAACTTCAAGAGAAAGCTTCAAATTTGATACAATGTTTAAACCAAATCTAGCCAAAAACATGCGACATCAGATGCACCGTAAACCTTAACTTAGTCATATCCCTGGATAACTTCATAAGCTAAAAGGACTTCAATGGCTAATGATAACTTCATAAGCTAAAAGGACTTCAATGACTTCAATGCATAACACCATGTCACAAAAACTTAGAGAAAGATAAAACGAACTTTAGAAAACGGATGCAAAAACTATATATAATACTATTGGTTAAGATACCATATTCTTTAGGTGGAAAGCTAACAACTTAAACGCAATCATGACAATTATATTTATCTAGAAAGATTGAGCTCCGACCAGTTCAAGCTACACCAAGTCACAAAAATTAGAGAAATGTAAAATTAAGTATAGAAACAAATGCAAATGATGATCAATAATTTGCCAAAATGGAGTTAAAGCTGTTAGCTAATTTCCACCTAAAGAACTAGGCTGCTAGTATCTAAAGCCAGCCATGTCAAAATCCTGAAACTTAATTAGTTGATAACAACTGGAGCATGAAAACCAAATGTTTAAGTTACACAGTGAGACCTCTACAAAACTAGAGACAGAAAAGTTTCTCCTAAATAAATAATAATCTAGTATCTAAAGCTAGATTCCTGAAACTTGGATGACAACAGATTTGACTAAAGTTGCATATATGATATATCTAAGGATTCAAAAAACAACTAGGTGATTAACACCAAGTAAACAACATTCAATTATCAATTGTGTTAAAGCTGTTGGCTTTTCCACCTAAACTAACTATTGGATAGAAATGAGTTGAGTCTCAACTGGAGCATGAAAGCCAAATGTTCAAGGTTACACAGTGAGAGAGAGCTCTACAAAACCAGAGATACAAGACAAAGTTGCAACCTTTTCTGGTGTGGAAACCATGTAGGAGGGGAGAGAAGAAGCTCTCTTTTTTCTGAATGATCTTCCAATCCCCACCCATTAACAACCCTTCTATCGTCGTCATCCTCCTCCTCCTCCAAATTTCTCAATCTAACCGATGGAATTAGTCAAAAATAACAGATATATGTATCAAATCATGAGAAAATGGAAGCTTGAGAAGAGAAGAGAGGACGACGACAATGGCAAGTGTGAAGTGGTGAGGTTGAACTGAAGAAGACAAAAAAAGTTGTTAAAACGAATCGTTTCGTGTGGAAAATTGTTGTTTTTAGGAAACTATGTGACTCTAAATTAATGAAATGGAAAATATAGGGATCATTTTTGCAAATTAGATTTCTTTGATTTACGCAACCATTTTTGTTTTCAGCTTTTTTAAACACAGATTCTTGATAATCATATATATAAAAGTAATGTTTTGATCTCTCTTTATTGGTTGATTTTAATTTAATACTTTTAATTTCTTTTTGTTTTCTAATTGTTTAATTGCTTTAAATAATATTTAAAACTAAATTAACACAATCCATTTAATTCATACATTAAAATAAAATTATAACTAAAAATAAAATAAATTATGCATTAATCATATTCTACCATTTAATTTTATTCAAACACAATAAATAATATTTGTAATTCCAATAATTCTAAATGTAACTTCCATCAATTCTTATCATATAAATAAGCATTGTCTCATTCTCTCATATTGACATTTTTTACTTTCTCATTTTCACATTCTCTCATTCTCTTCCACTTCTTTCATTTTCTTCCACAATATCTCAAATCATTTTTTTTTATGTATTCAATTTCTTATTTTTGTTGTATGGGTTACAAAAAACCAAATAAAATATCATTGTAAAATTTTAATGCTAAATTTTAATTTTAGAAACTACATGATATATATATTTTACATTGTTTTTCTATTTAAAGATTCATCTCTATTATCTAATTTGGATTATCATCTTATAAGTAATCATTCTCTCCTCCTCTCTCACCAATATCAAATGTTGTTATATCTAATATGTGTTGTAAGAGTTTGATTCTATATTTTAATTTAGAAAGTATTATATATAATTAACATTGTTTTTAATTTTTATTTTATTTTTATAAAAATAAAAAATTTCTTTTATATTTCTTGCCTTTCTAATCTATTCATATTTATTTTTAAATTTTCTATAACTAAATTTAAATTCACATATATTGGTTTTAACAAAAAACCAAGTTTTTAACAAAAAATCAAGTTTATTTGAGAATCTGTTTTAAAAAGTTTATCTTCATTATCTATTTTAGATTAGCATCTTATAAGTCATTATTTTTCATACTTTGACAATATTCACCACACAATAAGGTCATGAAGTTGAAAATATTCATCTCTAATTCTCTATTATGTACTCTAGTTATCTCACATATTCTTGTATCATTTTTAATAATTTAGAATGATCAATATAATTATCCATTTATAAAGGCTATTTTATTTTGTAAAGTCTTTTTTTTGTGATCCAATAGATAAATATGTAAAGATCAATATAATATTTATATTATTTAAGATTTGAGGTTTTTGAAAACAAAAAGAACTTAATTATAAAAAAATTGATTTTCTTGATTTAAGAAAAATGAAAATAGTGAAATATAGAAAATATATAATTATTAAAATACCATTTAACTAAATCCTCTAAAGATGAAACCATTAGTATGAAATCTAGCACTACAAATTAAATTGATGAGTGAAAAAAAAAGGATTAAAGTTATTCTTGGGGCTTTAAAAAATCTTTAGATTGAAGTTCATATAATTTTAAAAAAAAACTAATTTAGTTTGCCACTTCAAAATTAATATTTTCAATTTGGAATATTATGTGTGAATGTTGAGTTTATATCAACAAAACAATCAAAAAGTGTAAGTTTAAATTTTGATTGAGCCACTTGGTATTCCTTTTCTTTTAAGTCAAAAATAAAATAAAATATTTATTTATAAGTAACCCACTTTTAAAGACATTCAACCCCATTTAGCTCAAATGTAACTCCTACCCAATAATTTTACATTCATTTCTCCAACTAATATATTTATCTTCCAAGAAAAAATGTTTTTGGTAAAATTTTAATATTTTTTAATTATTTTAATTGCTTTAAACTTTGAAATGAGGAATATTCTATATACAATAATTTTATATGTAGTTACTAAATTTTTGATAATTTTATTTGATTCAATTTTACTATACTACAGTCTTATGTTTACAATGTCATTAAGAAAAAAAATCTTTAAACCAATGTTTAACCTCTATAAAACATGATCATAAACATAGATTCTCTCATATTAGGAAAATGTTTAAATTTCTATATTATTATTTATATTAATATAGATAATCAATTTGTAATAATTTTTTGTAGTATTGGTTAATTTTTTATTTATAGAAAAGTTTATATATTTTAAATTTTGTATAATAAATAACCATACCAAAAAAATATTGACAGGAGTGTTATTTTGAGAAATTGCTATAAATTTTTTTGAGATTCATTCATTAGTATAATTTTTTTGAATTATACATTAGTAAGACAACATTTTAGTTTAAGAAAATTTAAGAAATATAATCAAAACTATTATGCATACAACCACGCATTGCGTTGACTAATTAACTAGTTTAAACCAAAATTAGACAATTTTAATCATTATTTTTTGTGTTGAGGAAGACGAAAAGAGTCTAATCCAATCATGGGTAAGTCGAAAAATCATTCCTTTTGATTTACTCAATACTCATTTCTGCAAATTTCAATCCTTAGTTTATGTTTCTTTGATGCATGTAATTGAATCGGTGATTAGTAACATTTTTCTTTGTTTTAATAAGTTCAAGCTCTTGATGGGAAACAACCGGAATTAACCTCAGCTGGCTTCTCATCAACTTGGGGTGTGGTTTTATGATACTAACTATCCATAATGAACTTGTAACGGCACCTTTAATAAGAAGAAGGCACGAACCAAATGCCATTAAGGGAGATTAGGAAGTTCGCAGAGAAACCTATGGGACAAAGGACGTCAGGGTGGACGTGCAAAAGAACAAGGCACATCTAATATATTAAAGGAATAGTCGAAATGGCTCACAGCCAATCTCACAAAAAATGACTGTCGTTGCCCTTAATGAAAATTGCCCTTAAAATAATTTCGGACAAGCTTTTTCTCCCTATTTAAGTTGTTAAAACGCACCACATTCATACTCAGACTTAAGATTACTAATTTGCCATTAATGAGAATCCAAACTGGACGTTTTTGCCCTTCAAAATAATTTAGAAAATTTTAAAAAGTTTAAATAATTATTTATCTAATCTATATAATCGTAAAAACGTGATTTCATAAATTTTAAAACGCTAAAACCTAAAATAATGGGCTTTCAAAAAAAACCAACCAAAATATACCGACCTATTCGAAACCCTAAAAATTATAGGTTGTAAACATATATATATATAGGTATAACCCTAATCATTCTCCATAATCCGAAATCTTTAAAATAGAGAAAACCCTAATTTTCTCTCATGTTCTTCAAATTATATATGTATTATAGTTTTGATGATCCCTTATATAGTTCTTCTTATTTGTGTTCGTGTTTTAATGATTTATGTCCTGATTCTATAGTATTTGTTTGGAACGCAGGTTCGAGCATTACCAAAACTTTGAGTATGGTTTCATTATTATTTCTTATATTACATTGTATATGTTTCTTGATTTATTAAATGTTTTGTAAAAACGATTATACTAATTCTTATGTTTCAGGTGAGTTGGTGCATGGTCGTGATCTTAGTTCTATGTTATCGGACAAGAAACATAGGTCTTTTATTTATGAATACTTTAAACTTTAATCTTTATATTTTGATGATGCTAAATAGAAAGACTTATTTATATAGTTGCAGGAAATCTTCTGAAGATGATCATGGTGATGAGAGATGTTTGGTAATTTTAATTTTAATAGTAAATTACTCTATCATCGTTTTAAAAATTAAATTATAAGTTTGTGGCTCTAACAAATAAATATAAATGAATAGATGGATGTGGCGAGGGCTAACGATTTTTTTTATTTGAATTCTGCATCTTCAAATATATTGCTAAAAGGTATGTTGCTAAATTTAAAATTCCTTTTATTAATATATCTCTAATGATCAAATTAAATTTAAACATTGTTTAGATGAATCTACCAATGGTCGTATGGTGAAGAACAGGTATTTTTATTTTAAAAGGAAAATTAATTATATATATAAATTTATTTGATTCAGAAAATCATATTAACATTTGCATTTACTGATTATTATTGCAGAAAGACTGTGAATGGTGTTGATGATATCCCAGAAGTTATGGTATATTTTTAAAAATAAATTAATAGTTATTGTTTTAAATTGATAACTCTTATTTTCACGGATATAATAACATTTAGTGTGATTAATCAACAGATTAGAGTTTCAGAGTCAGCAACACAGCATCTTTCGGCTATTGTTCGGTAGTAATTCTATGTTAAAAAGCGGTTTTGACACTAATTATTTGTTTGGATCATCGTCAAACGTTTGTAAATGATTTGTTTATTTGGTATTATTATGCAAATCAATAGTGTTAAAGTCATCTTGATACTAAATTTTAATGAAACAGATTATTATCATTTGTCTGCAAATTCTGATATTAATTCTATTTTTATGAATTTTTGCAGAGAACCTATTGATCGCAAAAAAACAGAGTCGTTTCTGTTCCTTTTAAACTACACGGTAATTATCTTCAAATAATCTCAATCAAATCCCATTATATAAAATTTATAACATTGTTATTATTATTTTTAAAAATAGACAGCGTATGGAAGAAGATATGATTGGTGTCGTTGCAAAAAAACAGGCGTGAAGAAAGGAGGAAGACGAATTTTCGAGAATAGTAGGATGAATGTTTTGCGATCTTATAATCGTATTTTTATTGATATTGTTTTAGATGGTTGAATATTTTATGAGTTAGAGATAGTCCAATGATTATTAATTTTTTAGATGGTTGAATATTTTTTGAGATAGAGATAGTCCAATGATTATTTATTTTAATAATATAACTTTAATATGACGATCAAATGACCGAATACCAGGGTGCTTGATTATTATATAAGAACAAAATAAAACAATTAAATGCTATATTCATAACTATTATTAACATAAAAAGTATGTCTAATATTTTGAATAATTTTATTAATCAATGAAAACAATCTGCATATGGAAAACAATCCTTGGTGTCGTAGCTCATATCAAGACGTGAGTATAATATAAGCATGATATTTAGAGAATAGTATTATGAATATTATGATATCTAAACGATCGGTTACTAAGGTTCTTGATTATTATCTCTATTTTGAAAAAAAGAAAAAAGACATAATAATGCTAATATTCTTTAAAATGTGATAATTATTATGTTCAAAACTTTGTAGATCAATGATCAACATTTAGATATTCTATATTTAAAACAGTTTAGAATATAGTGTAAGATCATGATTTATTTTTTAAAAACAAAAAAAAAACGCATTTAAAGCCCTAATGATAATCATTAAGAATATTGCTATTTAACTAAAAAATAAAAGGAAATATAAAGATATACCAATGTCTGGAGATCTTTGCAGAATAGTAAAATGATTTGGTAAATAGGAATTTAAAAATATCACTTCCGAAAAAAAATGTAAATCGTGAATATATATAATTGTATATATATATACGTCTATTCGACACTTTTGATTTTTTAAACCTAGATCAGAGAAGAATTACAAAGAACACACGAAAAACAAGAAATTATGGTTAGGTATAGCCTTTTCGATGATGTTTCGCGTTTGAACTCTTCAAAATATGAATGGAAAATTCGTGTGAAGGTCTTATGTCTGTGGGAAGATAAAGGTCCAAGTTTGGAGATGGTTTTAACTGATATTAAGGTATTTACTTTAATTTAATTATAAGCTCATTATATATTTCAAACAATAAGTTTATATGCAATTATACCTGAAAGTTACATATCACAAGGTTTTAAAAATATTTTAAATACATGTAACAAAATCGTATTATCCGATAATTAATAATACTATGTTTTATTAGGGTGTAAAGGTCCAATGCTCCTTTCGTGGAGATGTTTATGATCGTTTTGTCTTAAAGTTCAAGGTTGGCGATTGGCTAGATTTCGAAGACTTTAAGGTTGTTGAACAGAATGGTTCATGTTTAGCTACTACACATCGTTACAAAATTGTTATTTTGTACAATACCAAGATAAGAGAGAATTCAATTGTTGGAGGGGAAAATTTCTATGATTTCGTCGATTTCAAACTCATCCATGATGGTACCCAAAGTGAAGATTACTTAATCGGTAAGAGAATAATTCAGTTTTTTAAAAAGAAATTTCAAATACTATTTGAGATTCATTATATTTGAACTAATTTAAAATTTATACAGACATTATTGGTGAGGTTGTACACGTTGGCGAATTCAGATGTAATTTCAGAGAATTACAACAAAAAGAGGAAATCAAAGGGGTGGAAAATAATGGAAAACATGAGGATGTCACACAAAGTGATAATATCCGTATGTTATTTAAGTACTGTACTCGATATGGTTCAGATCAAAAGAAAAATATTACTTTTCATGATCAATATGAAACAGATTGCACTATCTTTGAAGACTCTGATGATGACATCGATGTTGGAGATCAGGACGATGATGATTACAAAGAAGATGAAGAAGAAAATGAAACTGAGGAAGAAACTGATGATGATGGCGAATACGAAACAGATAACAGTGGTAACAATGATCAAGATGACGAAGATTATGTCCAAGATTTTGAAGAAGATGAAATTAAAGAAAAAGGAGAGGATATCTCAATTAACCACAAAATCTCATTTGATCTTCGTGATTTCAGGTAAATTTAAAAACTTAAAAATATTTATATATTATACATAATCATACTTTAAATTCATTATTAAAAATCACACAAATTTTAAATCTTTAATTTTAGTGGAACCCTACTAAGGTGTGAATTATTCGAAAAAACGGCTGCGGAATTCTACGATGCTTTAAAATCATTCCAGAGTGAACGTTCAATTTGTGTAATTCGTTGGTGTGTTATTGAAGAATTCCAAGGTATACAATTAATTTAATAAAAATTATTGCATATTTATGATGATCGTGTATTTTAAAGGAATAAATTCTGTTATAACTTTGCAGGAAAAAGAAGTATATCTTCTACAGTTTGTACGCGAATAACGCTCAATCCTCGCAGTTCTGAGGTTGCGAAAATGATGGAATTGTAAGAATAACATCTTTGTTCATGCTATAAAATAGATGAAACGAAATTCGTTTATAAACTTTTTAACGTTCTACTTAATTGAAATATAGGAGATCGAGGAAGAGGACTCGCGGATAGAAGACTGGCTTCCATGAATTTTTATGGCGTTCTAGGGATTTTATCGGATTTTGATTATTTTATATTTAGTTAGTAGCTGGATTTTTAAAAATTCTTGCTTTGATATAAAATGAAAAATTTTATCTATTTATTTACATATAATGAGCTAAACAAATTAGTTACATATAACGAATTTTGTTTTAAATAACCAGTAATTTTTCCTTTAAACAAAAGTTTAAAACTTAACTACATATAAATTATTTAAAAAGAAATATGAAGTTGAAGACTTTTAGTTTTCCAATGAAGTTGCAACAAAAGTCTTTTAGTAATAAAACACCGATAGTCCAATGCATCATAATTAAAGATGTCAGCATGCAAGTTGAAAATTAAAAAGGGAAGGCATGCAGACTGGAATTTAGAGTTTCAACCGTCCAGTTTTTTTTTTTTAAAAAAAAATAAAGTATTCTGAAAATACGAAAACATTGATTAATTCATATCGAACAGATACTCATGCAGCTTTCCCTGATTTGAGCACGGGTTTTAATACAATCTACACAAATATTAAACTGTAATTGTAAAAATCCTTAACTTCCTTTCTCTATGAATATTTGAAGTACAACAAATTGAAAGTTCTCTCTGATACTTATTCTATCTTCTAAATACACGCAAAAAAAAAAAGACCAATCGGGATGGTGCTGTACTTGAAAGATCTGAATCCTACTTTACGTAACCCGAAAGTATCTGTGAAAATACTTCGAGAATGGCCACCGCATTTTATACAAGGACAGCCTTTTTTTCAAAGTTTGATTTTGGTCGACGAAAAGGTAAATTTTCTTCCTCATCCCATTTAGCAGTTTTAGCAAATATCAATCCAGTTATACAACAAAAAAAAAAATGAATGCTAAATTATGTTTATATTTTAGGGAACTAGGATTGATGCCAAGATAGATGCTGAACTTTATGTAGACTGTTACTATGGAAAGCTCAAAGAAGGAGACTGGTACGAGATTTCTGGATTTAATGTGATTGACGGTCAACAATCATCCCCAAATTCAAACCATCCGTTTGAGATCCTGATCCAGGAAAAAACAAAAATGGTTCCAATAAATCCACAGAGTACTGACAATTTTATTCTTATGTATGATGCGCCA
This sequence comes from Camelina hispida, assembly GCA_023657505.1. NCBI lineage: Eukaryota > Viridiplantae > Streptophyta > Magnoliopsida > Brassicales > Brassicaceae > Camelina > Camelina hispida. The sequence goes on along the minus strand of CP094636.1, from coordinate 29,578,091 downwards.
AGAATGCAGAATGCAACGCCTGAGGAGAAGAATTGTTGTGTAGGTAAGTTTTATACTCAAATCATGTTCATACATTCATCTTAATTTTACTATATTTAAAAAATATTAAAATTAAATTTTAAAATAGATGTCTTAGGAATGGTGGTACATGTAAACAAGCCAAAGATGATTGATTTTCTCGATTATCAAAATGGCTACATTTCAGAGAATGAAGTTGTGACCTTCACTATCCTTGAACACAAGTAAGATAATTTACAGATCTTTTGATAACATTGTAAATACATATAAATTTTATTTTAAACAGTTCTTTATTAAATTATATACAATCATTTGTTTTTTCTGAAAGTGGCCAAGTGATTGAATGTGTTGCTGTTGGTTCGGTTTGTACTTCATTTCTTGCGAAACGGAAACAAATTATGTCTTCACCTACCTATACTACTAACCAACCAATCATGTGTACTCTTCTGTTCTGGAGGATCTCTGATTACGAAGGTACTGTTCAATATTAGTATCATATACCATCCAAAATATCATTTAACTTAAATTCTACTTTGCTAGGTATGCAATGTTTGATGTCTCAGTTGCGATGCTCAAAGGTCATTCTTGAAGATGAAGTGGATGGAATTAATACTGGCGATATGCTGTAAGTTCATTAATTTAAAAATCTGAAAAAATTGTATAAACAAGATTATGTGGGAAGTTTAAGCCTGAATTGTATTATTTTTACAGACGCTGGCTAAACGTTGATTCCAGTGATGAAGATGATGAAGATGAAGATGATGAATAATTTCGTCATACGATCAGCAATCTATATTTTGATAAAACTTGAGGCATGAATAATTATTTTGTTTATTTAAATATCTTTCGGAATGTTTGTTACACTTTTTTAAAGTATTTTCTAAAATAACAAAGATCTTCACAGATAGTCTCACATGATTTAATTTAACTTAAAATCTAATATAATTTGACAGAGAGGATCGAATGTTTTTCTTGGTTAACCTATATGGGCCTGGCCTTAATAGACGCTAATTAGAAAACCTTCGCGACTCATAGACCTAATATTTATTAAGCATCCTAAGTCTTTATATATTATTGTTCTGACCTTTTGTTTTCCCCTCACAAGAAAGAAAGAGAAAAATACAAGCTTATTATCATCCATAACCTTGTGGTAAGATCCCAAACGATATCAAATAAATATTTTTGTCTCAGCAGTCCTTATATTGAAAGTTTAAATGTTTTCCTATTTTTTTTTTTCAGAATCATAGATGGAAGGTGAAAGTTCTAGGAAACGGAAAGAGCCCATGTCAGATTTCGGATGGGAAGATGGAGCAATCGACATGGTTAAACAAGCTTTCTGTAAATCGAGAGACGTGGTTCTAAAGGAAACTACGAAACATTACACTGCGATTATTGAAATGTTGAAAGAGTATATCAACAAAAAGGAAGAATCTGTCGGCTTAAACTGTCAGCTTGAAACAATCGATGCTCAAATCTCGCTAATAGACGATATCTTGGAGGGGCGAATCGACTTGGTTGAAGAGCGAAACAGGCTTGAAGATGTTAGGGTTGTTATTGAGAAAGATGAAAAAGATTGTGTTGTTCCTAAAATTGACTGGGATAAACTTCGTGTTCCTTTTATTAGTGGTCAACAATGTTAAAAAATTTTACTCAATCCTTTGCTGTTCTTGAGTTTTAAATTTTTATTATCTGACATAAATTATAATTGAATATTTATTTTATTATTCTAAAACCGGTAAATTCGGTAAAGCGATAATATAAAGAAGAGATATTGACCTAATTAGTAATTACGAAATGACAAATTAGTTTAAAGTTATATACATAAATCGTAAATTAAACATAATTTAGTCTTGGACTTAAAAATTACCATAGATGTTCATGATATATAGTTCCTATAATCATTGAATGATATATTTATACAAATATTTAAAACTCTTCAAAATCGTAAATTTCTTAAAGGATTAGGTAAATACTTAAGATTATGTAATTATACAAATATATTGATGATTACTGAGGATAAATATATACCATGATTATTACTGAGAATGAATATATCCTATCGAAATTATATAATGATAAGGAAAACTGGGTTTTGACATTATCGTAAATGTTCAATTTCCAAAAAGAAAAAAAAAAAAAAAAAAAAAAAAAAAAAAAAAAAATTGTATATATATATATTTCCGATAACAACTTTTAAGTTCCTTTAGCATAAGTTTTTAATCACTTTTATAATCATGGCATGCCTTCTTTCCGATCCTATTAAAAAAAACGGAAAGAGAGACTATTTCTACGATGTGGATGACCTAAATCCTTTTATTCATGAATGGACGATTAACGTCAAAATACTGAGGAAGTTTGATGTCTGCCATCCTAATTTTAAATCATCAGACTTGATTGTAGTCGATGTTAAGGTAATTTCGCAGACTGCATCCCATATGATAAATTTCAACTAAAAAAAAAAATATTGTGTTGATTATATATTTTTTAATCATGTAGGGTAAAAAAATCCAAGTCATGATGCGTCCTCCTTATCGTGACATCTTTTTAAACGATCTGGAAGAAGGTGACTGGATAACATTATCAAGATTCTCACTAACCATTGTTGATGGGATTTTAAAGTTAACTGATCATCGTTTTATGATACATTGGGGAGATAAAACATGTTTTAAAAAATTCATCCTCTGTCTTCAAAGCAGTTTTATTCTTTTGTATCATTTAATGATATCAAAAGAAATTAGACCCTGATCATTGTGTAGGTGAGTTTTAAATTATTATATTAATTTTTATTTTTAAAAAAATCGTGTTAAATAATTTCTAATTAAATTTTTATGAACAGACATTATTGGAAGAGTGTACACTGTTGGAAATCGTTTTGATGAAGGTCCTCCATATAAAGAGTGGGATGAGTTGTACGTCGTTTTGGAAAATATTGAGTAAGTCGTTCTATTAACGAAGTTTGATTTAATAATACAATCGTGATCATTAATGTCTCTAAATTAACTTAACGTAATTTTGTAGGTTAGAACGATTATCATGTCGTTTACCAAAAGACTACGCGAATGAGTTTTTCAATAACTGGATACATTGTGATTTTGATATCATATGTGTGTTACGTTTGCCAAACTTGAGACTAACAAAGGTTTGAATTAATTATACATGCTGAAATATTATTGTTTATATTTATAATTGAAAATATATAAATTAATTATTTAATGTTAATGTAGATACATGGATGGCAACAACGGTACACAATTGTACAATGGTCATGATCAATCCTGGATGTTCTCAAGTCACGCAGATGTTTGAGGATTTTGCCTTAATGGAGAACTGATATTCATAATAATTGAAGTGTAATTTTATATATCATAAAATATCTATTATATTTGAGCTCGGCCTTTAAAATGATTTTAAATTATCGAAATAACCGTTTTGCTGATAATCATATAAAAAAACTTAATTTGAAGAAATTCTCAGCGATTTTTGTATTAATAATATTAATAAATTAATTGACTTTAAGATGGTATGAGATTAACTTAAACAATTTGAAACTGAGCATTATAATTATAGTATTATCTAATCAAAGAATTCTAATGAATTAGATATATATATATATATAAAGATATCTAATTATATTATTTACGGATAACCAATTATGTTAATTACATAAAAATATGTTGATAATATAAATTATAACAATGAAAAAAAAAATATTTCGATATTAAGCTTTGCAGTCAGTTTAAATTAATGACTATTTTAATTATTATCATGCGGAATTTTTGTGTTTATAACATAATTTGGAATGTAGATATTTGAAAAATATTGAATACTTTTACCAAATAGAAATTTTATAAAAATCACGGGAAACATGACAATAATGATTTTATATTATATTATTGTTTAACAAATATCGTTAAAGTTTTCACGATGATAAATATAAAGAATATTTGACAATATCTTTACATGAAAAAATTCAAAAACAGAATTATGTATTATGTATATATAGATACGTTTGACAGACACTCTCTAAAAATTCTTTGAAAAATTTTATTATGGCTAACCTCCTATCCAACGCTATTAAGAAAAAGTTCGGGAAGAGAGACTATGTTTTCGATGTGGATGACCTAAACCCCTTCGTTCATGAGTGGAAAATTACGTCAAAATTCTGAGGAAATTTGAGTGTCGTCATCCTCTTTTCAAGTCAACAGACTTAATCGTAGTGGATGAGAAGGTATATTTATATTATATAATGTTTTATAAGTTTAAATTTAGTTCTTTTACTTATGTATAACGTTTACGTAGGGTACAAAAATCCATGTATTGATGGGTTCTCCTTATCGTGACATCTTTCTTAACGATTTGGAAGAAGGTGAATGGATTATGTTATCAAGCTTCTCATTGAGCAATGTTGATGGCGGGTTTTAGGCCAACTGACCATCGTTTCAGAATACATTGGAGAGATGGGACATGGTTTAAAAAATTCTTCCTTTGTCTTCAGATCATTTTACTCTTTCGTATATTCAGTGATATTAAAAGTGGATATTTTGATTCCTGAAATATTGTGTAGGTAAGGTAACCAATTTATTTTTATATTATATCTTAGTTTAAAGTGCTTGATTAGTTAAATTATTGTATAAATTCCCGTAGATCTTATCGGAAGTAGTGTTTAGTGTTGGAATACCATGGAACAAGGTCCCCCATACAAAGAATGGAATGAGTTGTTCGTTGTTCTTTGAAATATTGGTAAGTTGCTCTAAATTATTGAGCTTCTAATTTAAATTTCAATGATTTGAAAGTGACTTCAGTGATGAATATATTTGTAGGGTGAACATTTTCACATGTCGTTTACCAAAAGACTACCGCGACACAGCTTCTACAGACCATTGTACATCGTGACAATGTATTATTATCATATGTGTATTTAGTTTTGCCAAGCTCGAAAGTAATAAAGGTTCTGGACTATTTTTTTGCTGATATATTTATAATTGCTTTTTTTATAAAAAGTTAACTAATATCAAATTTTAATAATGTAGATACATGGAATGGCTACCGACAGTCCACAATTGTACCAGTGTCATATTAATCCTCCCCTGTCCTCAAGTCACACAGATGTTGGATGCCTTTGCTTGATATGGAAAGTTTGAATTTGATTTTTTAAAAGTGCAATGAATTTTATACTTCATATTTATAAGATAAAATATAATTTTTTATCCCCTATGATATGTTGATTGGATTTCAATATGCCTTATCAATATTATTCAATTATAAGTCCCTTTTGTATTCAAAATATACATCCC